>OW443296.2:7682603-8894476 GCA_937001585.2 Brachylomia viminalis
AAGACCATGTAGATTGGTGTCTGAAACGGTAGTTTGAGGGAAAACCATACAGATTGATCTGGGCATGATGTGATCCTGCTCTTTTTCTAATTATGGCATAATAGCTATCCACTAGTGATTCTGAAAATATCGCTGATGCACTGCAACAGCGAGGCAGCCCGACCAATACCCTGAAGGCATTATTATACTGAACTCTCAGAGCACTCACAACCCGCTGCAGGTATAGAAAGATTGGCAGAAGGCCCTAAAAGTTGTTTTGACTACCATTGAAAACATGGCAAACCTGCGAGCCAGCATATTACATCGAATCGCGAGTCCCTGCTTTCCCGTTCCACGTACCTATAGGTCTACTACTTACCTATTACTTTTAGAAAAATATGCTAGTGTAGTATTTTTTTGGATTGTTGCTATTAATTAGTGCACGTTACCTGGCTTATGATAGAATTCCTACAATAAAAGACTTTTACAACCTCTTAGCCAGAACCCACATGGCACCACTCAGAGCATTACACACATTTTGGTGTAAGCACATTAATACCACTCACCGCTAACGTTTACTACAATATGGAGGAGCATTATGTTATACACACAAATATAATTAGGGTAGGTGTGACCGTACAAAGGGATGTCATTAAAGGGAAATGGACGCTTTGGTATGCTCGAAATGGGCATAGAGATATGTACAGTTGGTTTTTAATGGTATCTACATCCTGAGATGCATTTATTTTCGTTTTGGCACCAAGCCAGGCTTTTAAATTGTTTTAAAAGCGCCGCTGCGTTTTTATACTAAATATTAATGATTTCCAAAGTAATATTTTGTTTCACTAGTATTCGTAAAAAAATTGGAGGCCTCCCATGAGTTTAGAAAAGGTCTAAACGGCGCCAGGGACTGTCCTCACTAACAGGTCCTAACAGTAGACCGCATGTCGGTGGTAACTCTTTGTCCTTGAGTTGACCTAGCGGAGTATGGAGTATGGTACGGAGTTTCATTAGAATGCGAAGCTTAAGCTGTTTTTGTTACCGCTGACGTGCGGCATACTCTTCATCATTTCCATTTTGACTTGCCACTGCACTGTAGCAAAAGGTCCATGTTTAGCATAAATTGAAATGAAATGTTTATGAAAAAAAAAGATTTTTTAATGAAAATAAATGAAATGTTTATAATGAAGTTTAAATAATAATAATAATTTTTTATCTGTAAGTAGATCTTTCAAGACACTTTTACACGTCAATATTTTAAAACTAGATAGCGCCGGCATTTCCTAGCTGACTAATCCCTAAGAAGAAATACTGAAACAAACTCAGAGGTCACGGTCTCTTTTATATATTTATATAGTAATTAAATGTTGATAAACTATTTAGACTGAAAACATAAACTATGTTTATTCTATAATCTACTACCAGTTATATATAGGTACACAACACATTAACACGTCAAATTCTCTTAGCCTGGTCACGTGTGGGTGTCAAAATGCGGGATGCGTAGTAAAATTTATAAACCCGCCAGGTGTGAGGGTTAAACCTTTTTGGTGCGATAAACGTTTTCATTAGTAATTCACGTAACCAACTTTAGGACAAAAATATATGAATGTAAAGTTTTTCTGGAGTTTTGGTAGGGTTAGACGCGTCAGTTGTCCCATGTATATCCTTATATCTGGCAAAAAGCGAGTTATGAAACTCACAAACTATGTAGCTATGTTTTTTACTTCATAAATACCTACCTACAACCTAATCTACAAAACCAATTTAGCAAATGAGATGTTGACAGATTGGTCTTGGTGCCCGGTTGATTGCGCTAGGCTCGTCCCCTGTTACATGGGTCTTAAACAACTGGCGAAATGTGCGTGTATTATATAGGCAAGCCTTTACCTAGCTCTTCGGGGGTTATAGGCGAGATGTTATGTTGTGTGGTCTTGATCCAAAATGTGCCCTAATTTAGTTGTTACAGAAAATTGTATAAAATGGAATAATTTCTTTCATCTGCCTCGTTGGTGTAGTGGTGGCAAGCGCTACTGCTAAACATGAGGTCCTGGGTTCGATTCTCGGGTCCGCCAAAGTTGAATTGAGTTTTTCCATCTGGAATTTGTCAGTTGTCGTTAGGAGTATGGATTTGTGCCCAGTTGATTGCTATATACTCGCCCCCTATTAAAATGTGTAGGTACTATAGGCGCATCTCATAAATACCGTTTGGTTCGGAAAGGTGAAGCTCACTTTGTTGCCAATTGACATCTGTCTCAACTTTTTCCAACTACGTTGGGGTCGGCTTCCAGTCTAACGACTGTCTATCTGACCTCCCACCTCACGACCACCCAAAACCACTCATCAGAACTTGACTAAATTTATATAGAACCACCGCCAAGGTACCCTATTCTTAATAAAAAATAGAATAATTGAAATCGGTTTACGTAGTAAAGAACTATCGCTTAACATACATAAGGCACCTATGAATTGAGAGCGTTCCCCCTTTTTTTAATTCGCCTAAAAATTGATTTTGAGGCAGGAACGTATCTTCATAGACTGGGAGCCGAATCCGTGGCATGAATACTGTGGAAGAAAGAGAAAGTATATTCAGAAGTAGTCCGACATGATACTCAGTATACCCAAAGACTCATCGCCATCTGCCTTTTCCCTCGGTTTCCAGTCTAACCAGATGCAGCTTAATACCATAATTTTACATAATATAGCGACTGCCTATCTGACCTCCACAACCCAGTTACTAGATAATACGATACCCCTTGGTAAGATTGGTTATCAGACTTTTGAGCTTCTGACGACCCGTCACAACTGTCAAACAGCTGGTAACAACGACGTTACGAGCTTTCCGAGGCATGGAGGGTTCTTGGTATGCAAAAATGGTCACCCATCCATGGACCAACCGCAACAAGTCTTTGCTGGTTCTGTAGCCTCAGTTAGGAGTAAACTTAGAGCCTTAATTGTATAATTTTTTCATATTTTTTCATTTTAATTTTGTGTTTTATATATTTTTAATTGTTCTTTCCCAAAAAAAATTCATTAGGTAACTATATTATGGATAAGTTCACATTTTGTAAGTTTTGTTTAATTTTTGTTTTTTAAATACTAATTGTTTTACTTAAATTATGCATGCTAGATTCACATCGAGTAGGTGTCAATCAGAAATATTGTGTTGTAACTGTTTTAATGCATTTGTGATTGTACATCAGTTTTGTGAATTATAATAAAAAAAAAAAAAAAAAAAAAAAAACAAGCGTAGCTTAACCTGATCGATCAACCCGTGCGGCTGATATTACATAGCCAAGAACTGAAACTACTTCGTCCATCGAACTAACTTAATTGAATTGCAAAGTGCACTTCTATCTCTCCCTTGCAATAAATGGAGTTTTCATGACGTTATGATTTACAAGAATGAATAGGTTTGTGTCCAAGCGATTGAGTTACAAACCGAAATAACTCAGCTATTTCTTGCCTCACAGTTTCGGACGAAAGCAATACCCCCAGTCATTGAGTGGGTATCTACTCGTAACTGAAACACAATTGCCAAGAGGGATTTTGGCTTGCATGCCTTTGAGCATGAGTAGGTATGCTATGGTTCGTGTCTATCGGTGGTGTTTCTATATCTAATCGAGTGTGAATGGTTTGTTTACGATTCGTCAAACCGTTAGTTACTATCGTGGTTCTCGTTTCCGTAATTTATTAGTATTCTTCCAAAACAGCGTCTTTATTGTGACGGATTTATTATTGCCCTAAATGCTTGCTTGGCCACACAAATTAGAAATACTGTATTTTTGAATAATTTGCTCTAATACCGGACAATCAAAAAGCTTATTAGGTGGATACAGTGAAACAAGAATTTGAAATGGCAATTAGTAAATACCTGTAAAGGGTGTGTCGTTTTCTAAAGAGCTTAAATACAATGTTTATTTAAAACCAAACGCCGAATCAAAGGGACTTGAGAAAACAAAACGTGTGGGTTCGAGGGACCCCCGTCAGGAATGAAGTTCAACAAAATTTTAAAATTTTTGCAGCCGCCATTTTGGATTTTCATGTTGACCTCAATAACGGCTTTAGCACTCTCGAAAGCCATGAAAACTACCTCTCTATCACTCTCTGTCTCTTTATATTATATATAATAAAAAGTCGCATTGAGGGGACAAAGCGCGTTTTCGTTACGTGACGATTTCTAAAAAAAAAACTACAAGATTACTCCTACCGCAAGTTGCGATAGGAACTTCATTCCAATAAAAACGCACCTGCACGCGTCAGACGGTCTAATAATACTCCACAATAACTTGATATGCATATCGTCTGGTAAGCGTCATGTTAACGCAGCTTAAGTCTAACCGTGTGAATGACATCAAAAAAATCGGCCGTAAGCATTCCAACAAGTCAAATTCTCATTTGTGCTGAAAAATAATGTTACAAGGACACTAATGGAACAAGCTTAGATTCGGCATTTCGATGATTTTTACGCGTACCCAAAATCCTTAAATTTTGATAGCACACAGCTTGATTCGTTTTTTTTTTTTTGTTTATTAGGAACAGGCTATAATAACAATAGTGATTAAAAGGAATACAGTCCTTAAACTTATTTCATTAATTGGCTTTAAACCAGCAAAGATAAACCAGCCAAGAAAAAGAAAATCAACATTTCCTTGATAATCGATAAACTCAACTCCTTCCGCTTATCAACTACTAAACTCATTAGAAGATGTTTATTTAAGTTGTCTTTGAAGGCACGACTAACTATAAACTTTGTATTTCCCTTCCATTCCTGGAAACTAATTAATACAAGATATTTAATTACCAAAACACGATTGAGGCCGTGATATTATTATTTAGTAGGTACCTATACTTAAAAGGTATAGATAGGTAGTATTACTTAGTAGGTATTCATAGCGAATAAATTGTCCGGAAAAGAACCGGAGTTACTGACATAGCTTGCAGAGTAAGCAAGCTGAAGTGGGAGTGGGCTGGCCATGTTTGTCCATGGACCGATGGCCGGTGGAGCAGACAAGTCCTGGCGTATCAGACGCCCCCCAGCTAGATGGACCGACGACCTCAAGAAAGTGGCTGGGACAGACTGGATGCGGAAGGCGGAGGGTGGTGTGGCGCAGCCTGGGAGTGGCCTATGTCCAGCACTGGACTGCGATAGGCTGAGTTGATGGATTCATAGCGATAGAATCTCCGGTCCTGTATCTCTGGTTGATAGGGACGATCGGAGACCGTTGCCGTTAAGCCGTTGGTCCCGGCTGTCACTCGTAGAATTTTGACAGTCTTTGCGGGTAGTCAAAAGCCGGAAAGTCGGACAAGCAGTCTTTCCAAGGGGTATCGAGTTACCTATTAACTGGGTTGTGCAGGTCAGATAGGCAGTCGCACCATGAAAAATAATGGTTTTCATGCAGGTTAGATAGGAAGCTGAACCCAATATAGTTGGGAAAAGGCTAGGCAGACGATAGGTATCTTCTTCTAATAATAATAGTTATACTTAGGTAGTTACCTAAGTATAATTATTGCTAAAAGGTTTAATAAATATGTTGATTTAAAAGAGTGTCCATGGAGTTTCTTGCCCGTTCTTTCCATAGGTACCTACTACGCTTTGGAATGGGCAACTAGCTTCATCTTTCTGACTGACCGAGCCCTTGACAATTCAAAAGTGCCTGTAATTGGTTTAGTTGAAATACATGCTTTGAGTTTGAGTATTGAGTTGCGTAGTTTACATGTGACGTTATAAATGCCGCACCACATCACTCCCTTCCGGAGACCGCAGGTCGATAGTGGGCTGAGTCTTGTATCTTGCGGTGCTCGCCAAGGCCAGTTGAGGTTCCAGTGAGTCGGAACCAGATGTCGTATTGTTCACGGTGGATCGAAACTTTCTGCGAAGATTCCCAGCGCTTTGGATGTGGTACAGCGCCGGGTTGAGGCTGACTGCTGGCGTCAACCAGGTTTAAGGGCTCTGCATGGGACCGGCAGAAAGTGCAGTGTGCTGTGCCAAGGTTGCTTATGAGGCTGTGGGTAAAGACCAGGTACAATCACGCACTGCATGCTGTTGGTCAGGGTACCTATTGAAGCCGTGGGTGCCGGCTGGCTGTGTGACTCACCGCTCGAAAGTTTGAGGAAGTAATGATGATGTCACGCTAAATTAGGTGCACGGAAGGCTGCGCCGAACGTTCATACTCGGGGTCACCAGTAGAGGTATGAGTAACAGGGTGTAAAGTTCACTCATCCTCTATAGAAAAGGGAGGATCCTCCGACCAGACGGATATTGTGTCTGGTGGTCAACTGCCCGACGATTACGTCGAAGCGTTGTATACAGGGTGTGGCGTAAGTAGTGGTCCATCGTTCAGGATTCGATGAACCAGATAATTAACTATAACAATTAAGTTTTTCTTACAAAAACCGCTCTTGAACTTGATGGTGTGTTAAAAATTAGGGTTAAAATTAGAGAAGAACCAACTTTTTCTTCAAAAGAGCTGAATTTACATAAAAAACCATAATTTATCATGATAGCTGTAGTATTCAGCAGTAATTAACAGAAATCAAAATAAAAAATAATGGTTTTTGTTGAAACTACAAACAAATTTGTAATAAAAGGTAGAAATTTCGTAAATAAAAGACAAAAAGGAAATTTATTTTCGGAACCCTTGGGTGAAAATGTTAAAAAAAAATTATTGTTATAGTTAATTATTTGGTTTATCGAATCCTGAACGGTGGACCACTACTTACGCCACACCCTGTATATGCTACTTGCGCGGTAAACTCTGCTTGCGCAGTGCAGGATTTTGCATGACGTCAGCATGTGGCGTTGGAGATGCCGCCACAATTGGTTAAAGTAAACCTTAAGTTAAAGTTTACGAGAAGAAGTATTTAGATGGCGTACATTATATTTGTTCCAAGTATGTACATATGAGACTAAGGTTAAAATCCCATCCGTGTTGGAATAGAGTAAGAGGTATTCATATTCATTTATTTATTGTTTGTCACAGGTGTAAAGACAGTTACCATTATTGTAATACTGTAACATACCCATGGGGTGTACAATATTTATATAATTATTATGTTGTGGAAGTTAGGCATACAACATCGAGCATAATTATGTGTCTTACCCGCGCGGCGCGCGGACCTACACTGAATACTGCTGGTTTTTTTTTTTTATTGTATGGCATCTCGCAGTTGGCCTTGAGAGGCCGTGACTGCTTAACTGGTCAATCCTGTGGTGCCCTCGAGCTAACCCAAAGCCTCCAGCCAGGGGCATAATATTAATTATAAACTAAGCGACCATCACCTAAGGGCACCCCCTGTGGGGTACGAACCTCGGCTTAGGGCGTCGCTGGGGGGGGGGACAGCAAGTTGGGGACAGGCTGGATCTGAATGGATTTGCGGCTGGCCCACGCGGTCGTTTATATCATCGCGTTCATCGTCGGCACGTCTCCATTGGACATACTCACGCGCCAGCTACCTTCAAATTACTAAGCGGCTCACTGACCGCCACAAATTTTTATTAAGCGTGCTGATTGGCTGACACATTTCTAAGACAGCTTATCAGCCAATAGGATGTAAGTAGTTTTAAAAAATGTTGTATAAATAGGTTTGGAAATAAATTCTTCACCATTCCCAAAACAAGTGTTTTACTGAACAACTCACGTAGTACCCATAATATCAATATTATTGGATAATAATATGTTAAAACAAATTATTAAAAATACAATTACATTCTTAACTGTTGGTGGTTGTTATCCATTGCATTGGTTGTTTTAGTCAAACCTCATTTTACGTTCATTATTATACATAATTATTACGGTCATACAATTTAGGTTGAACAAGTCAAAAAAATAAAAATAAACATGTAAATATTTTAGTCGACCTCATCTTCATTAATAGACATAATTATTATGGTCATGCGCTTTACATGAAATAAAAAAAATAAGGCATTTAGACGGGCAATATCGACTTGTCCCAGACCTGTACTGTCAATATGTGTCCCTATAAGGTATGATATGAATAATGGTGCCTATACCCATTCACATGAAACGAAAAGAACAGTTCGTAAAATTGATTAATCAATCTTAATCTTCCGTCAGGTCGCCGCTGCACATGGCGTAGATTCCTGGGACCCCTAGGTGGAACACCCCAGCATTCTGCAGCATCAACTGAGACAGAACTGCCGCCAATAGACACCAGAGATCTGTGGATACAAGACTCAAGGTATAGTATGAAAACAGGCTTGTCTATGTTAATGTAAAGGTTCTTTCAGAGTCAATTTAGAGGTTCTCTAGGTTTTAAGAGGCTTGCAGTATATTAAGCAATATCAAGCAAGATCGTTGGTGATATTTTTCATTTGTACTGGCTGGTGCATTATTGGGCAACAATAAGAATTAAATTGGGGTCCTATCTTAAAGGACTGGGAAGGGAATGGAAGGGGAAGAAAGATGCGCGAACGTTCATAGACGGTATATTTTTTATCACCTATTAACTCTCCTGCATCTCTCTCTGTCTTTCCTAATAACATCGAATGGGATCGGATTTGGAAATCCTGATTGTAGCCGTTCAAGGCGATTTTTTTTTATTCTAATGGCTTAATATTGGCCCTATAACTTATACTTAGTCTGAAAACGTCATAAAATAATATGTGCATTGCATTAAGTGTTTCATTAATAGCTTAGTTTGAAGAAATGTAGTTGCATTCAGTAGTACTCGTATTATGAATCTGTTTCAGTGTAAAGATTCGGTAGTGGCTATTTCAATTAATTATTAGGTACTTACTATTCAATTGCATGTTAGGATATATAGTGTCAAATAGAACTGCATGTATACTATGTAATTCATATTATTATTCAGCTTCGGCTTTAACGTTTTCATATTTCATTACATTTTTTTTTATACAGATCTTGTGATTTTTTTTTAAGTATTTGCGGTTATGTTTTCAAAATTCGTGCCTCGTTGTCTTATCTGCGTAATGGTAAGCCAAATGTGTGAAATAGCTTTTAGAGGATTTAGAGGCTTGTTTAGCATTATAGGGGATTTACACTAGGTCGATTTTCGCCGTGCGGCTGGTCGATTACCAAATCGACCCCATTCATTTTTTTATTTTTTAAATTAACAAATTTTGCATCAAAATTTTGATCATGATGTGGCGGGCGATCGCCTGCGACTGAGCATTTTCATGGTCAATTTTAGTCATCCGCCGTATGCGACCTGTCGCCGCACGACAAAGGTTGAAACCTACTCTATTTTCAAACTTGCGATTTTAGTCACCTGCGGCCTAGTGACAATCGCCGTTTATATTTTATGCGGCTATAGTCACCTTATAGCCCGCATCGGGTAGTTACATTAATTACGGGGTCGATCAAAGTTTTCCAGGTTTCCTTCGGCTAGAGAAATCATTCGTTCAATAATATATTATTATGTGGTGGAACGAATTATAGAAAGCAAAATTATGGCCTACACTATAAATTGCAATACTACATAATCAGTAAGTTAGAAATTACGTAGGTTACATATTTCAGGCTGCAAAATATTTCAATGAAACTGTATGGGTTCTGTAGTAAAATAATTACGTTGCAAAGTTATTTGTAAGTGCATTTAACCTTAAAAATATTTGTCCAGAGATTATTGATAATATTTATCATAATTATTTGGTAAGAAAAGGGGGCTTGTGACTAAGTAATAACAGCCCCACGGGTCGTTCGATCAGGTTAAGTTATGGTTGCCGCGGTTGGTCCGTGGATGGGTGACCATCTTTACATATCAAGACTCCTCCGTGCCTCGGAAAGTACGTTAAGCTGTTGGTCCCGGCTGTCATTCGTGGATCTTAGACTGTCGTTACGGGTCGTCAGATGCCCGAAAGTCTGACAACCAGTCTTACCGAGGGGTATCGTGATACCCAGTGACTGGGTTGTGGAGGTTAGATAGGCAGTCGCTCCATGTTAAATACTGGTATTGAGCTGCATCTGGTTAGACTGGAAGCTGACCCCAAGGTAGTTGAGAAAAGCTAGGGAGATGGTGATTATCATCAACTTAGTAACGCACCAGAGCTGTACCGAACGGTAAATTGTAAGGGTTATTGTTATTTAACCACGGAACCTTGGATTTATTCCGCCATTTGTACCACTTAATACAAAATTACATAGAAGACTATACTGCATAATCGTTTTCCTATGAAACCTGAATTTAGTTTTTTTTTAATTGGATTGAAATTGCGATGTTAAATCGTAAGTAGCAAGAATCAACACGCAAAGGAAGCATTATGTGGTTCGCCGAAACTATTTGTTCGCACATGGTATTGTGTTTCAAAGTCATGGCCTAAAAGTACCTGAAATGGACTATAGAATTAGTTGGAAAGTTTAACTCGATAATTTTCTGGTTAAAACACGCAAAACATAATGTAATTCACAACACACAACAACAATAACAACACAACGACAACAATAATAACAACATAATAACAAACACAAAATAATAACAATAGCAATAGTACACAACATCAACGACAGACACAAAACAATAGCAACAACAAAAGTACACCACAAAAATAACAAAAGAACAATAACTAATACGAAACAAGATATTGACCTGGGAATTGAACCCAGGACCTGACGCTTGGCATTTGCGCTTGCGGCCGCTAGACGAACGAGGCAACCTTTCAGTTAGTCGTTGTAGTTTTACTGGATTCTCTTGTCCGATAACACTTTTTAGTTAATCGGTAAACCCTTTAAGTTAGTAGCTATAGGTGGCGATAACCTATTTTCATGAGAAAAAATACAATTTATTAGAACATAAATCAATTATTTCACACAACAATAGAACTTGCGACCTTTACGGTAGCAAGTAACTTATGTAGCTTTTTCGTTAAATATCAAGTCGTGACTTTTCGGTTTTCGGCTTTCATCGTGAAAATCTTAGAGCACGTCTTTACCAAACTTGTTAATTTAATCCATTCAACTGTTGTAGTGGGCTTGAATAACAAACTTGTTACTCAGGTATTTTGTTATAAATTACTCATTTTCATATATTAATCAGCCAAACTCTTCCTTTTAATTTAACAATTAATGACAAAATAATATTAATACCTACATACTCGTCTATAAAGTTTTTGCAATAAACCGAGCATTAATAATCTTTGTACTCACAATATAGAGAGCAAAAATGTATCTCTATAATTTATGGACGTATTATTATGATGAGTACGTTCAAACAACCCTTCAATTGCCCAGTCTTGGCAAACCATATCAAATATTATTTTATCAAACAATAAGGATAATAATATTATGATCGACAGATAGACAGACATGAGAGTGATCTTTCAAGGGTTCCTCTGTATTCTTTTGAGGCATTTCAAAAGAAAATTCGATAGACATTATTTATTATTTTACTGACCTAGTTCTTTCACGTTTTTGTTATCGAAGTGTCAATTGTATTGACATGTATATCTTCGACATTACAAGAAATTTCTTTGATCACAAGTACTTGATCGTACAAGTGAAGTAAGTTTTAAAGTGTGTTTCTGTCGCTTAAAAGTTTGCCTAAATAGACAAGCTCAGGAGAGAATGTTGTTTAGTATTGGTAACCATCAAAGGATCTTGCCTGACCCGCATCATAGCAATTTTGAATCGTGTCAAAAGATCTAATTATTAAAGGTAGTAAGTATTACGTTGCATGAGCAATTTCACATATTACTTTCTCCTACTTATCTCATTCCTAACTACACGATACTTAAACCGCCTTAAAACAAAATTACACTTTATTCCTCATCTTTAAGGGTGACATTAGTCTCCTAAACGTTTCGTGTCAAAGTGTTCATTTGTTTTTTTTTCTTGAAACCCTTTCTATTTAATGATAAATGAAGCTTCCTTGGTTGCCATGTTACGGAGTAAAACATCGTTCCATTTTTAAATAACATGATAGATATGAGTTTACTATGTAATTAATTTGGCCGCTAAACCACGACCGATATGGATTTTCATACAACTTTTGCTGGCCGCTGCTGGCATATAATTGGCCAGTATAGCAATTTCGATTTATCTCGAAGAAGGTTGTTAAAATAATACTCAAATTTCCAAGCATGTGTGAGAAAATATAATTTTCTCAAACATGCTTGGAAATTAATTACTTACATAAATTAAACGGCCAAATAAATTACATAGTAAACTCATATCTATCGTGCAATTTAAAAGTGGAACGATCTTTTACTCCGAAACATGGCAACCAAGAAGGTAACTTATAAAAGGTTTTATTCCGAACTGGCTTGCAAATAGAAAGCTGTTAATTGAAAAAAAATACAATTGAACACTTTAACGCGGGAAAAACTATTGGTGGTTGTTGTTCGTCATAGATTTTAAAAAGTAATTGTATTTTAATTTCCGCGCATTATTTGAGAAAAGTACTATAATATAAGCCTTGGCCACAACTAGTCATTATTGATGACTTACGTATGTAAGCCTCGGCTTCGCCTCAGCCCACATTTACACGTTCGTCCATGACTGCTTCTTTTGCTGGCCGCTGCAATAATGTACTATTATTTCCGTTGATTGGTTAAAAGAAAGACACGTGAAAAATAAATTTCGTTTTAAAACTAGACGAGTTTGGAATTTCCTGTCCGACTACTCTTAAAAGAAAGAACGAAACAAACTCAGAAGGCCAACGAAACGATGGATGAACGCTGTGTGAAAGATGATATGGTTAGAAAAGGCGTGAATACTACGATGACGACTAATGGAAAAGTAAGGAACATGACACACTGCGTCGACCTCAAACAAATTAGGATATGGGTAGGAGAATGATTATAACTTAAGACCAGATTAGTTTCGAACACGAATAAAACCCTTAATCACCTCTTCACGCTGTAATCTAAGTAATTTTGTTACATATTCATTGGACTACTGTCGTCAGATTGATTGCATTCTAATCAGATCGAGTCATCTGAATCGTGATGCAATTGTCTACGTATTTGATTTACAAGGTATTCGGTATTCCATCTGATTTGTTGCCGTGAGCAAGGGATATCGTTTTATCCAGTAACTTGGTTGTGCAGGTCAGATAGGCTGTCGCTCTATGTAAAATACTGGTATCAGCTGCATTCGGTTAGACTGAAAGCCGACCCCAACATAGTTGCCGAAAGGCTAGGCAGGTTAATTGATTGTTGCCGTGAGTATTATCTTCACCACTAAAAACAGAACTGTCACTGGTACGTCAAAAACAGAACGGTCACTGGTCAAAAATGGGCTGTAAGGTCAGATAATGAGATGTCGTGCGGTGTCCCACAGGGATCGGTTCTAGGGCCACTCCTGTGGGACATCGGTGACGACTGGGTGCTGCGGGCCGACCTCCCTGATGGCGTCAGCGTGGTGTGCTACGCTGACGACACGCTGGTCCTGGCGCAGGGGAGGTCGCATCAGGCGGCGGCCGACGCGATGACATGCGGGGTTGCGATAGTCGTGGAGAGGATCCGGCAGTTGGGTCTCGAGGTGGCTTTGCACAAGTCCGAGGCCATGTCTTTCCATGGGCTCCGGAACAGGCCAACATCGGGATCCCAACTAACGGCAGGAGGGGTTCACATCGGCGTCGAGTCCACGATGAAGTACTTAGGACTCGTGCTTGATAGCCGGTGGAACTTCGTGGAGCACTTCCGACGTTTTGCCCCCAAAGTGGAACGGACTGGGGCCGCCCTCAAGCGGCTCCTGCCCAACCTGAGGGGTCCAAACGCCTCCTGCTGGAGGCTTTACGCGGGGTCGTGCGGTCCATGGCTACATATGGGGCCCCGGTGTGGGCGCGTTCACTGCGGCGGAGAGCCGCCCACTATATGATCGCGCCCCAAAAGGTGGTAGCCGTAAGGCTGATCCGGGGCTACCGCACGATCTCGGGCGAGGCGGCAAGCCTCCTTGCCGGACTGTAGCCGTGGGATCTGGAAGCGATAGTCCTCGCGCGCCTGTATGACCTGACGGCCGGCAGCATCGTAGTTTTGCGAAAGCCGCAGAGGGCGATGGCCGTCAGAGTCATCAGGGGGTATCGCACGATCTCTTACGAGGCGGCTTGCGTACTGGCCGGATCCCCGCCCTGGGACCTCGAGGCGAAAGTACTCGCGTCATTGTATCGGTGGCGCGAGGAAGCGAGGGCGCGGGGCGAGGGACCGATGCAGCGGCACATGGAGCTGCGTCGGTCTCAGCTTCGCGAGGTCCTGGTGGCGGAATGGCGGGACAGGCTTTCTCGGCCTACCGCCGGCCTCGTCACCATCGAGGCGGTCCGGCCGGTACTCGAGCGCTGGCTCGGGAGGAGGCACGGCTCCCTGTCGTTTCGGGCGACGCAGGTGCTCTCGGGGCATGGTTGCTTCGGGAAGTACCTGTGTCGCATAAACAGGGAGCCGGACGCCCGGTGTCACCACTGCGTCGATTGCCGAGAGGACACGGCGCGGCATACGCTGGCAGAGTGTGCCGCTTGGGAGGAGCCGCGCCGTGCCCTCATCTCAGAAGTAGGCAGTGACTTGTCGCTGCCGGCCGTAGTCGAGTCGATGGTCGGCAGCGACGAGTCCTGGGACGCGGTGGTTTCCTTCTGCGAGACGACTGTCTCGCAGAAGGAGGCTGCGGAAAGGGAGAGGGAGATCTCGTCCACTCACCTGGCCCGCAGAAGGCGCACCGGGCGTCGGCGGAGGGCGGACAACGCCCTCTTCCAGCCCCCCTAAATGGGTCCAGGGGCGACGGACTCGGGGACGTCCGTCGCCCCCCATACATCAGGACCTGAGGTGGCGGCGCGTAGTGTTCCACGCGCGCCCCTTTTAGACGTCGCGGGGGGAGTCAAACACCTCACTCCCCCCCCCAGACCCGAAGAGGCCCGCAGCGGCGGGCCGGCACCAGTCGGGGGTTGCGGAAGGATCGTACGTTCCCGCGACCCCCGCCGTAGGTGTGAGATGGAACACCGGGGTGGTTTTTAGTCAGTAAGAGTCTGACAGACCCCGCCGCCCGCCTCAGGGCGGCGGACATCCATGAGGATTTTCCACCCCGGAAACAAAAAAAAAAAAAAAAAAAAAAAAGGCGGCGGCCGACGCGATGACACGCGGGGTTGCGATAGTCGTGGAGAGGATCCGGCAGTTGGGTCTCGAGGTGGCTTTGCACAAGTCCGAGGCCATGTCTTTCCATGGGCCCCGGAACAGGCCACCATCGGGATCCCAACTAACGGCAGGAGGGGTTCACATCGGCGTCGAGTCCACGATGAAGTACTTAGGACTCGTGCTTGATAGCCGGTGGAACTTCGTGGAGCACTTCCGACGTTTTGCCCCCAAACTGGAACGGACTGGGGCCGCCCTCAAGTGGCTCCTGCCCAACCTGAGGGGTCCAAACGCCTCTTGCTGGAGTCTTTACGCGGGGTCGTGCGGTCCATGGCTACATATGGGGCCCCGGTGTGGGCGCGTTCACTGCGGCGGAGAGCCGCCCACTATATGATCGCGCCCCAAAAGGTGGTAGCCGTAAGGCTGATCCGGGGCTACCGCACGATCTCGGGCGAGGCGGCAAGCCTCCTTGCCGGACTGTAGCCGTGGGATCTGGAAGCGATAGTCCTCGTGCGCCTGTATGAGTGGCGCGCGGAGGCACTACGCCGGGGGGAAACTCCGCTTCCGCGGCAAATCGCGGCGGAGCGGATGGACCTCCGGCGCGATCTCATGGCGGCATGGAAAGAGCGACTGTCGCAACCCAGCGCAGGGCGCGCCACGATAGCGGCGGTAAGACCCCTCTTTGAGGAGTGGCTAGAGAGGCGTCACGGCGTCCTCACCTACCGCCTGACGCAGGTCCTCACCGGACACGGAAGTTTCGGGAGGTTCCTGCACATCATCAGGCGGGAGGAAACGCCCGGGTGTCACCACTGCGATGATCGCCCCGAGGACACGGTGGAGCATATGGTGGGGGCCTGCCCTGCATGGGCATCGCATGCCTGCATGCCGATCGCCTCTACGAGGACACGGCGGTGCTCCCCGCCGTGTCCTCGTAGAGGCGATCGGCAGCGGCGGCGACCTCTCACGCCCGGCTCTGGTTCAAGCCATGGTCCGGGGCGAGGGGGAGTGGGAGGCAGTCGCCTCCTTCTGCGAAGCAGTCATGCTAGCGAAGGAGGTGGCGGGACGGGAGAGGGAGAGAGTCTCCCGTCCAAGCCGCCGCGGTGGACGCTCCGGGTGTCGGGAGCCGCGTGACGACTCCCGGCCACCGTAGGCGCGGGCCTGCGGCGGTGAGTAATGGGTAGCTCACCGTCCGATCAGGACCAGGCCCGTGCTGGACGGCGCGTACGTGTTCCACGCGTGCCTCAAAGAGATGTCAGCATCGAAGAGGGGGCCCACTAGGGCCCAAGCCTGCCGGAAAAGCGGGATCATCCAAAAGGGGTACCGCTGACCCGGAACATAAAGGGCCAAGGAAGGAACACGGGTGGGTTTTAGTCAGTAAGAGTCTGACACTCCCTTCCGCTCCACCCAGAGCGGGAGAGGTCATTTGATGATTTCCCAACCTCAAAAAACAAAAAAAAAAAAGGTCAGATAATGAATTGTTTATTTAATTGACGACCTAACTGTAGATAAGTATGATATTGCTATAATGCGGCATATTGACATAGTATATTAATTCGATTAACAATTAATTTCCTTGAATTAAACTCAAAGCATTTATTTCAAATAAACCATTTACAGGCACTTTTGAACGGTCAAGGAGTCAGTCAATCAGAAATAATATGAAGCTGATTGCCAGTCCCAAAGCGTCGTACGTACTATCGAGGAAGTTCATATCTATGCACCTTTAGGACTATTTTTCCCTGTAGCGCTCGGGCGCTAACAGTAACTAACGTAAAACAGATGCGGTCATCGTGTTCACGGGATTTTGTTCTAAAACTGCTTAGATATGAACTTCCTCGATAGTACCTATGGAGACGAACGGGAAACTCCATGGACACTTTTTAAATTATACAGGGTTATTGGTAAAACACCATCAACCTCTGAAGGGTACATTGTACTACCTATATGAAGAACTTTTACTATGGGACCGAAGATTAAATCGCGAAAAAAAAATCAGCTGTTCCCTACATTTATCTTAGCAGCACTCGTCAAAATGTAGGCACCAGCAGATTTTTTTTTCGCGATTTCATATTTGGTCCCATAGTAAAAGTTGTTCATAATGATGAGTACAATGAGCCCTTCAGAGGTTGATGGTGTTTTACTAATAACCCTGTATAGTGACTAAAATATTAGTTACATCAATAATGTTGAACAGGTTCCGAACGATAAGACCGTATAACCTTATCTACCAATGCCTACCAATCAACCAACCAATCATCCAATCTACCTTATCTACCTTCAATATATTTATATGTTTTATGGGTCAGAAATTGACAATAGAGGTAACCACGATAATCACTTTTAGTCACTTTGGTTTTACACTTCAAATCGACTTTACCCGACTAGACAACAAACAAGAATGCTGAAAGAAACTGTGTTCACGTGTGCAATACTATCAAGTGAACGAACGAACGAATGCCAGAGAAAAGTGTCGATGTCGGAATGAATGACAGAGGGGTCAATGCTAGTCCTTAACAAGTCTTTAATTATACCTACTAAAATGCTAGCAAATTAATGATAGTTATTACTTACTTTTATGTCATTGCTTATCCCACGACGACCGAAGCAGCGTCTTATTATAATTTTTCTTCGATCTAACAATTATTCGTAATATTTACAATTATTTTATTTAAACAATTATAATAATTATAAATATTATTATTATTATTAATTATTAATAACAATTATTATTGCTTCCGGAATAATTGACGTATTTAAAATAATACATTCGAATTCCATGAAGTATGTTGAATGCTATTTATGGTATTCCATAAATGGGAATGCTATACATTTTCAATCATCACACTTAGCTCCCCATTTCAAAGCAGTGAACGGGGAACGAATGATCGAATGAATGTTCCTCAATCTGCACAATTTACTGCACTTTGTATTCAGAGGCGAACTCTTCGTTAGTCACTTAAGTGGTTCAAATGAATGTCATTTTGATCCGTTTTGTATTATTTTTTATTCACTAAATGGTTACATTTAATCATATTTAATACATATTATGTCACTCTCAAAGAAACATTTTAAAATAATAAATCATTGACTTTCTCAGTAGATACATGACGTCAATATAATATTGAAATGTTCTTAATTTGTCATTTTTAGCGTTCCAATAAACAGGAATAAAATCTAACTACCAGGTATTTTTTTTTTTCTAAATTTATGCTTCGTTTACAAAAAGAGTTCACGTGTTTGGAACCTCATTTTAAATAAACAATGCCTGTGCTAGGATACGCCGCTCTTCCATAGTACAGCATAATTACCTACTTAATTTACAAACAAACCGGTAGCCCAAATAAAAATTAAGATCTTGGTGAGAGTAGATATGATTTAGTTAGCCGTGATTTGAGGCCTTAATGTATTGAGGCAACCATAGACAATTCCTGTTAAGCAGCCGATGACCTTCTAGGCTGATTTGAGAAAAGCCATTAAAAAAAAGAGTATTATTCGAGTTTGCGTAGTGTGTGTATGTGAGAGTTTATGTAAAAGTGTATGTGAGAGGCATCTGCTACTGTATGTGTCCATTAAATTTCTATTATTGTAAAAAATAATAAACTAATCATATTATTTTATTATTATTCCCAATAATTCCTGATTCCGAGGCGAAAAACAGGACTTTTTTGTGTTGTTTTTCTATTATTCGAAACTCAGTTATAAGTTATTGTTTACAAAATTTATTGTTTCTGCTGTTGTGATTTATTTCTCGATAAATAGCTTCGTTGTTATGAGAAAACGATGGAAGCAAGAACAACTGTGTCGCAACAGGTACAAAAAAAAAACAAAGCTATAAATAATTCAATGATTTAACATTCTTTTGTTGCTCGTAATGGTTATTAATTAGGATAGGTATAAATATAAAATGAAACTCAAATAATAAAGCCAGGAAAATTAATTGTTTATCAAATTGACGAACAACATAATTGTCCGTATATTAATATCACAATTACTGTCATTCTTTGACAGTTGTATAAAATACCTTTAACACGTCAATTCGACGTAGTATGTTATTTTGCAAAAACAAAACCCTGATTGTAATTTGTAGTCTAATTTCTCACTCGCATCATAAATCATGCTCCAGTTTTTGAGCACTCGAAGTTCTTTAAATATAAACAAGTATCGAAAAATAGGACTTCAAACAACTTTTAAAAAAATCTGAACACGCCTTTTCCAAAAATAAATGTAGGTACACAATGTCATTTGTCTCCTCCACACAAAGTAATAATGTTCATTTTTGTTGATAATCATTATCTACCTCCCCTTGTCCCATGTTACTCGCGGTCGGCGCATCACCTTCTCTTATTCCATTTTCCCCTATCAACCTTCACGCTATAGTTCATTCCTTCTCTTTAAAAACCAAAATCCATCCATCTTTTCATTGCCCTTCCTCTCCCTCTCCATCCATCGACATTTATACTCACCACTCTTTTAGTCACAAACGTTTCCTCCCTCTTCATCACATGTACTTACTAAGCCAAACGATTTCTTTTCAATTTTTCTGTCACCGGCGACACTTTCAAAATTCACCTTATAATATACTCAATTCTTACTTTATCCCTTTAATGATAATATTAATAAAAATATGTCGACACCACAAAAATGCTTTTACTTGATTAATACTACAAAGGCTCTGAAATTCCAATACATTCTCATCGCGTTTCAAAATATATTACTTCAAGAGATGAAAAGTTACGGGCATATTTTGTGCTCGCTTCGCTCATTTTTAATTCAGTTTCGTTTTTTTTTCTTCTATGAAGCTGCTTCTTCAAATATAAAATTAGTTTCGTATTTCAATTTATTTTTTCTCTATTTTGTAAACAGAAGTCCGTGAAATTCAGTTTTCCTTTTCTTTCAAGTGCTCAGGAATTGTTCTTTTTTTTTGAAGGATTAGTTTATCATGCAATTAAAACGTCGGTTTTCTATCGCTTTGTCTAGATAGCGCAGGACGTTTTTCGTCAGTAAGTGCGTAGTTAAGATGCATCTATATGCGCGCGATTTGCAAAATATGTAAAGTAATATTCTTCAGCTTTATTCCAGACCAAATAATTAAAAAGAAACACGAAAATCTAGGGCTTCGTCAAAACGTCAATGAAACCATCTATTTTGTAAAAATATCACTGTGAAAACTTTGGTGAAGTGAGCTGTAATTCCACCTGCTGCTAGAGATTGACATTATTGACACTTCAAGCTTACTTCACCTAAGTTTTCAAGGTGAGATTTTTGCAGAATTGATCGGCAGGACTATGGGGATCCGTTTAGCCTGAGTCATCATCATCCGGCTAGAATTTCAAAACTATTTTGGGGGCGGCTTCCAGTCTAACCGGATGCAGCTGAATACCAGTATTTTACATGGGGCAACTGCCTATCTGATCTGCACAACATAGTTACTGGGTAATACGATACCCCTTGGTAAAACTGGTTGTCAGGCTTTCAGGCTTCTGACGACCCGTAACGACTGTCAAAGATCCACAAATTACAGTCAGAACCAACGGCTTAACGTGCTTTCCGAGGCAAGGTTTCGATATCTAAAGATGGTCACCCATCCACGGACCAACCGCGGCAAGCGTAGCTTAACCTGATTGATCGACCCGTGCGGCGGTTATTACTAAGTCACAAGCCCCACCCCACGGTTTAGCCTGAGTAATGTTCAAAAACAAGTGACAAAATCAGTCAACTGCTACTCCATAGTGACATTGACAACACCTGTATGATGTAGCAGTAAGAGTGTTTTTCGTTGACATATTAATTTATTTAGGTTTATGTCCCATGCCTGTGCCCATCCGGCTCGAAGGACCAAAAATGATGCGGCGGCCTAAGCCATGGGGTGAATATCGAAATTTTCTAAGTGGACTGTATGAGGGGCGGTTCGGTGATACAAGTAGATGTTGGTGGTGTTGGAAAATGATGATGGTACCTGCTTGGTGAGCTATGGCGGAGACATGGTGCGATAGGTTTCCTTAGTGCCACGTGCCAGCGTAGCCACGTGGAGGCGGCGCTTCCAGGAGGTCCCGTACGGACGACAATCTGCACTTTCCACAACTCACAGACACGCACTTGCACAGTTTAATAGCAATCTTCGTTCTTCGCGGTGGAATTTGAGTTCTTTTCGACTTTGGGTTTATTTTAACCCACAGGCGTCTATGTCGGTTAAGAAACTAGTGCCAGTTTCCACTGGCGGCAGCGTTTTCGCCATCGCGAATCATCCTTCTTGCTCTCGATCAGGCATTATAAGGATTGCGGAAGAGAGAGGGAAAGCGGAAGGATGTTTTTGTTACACATATACTAATTAGAGTTGCCAGTAATTAGGCATGGGACATAAACCTAAATAAATTATGGCGTTAACACGGAGTACTAGTGTTACTACCAGTGATCGGAATATGTACAGTAATTATTTTACGTACTTGCGACTTGTGTGTATATGTCACGGGTAATATCTGAACATGGTCAAAACTAGGTTCACCCGAATAAAAATAGATTGTTTTTAAACTTACGCGAAACAGGGCGGGTAACAATTTTGTTTGATCTGACATCTTCAATTTCAAATTCAATTGTCTTATCTGACAAGCTTTAACCAACCCGATTTTCTTTATTATGTTCTTGATACATTGAAAATGCCGGGATCCCGAGGGCATGTCCATATTAACATAAACGTTAGAGGGAATTGACCCTAAATAGCTCTACCTATAACGAGTTACCACAGACGTGCGGCTGCGGAACGTAAAGCTATACAATCGATTAGACACACTATACAGATTCTCAATCTCGCAATTGCTTTTTCTATATTAAAATACACTGTGCTTTCTTTGCATACCACGTTTGAATTACCCCATGAATATACTCCACTTGTATACCCAACATTGTATCCACTGGCTCCTTTGTAAGGTAGTCGAGCGTCAATTATCTCGATGAATAGATGACATTCAGTATCTCCGTGACAACGTATCTCGTTCAATAGATATTATGACAGGTGGCCCTATAGACGATATCCTGTTGATTCTATACAATTACATTCAATTTAAATGGCCTGGCCCCGTTCGAGAGTAGAACGAATTATTCCTGTTTATTTCTGAAGGCTGTAGACATTAGGAATACCTTGTGAGAACGTAAAACATAGAAAGCACATAGACTCGCAATCGGAATCTCTTTTATTTTGAAAAATAATTCTACAATTTAATATTCATTGCGTTGTACGTTGTTGAGTGAACGAATGTTTTCAAACACATTACAAAGCAATGAATAATGAATCCCTTTCAAAATGAAGTGATTCTGATTCCGACACATTGATAAATATGGTACTGCGGGGATTTTGCGTTACATACTTGCAACTTGAATGCCTTTCATTTTGACAATTCAACAACATTAATATTATTGCGTTATTTACGTTGAGCAGACGAATTTTTCAAACATTTATGAAGAAATGGATAAGGAATTTCGGTCAACAGCCTTCAGATTGTGATAGAAAGTGTGGCACGCAATTAGGGTGCTGGTGTTAGATTTTTTGCTTTTCAGTCTTTAAGTCCTAGCCAATCGATATTTTTTATGCAAGTCATTGTCTTGCAGTATTGAAATAAACCCATAACATCTCTTACCTCGTCTTTACCTATGAAGTTGTCGTTTTACAATACTGGCCATTTGAAATGAATTTTATTAAAAAAATATGGAATTCTATTTTTAAATGCAGTAATTTGTTTATTTTATTTTATTTATTAGGGGATAATTCAGTCAAGCGGATAATAAACAACTACAACATATATAATACATAAAGTTAACAAAACTTTAACATATTTAAAGAACAGTGGTTGCCACTTTACCAAAACTAAAAAATATTTTGAAATCATTATATAAGATAGCTACAAAAGCAAATCAGATCACAGACAATTTCATTTATTATGCTATAAATAAATAATAATAATAAGATTACAATTATTAAACTTTTTATAATATTAGATTTAAATTTATATTTCCAGCATGCAAATATATCAATATCAATGGATTATAGGATTCCAACACTCTGTGAATAGGGCAGCGCAAGCCAGAGTTCGTACGACAAGAATTTAGCGCGAAAGTTTATTGATTAGTGTTTTGTGTTCACTACATTTGTATCTTCTTCATCATTAAGGACAGGATAAAAATACGAGTAACTTTGGAATACGAGTTCCGTCGCGGTAGCAATACCCCAGAAACGGCTTGCAACATTAATCACGTGTACGGAGTCAACACTACAAACGAACGCACGACTCGTTATCGTTTTGACCGCTTTCGACATGGAAATTTTGATCTAAATAATTAACCTCGTGGTCACCCGTGTACGTAAGTCAACAAGGACGAAATAAAGGTGATAGTGGAAGCTGATGATACTCAATCTACAGCTGAGTTAGCAGCAGCTTTCAACGTTAGCATTGGCAAATTAGCAATGTAAAAAAACCCGATAAGTGGGCGCCGCACGAACTGAACGATCGCCAGCTAAACGAATGCGTTGAGGTATGCCTTGCGATACTGAACATGGCAGACACAGAAACGAAGGGATTTTGAACCGCGTTGTCACTTGGGATGAAAAATGGATTCTTTTTGATACTCGTAAGCGGTCATCATGTTGATTAGACCCTGGTTCTGCGCCTAGGTAATGCCCCAAATGAAAACTTACCCCTAAAAAAGTCATGGTCACTGTTATGGTGGTCTAGTGCTGGTATAATTCTTCACAGCTTCTTACCAAATGGCGGATATGTACTATGTGGAACTAAACACAATGATGGTGAAGCTCGCAAATGCTCCCACACGACAACGTTCGACCTCATACGGCACAACAGACGGTCTCTAAGCTATGAGAGCTAGGGTTGGAAGTTTTGCGTCATCCATCGTACTCGCCGGACCTTGCGCCGACAAACTTCTACTTTTTCCAAACTTTAGACAACTTCTTGGCAGGGAAAAAATTCAATATCCGAGAGGCAGTTAGTTCAAAATGCCTTTGAAGAGTTTGTTGGCCCCCGTACCCCAGACTTCTTCAAAAAGGGTATTGAAAAATTACTACTGCACTGGCAGAGAGGCATCAATAGCATGGGTTCATATCTAGATTAAAAAAATAAAACATATTTATATAAAAATCACTTTAACTAGCTGTACACTAAACGGCAATTTCATAGATAAATACCTAATATTTCCTCTGATTTTATTTGTTTCACAAATGAAACCATCGCCATATTAGATTCCGCGATTGCGTTTACATCGAGTTTGCTCCTAATGTTTACTTCCACAGTGCAATCATCAGTCCTAATTGCGGTTCAGTTTATAAATACCTATCACGTCGGTATTTATTCTACCACTGTTCCGGTATTGGCACAATCTACATGATAGTGTCAATATTTACTAAAGCGAATGTAACATTCTACTTATTCTGTTTGCATTGAATATGATTTTTGAATATGTACTTAATGCTAATAAGAAAACATGGGTTTTCTGATAGCGTAATGATCTTTTATACGAGTACCTACTACACCTGCATGGAAAGTACCTTGATACTTTATCAAATTCACGGTAGAAAGTACGTCATTGCATATCGAACAAATATGCGGGGAGAAAACGCATCTGAGCGGGAGAGAAAAGTGTATGAAAATCCATTTCTTACGTGGTTTTTCTTTTTTAATTTTGGGTAAGACTATGCGCCGGTAACCTAAATATCAAAAGCCAAAAAGTTTTTACAGTGAGTTTTTATCTCCAAGTTCGCAAAATGACACTGGCCACTAGCTGTGTGTTGGATGGTGTCGGGCTGGCAGTGCGACCCTGCGGCGCGCGGCGGCAGGATAAACAATTTGAAAAAAGAACGTGTGAAAATTGCCATTGGCGCCATTGGCGCCATTTTCAATTTGTGTGTTGTTTGAGGATTCAGTTTTAGTAAAGATTTAGTTTTTTATTTTCTTCGTAGGTGTAGTATAAAGCACTATGTATCACTCGAGAGAAAGTGCGATTCCCGATCTCGGGTGTTTTAAAGCCCTCGCCTACGGCTCGGGCTTCAAACGACACCCTCGACGGTAATCGGTCACTTTCTCCTCTCGGTGAACAATGTACTATTGTTATGTTATATACTGGCTTATACAGAGACTAACTTATCAGTAGATCAAAATTGGTATTTGATAAAATACCTTAACTCAATCAATTTCAAATCAACTCAGCCTATCGCAGGCTGTGCCACAACACCCTGTCCGCGGCCTTCTGCATCCAGCCACCTTCGTAGGGTCGTCGATCCAGCTGGCTGGGGGCGGGGGGGGGGGGGGGGGGGTCCATCTATCTGGCAGAATCTTGATGCTCCGAAATTTATTCGGCATACCTAATCTTTTTAAAACGAATATTTTTATAAAAAATTAAATAAACATTCTATAATATAATTATTGTTTGGCCGAATGTTTATATGATCGAATTTACAATGGCATACTTTTAAGATGTCAGAAATTTCATTTGGTATAATTACTTTTGGCAAAGTTAAAATACCGCATAATTTCGTTTGGCATAACTTTTATTTAGAGCGACGGTTATTTGGTACAGTTTCACTTGGCATACTGTGAAGATGTCAGAATTGCATTTGGAATAATTTCATTTGACTTACTGCCATTTCTATAAAATATGCTGCAGGCATTTTTAACCTTAATTATAAATAAAATATTGTCTTAAAAAGTCAAAGTTGTGCTACAAAAGTTAGTGACCGAAACGAATTGCTGCAAAACCGACTCCACGTAGAGTGCAATTTAAACCCGCGTAGGCGCGGAGGGGCGAGGCAGCGCGCGAGCTGATACTCGCAATAAAAGATTAGGTTAGGTTAAAACTGTGACCCCCTGCGCACTAGCCGAGCGAGCGAAGCCAACGGTGCCGCGACAGCGGCCGGCGAGTGCCAGAACCGAATTCTGCCTAATTTAATTGGTTAGGGAAGCGTGTATTTTAGGTTAGGCTGTATTATATTGTGGATATGAAATGCATACCAAAAGATCATTCTAACTGTAAACTTTTTGAGATATGATAGTTCGTCCTTTTAATGACTGTCGATATGAAATGTATGCCAAAAAATTATCCTGATTTTTAAATATTATGGATATGAAATTTATGCTTAAAGATGATTCTGACTTACAAAATTATGAGTTTTTAATGTATGCTGTATGAGTGTGTGCCAAACGGTTTTCTGCGAAATGAAGTTTATGCTTTTCGCTGGCATGCAAAATTATATTAGGATAAAAAAAGTTCTGCTATAAAGTGTAGACCCGGCTGGGGGACGCTCCACACTACGCTTGCTGATACGCGGTTTCCACTCTAGGACGCATCTGCTCTACTGGACATCAGTCCTTCGACAGATATGTCCAGCTCACTGCCAAGTCAGTGTGCGTACTCTGCAAGTTATGGCGGTAACTGGGGATTTTTTCCGGATAATTTAATTTCAGATTGTATCCCATCATCCAAATAAGCCAGGGCCATTCCGCGAAACGCTGGACGCTATCCTGCATTTAGTTACACGATATTTTTTTTAAATGCCTGTGCTTTAAAAAACCGTTTTCCCTGAGTTTGTTATGCCATTTCTTCTCAGGGGTGTAGTCAGATAGGAAATGTCGACTCCACCCAGCTTTCTTTTTTTAAACATGACGTTTAAACGTGGTTTCGATATCCAATGTTTTTTTTTTCTTTCAATACCTGAAAAAAGAGTCACTACTCTTTTTTCAGGTATTGAAAGAAAAAAAAAAGCCCACTGGTAACGGCCGCGACTGAAGTGTTGTAGGTCGTAGGTTCGAACCCAGACAGGCGTTTTACTTTTTGTAAATTATTTCATCACCACTGCTCTCAAAACAAACCCAGAACAAAAAATATCGAAGACATGTGACATCCACCAACCCGCACTAGGCCCGCGTGGTGGATTTAGGCCCACTCCCTCTCACAAAGAGGAGGCCTGTCTCCCATCAGTGAGAACATTATAGGCTGATCATGTATGTATAATAATAATAATTTGAGACAACATCCACACAAGGTCTTCAGGTCCCGAACTAGGTACAGCCTGTACTACAGTAACCTGATGACTGATATACATACTTATATACATATACACACCCAGACACAAGTAAAACAGACATGTTCATGCACACAAATGACTTGTCCGGTCAGTCATGAAAAAAATAATATCAATGTTACAGCGGCAAAAGTAAAATGTTTGTTTTTACATACACAAATACTTTTTCAAGCTCATACAATATCAGGTTACTAAATCAACAAGTGGCTTGTTTTTTTTTTAAATTCGATGTGGCAGTAACTTATTTATGAGAAAACAAATTCATTTTCCTTTTTTCTCGCTTGCCAAAACGTTATGAATTCACAAATATTTTTTTATTAAAAAACTTTTTTAACATTCGTGGAGTTTATTTTGGCGAGATTCTGTGTTTCTATGAAAATCGTCACTTTACAGAAGTTTTATTTGCCAGCTGGTGCGCATTCGATCCTGTTGGTGCAGAATCCCCAGCTCTCTTTATTCAAATCACAACTCTCTGTCTTTAACAGTTGTATGGAATTTGCTATGACACAACAAATTGACGTACAGTATCAATTTGTTTAACAATAATTTTTCCTGGCTGTACTTTATCTCAGTCTAACACTCTCTTTTTTCTTTGTTAGTCCTCCCGAGTGTTTTGAGCTTTAAAATACTGCGTTCCGATTTCATGGGTCAGTCAAACAAATTAATAAATAATGCGTTAAGATTCGCTGAAGATCTTGAATAAAATTTGAGTCCTTTCGTTTTTATTACCTTGCACCTTACCAATTACGACATTTGCTTACTATGTAGCTATATTATGGCAGAACCTTTAAACAAAGCACAATTAATATTTTATTTTATTTATTTAGGAAAACAAACAGTTACACACTACAATAATATACAAACAATTCATACAAAGTGAGCAAGTGTAACCCACGACATTTTCCACAGATAAAAAATATTATTTAAATTGTTTTATCAGAATATTTAGAGAAAATCCGAAGGAATCGATAGATTCGTTTAGGGTGACTTCACATCTCTTACATCTTGTGCCAATACAAGATGAGTAAACTTCTTGAAAGACGATGGAAGTCATAAAGATCGCACAGAGAGCACACAGTTTTGGTGAAGTTTCATTTAGTTAAAGCTGCTAGATATGATCAAACTGCCCCAAAAAAATAAAAAAAAGGCAAAAGGCATATCTAATCATAGCATTCTAATACATCAATCACTGAAAAATAAGGTCTTAATAGACAAAGGAAATAAAAGGTTTTATTAGACAATGAAAATTATTTTTGTCATAGAAGATGGTAGATTTGTTCTGCATAGATATTTAAAGTACCTACTTTGTAAGAAAGTGCATGTAGTTGCTTTGTGTGTGTACTTTCAGGGAAATTATTTGTTTACCAAATTGACACACTACGCCAATTTGCCATGTTACACCAATTTTATATAAAAATCAAAGAATGAAAGTTGTGATTTGAAAATACGGACAATTTGAGTTGGTTTTCAATTTGCTAAACAATTAACTTCCCTAACTTTGCTTCAGTCATGTGTGCGATAAAAATGATTGGGCGAAAGTGGTATATGGACCAATAGCGATTTGATTGTGATATTTGTTTAAGAATACCTCATCTGTATCTTTCTGTAAAGTGGCATCAACATTTTGAGAAAAATGCATTGTCAATAAAATACAAGTTCGGCTGGACGGGTTGTAAGGGCAAGTACTTTAACTATTGTAGGCACAGGAAAACATTCGTAGAAGACTATAGAGGTCAGTGGATGGGTGACCACCTTTACATACCAAGACCCCTCCATGCCTCGGAAAGCACGTTAAGCCGTTGGTCCCGGCTGTCATTCGTGGATCTTTGACAGTCGTTATGGGTCGTCAGAAGCCCGAAAGTCTGACAACCAGTCTTACCAAGGGGTACTGTATTACCCAGTAACTGGGTTGTGGAGGTCAGATAGCCAGTCGCTCCATGTAAAATACTGGTATTCATCTGCATCCGATTAGACTGGAAGCCGAGCCCCAACATTACAGTTTTAACAGTGTAGGTAGATGATGAATTTTGTTAGGTAGGTACATGTAAACCTAGGTTATTGGCAGGTTAACCCATTTATATAACAGTTGCAGTAAAAATAAATATTGGGAATGGTCGAAAAATAATATAATTTTAAAAAGAAGTCATTTCCTACCTAACAATATTAAATTACAAGACTTCTTTCGACAGAAAAAACAAACTCTTTTAGCATAAAATAATCTTCAAAAGGCGCCATCAGTCATTCAAATCCATCGACGAACCCGTTAAATCAAAGAATCTTATCATTTGAATTGTAAATTCTATGCTTTTAGCATAAAGTACAAAATTCACTGGAGCTTTAGTGGTATTCATTTGACAGCGAAATCAAATCGCATTGATGTTTTAAGCCGGTATACGATTTTGGCCTTTTTCATGAATAATATATTACACGAGCCTTCCTTTTTTGTGAAGTGTTTTAATTTTTTAAGAACATTACATTACCAGCTTCAGCTATAATATCCTATAGGTGTGCCCCGCTACTTCGTTTTCACTTTTTGCTTGGCTCCTAAGAGTCGTAGCGTGATGTTAAAATAGTCTTTTCAACACATTTGCTCAAAACATGCATTTACGAAGCCTGTATACATTTGTTCGAAAGTTTAAAATTACGCACCATACAACGGAACGGGCGGTAAAATAGGTACTCTCACCTAAGTACATGTTTTTTTAATACAGTTGCTCAAAAAGTGGTGTATTGCAGGGACGTATAGCGTTCGGGATGTGGGCTATTGCATAGTAGTGCTTTTTTTTACCTTTCCCGAACTCGTGCGTCTCTTTCCCAACTGTCAAAATAATGATAAATGATAAATGATTTTATTTCTGTAAGTAGGTTTTTACAAACACTTTTACACGTCCATCATATTTTTTTTTTAAACTAGATGAGGTCGGCGTTTCCTATCTGACTACTCTAAGAAGAAAGGCCGAAACAAACTCAGAGGTCACAGTCTCTTTTAAAGTCCAGACAGAATCTTGGTCAGATCATGTGAAGGCTATGTAGATCGGTGTCTGAAATGGTCTTTTGAGGAAAGAACCACACAGATTGAGTGGACCTGTCCAGTCAGTGCACGCAATTGTCAGCAATCGTGCAGCTCAACTCAGAACTTAAGGAGCTCAACGATTCGACGAACAATACCAAAGAAAGGACATTTGAGTAGGCCGCACAAGTTACTCAAACTGCCAGATCATGATTACACTAAGAGTAAAAATACAAAAAAAAGCAATGACCAACATAGTTCTCACATTCAAAATAGTTAAAATAATAGCATAATACTTTACAAAGTAAATACTCTTGTCATAGTATATGTATATAAAATTCATTAATGTCAATGTGTATATAAAATCCGGACATAATCATTGAGGACCATGCAGATTGGTGTCTGAAATGGACTTTTGAGAAAAGAACCACACAGATTGAGTGGACCTGTCCAGACAGTGCACGCATTTGTCAGTAATGTCTATTAAAAAGAAAAACCAACCATGAAGTTTTTACTAAAGAGTTTTGTGATTCATACAAATACGTATATTTCTAAAAAAGAAGCTAATAATTTATTTCAATATCAGATTTAATGATTTAAATGAATGAGTTAGGTTAGGTTTCATTTCATCTCATTAAATTTCATTTTCATTTCATATCAATAAAAAAATATACTGAAGAGTAAGCTGTATGGATAGTTCCCTTTGCCTACCAAAATGGGTGACGAAAAAAAAAATCTGCTTATATTCTACGGTTGGCGCCATTTTTATTGTTTTTATTATTTTATTAAATTGCTTCATTTTTTCGCAACTGTATTAAAAATAGTCGTTCAGTACACCTGCGGAACCGTCATTGCAACTTGTTCCGACTGTCAACCCTCGCCTTCGGCTGCGCCTCGGCTCGGGTAGACATTTGTCGAACCTCTTTGCAATGACAGCCTTTCCGCACTTGTAATGAAATATACTATACCGCACCCTTCGTTGTATTAGCGCCGTGCGTATTCTTTACGGTTTTTTTTATTACCATAAAAAATTATATAAGAATTCCACCAAGGAGTTTCAAATTATGAGAATAAATAAGCTGTATGATCGAACCTCCTTGGAAGCGCTTTTGCTCAATACGTTAAATTTCACTTTAGTATTAAAGAGAAAATGAGACGAATGATGCTTTTCGACTCGAATGTTGCGATTCGACTTTTTGCGATTCTAATTTTCACATTAGAAACGTCAAAGATTGTTATTGTTGCAACTTTCTGACTGATATTTTCATAAAAATAAGTTTGTTTCATTACCTATTGTACTGTTTTCTCGCAAATGTGTTGGAAAACGTTGTATGACACACACGCGAAAATTGGTATTTACAAACTCGTGACTATGGTAAAACCAACTTACCGCACTGGTATTATAAATAACTATTCTCAAAAAGTGGTCTATCAAATGCATGAATCAAATTCGACTGATAGTTTCAGAGATTAGCGCGTTCAAATAAACAAAGAAACTCTTCAGCTTTATTATATTTGTATATAGATTATGTTGTAGTTTAGAACTTTTCTGTTCCGAGTCCTTTGCTACAGCTACGGTTCCCTATAAGAGCGTTGGCCGTCACATAAAGACAGCAGTGATGGTCGTCATGAAAATGATGGCACCAGGGTTGGTTAAGCCCAACCGTGTCATAAAACATGTCATAAAACGCTCTCTAGAGAGACACACCAGCTTACTTTCATAAATAACGTTTCGGTAGCGTCATTCCACGTTAAATAACGGACGCTATGTGGCGGACATTGCAGTCTTTGGAAACCCTAGCTTTAGTGGCACAGTGCCTACACTATGCTAGTTAAAATAGACTTTTTTTATCACATCTTTATTTTATTATTTATTTAACCATTTATGTACACACGTATATAAACAGACAAGAAGAAAATAACAGAAAAATAGGTACAAAGGTGATGCTTATTTCTAATGAAATCTCTTCCAGCTTCCAGCACCTTTTTATTTATATTGTAAATCAAATAATCGCGCCGTCAGATTATAATTACAAAAATATTTAATACCCAAGCAAATTGATAAATTATATTTATTTCTGTAAATGAGTTAAAAAAAAACACTTTTACACGTCAAAATTGTAATGTTTTAATACTCGTTCGGTAACTGAGTAAAGTTTTTCCTAACAGATTAATCTGAGAAGAAAGACCGGAACAAATTCAGAAGTCACAGTTTCTTTTAAAGTCCAAATAACTCGGTTTACCAACCTACAAAATCACACTTAATTTTGTAAATACGAATGAAAAACGGTAAACAAGGACGCATCGAGGGTTTTTTCAAAATGAATACACGCGGAAATGTTATTATCATTGAAGCTGGCATGAGTCTTGACATGCTTTTTACTTAAAGCGGAGTTTACATCATGAAACTAGTGTCGTCAATCAGACATCAATAGATGCTCAGAATACTGAGCAGTTAACATGAGATATGACAGCTTGTTAGTTGAATTCAACAGCTTTTAACACTCTCACCGCCATGGTGGTCTGCTGGCCGCCCACATAAATGTCAGTGCAGCAAGCCACTATAGATAATAAAATTTTTACCAGCAGGCCGTGTGGTGCGCTGTGATGAAAGACACTTATTTTTGTAGAACTTGGCTTGCTAAATAATAACTTAACAACGTGTCTCGCCGGCCGCACAAATGGCGTGCTGCAAAAGTTACACAAAATCTAGCGTGGCGTGGTGTTAAGAACATTGCGCGGCCGCGCGCCGCCCACACGGTCTGCTGTTCTAGAAAAACCTTAAATGAGTATGGCGCTGAGAGTGTTAAAAAATCGGGTGTTAATTAGCTATAAGTTGAAACAGAACAGTCAAGGTAGTAAACTAGTTTCATAATGTAAACTCCGCTTTATTTTAAGCGATCATGCACATTAGACATGACAGTGAACATTAAATCAACTTGGTATAATTTTTATTATTTTGTATGTTATCAACTGAATGGAATGGTTCATAATTCTGCCACTGTGTAACTATTTTAAGCTTCATACAGTGGTCCATTGCCGATTAATGGGTTCTATAATGCTCAGCAGAATATCTTGAAAAATCTTTTTGCGCCAGTTGAAACTCTAAATGCTCAAATGACACTTAACGTTATCAAAGTCGCTAAAATACGCACTAAGATGGCAGCAGTGACTCAACAAGTTTCGTTTAAAAATTGGACCATAAGTCAATTCCGAGATTCAAAACTAATTGGCCTACTGTATGGAGCTAAACTGTGCCATCAGTGCTTGCTTTTCATATAATATAATCTTCTAATGCCTAACGTGTGACATGTCCATCCACGTACCCATGTGTATGTCAATGTGTAGTCCTCATACATTATGTGTTGTGTTGCACAGCGAGCCTGCTCCGTCAGCAATGACAGCACTGCATCAGTTTGGGGCAGAGATGTTGCGTCTATCTCGCGGCTTGGAAGCTTCTGCGGCGACAAAGCCACAATACAGAGGGTATATGACAATTGGCATTATTTGTTCGCTTCAAAATTAACCCGCTCATTTTCAAAACATTGGCTGATCGAAGGACCAGAAACTTCCACGCAATTTGGAATATGTTCTAATATAATTTTATTTTACAGGACGAATATTTCGGAGCGCGGTGGGATGCTCACGCCTGGGTCTCTGAGCGTCTCATCAAGTTCACCATCTTCGATGCTCCAAGATCGGCGTAGACCTTCGTCTACTGGAGACACGAACACTCCTCTCCATAGACCACGAAGTGCGTCAGACGACGAAAGCAATGAAGGTCTTCTAGCACCCGCTGCCTTGACAGCAAAGTCACGTAGTTCCGAAGACGGTCTACTCTTGCCACCTCCATGCACTTGCCCCTATTTTGGGTCAGAGTCTACTCCACCTAGACGAACTACCGAAGTCATTATAGTTCCTGGTGGAGACATAAATGGATGCAACGGCTACCCCAGAAATGGGAATATGAAAGAAGAACAGTCGACTCAATTTTTTAGAAGGTCTAGTCGCGGTGCTGCGTCTATGGTCACTTGGGATGAAGCTAAAAGATTTCGTAGAGGTTCAAGTTTTGGAGGAGCGAGAACAACTCTCTCCACTCCGATTCGTAGCATCCGCGCTCAAAGAACAATAGCGAGGTCGCAGCAAGTGACCGCGAGTCCACAGCGTCCAACGCCTAGAACGCATCACTCTAGAAATTCTAGTGTTATATCAAGAAATTCCTCCCGCCACGGTAGGATCTTGCGATTGGAGCAAAAAGCGACAAAAGTGTTAGGAGTCGTATTTTTCACGTTTGTAATTCTTTGGGCTCCGTTTTTCATTTTGAACATGGTGCCGGCTGTGTGTTCTGACTGTGAGGAGAGGATCTCACCTTGGGTGTACGACTTTGCTTTGTGGTTGGGGTACGCCAGTTCGATGGTGAACCCAATATTCTACACTATATTCAATAAGATATTTAGGCAGGCCTTTAAGAAGGTTCTGGTGTGTGGGTATTGGAAGGCAAGGTAGCCGGCACCCTGGGAGCGCGTTCGCCCGAACTCAGACCCTGGTCTCGGGGCGCTCTCAGTCAATAGAAATATCCGATCTCAGTTTGTTTAAACCCATTGAAGAGCTTTAAGTATTACGCTTCTAGGTTTTAGTATGCGTCAGTGGTATTTAGTTAAGGATATATATAAGGTTAGAAACTAAATTCCACAATCTGAAAAGAGTAATGAAAAGATTTATGTGGTTTATGAATGGAAGTTAATCTTAACAGATATTCAAATAAAACAGAGGGCGTACTGAGTGATTTTTGTGCTGACTCCTGAAAACTGATTTTATAGTTTGCATTTTTCCAAATCGAGTTTTGGCCAGCCCTGTAATTGTATCAACCTAAGCCAAACAGCTTCGTAAAAGAATGTTACCCAGAACAACACAGTAAAAATAACTTAGTACCCCTCGTTTATAGACTTAATAGTCGTTTATTTTTTTAATCATAGTGCTGTGCACACCACTCACTTTAACGCGGCGCATAACTTGGAAATATTTGCCATCATACTGACCTCATTACCTCTGCAATTTGTAAACATAAACGTGTACTGTAATTCGGAGATCCATTAAATCCATGAAAGACTATAAATGACTAGGAAAGAGAAAATACATACGTGATTAAAGTAACGGTTAGTTTATTCATTAAACGTTACTTTGAATTCGTTTGTGAAACTTCACAGACATGATCAGTTCTGGATATTTATATAATTTTATTGATCATTTTATTTATAATATAATATATAATTTGATAAATATATATATATATATTATATATATAGTTATATTTATATCAGTATCAGGATAATTCTAATCCCAACAAAACAATGAAAGCAGGTATCGATATCGATAAAATCTGTGACGTTTTGGCAACTATTTTTAAGTAATGCTGTTAAATCTTTGCCTGCGTTTCATTTTCAATAACTCTACATTTCCTCTGTAAAACACAGCCAGATTAAACACCCTCTTAATGACAATCCCTTTCAGTTTGACATTCGATGTTGATAAACTTTAAAATGAAAGCGATATTCATGAGAATTATGTTACGCAATTAGGCTTATTAGCATTTGATACCTTTGAAAGTAATTTTTTAATCCCAAATCTTCTAACACTTTTGTAAGGACTCAAAAATTTAATATTAATACAGTTTCCGATTCCAACTTATTTTTTCGGAATTGTTCCCGATCACCGCTTTGTCTTAGAGATGACAAATAGCCACAGAATGAACTTATTTTTGAAGACTGATTCTCGTTTTATTTTGTTTTAACAATAAAACTTGCCCGTGGATGTTATAATGTACCTAATTATAATAATAATGAGTCGCGATGGATTATGAATACAATTAATGGAGTATGTTTGTTTTACCGTAAGCATTTGAATGTTGCAAAAAATCGATAGCTCTGCAGAAGGGGGTAACTCTGCACTGTCACTTACAGAAATAAGTGGAACAAAAATTGCAGGTATAACCAATGAATCAATTTATATTAGGTACTGTCGATAATAATGACGATATGACACCGTTTTGATAACTTAGTTTCACGTGTAGGTAAGTGAGATTGCAGAGTTAGATAACTGTGCAATATAATAATTTTCAATCAGAGTTATCGATTGATTTAATAATAGTTTAATCACTTTTGTATAGATTGCAATAATTTATAATTCTATAGTGTGTTCGTTACAAGTTACAATCAATTAAGTTTGCATCAAATGCCAAGCTTTTCCTAGTCCTGTGTTTAATAGATTTAGTGAATACTGTAATTCAATCAATGTGATGTTGTGTAAGCATAATATATAATTTTAATTAATTAAATTCTATCACAGTCAAATAAAAGATATAAAAACACTACCTCAACCGCTTCGCGTTATGATGCGTGCAATGAGTCATCTCCACAGTTCTCTGTTACGAAGAGTTGAATTGTATAAAGGTAACTATACTCGTTCGACTCAACGCAATCGGAATTTAAGAATCGTATAGAGTGCTGTGTACGAGCAATAACCTACTCGTATTATCTTAACTGAATGAACGCGAACGAACGAGCTTTAGCTAAGGAAAATTATTTTTAACTTTAGTTTTCTTTTAAGTGTAAAAAATATGTCTACTAAAACATTTTGTGGCTATACGAATAGACGACACCACTATTTATAATTTTGTATTTTTTTAAATGTAACTGAAGTTAATTAGATAGATTCAGAACAAATGTCTAGTCGTTTCACGCAAATAATAAAAATGTAAATACAATAAATATAATATACTTAATTATTATTATTAAAATGTTAAATGGAAGTAATATCTATAAATGTAAATAAAATAAATATATATGGCAATGTTTAAAAAAATGGTGTCAATAATTTATGATTTCATCGTTAAGAATAATAAAACGATTGAATCGTGGTACCTTTGTTTTATTTTTTAAATTCGACAATTTCTCCCGACCACTTGACCTAATCCAGCCTGTCCCTTGCTGTCCTCCCCAGCGAGCCTCTAAGGCCAGGCCCATAACCCACAGGAGGTGCCCTTAGTGTGTAATCGCTGGGTTTATAAATTTATGCCCTGGCTGGAGGCCATAATTTATTAAGACATCCAGAGGATAGCCCGCTTAAGCAGCCACAAACAAAAAAAAACCTCTAAACTTAAAACTTTATTCGGGAAACAAATGTAATTATGAGATTATTAAAGTATATAATGCAATAATTCAGCCAAATGCTTTATGTGGCAACTTTTTTTAGAAACCACTTCTTCTTTTCTAATCGATAATACAAAATTCGTCTCATCATCATCATCATCAGCCTACAGGAGCCAGCAGTGGACGCTGGACATAGGTCGATTAAATAAACTCGATTCTTGGCAGCTCTCATCCAGCTGCTACCAGCCACCCTGCGAAGCGTCGCTTCACCTAGCCTCTACCTTACGTTTACCTGTACGCAGTCTCCACTCAAGAATACGTCTACCTCAACGGTCAACGGTTCTACGGCTAATATGGCCGGCCCATTGCTACTTCAGCGTGCTTATTCTGTCAGCTATGTCGTCAACCTCCGGCGTCTGTCCGGCAGAGACACAAAGCTCTTACCTCGTTCCGGATTCGTCGATAATTTGTCTAGTTTACTAGAGTATTTGGGCCTTGTAAGTGGCCACGTTGACAATAAAACCAATCTTCAGTCCTGATTTTATTCTAATGTCACCCTTTGCCATAAAGCAGAGTTAAAGACTTTCTAAACTAAAAAAAAACTATTTACTACTTTTTTGTTGTGTTACGTACCTTACATAAATTCGTATACAGTACTTGTTATGTAAATAACAGTGATAGTATGTAATTAATACAACATCATCAAATACACTATGTGGAAAAAAAACATGTTATTGAATCTAACTGAAAAGCAACCCAAGCAAAGTAAGTAAAATTTATATGGGACCCACCCCCTATCTATTAAAAATAATTTTTGAAATCGATCCACAATTGCCGGAGATATCCTATTTCTTTTTAAGAAGTCGGTTAAAAAGAGCATAATATTGAAAAATCTCATACAACAATTTATATTAATTTTTAAAACCTGTAAGCCGCGCCGGCCGGCTTAACGTAGTATGAGATATTCTATATCTTAAGTAGTAGGTAGATAAAATAGATATTCTAAGCCCCTAATATGAGACTAATATAAGACTATCCGTATCGAAATACGTTAATCTCAGAAAGGTCCAAGATTACGGACTGCCCACAGAATATAGAGAAAAAACAAATATCATTAAGCCTCCTTGATCAAGATTAATAAGATTATAGTCAAAGAGCAAGTATCTACTTTGCATACAGATAGTATATTCGTTTAATATTTTCAAAGCTTCTACTTTACTTTAATAAAGACTTTGCTTAGGATGAAAATTTTGACAATATATAAGCTGTATGTATGCGCCCGACCGTAATGCAGTTACAAAGGAAACTGTTTTTCCAAGTTATTCATATGCAGAACCGTTTTCGTTTTCAGTGAAGAATGAAGAAGGGTGCTTTAAATTTTAATAACGTTAGTTCATGGAACCTCGGCTTTAGATGTTAGTGTTTATTTCTTTCGTGAAATATTTAACTGATCCTCTAAAAACTTATTGATATTCTAATGATGGACGCTTTTTTAAATGAAAGAATCTCTAAAAACTTTAGGCTTCTAATGATGCATGTTTTTAAAAATAATTGAGCCTCTTTTTAACATCCATTTTTAAAATTTCTCACAGTTGGTCGAAGTAACTAAACTATTTTTAAGTCCTCAAAATAGGAATTATTTGAGGTTCACAAAAAGAGGTCATTATATTAAAGAGTGTTCAGTAATATTTATAGGCAAGCAACATGGGTATTATTTGAAGTTCGATTAAATACATGCCATTTATTTCTTTAGCATTAACTTGTAGTAGTCTGAATATTAATGGCACTGTAGCAGGTTATAAGCCAGGTATTTTAAATGGGTATCCTTCTATCTGGCAGAATCTTGATGGTCCGAAATTTATTTGGCATAACACACTCGGCATAATCTTCTTTAAACGAATATTTTTATGCATAAAAAATATTTAGTATAATTATTGTTTGGCCGAATGTTTATAGGTCCGAAATTACAATGGCGTACTTTTGATGGCAGAATTTTATTTGGCAAAGTTAACATTCTGCATAATTTCGTTTAGCATAACTTTTTTTTATTATTTGCTACAAAAGTTAGTGACAGAAACGAATCGCTGCAAAACCGACTCCACGTAGTCTTGTCTGCCCTACCCATAGAGTGTAATTTAAACCCGCGTAGGCGCGGAGGGGCGAGGTGGCCCGCAAGCTGAGGGGCAGGAGGTTTCAACGCTCGCCGCCGCGGCTGATACTCGCAATAAAAGATTAGGTTTGGTTAGAACTGCGACCCCGTGTGCACGAGCCGAGTGAGCGAAGCGAGCGGCGCACTATGGAAAATATAGGTCGGTATCGGATCAAAAATCTGTAACTTCATGAATTTTTGTCGTATCGTGATGAAATTTGGCACAAATATGCAGTAAGGTTTGGAGATTCGAATGATGTGTAGTTTATAGTGTTTTCTTGTATATCGATGTATGTTTTTTTGCATAGAATGAAAGAAATGGGAAAAAATCACGAAAAAAAATAGTTAAAAATTTATTTAAAGTAGAATACAAGTTTATAATGACTAAAAAGATTAAACCATGGTTAATTACAACAAGCAAAGTAAAATATATATATATATGAAAACAATTTACTAAATTAAAATCATATTACTAATAGGTACATCCTATACTCTGGCTTCAGGAAATGATGTAGCTAGGTACAAATATAAGTAATAACTATATATAAATATTATTTTAACTTATACCACTTCAGGATCAGGGTTAGTAAATGTGGGTTCACTTTCAGGTGCCACGTTTAAAAGACTTAGTGCCTCTTCTTCAAGTTCTTTCACATTTCTTACGTACGGTTTTCTCAAACTTGTTATATATGGATCTGACGTGTATAAAAGCGTCTTAAAGACATCTTCATTTGTAGCAGATCGGGAACATTTTCTGGCATGATGAAGTCGTATGTTTCTGTAGTCTTTGTTGCGAGACTCTTGTGCGTCTTCCGATAGCTGTCCAATAGGAAGCACCGCAAAATGTTTGATAACGTTTTCTCCGTGTATGAGTATTTTATGAACGGAGGATGGCATATAATACCAATCGTAACTACTTACATAGATTCTTGCAGTTTCTATTGCATATTCCCCAAATTTTTCAGGGTCGATCATCATTCCAGAAGAAAGAACTTGCAAGATAATGTATAGGCGTTTAATCAATGCCTCATCTACACCTGTTATTTCCGATGAGCAAGTGCTATTATAGAAGAATCTTCGTGCGGTATTGCCATCGTTCGTATTCCCGCTAACTTGCCGAGGTTTGTCGACGATTAATCCCAACTCCTCCCTGAAACGTTTTTGAACAAGTTCTTTCTTTTCTTTTTTTAATCTCTTATTTTCCTCAGTTGAAGCAGCCCAAGTCTTAAACGAAAGATTATAGGAAATATGCAATATCATTTCCATGCAGCGAATCCAGGCGTGTAAGGTGGACAATCCGTATTGGTAGGCGTTTTCGTTTTCAGGTCTGGCAGTTACTTTCGGGTCATTCATTAGCCGTGGAGTAGCCCCACATATCGTGCATGTGGAACCAGATGGAGTATCTGTAAGGACCTGAGCCACCTTTCCATCGATCATCGTTAGAAATAGTTCATGCTTCACATTTACTGCAATACCATCTTTGTTTATAAGTGATGCTTGTGCAGCCCTAATTTGATTTTTAATATCATCGACAACTGCCTTGGTTTTTTCTGGAATTTCCTTACAAAACTCAATAGAAATGGGTCTGCAAAAACGGACAGATGAAGGTACCGGATTTTGCCAAACAACGGATCCCGATTGCACATCAACTAATCTGATGGGGACTAATGAAGTGATGAACAAATTGGCATCTGAAATTGTTTCCGACTCTTCTGCAAGTATTTGCTTGTATTGGCTTTGACCAGATGAACCATCACATCCCCATTTACAATAAAGGATCAATGTTCTATATTGTTCTTGGAAAACAGAATCGATTTTTAAAATTCTAGCAGCAGTATGATCCAATAAATCTTGGATATTAATCACTTTAGCATAAGTATTCGTGATTTCGATTGTAGAAGTTGGTGGATAACAGGATCTTTTTATTTCTTGTATTTTGTAGTAAGGCGGGAATATACAACACTTTCGTTCGTTGGTTAAGTTTTTCAGGTACATATATTGTGCTTTTGTTAGATCCAAATCTATAAAAGCACTCAATGCTTCCGTATCGGAAAGAATCTTTATCTGCTCCAAGTCGTTCCACTTACTTGAGATATCTAATTTCTTTTGAGTGTCAGCGGTTCTTAATTCTTCGACAAAATGAGCTTCTGTGTACTCACGTAAAGCCCGTAGTCCCTGCACATAGGCGTTTTTTATGTGCTCGAAGCCATATTCTTGGAGTAGAAGAGTGTTTTTCCTCTTCTTGGTAGATTCTGAGGAGTCTCCATAAGCCACGCATGCTCTTCCTCGTTGGCCAGATGTTGATGGCGTAGAATATTGTTCAGAATCCGGTAAATTTAACGAATACGTTGAGTCCAACCAAGTACAATTCTTCTGTAAAAATGTTTCTTTTTTCCGAGATGCCAGGGCCCAGCGCTTGTTGAAAATAGGAAGAATGTGCCTTTGTATGTCACTAATTATAAAACACAAGTTGTTTTCAGAAACACTGAGCTTTTCCACTAAAACTTTGGATAATGATTCCATGGTCTTGCCACCCTCGATATAGGGGATTATGAAGTCTCGTTTGGTACAGCTGAAGGAAGACATTTTAACACTTCACAATCTGCAGTAATAATTGGCGTAGATGAGATTTGCTTCACTTGAAGTTACACTGATGTAGATGGTTCGAATAGTTTTTGCTTCCCTTTATATACTCATTTTACAATATCGAATTGGTACCTACATTATCATTATCTTGTAATTTCCCATGCAAACCGAGTGCAAATTTGATAAGGTCCCTTTGTTATCACGAAATAATGAAGAAAATATCCAAAAAGTTCCATATTGTTCATGTGAATGGTGTCAGTGGTAAACCGCAAAAGATACCAATATCGGGTACTGACTTTTATCAGTTTTTTTCTCATATCTTTTAAAACCGCAAATATCCGCAGCTGATTTTTTTTGCATTCTATTTATGAATAGTTAGACTACTAGTCAACACAAAAAGTAGCGGTTGGGCAAACGCGGGTAACATTGAAAACCTTCGACGAAAAAAAATATAAGTGAAAAATAAGGTATGTCACTTTTTAAGTAATTACTGAATTATTTTTCTTTACTTTTAAAATCATTAAGCTGTATCGCAAAAAGCATAAAATAACCTTTCTAAAAATGTAAAATACTGCATATCTGTACCAAGTATTTTTTCACAATATGGTATTGAAACATGTATACGCAAAGACTTGAGTTTGGCACTTCTGTCTTCTATGTATTTCTATCTATGAAAAAAATAATAATTTCGCGTATTAAGTGAAAAAATCCTAATGAATATTATAATTTAACTATTAGAGAACCTAATAAAATAGCCATATTATCCAAATTATGATATTCGTAAAAAGCATTTTTGATATGCGCTTGTTCTACCATTTTCCATAGTGCGGCGCCGCGGTAGCGGCCGGCGAGTGCCACAACCGAATTACTTTGTTTATTTGATTACTACCTACTTTACTTGGTTAGGGAAGCGTGTATTTAAGGTTAGGTTAGGTTATATTATGGATATGAAAGATATGCCAAAAGACGATTCTGACTGTAAACTTTCTGAGATATGATGCTTCTACTTTTTAAATATTATGTAAGTACATGAAATTTATGCACAAAGATGATTCTGACTTACAAACTTATGAGTTTTGAATGTATGTTATATGAGTGTGTGCCAAACGATTTTCTGCGAAATGAAGTTTATGCTATTCGCTGATAGGCAAAATTATATTATGACATAAAAAGTTCTGCTATAAAGGGTAGACCCATTTTAAATAGGACTTTATCAATATCGTGATGTGGTTTCAAAGTTAAAAATGTAAGGCCTAATTAAATAAATATTCCTTATATTGTTCTTGTAATTGTATCACTAACATAGTTTAAGTTTATTTTATTGTTACTAACACAAGTCTAGTCTCATAGTTACTCTCAATAAAGAATGTATTTATATATAATTATGTATTGTATATAATTTATTTATATTAAAGTAATCAATGTATTTATATTATTCCGGAAACCAGGTCATCGAAACCTCAATATGCCAACACACAGTTCTGATGAAAGCCTGGTACTTCTGAGTATGAGATAAACGTGTTAGATATGTATTATAATACCTAATAATATATTATACTAACGGCAACTATACATATGACTAAAAACTATTAATTAATCACTCGAAAAACTGTTGAAGATAAGCTATTGTGCTAATCGGAATACTGGCCATATATTTTTGAAAATTGAGTTCAGATCTAAGAAATCGAAAAAAGAATAAGTAGTTCAGCTTTCAGTAGGTACCTACCGATTTAAAATGAAAGAAAAAAGATAAATTGTAAAGTGGCTAATCGAAATATTCAATTGAAGCAATTAGTTTTTTTTTGCATTTGATTGATTGAATTGGGGGGGGGATTGAAAAGGTATTTCTTGATTATGGATTCTCTTTGTCACTTCGCTCCGGCGGACAGCTTAAACGGTAGCTTGTAAAGAAATTAGCGAACAGTCCCTGCATGGTTCACACGGCTTTTTATTACTTGACAATGACATATAGATCCCTTTAATACGTGTAGGTTTAATATCAAAGTACCACATAATGCCCTTATAAGGTACCACCTGTTTTACCTTATTGCACGCCTTTAAAAAGGCCACGATGCTCACTTCCTGTTAAGATAACGCTCTTTCGATCCTACTGTGTATCTTTTTACATGAGCAGCCTGTGAGCTAGATATATGCAAAGATCGTACGGCGCTCTCTGCGTTCAATATAACAATGCGTTTAGGATGCTGGTGGGGCTGCCCCGCTTCTGTAGTGCATCGGGGATGTTTGCGGATGCGCATGTAGGCTGTTTCTATACAACTATACGCAAACGGTGCGCTTCCATGGTGCGCAGGGTGTGGGGCAGCTCCAGCAGTATCCTAAGCATGATTTCAAGTCGCCTAGACTGTGCTTTCGTGGGTCGCTGCTGTGCAATCACACATGAGTTGCCACAGCTGTGACCCAGTACTATTTGTTTGTTTTTGTGAAGTGTCAGTTCGTACTAATATAGTTGTAAGTCTTACTAATCATTCTGAGTCATATGATACTTGAATAAAGAATGATTCTAATTATATAAACCTTTATAATAAATTTTCTAAATGATAGTGAAAACCGCATCATAATTCGTTGCGCAGTTTCAAAGAACAATGCGGTTACACAGACAGCCACGATAACCGACTTTATAATAATTATGTATAGATGAGTTATAATGATGAGAAACGAATGCATGTACTCATATATAAGCACCGTACTCTGCGTTACAGACATAAATAGTTACATTAAATTTTAATAACGAAACGTATTCATTTATTTTTGTTTTACAAACAGTTGTGCCGTAGATCTTTGTGAAAATGAAAAATGTTTTTTTTTTACATATAAATTACTACTACTTATGTGTTTGAGCCGTTTGGGGTTGAAACACTAGGGCCATGGGATCCAAGTTGACCAGAGGGCTGGCCAATTTTTTGGCCAAAGAATCAGCATTGCCATACAACGTGGCAAAGCTGCCATCCTTTTGGGCAATTTTCCTGTTGACAGCGATGCGGACGAATTTTTTGCTGCCCTTTGTTTTTTTTTATATTCTTGTACATATTATTATTTTAAGACTTAGCTTTCTAAATTATGTAAACATTAGTTCAGGTTGGAATAAAAATAATAAAATAAACTATTATAAGTGCTTAAATAAGTCAAACGGGGTGAATAGGCATGCAGGGGTGAATAGAAACGAAACTTTAAAGGGGATTTTAATCTTGAAATAATTTAGTTTGACCCCAACAAGAGCACTTAATCGTTAATTATATTACAATAAACACATTAAGAGTCCTTTTTGGCAATAAACTATATTATTTCAAGGTTAAAATCCCTTCTAAAGTTTCGTCTCTATTCACCCCTGCGTCCCTATTCACCCCGTTTGACGGTATCCTACATGTTGATATACATCACTGAACCAACAATATAGAGACACTATGACGTAAATTAAAATTTAAAAAAATATTAAAAATATTAGAGGTGACCTTCTCGAAATATCAAACCCAGTGGCCGATGGCGCAACCCTAAGTTACACAAGCCAAGGTTCTTGCAACTGACAGGATGGTGAATAACCATCCAATTTTTCACTCTAATGCGCTACACTGACCTGCACTGACAGCGCCACCGCTGGGAGAAGTCTTGTTTTGTGGTCACTTAACTGCTTACATTATCTACTGTTAAGAGCCCCCTCGCTCTGAAGTGGACACGCTGAGTCGAATGGAAAAGTGGGAATATAAGGTAAGTCTTGTCGGGGTGTAAGGTAAGTAACGGGTGGATGAATCAACTTAAAGAAGTGCCAATCCTTAACGAACTATTTAACAAATTGAATAGTTCTTTAAAGTTTGAGAGAATCGGCGGCAATGAACAAGAGCTGGACATTTAAATAAATAGAAAATGGTAGGTACATGACCACCCAAAAAAGCTATTTATTTACGATAACACGGAACGGAATATCTCAGTAGCCGCCCGGAGTCTTGATTTGTGCCCGGTTGATGGCAATAGATACATGGTACTTATACATAACTGGCGAAAGATGGGCGTTATTATAGGTAGCTACACCTCTGCGAAGTCCTTCGGGGCGTTCAGGCGTGATGGTTATGCGTGTGTTACATCAAAAGTTATGACAGAAACAATAAAGGGTCTAGAACCAATAAAACAAAAAATAAAATGGGTCACTATAATACTTTTATCCCTCCTCAAAAATACATTGTTATGTTTACTAGCTTATGATGTGGGTAGTTGGCAAGTCCGTGTATGTTTATGGCACTAAAATAATTTTGCCATAAACCCTCGTAGTTTATGGCAGCATTATATTGGCACGGCAACTGGCATATATATTAAAGTGTTTAGCCAAGAAACGCCATGTTTTCATCCCTTTTATTGTACTAATAAAAGATTGAGTGGCATTTACTTTTGGATAAAAGTATTGTGTATTGATGTAACTGTAAGCTGTATAAGGCGTGGAATAAAAATAAAAATAAATAACCGTTGTCACCCGACCGTTCTTTTTAAGACTTCCTGAAGCCAACCGTGACGTCTCATCTTTTAAATAGAAGTGAACTGCACGCCCATTAAGGATTAAAAAAGGGCTAAAGGTTTGTCGAGTGAAAATGGCTAATTCTTAATAAATTTATATCAACATCTGCCTAACCTTTTCCCAACTTTATTGGGTTTGGCTTCCAGTCTAACCGAATGCAGCTGAATACCATTATTTTACATGGAGCGACTGCCTATCTGACCTCCACAACCCAGTTACTGGGTAATACGATGCCCCTTGGTAAGACTAGTTGTCAGACTTTCGGGCTTCCGACGACCCGCTACGACTGTCAAAGTACCATGAATGACAGCCGGGACCAACGGCTCAACGTGCTTTCCGAGGCATGGTCCGCCGTGCAAGACCCCTGTCTTGGTATGTAAAGGTACCAACCGCAGCAAGCGTAGCAAGCCTGATCGATAGACCCGTGCGGCTATTTGTACTTAGCCACAAAAATTAAATAGTCATTTTAAATTATTTTTTAAAGTTACACAGGTCACTATTCTTCTTACTATCAAGACTTACTCCGATCCTCTCGGTTTTCAAAAGTACCTAGATAACGTTAAAAGCTGCCACCTAGGTTGGTAAGTGCCTTTTTTGAATAAATTCAGTAATCGACATGAATTCATGCGCTTCCAAAACACAATAAAACCGTAACCTATTTACGAGCACAGGTAAAAAATATTAAATATTGAATCCAGAGGCTTTCTATTCGTCGTGAGGAAATAAGCATAAGGGTCAGCTCACACCGAGACGCGACGCGACGCGACGCGACGCGACGTGACCAGTGATTTCGCGCTGCGCCGCGCGGCGCAGCGCAACGTCGCGAGGCGCATCTTGAAATCGTTGGCAACACGACGCCTCGCTGCGCCGCGCGGCGTCTCGCTGCGCAGCGAGACGCCGCGCGGCGCAGCGGAACGTGTAGCTGCATTCGCCACGATCACCCGCCCCGCCCGTCCACCCGCACTCTACCATTTGCAAGCGCATGAGAACGACGTATATTTGGCGGGTGCATTATGGAGTATCATTAGAGACATTAGAGACATATATTAGTCTATCATTATAATTTCACTCGAGCACTCGACCGAACTGCATCAATTCTACACGAAGTCTGGACGAAAATAGTTCGCCACGGTGACCTCGGCTGCGCCTCGCGGCGTCGCGCTGCGCAGCGCGGCGCAGCGCTGCGCCGCGAGGCGCAGCGCCGCTCCTGCACGCCGCGCGCACCGGCTGCGTCGCTCTACGCCGCGAGGCGCAGCGCGGCGCAGCGCGGCGTAGCGCTGCGCCGCGCTGCGCCGCGCAATTCTCACAATGAAATGTGTATCTTTTCGTGTAGAAAATAAAGTTGTATTTTGAGTCGCTCTTTTAAAATGTGCGCGCAGCGTCGCGTCGCGTCGCGTCTCGGTGTGAGCTGACCCTAACGAAATGATAAGGGACTATTGTCGGCTGTAGCCGCCATCTTGATCGGGAAATGAACAAACACAATGGGATTTCGGTATTTCTTATTTAAATATGCGTGTTGTTTTATAATCGTATTTAGCTTTTGGGAGCTCTTTATGCCTACGTAGGCATACAAAGCTCAGAGCTGGTTTTGTTGTTTTGATCTTCGGGTCATCGTCGCATTCTTTTTTATTATTTTTAGTCTTTGATCTTTATAATCTGTGCCTACTCAATCGTTTATTTTATTATATTTTTATTATTATTTTATTGACATTTTATTCATTCTGTTGCTGTATTGTGAAATTGTATTTTATGTAGGGTTTTGTCTGTTATTTTTTTGTTTGTTCTTGTATAATAATTATTGTTTATTGATACAAAATACAGGTGTAACATACATAATTGAAGCCCTGGCTCTTGAGCTAGGTAGCGACCTGTGTTAGCCAAATGATGTCCTTTTGCTGTGGTTCTGCCATCTAGTTCAAAGTCAAAGCATTAAGGTACCTATTTGAAAGAAAGAAAGAAAGAAAAGAAAGAAAATGCGTTTATTTGCGGTAAACATGACGCAAAAAATAACACGACACAGAAAATATGAAAAGGTTGGGGGAAACATGCGTCACATCTACGCAAAACGGCTATCGCTCAGCATTATGCCGCGACCCTATGCAAGACAGAGCCCCAGCGCTGGTTTTCAGCGACAGCCGGCGCTGACGTAGTGACGTCGTCCGGTGAGGCAAACAATAGTTAGGACGCTGTACCAGTACAGCGTACTTACGAACGTTGCACTTAAATAAAAATTATATAAATGTTATAGAATATACTAAACAGACATGTAAAAGGAAATAGACATGCTACGAGAATATCATCATCAATAAACGTTTTACGCTTTATGGCAACATTTCAAAGCGTCTTATTTCAAATAAACTGTTTACAGTCTACTTTTAAATTGTCACAGAGTTCGTCAGTTTGAGAAAAAAAAGCTTCCCGGGTCAGGCAAGGTGTTGTAGGGTTTTTCCGTCTTGAATTTCTCGGTAGCAGCCGGGAGTCTGACTTTGTGCCCGGTTGATGTCAATAGGCGCCCCAACCTGGGACTTTAACATACCTGGCGATATCTCGGTGAACTATAGGTACACCTCTGCCTAACCCATCGGGAAAATGCAGGCGTGGTGTTATTTTATGTTTTTAAATGTCCTTTCTTTGGTATTGTTCGTCAAATCGTTGAGCTCCTTAAGTTCTGAGTTGAGCTGCACGATTGCTGACAATTGCGTGCACTGACTGGACAGGTCCACTAAATCTGTGTGGTTCTTTCGTCAAAAGACCATTTCAGACACCGATCTACATAGCCTTCACATGATCTGACCAAGATTCTGTCTGGACTTTAAAAGAGACTGTGACCTCTGAGTTTGTTTCGGCCTTTCTTCTCAGAGTAGTCAGATAGGAAACGCCGACCTCATCTAGTTTAAAAAAAAAATATGATTGACGTGTAAAAGTGTTTGTAAAAACCTACTTACAGAAATAAAATCATTTATCATTAAATCTATATGTATGTATTCTCATTTATTATTTGTTTCCAGTTTGTAATAAGATTGCCTTGTACCAAAAGACCAATAATTAAATTAATTAGCTTTTTGTTCTTGTGGCGTTAAGGCATCGTCGAGCAGATTAGAATTCCTTTTAACTGTCGATCTTGCAGACATTTTCAATCAATCAACTCACCTTATTGCAATCCACTGCTGGACTGCTGGCCTCTCGCAGGCTGCGCCACAACACTCTGCAAATCTGAAATTCAGTCTATCCCAGCCACCTTTCTGAAGTCGTCGGTTCACTAGCTGGGGGGCGTCCCGCACTACGCTCGCCAATAAGCGGTCTCCACTCCAGGATTCGTCTGCTTCACCGGCCATCGGTCCTTCGACAAACATGGCCAGTCCACTGCCACTTCAGCTTGCTTACTCTGCTAGCTATGTTGGCAATTCCGGTTTGGACTGTTTAAGTACATCTAATTTAAATGATAAAGGTAAATAATATCTTTAGATTCTAGATCACTATTCCCTTTATAACAAACAAAATTAGTGCAGAAATGATATTTAAATAAAAAAAATATATCGTCTGACATTGCACACAGCACCATCTAGTTCCAAGTTAAGCACTTAACACTTAAGGCTTGTGTTATGGATACCAGATGGTTGATACACTACTTAAATACATTTTTTTTCGTAAATACATACATATTATAAATATACATCCATGACTCGGGTACAAATGTCCATATTCATCATACAAACATTTGCCCCTACCGGGATTCGAACCCAGGACCATTTGGTTTCGCTGACTACACTTAGCCACTGTAGCCACTACACCAAACGTGTCGTCGTATATTTATATCTATATATCTTCTTTTTTTCCTCTAAATTGGTTTAAAAACACTTTTATACGTCCTCATAAAAAAAATCTGTTTTAAAACTAGATGAGTTCAGTGTTTCCTAACCGACTGCTCTGAAAAAAAAGACTCATTTAAAGTCCAGACATGATCTTGGTCTGGTCATATTAGGGGACCTTGCAGATTAGTGTCCGAGATAGTCTTTTGTGGAAAGAACCACACAGATTTGAGCGAACCTGTCAAGTCAGTGCACGCATTTGTCAGTAATCGTGTAGCTCAATATACAGGGTAGCAGGGACATCGACGTGCAATTTGCTGTAACCATGAATTCAGCTCATGATTCTGAACACCCTTGACATGTTCTGTCAATCATTTGCTGAATTCATGGTTACAGTTTGTGCCTCAATGTCCCTGCCACCCAGTCAGTCTATACCTATTAAGCTGATTCTTATGCCTTTCGTATGTTCGAACCCAGACAGGCGCTTTACTTAGTGTAAATTATTTCATCACCACGGCTCTCAAAACGGTGAAGGAAAACATTGTGAGGAAACCGGCATGTCCTAGAACCATACATTTGAAGACATGTGACATCTACCAACTCGCACTGGGCCCGCGTTGTGGATTACGGCCCACTCCCTCTCACAGAGAGAAGGCCTGTGTCCCAGCAGTGGGAACGTTATAGGCTGATAATGATTGTGCCTTTCCCCAAAGACTCACATTTATAATGTTCTCAATGAGTTATTGATATCAATTTTACGTGACTATTTTATTTATTGTCGCAGGCACAGTTGTGGCACGTCCTGTTTTGAGTTCAGGGTCCCGGGTTCGATACTCACTACGGGATGTTCTGAATGACCTATAAATTATATTTGATTCTAGGTGTTCTTGAGGTATTTTTACTGTATATATCGCTTTTAATAATAGTCGAAATAAATGTTTATGTTTGAATATCTCTCGTAGGAATAAACTTTTTAAGGAGAGTAATGGTTAGCTAAAGTTAAGTTTTCAAACAAGAATATTTAGGAATAAATTGTTAATATTTCAACTTCAATTGAAATTTATTTATTTAGAAAGCAAGGCACACCAAAGACATATTTACAAGGATATTAACAATTAGTAATCACGAGTCTTCAATACTCTGTAAAAACATCACATATAGGAATAGGAGCCTTTAAAATAGCTGTGACTCTCTGAGGCGACTTTTTTAAATCGTACTCATCTACTACGTATCCTAAATATTCAACTTCATTCTTAAAGAAGTCACACTTTACTATTTGAAGGATCAAGCCCGCATACTGCAAGCGTCGCAGTACCTCGTGCATATTACTTAAATGCACACTTGAAAGATGGCTGGCGCGCAAGCTAAACCGAATACTAAAGGCGTAGGGTCATGTAATGTACCTATGGACATTTTAGACTACCTGAACTTTCGAACAACCTCTCTCTGTATATATTTATAGTATCTATATGACAATGACTTTATTATGTACGCCATATGATCTTTAGATAGTGTATGTATTGCAGTAGCCTAATTATTGTAATTTTATTTTATTGAAATATTTATTTAAATGTGTAGTTATGTCCAATGGTACGTTACATGTTTGTAACTCAGGACAACCAGAAACGCCCTCCTGCTCTGCCCAGAGCGGGAGAAGTTATTTGATGATTTCCCACCCACAAAAAAAAAAAAAAAAAAAAAAAGGACAACCAGAAAAACAGGAGGATTTTTTTTTGGGTGGGAAATCATCAAATATCTTCTCGCGCTCTGGGTAGAGTGGTAGTAAAACCCACCCGTGTTCCTTCAGTTGCCTGTTCAGTTGCCAGGGGCCACGGTATCCCTCTCGGACTTTTCCGCAACCCTAGCAGGCATCGGTCCTAGCAGACCCCGTCATTGGTGCTGACATCTCTTTGAGGCGCGCGTGGAACACAATGCGCCGTCGACCCGGGCCTGTTCCTTTTCAAACGGCGAGCTGCAACTCTCTGTGAGCTGCAACTCTGGACAACCCTGTGTGTACCTTTGGACAAAATAAAGCATATTTAAAAATAAAAAACAATATTCTAATCATCATAAGTTAACGTTTATTATTAACATAATACGTGGAATTAACATAACGCTCTTTAGTGAGTAACAAAATAATAATTAATAATAATAACCCCACCACCGTAACTCTACGTTGACGTCGTGGTGGGGCTTGCACATGCCGAACTCTAGGTCTGTGCCGGTAGTTTACTTTGTTGGAAAATGTTTACCGTGAGAAGCCAGACCAAGAGGACCGGATACAGAAACCCGTAGGACAGCACGTGGCGAGCTGTTGGGCAGTAGCAACCCCAAGGACCCTACCTCCCGGGAGAAGTGTTGTTTTTCATCTCTGGATTGCTTTTATTGGCCGGCTGGAGTAAACACTGACGAGAAACACCTCTTTCTTGCCTTTATTGGTAGGCTTGAGTGGAGATTCACAATAGCAAACCTGCTCGGAGGAAGGAAGTATTCCAGTAAGTGCTGGTAGGAATCTTGACCATCTTCCGGGATCTGGGATTGTCCTGATAGTCGTGGAATACCTCTCCACTCCTTAAGCACCTCAGGATATGTTGCCCCCTTGTCGCTTCGTCACTAAAGTGCTAGCGACAGTTTCTTGGCCTATTATTGAGTGTGCAAGTCACCCCCTGCCATTTTTTCCGTGTAATAACAAAACATTGATCAGACAGGGGCCATAGTCCTTCTTTAGTTCTAGGTAACCAATATACTATAGCCACCCAAACCCATAGCCCAATATGTTTTGTTCCCATGTTCTGCAATAGTCCTGCACCAACCGGGTGTTGTCCTTGGGTGCACTTGCATAGAGCATACAGGGATAATCGTCGGTTGGTGCCACATTCCATATAAAATTGTCTAAGGGGCCTCTGCAAGTTGGCTTCGAGCCCTCGTACGCCTTCCAAAGGACTGGAACTCCATGGTCCCGGGATACGTATACCTATATAAAGAAAATAATAATAATCCTTGCAGATAATCCATAATTCATTCTTGCCGCTTTTATTAAATATTCTTATAAAAGTTGTTCTTCCTCGTCAGAAAATAACTTTGTCATTGCGTAGTTTGGTGTGAAAGCTATTAAATCTGGTGCAGAACTACTTCGAATAGTTTTGATATAATTATGTAAAGTTGATTTTTTCAACCCGAATTCTCTCGCAACAGTTCTTATTTTCCCTTTATTTTTTACTGTATCTATTGCCAGTTTCAACCATTCTGGACTAACTGCATCTCTTTTCACAATAGCTTTACTCCTTGGCACTTTAGACAACACATACGAGATGTTATAAAGCAGTTTCTAGTAGAAACTGTTTTCTTAACTTTTTGAATTGTAAATAAAACTAGGTAAAGATAAATAAATTATATCAATAAATAAAACATATGCATACCTTATTTAAATATAAAATCAAAAATCTCATGCGAAAAGTTACCTTTTAGCACAAAAATCTTCAAAATGGTCTCACACTGCACACAACACTGGTAGAGTAGCGCCTCTCACTGGTGTTGCCAGAATATAAAAATGTTACCCAAATGGTATATTAATACATTTTTGTACTGCCAGTTTTTTTATTATGATCAACATCCAAAGGTAAAAGCGTCCAAGTACAATACTTAACTAGGTATGCACAACATTCTTATTAAAAGGTGAAATAATATTCGATAATATCTTGAAATTATTAAAATATTCGCAATAATGTTACACAATAAACCTACTTATACTTACTACTTACTTACATAATTATATTATAAAATAAATTTACAAATAGGTAATACATGTTTCTTTCAAGTACGTAGTAATGTTATCAATAATCACTACGAAACCGATCACAAAGGACGTATTTTTTGCTTAGAACCAAAACAGTGCAGAAATGTTATATGAAATCTCATGAGGGGCAATTCCCGTATTTTTAAGACCGTTCGCATTCTAATCTCAGTCTCAATCTGTCAAAATTACAATCAATTTACATACATTTTTGACAGGTTTTTGACATTGATTGTCGCTGAGATGAGATTGCGACTTGAATTTGAACGTTTTTTAAGTACGAGAATTGGCCTACTGGTTGCACAGTTTTTCATTAATGCACTGTTTTCTATTTCTTTATAAGATATAAATTTAACACAGAGGTTTAATGTCTCCCATTAAGTTTAATATTATATGAAGGCATTAGATCAAAAAGATACTTGTTGAAAATAAAGATCGGCTGAATAGAACCGACTTGTTAAAAAAAATATAGAAATGGCGCGCATTTCGTACGCACCATTGTAAAACTTTGACACTTCAAATTTAGAAAAATAAAAATGGAAATAGACAGCGATAGCGATATGAATTCAACTCCATAATAATTATTATTCACAAATAAACCAAACAAATACTAGAATAAATGTTCCAAGTCAAAGTGCAAATTTTACTTTTAATAACTGAAAATTTAATAAAATAATGTAAGTTTTAAATGTTTGAGGAGAAGATGAATTAAACATTCTTTTCACTATCTTGAGTTTTTATTTTGAGTAGGAATATTTTATTACGTTATGTAGATTGGAAGTTGAATGAAAAGTAGATTACGCACCTTGCTAAAGCGACAATTTTCACTTTGCGCTCGATGCGACAATCTACTAAAGTCACATTGCGCTCGATGCAACAACCTATTATAGTCACATTGCGCTAGAACAATACAACCATACAAAATCACAATAAAATTGTCGCACGTAACATGCGTCGTCGTTTTATGGTAACAAAACTGAATATGGAATAAAATTAAATAAAGGTAAGTATTTAAATGACGTGTAAAAATGTAACGAGATAAAAATAAACAAACATCGTAAGTCTTATTAAACAAAATTCAACTGAAATTAAATTAATATTCAATTTGATTTATAAGAAATTAAAATTCAACTTAATTAAATTAAAATTACATTATTATTATAAAATTTTAATAATTATATGTAGGCAGCTGATTACAGGGCAATTTTATTCATTTTAGCTTTAAAAATTTTCTTTGATTCTCTACTATCAAAAAAAAATCGTTATTGATGTCGACTGAACAGGGTCTGTTGTAAAAGGCAATTTTGATGTTTTCCCGTTTACAACTTTATAAAGTGTTGTCAGATCGTTTAGAACTCTGCGTTGCTTCAATGAGTCTAATTTAAAGTAGCTTTGCAGTCCTGCGTAATCGGCTCTATATGGACATTTGTGGACTTTAAGCCATAATCACCTCGTATTTTTTTTAAATACGCTCAGTACGTTCTTTTTGAATAATCAAAGTCGGACTCTAGACGGAAGATACATATTGTACGAGGCTGCGCACAAAGGTGTTGTAGAGCACTTTCAAAGTCAAGGTTATCTTAAATTATTTGCGAATTCTGTTAATAAACCCAACCGTTGTTATAACTGCTCTAGTATTTTTTTAATTTCCCGACCATGTGGCAGAAGCCATTTTTTTACCAGTAACCACACATGACCAACCCTAATCCTGAAAAAACAAAGTCCACTTCACACATCCGAAAAATGTTTTAAATCGTGACGAAAACCGCAGAAAAGGCTTGTAATATCCAATCCTACGTCGGACCTATGTAAGTCACGACGCGTCACGGTCTCGTCCCGCCCCGTCCCGCACCCGTGCCGCTCCCGCACGATTAATCACACCCACGCCGGACCGTACAACTGTCGAAAGTAAATGAGGTTCCCAACTTTCCGTTTTAATAAATTAAGTTAAAAGTTTTTTTTCGTATAATATGTTTCGGGGTATTTTTTAATTAAAAATAAGCCTAATAAGTTAATTTATTTGTGGATTTTATTTTAGTCGTTAGTCGTTCCTTTCTCTAGAACATTTTAATTTATTACACCATTGATTATTATTATTGATATGTTCTAAATATTGTTATCGTGGTCCTCAGCAGAATTTTTTCTTATAGAGTCTGTTTTATAAGTCGATAAGCTTATTTTTGGGCAATGGATGAGTGCAGATCCATGGGCTACTATAGCAGTAGACTAAATAGTCTTACAATAGGTATTTAACTCTTAAATAAATACATTTGCCTGTGTTATCCCATTGCAAGGCAAATGTCATCCTTTCCTTTTACCACTCAACACTATCCTGCGCCAAAGTGAACCAATCCCGTCTATAGGCGTCTAAAAGCGTTAATTTAATTCTAAGCTCACACACACATAATCAGCCTATAATGTTCTAACCGCTGGGACACCGGCCTGCCCTCTGTGAGAGGGAGTGGGCCGTAATCCACCACGCGAGCCCAGTTCGGGTTGGTGGATGTCACATGTCTTCGAAATTTTCTAAACACATCGTAAAATAAATATTTACTAATACTCTAAAAAGCTGCTTTTATACTGAAACAAAGTCAATCATTGTTATTGAACTAACTTCGAGTCGTGGCCGTGGCTTTGTATGGCTATTCAATGTCACGGCCAAGGTTTAAGGTGACCTATTTACCTAACTTTTGTATTACCTTCACGAACTTAGGGAAAACCACACTGGCAAAATGTGGGTGTACAATATGTACAGTGGTCCCGCATTATGGCCGCAGTGACAAATATCTTGTCATGAAAATAATGGCACCGAGTTTTGACTTTACGGTCTCAAAAAACTCTCTCTAGGAAAATACAGCAACTTACTTTCATAAAAACGTTTCAGTCATCCGACGGCAACTTGCGGATGCAATGTGGCGGCCACTGCAGTCTGAGGGAACTCTAGCTTCACACACCATGAGACGGTCTGGAGACACTCACGATCCTTTATGCCTTCCGCACATTTATAAATTATTTTCGAAAAAAAACAGTACCTAGGTAGGTGTGTACCTATCCTACAGCTATCCAAGGAGAGGAATATTATCATTTACTAGAAAACTCAAACCTCAAACGAAGAAATTAATTTCTATTATAAACGAAGCAGAAAACAGTGAAATGAGCTGTTAGAAATAAAATTATTTCCGCACAGTTACTCAAAAACGTGAAGATTTGCGCGTCACTGCGTTTACCTTCACCTTAGTACTACAATATTCTTTTGAGAGACTACTATCGCTCAACTTTTATAATCTACGATGGATATTTAAAATTCTATTTTTTTTAGAATTCAAAACCCAAAAACTCAGTTTCCTCTCAACTGGGGACAACTTACGTTGGTAAAAAAAAAACTCCGCTGAGGGGAATTTCGATTTTTTATTCTTATTGCATGGGATAGGTAGGTACACCCGGGGAAAACAGCCGTGAAGTTATGTACTTAAAAGTAAAAACGTAAATTAAGGAGATTGTTCTGCATCCATACATCGATCGCCCCAGTACCAACAGCGAAGGAAAATTACTTTGCGTGTTCTAAATTACAAGTATATGACCATCAAGACAAAGCTTAATGACGGACAAGTTTCAGAAAGCAATTATTTAAAAAAAATACAATGAATTTGAGGTTATATTTAGTAAGAAACAATCCTTTCAATACTTAGAAATACATGCTAGTAAATGCCTGTCCCTAATGTTCTTTCTATTGCTTGTATGTGGCTAGTTAAGCTAAGAGCTTCAGTAGAACATTTAAGTACATATGTACTTACCTATCTTGTTTGGCAAAAAAAAAAACAAACAAAAAAAAATAAAGCAAATTGAATACACTACACAATGTAAATGCGAGCGAGTGAGATTTGAGTGCAATAAATTGACAGTTGAATTGATGGAAATGACATGACAAGGCTTAGGGATGCCCATACATTAGATCCGTGTCGATACATTTTGATTAAAATCGATACCTTCAGTACCTAGCGTGTTATTCTATTTGAAATATTACAACGCATCACACCTAGGGTGTTTGTACATTACCTCGTATTGTGTTCGTATTCGAGATTCGTTAAAATACAATTCGAAATAACCTTTATAATAAATGTATGGTAGTTTGTGCACTGCTTCGTTTTTGTTATTACCTATATTCGTGAATTTCTCATATCGAGTCAGTTTTTACGGATCGAAATAGCCATCGTGCGTAATATTGGGAGTTCTGCGCACTCGTATTCGTGTTTTTCACGAATACGAATCGAATACATATGAGTGAGAGCGAAATGCTACACACATTATGAACGCGATCTCTGCCTACGAAATGTTTTTAGTGAATACCTACCAACTCGAATTTCGGATCGGTGTACGTGGACTATCGTATTCGTGTTTTTAAAACAGATGATGACAAATTCCCCAAAACGAATCACACATCATCATCGCACAAGTAACTACAGAAGCACCATACCCAACAGCGAAGAAAGTTGGAAAGGAAAGTACGTAGGCACGGATGTGTATGACATCCGTGAGCAGGTGGTCGACTCAAGTAATCTCGCTCTCGATGTGTGAAATGAAAGATTGGGCATCACTAATTAATTATCATGTCAAATCTAATTGATTTACTAAACGATACTAATTTAAACGATTTACGACATCACATCAAAAAAGCTGCTATTTTTGATGTGATGTCGTAAAACGTTACTGCTTTTTTAATTTTGTTCATTAAGGAACGCTGAAGGTCCGTTTTAAACAGATATTCGCAATTAGTATAAATCAAATCAAAATCAAAAGTCATTTATTCAAATTAGGCTGAGAATCAGCACTTTTTGAACGTCAAAATCACATAAGACAGTCCCCCCAAAACGCCCACCCTTCACCACTTCCTAGTGCTTTAGCTGGGAAGAAGAAGTGGCGGAACAAACTCCCCAGCAGCACTGCTGTCTGTTCAGTTAGAAGAACTGGATTCTATACATATAGTAATAAATAAATTAACATTACGAAACACAAACATATTAAAATTATTTGCCATATGTCAGCTAGCACACGCCAATATTTAAAACTATACTCAAGCATAAATAAATAATAAAAACAAAAACGCAAACAGAACTTAATACATAATAAAAAGCCTCCTGGCATAAAGGGCGTGCCCGCTTACATATGCAATGCTGCATTATGTTTATATGTATATAGCTGTAACTAGTAGCCACAAATGATAAACTAGGACCTTCGAAGTAAAATAAAAAAACATTAATTTCTAATAACAATATAATAAAATATAATTAGAATTATTATGTACGTCAGATGTTTGTTAGTCCTGGGACCATTTTCGACGATGTCCTTTATTGGTAGATTAGAAACAACCCAAGTACCTACAAGATACTCCTGGATTAGTTTTAATTATCAGATATCTGCGTAAAATCTAGTACGTAGGTATGATTTTGTTTAAATTGTTTGTGTTTATCCACCGTTTTGTTTCCTAAAGAAAACTGTGTGAAAACTCTAAAGAATATCCCGAAATCTAAAGAAATCTGAACTAAACTCTAAATTAATTTGACATGATCCATTTCTATGTAAAAACTTCAAATATAATTCTATAAAAATGCGCGCTGATATTATTTGCATTAGGGTCAGACCTCAACCTAAAGGCTCCTCACACTATTCCGGCGGCCCAGCCGGCGAGCATGCATTCAACAAGCGCGGCGGAATTGCCGGCGGGAATTTGGGCCGCCGCGCTGGCCTGGCTTGCCTGATAATGCCGACGGCATACCCGCGCGACACAAACCCGCCGGCAATTCCACCAGGTTTGTTGGCGGCATGCCCGCCGGCTGGGCCGCTAGAGTAGTGTGTAAGTTGATATCTGACCCTAACGCAAATAGCACCATTGCGCATATTTTATAGATTTTTTCCTAAATAGGCGGAATCCTATGAAATATCTTTTCTTCCGTACTTTTTATGAGTGACGGCGTCTTGCAGGGTTGTACAGGGTCGGAGTTAGGAACTGTAGACTTATTTTGAAAACATAATTATCTTTCTTTTATGAATTTTACTACGCCATTTATTTTAGTCTCAGTTAAGTTAGGTTATTATATTGTTATTTTTATTTATTTATTATGTTTATGTTGTTATGTTCATTTCATTTTAATGCTAAATAAACTCCTCAACTTTCAGATCAATAATTAATATTTACGTGTACCTAGCACATATTTCCATGACACAGTGCGTTTGTTTCTTTTCCTACCTACTATTTTAAAAATAGATTTAACTAAAAAGTACAAAGTTTTTCATTGTATTTGTCCACTTGGTGAAGGATGCCCTAGATAAAATTAAATATAATTACAATCTTCCATTACGACATACACCTAGGGATTTGTTAAGCTTTGTGTGTTTGTATGACTAGAATAAATCGTGTAAAAACACAAATTCTCATTTTCATAACAATGAAGATTAACTATTGTATTGGGTGTCATAATGATCGCTATCTAATATTACGTAACTGAAGCTTGTACTTATTTTGAATGTACATTGCTGATTCAAGTAATACTTAAAGTAAATTTATAGTAGCCTTAGTCAATACTTGACATTCATTGAGTTACATTTTGTAACAAAGAAAGTTGTAAGATTTTAATCTTTTGACATAATTAATAGATAAAGGTAAATACCATATCACCCTGTAAGTGTCCCACTACTTCTACGGCTTAATCTCTTAAGAAGAAGGAACGAACTTGATCATTATTTCGTGACGACAGATTCAGTAGGAATTGTTTGATGATACCTTCCTTCCGTGGTGTCTTAGTTTTTATCTCCGACGTTTTCATGGGTACAAAGTAATTTCTTTACTTACAACAATCACAGCAAATATTTTAATAAACATTTTATTTTCCCAACTACACTGACGAGCAATATAAAAAAGCCACTAACTCATCATGAAATATTTCCGAAACCAGGAATTTTATATAGCTTCTAGAATTGAAAAGAAACATTCAAATGTATTTAATAACGTATAAAAAAAACCAAATTGAAACAAAAATAATATTATGTGTTATAGAAAGAAAAAACAAAATAAGGCCATTTGGACAAAAACAATTAACTCCGAAAGTGGGTTTACGAAATTGAAACAACATTTTTTAATCATTCAATATTTCGTATTGTCTCCGCGTGCATTCAATACGGCTTCTACATGATTTGGCATGCTGAATACCAGATTCGTCTGCCGTAAGCATTTTTAGCTACAAAATTGATACGCAAAGGTAAAAACAATAATTAAATCAACGTGAAAATAAAAGTAATGCTATGTAATCAAAAAATTAAAAAAAATTTTTTTTCTATCCCTGACTTCGAACAGGCTAGTATGTAATATGGTTTAAATGTGCAATATAATACTGTTTTCATTTTTTTTTACTTCATGAAACTAAATTGTATGGATTGGGTGATATTTAGGCACTTTGCAAGATGCTGTTTTTTAATGCTCGTCTGTAGGTACATTTCGGGGTCGGCTTCCAGTCTAACCGGATGCAGTTGAATACTAGTATTTTACCAAACTATTTTTCACAACTGTATTAGCAGTATTTTTTCACAACCCAGCACTGGGTAACAAAAAACCCAAAAGTCTAACAACTAATCTGGTTGTCAGACTTTTGGGCTTCTGAGTACCCGAAACGACTATCAAAGATCTACGAATGACAATCGGGACAACAAGATTAGCGTGCTTTCTAAGGCACAGAAAGGTCTCGATAGGTAATGGATGATCACCCATTTACGAACTGACCCGTGCGCCTGTGATAGTTTTGCCACAAGCCCCCTCATTGTTACCACCTACAACGCAAAAATCTTGACTCACTAAAAAACAACTCAACAATCCAATCACATACACTTCCCAAATTCGCCCCTGCGTCTATCCTTCGGTGACACGGTACAGCGCTAGCGATGATAGATGTTGGTTTTTGCAAACCAATCTATTGAATTGGAACCATGCCGATCATAAATCTATGTTCTGTACTCGCTCAGAAATCTTGATAAAAGCAGTTTTTTATGCTGATGAAGTACTTAAAGTTTGTTGAATTTTGCCGTGGGTAATGGTTCTCTCAGTTGTAGCGGTTTGATTGCATTAAGGTTTGGATTAGTTAAATAAGTTTTTCTGCTTTTTATTTGAATTTGTAAGTTATAAAAATATTTGCTGTCAGCTGTTTGGGCATTTATCACAGAGCACGGAGACGCCTCAGCCGCCACTGCAAGAAACGATACGGTCAGCATTTTTCATACATACCAAGGGTATCATAAAGCAGTAGTGGCCCAATGGTAACAACCCCGACTTACGAGTTGTAGTAGGTCGTGGGTTCAAATCCAGGTAGGCACTTTACTTTGTGTAATTGATATCATCACCAATGCTTTCAAAACGGTGAAGTTAAACATCGTGAGGAAAACGGCATGTCTTAGAAACGAAAATTCGACGACGACATGTGACATCCACAAACCCGCACTGGGTCCGCGTGGTGGTTTATGGCCCACTCCCTCTCACAGAGAGAAGGCCTGTTGCCCAGCAGTGGGAACATTATAGGCTGATTATGCTGAGCGTGTCAATGAAAGTAATCGAGTACTCATAGAACTGGCGACCCGTGAAAATTTTAACACTGCCCTGTGACAGCTAGCTAGCGCTCAGTTGCGCCAAATTCAGACATGAATTTTATTCGTAAAGGCCTCTCTAATTACTACTGGCGCGCCTATTTCGGTCCCTGTGGTAGCCTACGGTAAGTTCCAGTAGGTGAAAAGTTGTTAGAAAAAGGCTCCGTTGTCGTCGCTTGAAAATATATATAATACCACCTCATTATTGTTATTTCTGTTTTATAAGCTTCTACGTTAAAACTTCACGGCTAACAAGATCTTTTTCCTTCTGGTTGTGAGTAAAACAAGCAACCGCAAGTCGAACTTATGTCATCATTTTAACTTTAAAACGGATTGGCTGGGTCAAAGGGGTGGTTCTATTGGTGCTTAGTCTGCGTTGTCACAAAATATGACAATCAATGTCGATGAGTTTCATTATACGACCGAAAAAAAAGATGTGTGAGAACGTTGATCGCCAGTAACTGCGCACTGACCGATCCGAGTGATTGTGTTCAGCAGTTTGGGATATTGAAGATAAATGATAAATGATTTTATTCCTGTAAGAAGGTTTGTACAAACCCTTTTACACGTCAATAATATTTTTTTTAAACTAGACTAGGCTGGCGTTTCCTGGGAAAGAAAGTCCAAAACAAACTCAGAGGTCACATTCTCTTTTAAAGTCCATACAGAATCTTGGTCAGATCACGTGAAGGCTATGTCGATCGGTGACTGAAATTGTATTTTGAGGAAAGAACCACACAAATTGAGTGGACCTGTCCAGTCAGTGCACCCATGTGTCAGTAATCGTGTAGCTCAACTCAGAACTTAAGGAGCTCAACGATAAAATATGTATATAACACGCATGTTAAAGTACAAACTCTTTTATTACTTACGTGAAGTGTCGCAGTGAATCCCTTATAGGCACAAAGGAAGAGTGCCTAAAACGTCAGTCACCGGTAAATTACGGACGCTATATGGGTTGTCACCGCTCAGGAACTCGTAGCTCAAAGTTAGGACAAAATTGTTAAGACAGATGGGATATTCCGAATGTTATCGGTAGAAATATGGGTACTTATTGTATGTGTTCAGTAAAATAACGATTTTCTAATGAAGGAAAATGGTTTAATGTGAACAACAATATCTAATACTAAATTCCCGTAAATAAATCAATCCTATTGACGTTTATCCGTTTGACATTCCTGTGGCAATGAGGTTGTCGTCATGGAGTCTCACTCCAGCCAGTGCTGGTCCGTCTGTTGCGGACGGGGTCGACGACAAGTCGGATATGCGCTCTATGAATGCAATGACAGATGTATGAATGTAAACGAGGCAAAATGAGTATGAAAGGATCGTAGAAAGTGGCGTTCTGTAGGGTCTGCCTACCCCATGGGAAGAATGCTTGAGTTTATGTATGTTTATATCTGCATTGTGATCACTTCTTTTCGTAGACAAGTGATGTAAAATGTTCTAATACCTACCTGTTTACATTGGAACGCAATATCATAGATAGTAAATTATTATACTGTGAAATAATAGTGAAATTCTATTTGTATTTAGAACTGGTCAATTGAGTAAGAGGAAGACTGTCCTACCGTGATACAGTTTCGACTAGTACGGAGGACAGTGTGAATCGAATGCTACAACCTAAATAACAATATCAGTGTAAGTAATTGTTTCTGAGTGATTAGTGCCTAAATACGTGCTGAATGATTATCCTGTGACGTAAGTACCTAACAACATATATAAGACGTTAGAAAGGTGAGAAATATAATATCACATTATTGACTAGTATTTAAGTGCAGGAACCTATTTGACTGCGTGTGTAGTGTCTACCTACCAAATGTTAAAATACCTAATTACAATGGTTGTACTTTTATGGTGCAAACAAAAAATATTATTAATATATATCGGTAAATTCCGAAAATAGACTTGTTTAAACTTGTACTCTGCAATGACTGAGTAGCTTGGAAACCAGTACTTACTACATATATTATGAATTAGTCGGTTAGACCGTTATAGACCAAAATGACCGAAGGACATCCTCAAGCATCGAACAATCTATTTCTGTAGTAGCCCAACATGATCGATGGTGCTATCCATCATTTAGATTTCCATTCATTCCAATAATTTATGACTTCTGTTTTAAAACGTTTTCTCACAATCTTTAAATGTGTTTTCGTTTAAATATACAAATGGTTTAGTCGAGTTCATTTGAGTTTAAAGACTAGTTAAATGAAACATTGGTTCAGGGTTTTTATTCAGTTTGGATTGAATTATTTCACTTGTTATTTGCATAGTGACATAGAATATGTTGTGTCGGGGAATCGAGAAGGTTTACTATTTTTAGTAACAAAAAAAAACGGATAAAATACACAATTTAATAGAGAACAATCAAATGGACCACCCTATGAACAAACAAATTGTAGCAAATGTCCGTGACGTCTTCTTATTCTTACATTAAATTTGAGTTCACACCCAGACAGTAGGGCTATTTACTTTATAAGAAATCCCAGTAGTCAACATTGTTAGTCATTGCTCCACTTAGAGAACGAATCTGCAATAAACCTCCTCAACAACCCTCATAAAAAAACTATTCACCCAAACACTTTCACTACCAAAAACATAAACAAAAAGTCAAAAACTGGCAATCAAAACAAGCAACATAGCACAATAAACGACACAGTTTATATTGGACAAGCATCTCACAAACGCGGCAGTATTAAAATAATAGCCCTGGAATGGAACTTTAAATTGAATCGGATCCCGAGGGTACAGCCAGTCATTTTCAGCTTGGAAAACTTTAACTAATATTTGTGATTTATCTGTTTTGTGTTATAGGGATGATAGTTTGAAAGTTTTTGATTGATAGAGGTTACGTGTGGGCAATCCGATTAGCAATATCCTTTGTTTTGGACACTATTATTGCACATATTAAAACAGTTACTAAACCCAAATGGAATGAAAAGTACTTAATTAAAAATTCTTTATCGCACCCAAAAGCACCCTTTTGGATGTCACAAAAAACTTTTTAATGAAGTCGATGAATTTCAGTCTGAACTTATCTTCAGCGTAGGCGTTAACACCGCAGATACATACATACTAAATGCAAACGCTGAACTAGCATAGACACGGTTGTACTGAAATTACACTGCGCTGACGCAGAAGTGTCGTTGCGTTTACGATCAGGCCCTTAGTATAATAATAAAATAAAAATAATAATTATTATTAAATTAAATTAATTTAATGGTAAAATGTTAGAATCATACGTCAACATCCCACTGTTCGTACCGTTAAAGACAAATGAACTATCATACTGCCATGTGATCACAAAATAAAATTATACAGTAAAATGCACGAGGCTTCAATGAAAGCCTTAATTGTCTCATTTGGGGACCAAATCTGGAAGATCAGAAATCCAAAAGCCTTCTCTTTAACGAATAATTTCAACCAAATTAACAGTAATGTTACCAAGTTATTGGTCAATGAATATTAATATCATTTGCTTTCAACACTTCTTGAACAACTTCTCAGTTTAGTGGGGCATCGCGTTGGGACTTTGCAACAAATTTTCCTTAGTTCGCGGGATCTTACAGCTTGCTTCCATATTTTATACTCTACACTAATTTAGTGAGAATTTAATCTGCTTGTTGTGTCGGTAGAACGTCTTTGAACAATATAATGTAATTAAATTAGAAAGTTGCGTACAATGAAGGTGTTCGTAAAATAGATCAGACTATAAAGGCTAGTTTAAAAGTGTTTTTGTGTTTATTACTTAAAACATTTTTTTATGCGACTTCATTTGTTTTTGATAAATCAAATATCCAGTGTTGAAATTAGTTTTCTTTTTATTTAACATATTTATTATTTAATCAAAATAATTACCATTATTATCTATACTTTTGCGATAGAACTCTCGTGATCTAGATTCGACAAACTGTGTGAAAGTATTTTGTACTGCCTCCTGAGAAGAAAACTTTTTATCACGTAGAAAATTGTCCAAATCACGAAAAAAATGGTAGTCCGCTGGAGTAAGGGCTGGCGAATACGGAGGGTGACGAATGGTTTCTAATTGCAGTTCCTGTAGAGTTAAAACAGTTTCTCGTGCTGTATGAGGTCTCGCGTCATCATGGAACAATAATGGTGAAGATCGATTCATGAGTCGGGGCTGCTTCACTGCTAGTTTTGCTATCATTGTTGGGAGTTCGGCACAGTAGACATCTGCCGTTTTTGTTTGACCAGATCGGAGAAAGCTATAATGAATAACACCATGCTGAGACCACCAAACAGTTACCATTACCTTTTTATTGGTAAGCTTTGCTTTAGGACACTGTTGCGGCGTTTGTCCTGGGCTCAGCCATTGCATTTTTTTCTTACGGTTATCGCAAAGAATCCACTTTTCATCACATGTCACAATTTGATACAATATTCCTTCATTTCTGTATCGATTCAACAAGGCAACACAAGTTTCAACGCGCATTTCTTTCTACAGATCAGTCAAATCATGAGGCACCCATTTCTCATATGTTTTATTTGATTGATTTGACGCAAATGAGTCAATATTGTTGGTAAGGTAACGTTAAACCATGCCGCTAATTCCTAGGTAGTTTGGCTCGGATCGGCTTGCACCATCTCTTTCAATTCATTGTTATTAACCTGTTTGGGCGGTCTTCCACGTGGTTCGTTCTTCAAATCAATGTTTCCATCACGAAAGCGTTTAAAACAAAATCGCACGGTGCGTTCATTAGCAGTCCCTTCTCTAGCGAGCTGTTTCTGCCGCGTTAGTTCCGCGTCGGAACTCTTATTCAAAAATAACTAGAATTTTCGAAGTATCTTCGAAGTATATAGTAGTAAGCTGAATAAAAAAAACAACTGAAAGTCGAGAATCAAATGTTGCACATTTTTTAAAAGAGGAACTTCATAGGTACCATGTGAAAAAAGTTTCACTCAAAAATCTCAAACCATGAAGGTTACATGTCAATTCGAAGTAACTACATATTACAATAAAACGGCAATTTCATACTTTAACCCCTATTACTTGACAGAACTCGAAAATTTGGGACCGCAGAGGTATTTATTTTCCCACAAATGAAAAGTTTCGTTAATTTCCAATAAATGTCTTAGATGTTTTAGCCGTAGTAGTAGTTTCATAGAAATAAATTTTCCGTTCAATTCTTTTGTCCATCTATTGAATCACTCTTAACTAATGAAAGCTCTCAACTAAAAACGAATTCATAAAAGAATTCCAATTTATTTTCCTAACAAAATCAATCTGTATTGCATTTCTCCACTTAAAACCTTTTGTATAGATGGCGTTGCAGTCACCAGATGAGATTCTGAATTCTTTCATCTTTTGAAGACAACTGCCGGCGGAGGCAATGGGGAGCTTCATTTAGTTAAATATTAACAAAGCTAGAGGCCACAGAGCACGGAATCGGCGTGCCGGCAGTATTTAGCGCGCATAACTTTGTCGCAACCGCCATTCAAGGCCGTCAGTATCTATATTTCATTTGTGTCGTCGTGCGGGTCAACGACGACACAAATAACGATAACGATAACACAGTCTGTATGAAAAATACAAAAATATAAATATTTTATTTCATATAAAACTACAATGTGCACTTATGAAACGACAGAAGCTAATTGCATGGTTCCAATTGATCGTTTCCTATGAGCCGACAAGAAACTTCACGGTTACTCTTTTAAAAATAATTGGCTTTTAGAATATTTCTAAAATACACTGTATGGGAGGACAATATTAATAAGCTTCGCAACAAGTACCGAGAAAAAGTTGACAATGCAGCCTTTAGCAGCGGCCGCTGATGTGTCCCCAAGCTCTGTGCTGGAGACCCATTGTCTATAAATATTCGATTAAATTGTGTGCATTATTTTAGTTATTTTATTAGCGTTCGTGGTGCTTGCAGCCTGCCAGAAGTATCTTTTGTGATCTTTATGAGACTTGTCAGCCCATAATATGGGTATGGTGGTTCTATGATGTGTCAGTGTGTAGTGTTTTGTTTTTCATACGACTTCTCTATTGTTTTTTTGTCTATTCTTTTTTAACACATTGTGAACTTCTTCTCATTCAGTTTAGTTTGGTTTTTCACAGCATTTAAAAGACTTTTCGCTAAAAACTTAACCATTTCCACAAGTATTTACAGTTTGAGAAATATCGATAAAGATTAATCAATTACACCTATTCACGTCATAGGAAAAAACGACCATAGAGTTATAATAAAGCGTTCACAAAACTTTTTACCTATTAGTATTCATTTGTTTCTAATACAAGTCGCATATACCTCAACCGTATGTTTAAGTAAATAAGTTACGACCGAACAAAAACGTTACTGTGTGGGACAAGAACGCATTCGTGTTGATGTCCGTACATTAGACATTAGGTTTTTTTTAGTGCTACTCAGGGAGTTCTGTAGTTTTTATTAAGAACTAGCTGTGCTCACGACTTCATTGCGCGCGCATGTCGTAAAACAATAATGTGTCGCTGAGCAATCTTGCCTGGTGTGAAGCTGGGGTTGTCTACCACGGCCCTTTCGAATGCAGCCACTGCGTCTTCAGGGTTTATAATGTCAATACGACGAAGTATGAGTTGTTGAGAATAAATAAAAATGCTGCCATACTCAATAAATCGACTGCCCGATTGGCGGCGCCCTCGAAAACTATGAAGATGAACGACAACGAAAATTTTGCACATAATTTTAATTCAGACCTCTGCTTACTCCCGAAACCATAAAAATTACATCCCCGCTTTAGATATATCTATCATTTAAAAATACTTATTATTAAAACAATATCGATGGTCTAGAAGACCGAAGTTATATGTGCAGTATTGATCATTTTTCTGAAGTGCCTACACGCTATTACACAAAAATGTGACATGATAATGTATTTATTATTTTAACCATTATGTTGCGTACTATAAAAAACACTACTAAGTCCAAAATCACTTTAGTTTAGAGTCGCTAGCAAGAAATTACTGAAACTAAAGGTATTTACACAGTGTTTTGTTTTATAAGTCGGTATTTTTTTTTTTTTATTATGGTACCAACCTATCGCACAAAAATTCGTTTACTACCTTAAATATGGACACTCAACGACTTTTTTTCACTTACCATTCGAAAACCAGTCACAATAGGTAGGTAGACTGTTCGCCAATGAAGAGTTCAGTGACACTAAGGTTTCTTCACAGTAGGTACCTACATGATCAGTTGACCACTGTTAGGTACTTAAACAGCTAGTGTGTTTCATCTTCTGTACGATTACCCATTCACAAGAATGTGTACACGTTGTCGATGAGGAGTCCCAATGGGGTAAGTAGGTACTTACTAATTTTCGAAGTCCATAATCAGTTGACCACGGATAGTAACCAACCAGTATTTTTCTTTGATCTCTGTTCAATAACCAAATCACAATACGTGCACCTGATGTACGTTATTGAGGAGTTCCACTGTCAGATCTTCACCCTATTAAATGGGAATGTCTCAGAAGATTCTGTAAAACATCAATTTACGAATGAGAGTCACTTTTCCGTGGAAAAACTTAATCCCGCGATTCAGAAAAAACGCCAATTTCTCAACGCCATCTATCGAATACAGTGGTTAACTCAAAGCTCGCTCTGTATATAATAGTGGCAATGATTTAAACTAGTTAATAATTATCTAACATTGCATTCTTTATCACTCAGAACATCAATTATTATTATCTTACATCTTACAATAAAAATTACACAAGTTGCCCCAAAAACTAAAACTAGTCTGAATTATGAAGGTGCGCTAAAACATTTATAGGAAAATAAAATAGCGGAACTACTCTTTTGCAATGATCCGATTGAACTTATAAATATTTTCATACAGAAACTTACTAACTCTATAAATATTAATACTACCACTGTGACAATTCCAAACAAAAAACGAATAATTAAGCCGTGGATAACTCACGGTATATTAAAATGTATAAACAATCGTAATAAAATCCAAAAAACGCTTAAAAGGGATCCTAGCAATGAAATTTTAAAAATTACATTCAATAGATATAGAAATTATTGCAATAACCTCTTAAAAAAATTGAAAAGGAAATATCAAAAGGAATTATTAGCAAACTCTGTAAAAAACAATAAATTACTTTGGAAAAATGTAAAAGATGTTACCTATTCTTATAAAACTAAGTCTGAAAATACGGAATTATTAAACATAATGCCATCCCCTACCGAGTCAGTTAATCATGTCAACAATTTTTTCGTTAACATAGGTAAGGAACTGGCCCAGCAAATACAACCCGACCTAGACTCTGACCCCCAACACCTAATTGGAAATCAATCTTCCGTATCTCATTCTTTTGTCCTCCACGATACTGACTGTGATGAAGTGGATAGAATTTTAATGAGCTTAAAAACTGATAGTGCCCCGGGCTGGGATAAGGTAACTACTAAATTTCTAAAATATATAAAAATTGTAGCTGTTCCAATCTTAACTCACCTGAGTAACCTGTGCTTTGATAAAGGCGTATTTCCGGAAGAACTAAAAAGATCTATTATTACACCTGTACACAAGGGAGGGAACAGAGACGATGTCAATAACTATAGACCAATATCAGTCCTACCAGCAATGTCCAAAATAGTAGAAAAACTAATAAATAATAGGCTCATTAACTATCTAAGTAAATACGAATTACTGTCGCCAACACAATTTGGGTTCAGACAAGGATTATCAACCGAGGATGCAGTAACCGCTCTAACATCACTAGTAGCTGATACTATGGATAGTGGCAAAAAATGTGTTACTGTCTTTTTAGACCTAAAAAAAGCGTTTGACACCGTCTCTGTTCCAACCCTGGTGAGTAAATTAGAAACATATGGAATAAGAGGAACTCCGCTTTCTCTTATAAAAAACTATCTATGTAATAGGACGCAGAGCGTTGGGATTGGAAAGTACACCAGCGACTACGCGGATGTAACTTACGGCGTACCCCAAGGAAGCGTATTGGGTCCGACTTTGTTTTTGATTTATATCAACGATCTCTGCAATTTAAATATCATAAACGCCAAAATTTTCTCGTATGCCGATGATACGGCTATTGTCTTTTCTGGTATCTCTTGGGAAAATGTTGAGTACACAGCTGAAATAGGCATGGCTAAGATAGCCAAATGGTTAAAAACAAATTTACTAACCTTGAATACATCTAAAACTAATTTCGTGTGTTTCAGTATTAGTGCACGAACTGAACCTACGGATGATTTTAAAATTAAAATACACGATTGTGAGGACTTAAAGAATAAAAATTGTAATTGCCCAAAAATAAATAAAGTAAAGCAAATCAAATATTTAGGGGTAGTAGTAGACCAGAGATTATCTTGGTATCCCCATATCGAACAAGTTGCTAACAGGGTTAGAAAACTGTGTTGGTTATTTAGTACACTGAGACATATTGTGCCAAAAAATATATTTAGTTGTAATAACACTTCTAGAAATCTCCTTAATGAGATATACGTCGCTTTGGCTCAGTCTGTCTTAGTTTACTGTATTCCCAGCTGGGGAGGGTCAGCAAAAACTAAATTCATAGTAGTAGAGCGTGCACAACGTGCCCTGATAAAAACTATGTATTTTAAGAAGATGAGATATCCCACAGATAGTCTTTATAGCTTAAGCGAATTACTCTCGGTAAGAAAACTATACTTAGTTCAAACTATATTAAGGAAACACAAGACCCTACCTTACGATGCATCTAAACTAGCAAAACGTAGAAAGCATGCTGTTGCAGAAGTCCCCCAAACAAAAACTTTGGTTGCCTCCATGCAATTTAATACACGGTCTGCTCGGTTATATAATAGAATAAATAAAGAAATATGTATATATAAAAACCAATACCATGAATGCAAAAAAAAAATACTGAAATGGATTAAACCACTTACTTATAAGGAAACGGAAGAGCTCTTGAAATTCACGACATAACCTATACTCTCATACAGGCACACAAGCACACACATACACACACACACGCACAAACTATACTTATGCCAATTTTGTCTACTTACCTATGATAAATTATGTTATTAATATTTTTCTTTCTTTTGTTATGGAAGAGCGGAGTCTTCTAATACAGGCATTGTTTGCTTAAAAGAAGACTCCAATCACAAATTAATGACTGTAATCTTGTTGAAGAAAATAAACAATTTGAATTTGTATTTGAAATTTGAATTTACATTATCACCACTTTTTATTTGAAATTCTATTAGTGCCACTAATCAACCACTAGTGGAAAGCGTTTTTTATAACATTAAAATCACTATTATTATTTACTTCTTGAAATAGCACAAACAAAAAAAAAAGTTTTTATTGTTTCACTTTTGATCTACAGCACAAAATTGACACACACTGTTACCTGTATGACGTATTGATAATAACATAATAAATAGTATGGATATCACATATTCCTTAGTACCAATTAGGTATCAATAGATGTCGTTCCGTGTATGTAGGTACATATCGTGTAATGAAAATTAATTCTTGAACTCATTAAATTCATAATATTTATCTCTGGAAATATTGAAGCGATTGCGATGAAACAAAAACGTAATGTAACTCCTAGTTACACACAATATTTGAATTTATATTATGTTAACCATATTGATTTCGTACTTTTTACGTGATACCTGTTCAAATTAATCTCTCACATCCAAACCGACAAACAGACAACATTGCAAAAATTATAGAAATAAAAATAAATAAATACATCCTTTAACACGCCATTTTTTTTTTTTTTATATTTTTAATATTCAGAAACGCCTCGTCTACAGACTTATTATATCCGTATCTATAAAAATCAATGCCACTTTTCGTTGTAATTTTATAACTCAAGAAAACGGATGGACCGATTTTGCTAATTATTTTTTAGAATATTCCTTGAAGTACGAGGATGGTTCATATGGAGAGAAATATAAAAAAAAAAATATGTTAGGCGGTACTAAGTTCGCGGGGTGAGCTAGTCATGTATAGATATAAATGAAATATATAGATCGTGACTATAGACCAAAGCAACAGGATGAGACTTTTTAAAGTAAAAATTACTTTAGTTAGTACCTACCAACCTACTTATTGTTTTGTATGTGAATTGTGATTATATCCGTGGTATTCTGATTCAAGTGTCTTTGAAACAAGTAGGTACGGGCATAACACAGGAATAGACATAACCAAGAACAGGGCCATATTTACATAACTGACAATGCCATATTTGTCAAAGAGTTACACAATTGACACATTTTTACGACTAGTGCTTTTTAATAAAGCAGAAAACTATGAAAGCTACTGATTTGTCACCTGTCAGTTTTATTAAATAGGCCCCATGACTCCACATAAAACAAAAAACACACGGAAACCTAATCCAAAACTTCAAAGAAACTTTATCACAAAACAGCGTCTAACTCCCAAGCCGTACCACAACTCTCCTATATTAAGGTTTTGCCGGACCTCAGTGGATTAGTCCCCGTCACAAAAACACCGACACATTGTCGGTCCACCCCGTCCATTAATAAATAATACCCACAAGGACCAAAGGATTCAAGGACCATGTCTGTGTAAAAACGATATGTGATGTTGGTCCTTTGAAACTTACAAGTGCTTGAGGTTTTTGCTGGGACCGTAAAGGGGTGACTGGAATGTTGGGAGATTCGTTTTTTTCCCGACTTCCCCAGATTGAGGGTAAAGCTTTTATAAACTTATAAATGTCTGTGCTTCACCATGTGGTGCATCAAGAATCTTTATGAATACCTAGACAATCATAATCATTCCAGTGCAAAATAAAAATAATATAAAATATCGTTTATTCAAATTAGGTTGGGAATCAGTATTTACTGAAAAAAGTCAAAGTTACAAAAGCGCCACCTCGTCGAGCAGCATGATGGGCCGGTAAGCGGACGGAGAGTCCGAAGACCAGTTTCCCCGTCTTCCAACGAATTGGAAACTGGCCCCTCTCCATGCATGCGCTTAGGAGCCCACTTGGTCGAGGCCCGAGAGCCTCCGAGGCCAGGACCCAGGCTTTCCCAGGTAAGCCGTCGGGTCCTGGGGCGGTATTTTTGGCACTCAGCATTCGTACCGCCAGTCGCAGCTCTACCTCGGTCACCTCCGGAGCATCGTCTTCGTCGTCGGCGGTGTGGTCCGCATTGAGCACCGCATTAGGCGGAGCCATGGGCCATGATATGTTCCCCTCTAGAAGGGAACAGAGCGCCCACCACGTCCTCCACTAGCTGGGGCCGGAAACTCTGCGTCAGCGGGGGAGCCCATGGGCGGAGCTTCTCTCGCACCAATTTGTAGGGGGGCAATCCGAACTTGCCTTGGCAAATGTGATAAACCGTCAATGTTGGTCACAGCGGTTATCATTCAAGTTTGTATAGGTGTCTTCAGAGGTAAAAAATGTCAGTCAAAAACGCCTAAGTTATCTCGTTGGTACCTACAATCTAAGTTTTTAGCCACTGTCCATAGTTTTTGGAGAAAAAGTTTTTTTTTTTTAAAGTAGTCTGGATCTCATTCAATTGGAAACTGAAACCAACTTAGTAACAAAATGTCAATTATTATCATAATTCAAACCCTAGTGTTAAAATAAGTGTAAAATAAGTTTATTCTCAAAGACATTTTTCCTTTCTTCTATAATTACACTATAAATCTATAGAGGTACGAGGACCAGGGTGTAAAGTTCACTTATACTTCCATAGAAAAGGGAGGATCCTCCGTCCAGACAGGTGTCGTGTCTGGTAGGCAACTGCCCGACGATTGATGTCGGGAAGTTGTTCGGGAAGCGGTAAGCGTGACATCAGAATGACGCGCAGCTCGAATGTGGCGATTTAGATACCACTACAAATCAATCCAAATCGAGCACAATAACAAAAACCTGACCTCCCTACAAAAAGATCGCACCTGTAAAATCCGTAGCGGCACATTTCTACCGGGCTTACATCTACAAATTACAATATCTACCAAATCCTTTTGTCGGCAGGGTTAGGCCGACCCTACCCTGTCTTAATTAACTTGGGACCGGAGCAAGATTTCAATTATAATAGGACCAAAGATACGCTTAAAACATTATCATTTGCACTCTGAATGTAATGGGATGTAGTTTATTGAAGTTTGGACTTTGGGTAGTTTGATATACATTGGGGGTAGTAATTAAAGGTAAATAGTCAGGTTATCATGCGGACCTAGGACGCGATTATAAGCCCGTCAGTGATCACTGCTTTAATGATGGGCATCCCACAATCCTACGACCGCACCTGTCTAGGAAAATAAGCACATTAGGTTTAGCAGTTGGTCCCGGCTGTGATTCGTAGATCTTTGACAGTCGTTACGGGTAGTCAGAAGCCCGTATGTTTTCTGGCCACCAGTCTTGCCAGCAGGGCTCTAAATACCGGTAAAAATGTATAACTTTACCTCGAGTTACCGTTAACATTAAAATACCGGTAATAGATTTAACGCTATTTATTTATGCTAAATTTTATCGTTAATCTTTATTAAGGGTAATTGATAATTAACGTTAATTTTAACTTTAATTTTAATCTGATAAACTGTTGAAGTAGCGGGGGCCGAAGCGCACGGCGGTGGCGGGCCGATCGCCACGCAGTCGCGTCGCACCGCACAGTGGATCGAAAAAAGGCTCTAGGTGACAGAGGAATTTAAATTTTAAAGGGTCGGTTTGTTTGCTTGAAATGGCATCTAATAGCCAATATCATGCTTATACAGTGTGAGTCTTTATAATGTGCACATATCGAAATGAGCCAATCTGTGCTTAATTTTATCGACAGAAAAAAAAATAGATACATGTTTTTATATTTTTTTAAAAGGCTATCTACTTGCTAAAGAATAGTGCGTATTAGGTTAAAAACATGCAATTTTTACCATTAATGGTGGTGGCTAATACGATGAAAAATAACTAAAAGTAATAAAATAATGTATATAGTATATAGTAAAATAAAATAATAATGGCGTAGTATGGTAATGGGTAGGTAATAGCGTCTTATTGAGAAATTTTACGCTTATTGTAAAAAAATATGAAAAAAAAAAGTTTTTTTACCTAAAAATCATGTTGGTTTTCAATTGAGGGTAGTTTTTATTCCACAATTTTCAATTTATGAGGACGCCTAATTATTTCCAACCATTATGAAGTTTGTTTCATTGCGTTAGATCATTTAGTTTAAAAGTTACACCGAACTGTGTCCAAATAAACGTTATTCTTTCTTTCTTTCTTTTTTGTTTACAAGGATCACAGTAGCGAACAAAATGATGTTTTTAAATATATTTTCCGTCTATAAAATTATGCATAGATTCCCTCATCGGTATTTGCACCTTATAAAGACTCACACTGTATATAAATCATAGGGTAGAATCTGGTAGGCAAATTGCCCACTTATATTTTTTTGCGAAAAAAGTGTATATAAGTAGCTGGTATAAAGGAAGCTCTTATCTCCAGAATAACCCATAAGTATATATCCTTGCACACGGTTTCATAACTATTTATTTATGATTTTTTGAGATACTTCTTAGAACTAATAATAATAATAATGTTTATTCACTGAAAAAAATTGTATATTATTTCACAAATTAAGCGCTTATAGTCTGTATTTAGTACTAGATCTTTAGCAGTTTTTTTTTTAACAAAAATTTTACTTTTTCTTTTTTTACTTTTATAATATGCTATAGGTAAAAATGGACACATTATCATAACTTAAATATGAAATTTTAAAGAGATATTTTTGCGTTTATTCCGGTCGAAAACTCAAAAAGAAAACCAAAATAATGTACAATAAATATTGTCTTAAAAGTTAAATATGAGATTGAAGAGATGCCCAAGCCGGAAGATGATGCTAGTTAGTACTTTTTTCGGTAGAAGCTTGACGCACTACCTGTGTTTTCCCCAGACGGATATTATCGATTTAATTTATGTACACAAAAACGCACGACTTACTTTTTTATCCAAACAATCTTTAGCAAGAAAACGTAAATACACTTTTAACTTTTGAAACAATCAATCATGTTGATCTTGAATTGGCATTTTGACACTTTTCCACTAAAAACTAAAAGTATTTATACAAAGTTCTTATTTCGTGATTGGAAAACTCCAGGTACTTATTCGTAAAAGTAGGGAAAACTTTTTGAACTTAACGGCCTAAAGCAACACAATTATGCATCAACAACAACGAACAAGCAAGCAACAAGCTGGATGAACAAGCTTTCATCAGCATGTTGCAAAATACTCTAAAACTTTTAAAAGTTGATGCAAAATAGCTAAAGCACTTTATATTAGCAATAAAATAAAATCAATTGATGCTAAAATAAAAACTACCTGGCTAATAATAAATAATGAAACAGGTAGGAAAAAACAGCGTAATACTGAATTTAATTTAGACTACACATGGCCCATCAGCTCAGATGTAGAAATAGCTCAGGAATTTGAAAACTTTTTTGCTAATATTCCCCTTAAAAATACTGACGCTTTAAATTCCTCACCCGCGCCTTCTGTTGCCTTACTTAGAAACAATGTAAAGACGTGCCCTTTCGAGTTTAAACTTCAGCATACAAACCCCCAGGCTGTTATAAAAGCTTTTAAGATCTTAGAATTAAGTCAACAGAAGATCTCTGGGGAATGTCTGTAAGAGTCTGTAAATCTATCATCGAAACCATTGCGCCCTATTTAGCGTTTTTATTTAACAACAGTGTAGACCAAGGAATTTTTCCAGATCTCATGAAACATAGTAAAGTAGTTTCTTTGTTCAAATCCGGTGATATTAAAGAACCTAACGATTATAGGCCTGTGTCAATTCTGCCAGTTCTCAGTAACGTGTTTAAAAAGTTGATGCTCAGCCGAATGTTACGTCACTTTAAACAAAAATCCCTCTTTCATAAACAGCAGTTTGGTTTCTACCTGTTTCATTTTTTATTATTTGTTAGGTAGTTTTTATTTTGTCATCAGCTGATTTTATTTTATTGCTAATATAAAGTACTTAAGCTATTTTGCACACATTTTTAAAGGTTTTAGAATATTTTGCAGCATGCTGATGAAAGCTTGTATTATTCATATGTTGCTTAGGCCATTAGAAAGAAAGAAAGAAAGAAAAATAGGCTTATTTGTCACAGAAACACGTGCATACAAATAAAGATAACTGGCTCTAATAATTACGAAATCAAAAAAGTAAAAATAACAAAGAGATCTCTAATCACGAGCACAAAACAGAAATAGTCGACAGCTGCATTTCATGACTGTGACAAGAAGGCTTCCACTCAGCATGATGCTGGGCTATGGGGGACCCACAGCACAGCGCTGATTTTCAGTGGTTACCCGAAAAGGTAAGCTCAAAAAGTTTTCCCTGCTTTTACGAATACCTGGAGTTGCCCAATCACTAAATAAACACTTTGTATTACATGAACACATTATACTTTTAGTCTTTAGTGGAAAAGTGTCAAAGTGTACATGCAGATCAACGTGTCTCAAAAGTTAAGGACAGTCTCCTAAGACCGTTTTCCTGTAGCTACAACGCTTACGGTACCCGCCTCAAACATCCATTCTGTAGAAACCAACTGTACTAGATTTAATATACGTAAATAAATAAATCCATTTTCGCACCCATCATTCATACCAGTGTACAAGAAAAAGAAGAATTTACTTTTTGTTCGTCAATCAGATCCACGGTCGGGGAAGATTTACCAAACAATTGGGATTCGCTTTGCGAAGGGCAAGGAAATGCCAATACCAAGAACCGGTAGGTACCTTTTATATAGGGCTGCCATTTTTACAGTACAGTAAAATCGGAGTCGTGACAAGTAATCGCACAACGCCTATCGTTCTTTTAGTATAATTTTTGTATTGATATAAATTGACAATTTAGGTAATTAAAACGGAAAAAAACTGACTGACTGACTAATAATTATAAATTTGAAAGTAACTCTGTTGGTATATTACTTTTTCACGACTAAACCACTGAATCGATTTCAATTAAATTTTTCAAGGAGATGGATAAGGAAATAGCCACTTTTTGTCCCCGTAGCATGTTCCCGTGGGATAACTTCCGACATCTACGCAGTCGAAGCCACGCGTAAAAGCTAGTTTAAAATAAAGCTTATCTTTTCTATAATAGGTACTGGATACCGTAATTCGATAATAATCAAAGGGTTATCTCTATCGATTGGTGATCATTCTCGTTTATAATCAATCGACAGTATTCGGCAGGTAAGTGATTGGACCCTTTGAATGTATTGAGTCATCGACGCTGACACGCGCACCTTCTATTCACATTTCTGATTGCCGACCAGATTAGTATTCCTAATTGTTTAGGACACTGAAACGTATGTATTCGTAGGTACATGATTATACCTACTACTGTCTTCATCAGTAGGTTACTCAAGAAACCATACCATAATCAGCCTAAAATGTTCCCACTACTGGGACACAGGCCTCTTCTCTTCGAGAGGGAGTGGGCTGTAATCTGCCACGCGGGCCCAGTGCGGGTTGATATATGTCACATGTCTTTGAATTGTTGATTCTAGGACATGCCGGTTTCCTCACGATGTTTGTGACTCATTATTCATTTAAATATTTTTTGGTGTTTTGAACACGGGATTTGGACTTGAATTCACAACCACTTGGGTCATTTATCCGAACACTAAAGGCCATTTAAGGCCGAATTATCAAACATCTTCTAGCTGACGAATAAAAAAATGCTGTTTTGCATCTTATGAATAGGAAATATGTCAAACCGCCATATTTATTCTTTAGATAATATTAGCTATCGAATCTAAGCGCAAGAAACAAATAAATATAATGAATTAAAAAGAAAACGAAATTCAAACAAAAAGAATACTGATCAGTGAATTTAATACAGATTTTAAAAGGGTTATATTCAACAAACCAGCATTTCTTTAAAATAAAGCCATAATTATTTTAACAGGCTACCAAGAATATTCTGACGTTTTATAAATGGCGTTTTAAAGTTAAAAAGTTAGTGGCAACCAGTCTGAAAGCAGACATTGTGAATGAAGACAAATTCACGTTGGACGCAACCCTGAGCAGACTCATATTTCATCCACGAATCAGACTCCCATTGATTTGTCATTGTCGCAAGGGAACGGTGCGCCAAAGATGTAGAAAGCTATAGAAGTGGCTTAGAGACGACCATAAAGTATTTAGATTCAAAATAGCGAGATTATATTGGAACAATGACTTAGTTGTGAAAAGGCTAGGCAGACAATGATGTACCAGAAACCCGCTGTTATAATATTTGTTGTAACTTTGTTTTAAGATTTGGTCTCAGGGCACTGACCGGAAATGTTTTGTAGGATATTTGTTTCTTAACTCCATACTTAAAATTGTATTCTTTACGTCCGTTCTTCTATTACTTCGAAACGCAAAAATGTAAAACAGAGAAATATCCTTGATAAAAAAAATCGTCATTTCTTCTCAGGGATCAGTCAGCTAGGAAATGCTGGCGCCATCTAGTTTTAAAATATTGACGTGTAAAAGTGTCTTGAAAGATCTACTTACAGAAATAAACATTTCATTAATTTTTTTTTAATTACCATTAATAAACATTTTTTTCCCATACTTAAAGCTAAAATAACATTTAGATAGACAGCATCAATTATAAATGACACAAAACACTAATCAATAGGTATCATTAAAAAAAATGTTAAAAATATCACACACACATCTCAACAATCGTTAATCAAATGATAGGGCATAACCCTATAAAGCGATTTTTAAGATGTGTGATATTAAAAAAAATAATGGCGTACCGTTCTTTATGTAGAGAGCGTCACATCAAAATTACCAAGGTTTGAAAACCTGGACTTGCATGGTTCTCAAATAGTATTGATTGAAATACCATTGTTAAAGGTCATTGTCCTCTCCAAGACCTCACCAGATCGCTTCATAAATCCCTTTTTTCGGGTTGCCAACTTTCATATACTTGACAGCGCAACAAGTGGCACCATCTAGTTTTGTTTCAAAGTAACTAGGAATCACCGAAGCGGTCGGATAAGAGTGACTGACATTGGCTGATTACTGTCTCCCTAGCAGAGCATCGCGTCGATGGTAGCGTGGCGGCTGTCTCCTGATAACAGTAGATGATGTCAGAGGAGCCGCTGTCGTACCACGTTCACGACAAATTCTTATATTCTGGCACAGACCTGATGATACTGAAGCTGTTGTACCACCAATACGATGACCACTTCTGGTAAAGGCTATTCTGCGCCGTTATACCTTCTTACTTAATTCTTAATCTTTAACTACTTCTAATTACTTACCTACTTAATTTGATTAAGCAACTACAAAAAGTTAATGTATTCAACGAGCTTGCGAGCGTGTTATCCCGGTAATGTGCCGCTAATCCCCTATTGTATCGACAAATTGTTTATTTATAATGGCCTTGTGACGTCAGTTGATTGTCAGATTAACAGATTCGGTGGCTTTTCCTGCATTTTTTACAACAAAAACATACAAGAAATGTGGTTTACTAATGTTTCACCAAAACACCATCGACAAAATGTTTAGTTTACAATCAACGTTTCGTATTATTTATTTCACAAACAACTTATTCTGCAAATGTTTTAATTTATAAACACGCGCTTTATAAACATGTATTTGGCAAATGCTTCTTTCTCTTTACAAATGTTTCGGATGATATTTAATCATATAAACGTTGTTCATTTTATATTAAGTAGCTTTTGGAAAAATCACGTTTATACTAAATATCATTTTATAATACATTTTGTTAACCAGTCACAAAGTGATTACAACAGCATTGTTTTGCATAAGCTTATTGAACTACATACAAATAATCCTACATGGTTGCAATTTCTATTTGGGTCAAATAATTTACAGACAAGTACTGAAGATCTTTACATCTACTTAAATATATTTTCTATATAATCTAGTCGTTTCTGGTACTCGCCGGCCGCTGCCGCGGCACAGCTCGCTTCGCTCACTCGTCACGTGCGTAGGGGTCACAGTTTTAACCTAACCTAATCGATTTTTTTTATAATTATTTTTTTTTATATACGTGATTTTAATCTAGCAATAGGATCTTATATACTTACTACCTAACGAGTCTTTTTTTGTGGTTGGGAAATCATCAAAGAACCGCTCTGGGCGGAGCGGGAGGGCGTGTCAGACTCTTACTGACTAAGACCCACCCGTGTTCCTTCAGCTGCTTGTGCGAAGGGCCACGGTAACCCTTTCGGACTTTCCCGCAACCCTGGCAGGCATCGGCCCTAGCAGACGCCGTCGTTGGTGCTGACTTTGAAGCACGCGTGGAACACAACGTGCCGTCGACCCAGGCCTTATCCTTATCGGACGGCGAGCTACCCATTGCTCGCCGTCCGTAAGCCCGCGCCTACGGTGGCTGGGAATCAGCCTGGGATTCCCGACGCCCAGAGCGTGAGGGCGCGAATTTTGCCTGTCCCTCACGCGTTAGGCTTTCTCCTTCGCAGCCTAATTTTAATCTAAATCGTAATTCTTAATCCAAAAAAAAATCTATCCCTCCATCATCATCATTCATTCATATTTATTAATCTTATCTTAATTATTTTAATCTTTTAATTAACCTAATCTTTCGTTTTTAGGAATTTTCGTAATAATGAGTCACAATATGTAAAACGTTTTTATTCCAAACATAGTTTTATGAGATAAAATGAAAAAAAAATAAACTGTTTGTAAAATAATACGTTATTTAAAAAAAAGTTTATCTCACAATTATTTTCTTAATAAGTGAATTATTAGGCAAACTTGTTTTTGTATAATGATGAACTGACAAATCATGTTCTTGCCAATCGTTGCTTGTCATGTAAAAATTTGTAAATTAATATTTGGTGAACAGACAGGATACCAAGAAATAGGTATATCACACTTCTTGTGTTTTTGTTCACTAACACAAACTACTAGTCGGTAGGTAATGTTTTTTTTAAATTTATTTATTGACACACCAACGACATATTCACTAAAACATTACATTAAACATATTCTATATAACAGCTTTGCAGTGAATTTGTCACTTATAGGTGTGCACAGCACTTGTATAATCAATAATAAAAATTAAAATGGAAATTTACGATCATAAAAATTAAAATTTACAAAGTTTAAATTGAATTTAAAATGACAAGTAGTTAAATTAAAATAAAGTATAATTCAAAAATTAAAAAAAAAAACATCAGTCAAATTGGAATAGTCAAACGATTATAAATTGGAACTATAAAAATACAAATAAATTAGTTAAATTGGAATATTATAACAATTATAAATTGAAATCAAAAATAACAAATAAATTAGGACATCATTATTACATTAATTATTTATTGTGATCATAATAAATTGATACAATCTGTGATGTAGGTACAAGAGCTGACTTTTCGTCCGTCTAAGTGTTATTGGGATTTTCTATCTGGAATTTCTCAGTACCAGTCTAGAGAGTGTGGATTTGTAACCGGTTGATGGTAAATAGGCTCTCCCCCTATTAGTACCTGGCAAAATAAAAGGAAATAGAGTCGTGATGCTTTAAGTCTTCGTCCATCTTTCGAGAATACTCCACTTACTGTGCTCAAAATCTCCAGTTTAATTATAATATTATTTGACTGACCGGTTGGCGGAGTTGGTAGCGACCCTGCCTTCTGAGCCGCTGGTCCCGGGTTTGATTCCCGGACAAGTCAAACATTTGTGTGCATGAACATGTCTATTTGACCTGTGTCTGGGTGTTTATATGTATATAAGTATGTATATCAGTCATCAGGTTACCGTAGTACAGGTTCTACCTAGTTCGGGACCTGAAGACCTTGTGTGGATGTTGTCTCAAAAAAAAAAAAAATTTTTTTAAATCCGTCACTTCCAGTTACTCAACATCATTGTAATTCTATAAAAAGTCTGATTTTACGTTCGCTTAAAGTGTGGGCGAGGAGCGATGGTGACACGAATGTATCCACCATTAGCTTTTGTTCGGTGCCAGCTAATTTAGCTTATGACGACATCAATGACGTCACTCTCGTCGACAGTACCGTAGACATCAAAAGGTTTACCTACCGTTTCCGATTTGTTCAAAAATATCTTATTGAGATTTTACGAATGTTTCCTGCAGATTGATAGGGAGGAGAATTGCATTTACTTTTTCATGTAGGTACCTAGGCTATGATATGCTATGTTATTGTTTATTCTATGTATTAGTATTTTTATAAGAAATTATGTCCTCTAGTGGGATTTATTTTATGTCCGTAGGTGTGTCATCACAACGGGCCCTATCAGAATACCAGCGCTGCGGTATTTGTTTGTTTTCAAATATCGCAGCATCATGCTGATATAGGAGCCTTTTTGGCCTCGCACAGGTCTTCTCTTTATTCTTTTTTTTTATTGTTTTCATTATTTTGTTAGATTTAATGTCCTTTTTTTCTTTTATTATTATTAATATTTCCTGTGCGCCCCAAATAAAATATTTTTATTTCTTTCTTTCTAGGCATATAAATAAATTTAGGTTATGATCTACCTACTGGAGCCCTTATTGCATATACAGGGTGGCAACTTTCAGCGGGGCAGTAAGGGGAAGTACCTTATCCGTTCCAGCTACGCAAAAATGGTCTTAGGAGACTATCCATATTTTTTTATGGAATTTTGATCCCCATTCACAGATTTTCAAAAAAATTACAGTTGCAAGAAAATAGCCATTTTACACAAAAACATTTTTTGATGCCAATCGATCCTGTTTCTAATACTGATCAAAAACTTCTATGAGAGCAACCATCGTTGGAGTACTCAAAAAGTCACAAATTGCAAAAAACTTTTCCCTTACATTTTGTAAAGAATTTGTGTAACTGAAATACAAAAAATAAATTAAAAGAAACGATCACGTAGAATTTTACACATATCAAAAATAAGGCGTATTAATTTTCTTTTTTTATTAACTAACATAACTTGATGATGTTAGTCTTATTTATAATCTTGCTGTTTCTTGCCCTACGATATCAAGTGCTCGAAGTGACCGCCATTTTGGCGAATACATAAATTGGTTCGTTTCTGTACCGACCTAGTGGCTGCTTACAATTTATTTGTATGAATTCCATACAAAATTGCGGTTAGTGAGTCTTTAAGTTCTTGAACACTATCGTATTGCTTTTTGTAAACCTCAGTTTTCAGGTAGCCCCACAAAAAGAAATCTAGAGGCGTCAGATCTGGACTACGCGCTGGCCAAGAAATAGGACCATGTGTTCCTATACGAGTTCGAAATTTGAATTGTTTTTAAACTTATCTTTTTATTCAGTCAACAAAAAGATCTCAACCGTCACTAAAAAAGCTTTTGCGTAAAATTTTCAAACAAAATGTACGGGAAAAGTTTTTTGCAATTTGTGACTTTTTGAGTACTCCAACGATGGTTAGTCCATTAGAAGTTTTTGATCAGTATTAGAAACCGGATCGATTGGCATCATAAAATGTTTTTGTGTAAAAGGGCTATTTTCTTGCTAGCTATATTTTTTTTTTTGAAAATCTGTGAATGGGGATCAAAATTCCATTAAAAAGGATAGTCTCTTAAGACTATTTTCGTGTAGCTGCATCGGATAAGGTACTTCCCCTTACTGCCCGCTCCATCCTGTATATTATGAGTTATAATCAGAGATTGGAATTAGGTAGAGTTTATAAATAAGTAATAAGTTTATTGATTCATAACGTGTGTTACAATATTTAGGTATGACACTGGATCCCGCACTAGGATACCCTGTGTCGCAGGATCCAGTCACTTTTGACAGATATTATGAATAATATATAATATAAGTTAACAAATGCAACGGTTTAATTATAATTAATTTAACTTAGGACTAAAAAGGTAACCAAATGTATGTATGTATATGATGATTGTAAGCTCAGAATGTAAGTATGTACGAGTATGTGATGAGAGTGAGTGTGTATGTAATGAGTGTAGCTATGCATGTGATGAGTGTTAGTGTGTATGTAATGAGTGTAGCTATGCATGTGATGAGAGTGAGTGTGTATGTAATGAGTGTAGCTATGCATGTGATGAGTGTTAGTGTGTATGTAATGAGTGTAGCTATGCATGTGATGAGAGTGAGTGTGTATGTAATGAGTGTAGCTATGCATGTGATGAGTGTTAGTGTGTATGTAATGAGTGTAGCTATGCATGTGATGAGAGTGAGTGTGTATGTAATGAGTGTAGCTATGCATGTGATGAGAGTGAGTGTGTATGTAATGAGTGTAGCTATGCATGTAATGAGTGTTAGTGTGTATGTAATGAGTGTAGCTATGCATGTGATGAGAGTGAGTGTGTATGTAATGAGTGTAGCTATGCATGTGATGAGAGTGAGTGTGTATGTAATGAGTGTAGCTATGCATGTGATGAGTGTTAGTGTGTATGTAATGAGTGTAGCTATGCATGTGATGAGTGTTAGTGTGTATGTAATGAGTGTAGCTATGCATGTGATGAGAGTGAGTGTGTATGTAATGAGTGTAGCTATGCATGTGATGAGAGTGAGTGTGTATGTAATGAGTGTAGCTATGCATGTGATGAGTGTTAGTGTGTATGTAATGAGTGTAGCTATGCATGTGATGAGTGTTAGTGCGTATGTAATGAGTGTAGCTATGCATGTGATGAGTGTTAGTGGTATGAATTTATGAGATGATGTATACTTAGTTGAATGACAAAAGATTTTCCGTTTCAGCATAATTAAGCCCAAGCAGACAATCATGAACCAGTTTTCTGCACCCAAACTTTCTCAAGGGGAAGATTTTAAGTTTTTTGTTCACTTTTTCATACAGGTATGGTCCAATACCACGGCACAACAATAGGCGGCACGGTTGGCGCAGTGTTTAAGCGATTGACTGCTGCGTTACGTGTCGCGGGTTCGATCCCCGCATGGAACAAATATTTGTATGACCTGCAAGTAGTTGTTCCGGGTCTGGCTGTTTATGTATGTGAGTTTAAATGTTTGTAAACGCACCCACGAAATTCCTAATGTGGGGCAACGTTTTATAAAAAAAAAAAAGAATACGCAAGAAAGCCTTATTGCCAAATTTAAGTTAGCAGAAAACTCTGTTCCACTTGGATTTTCTACGTGAGAGCTGATCTGCTACCACTGTGGCAGCTGATGTTTTATGGAATTTAAGTAGCACTGATAAAAGTAAAGTTGGCGCACCGTAAGCACTATTGTTTCTTGATATAACATATCAGTGGGGTATCGGATTCCTAATCTAAGAGAGACCTTAAGGATAGCTCTTTGTGTACGTTCAGCTGTAATTAAATACTAGCTTTGAAATAATACAAAATGATCAACAGAACTAACATTAAAAAAAAAAAACTCGATAATGATTGTAAATGTAATGCTTGGACAATCCCTAGCATCAGTGGGATGACACTGGCAGCTCACTCCATGCTCACTTCACCTAAGTAAGATTTTTACACAATCGACCGTCTGATGCTAGGGATTGAAACTATCGACAACTCACTTCAAGCTCACTTCACCTTAGTTATCGCGGTGAGATAGTTACAGAAATAGCTCGGCAGTAATGTCGGAAGCGAACACTTCAAATCTTAGTGGTAATTTTATTGAATCGGACAAGGAAAATGATTCTGATGGGGCGTTTGAATAAGCAAACCGTCACGAGTCTAGGCTAGAAGCAAAAGTATTTTCTTATTTATAAAAAAGGCGACGAATAAGTATGAGAATTTGCTTAAGACTATTGATAATTTGTATTGTGAATTGAAGTAAATACTAATAAAAAAATTATGTTAATTATCTTTGTTTTATTTGTCTGTCTATCCCTGAGGTTTTTATTATTATTTATTTGTAATATTGTTGGCCACACGGGATTGTCCATTATCAACCCTGGGAATATCCATGCCTATTAATATCAACATTTCGATGCAAGTACATAAATAGCTCTACCTATTTCCAACCTCTGGTTATAATTTACGGGGTTAGTTTTCAATGATCTGCCAAATTGCAGGGTGTGATACGGACTATCACACTGAACAATTTTCTCCATGGGACCAACACCGTAATGGCGAAAGAAAATTCAGCCGTCCTAAGGTACATTTAGGTCGAGTAGGTATCGAAGCTTTGTATGGAACAGTTGACAAAATTTTCGTGATTACGATATTGGTCGCAAGGAGAAAGTTGTTCAGTTTGATGGTCTATACAACAGCCTTAAATTTGGCAGGTCTTTGAAAACTAACACTGTAGAGAAGCAAATAGCATGGATCACTAAACTTGCTTAATACATTTGGATGGTTTCATGGTCAAATGTCAAAATGGTCGGCTTAAAACCAATGTGACTTATTCAATTCAAATTGGGATCGATCTATCATTACTGACAGGACTATTGTCGCCAATAAGCCTGATATGGTGGTGATAGATCAATTAGCGCGCCGCACAATGATTATCGATGTTACCATTCCACATGACGAGAACCTTGTGAAAGCTGAGAAGGAGAAACAAATTAAATATCTCGACTTAGCGAGGTTGTTGACATGTGGAATGTGAGCTCGGCTGTCATTGTGCCGATTGTCGTATCGGCCAATGGCCTGATGACCGAAAGCCTCGATCAACATCTTTCGAGGCTCTCGTTAGGTAGTTGGATCAAGGGCCTGATTCAGAAGGCAGTACTCCTCGATACGGCTCGTATCGTGAGAAGGTTCCTGTCTCTGGAGCCCTAACCACCGGTAGCTTGGACCCTGCTCCTGATACCGGCGGACGACTATTTTTATATTTTTAAATGTTTTTTATAAAAATATTTAAAAATGTATTTATATGTCAGAAAATAAATAAATGGAATAATATATAAAATTATAAATATATTATATCTGTGATATTCGTCAAAATTATTAACATAATTTGAATGCTGACTGTATTATGTTAATCGCTCGACCTTATATGTTATACGTGTTCCTAGTTTGGGGGACAGGGTACCTATTCTAATTGGACTTTCGACCTCACTACCTACTTTTTGTACCCAATCTTTATAATTCTACCTATTTCAAGTTTATTTACCATTCTGTATACTGATTTGTCACGCTTTATGTATTTGTGAATAAAAATTTATTTACTATTTATTTATTATTATTAGTATTCCTACTTGATGTCTATGTACTTATTTCTGTTTATTGTCGGTCCCTAAAAAATAAAATATACTCGCACGAATCTGAATCAACTTGTTGATTTATGTTCAATAAGTTATACTGTTTTCATGTTTTCAAATGAATTTTAATTCATGCAATTCAGAACTTAAATTGTACCGCTTCAATTGTTCTGAGGTAAGCACGCAAAAACTTTTTGCCTGCACTGCAGGTTTGGTGACTTTTATTTTATTGCAACTGCATTTAGAAATCATGGTTAGACTTTATTCGAGGAAAAAAGCTACTAACTTCCCGTGAAAAATATATAAGGGGTACACAAATTTCAACTTTCAAAGCACAACTTTCTCAAACACTATGCTAAGTTCACATAGCAGCAGATCAAGTTACCACAAACTGTCAAATTTTCTCATTCGATTTTGAACTTAACCTTCAACAAATTTCTCCAAATTCCTCCAAATTTCTTTTCGTATAACTTGATATGCCGGCGACTGTACATCTATATTCGTAAAAAAAATAAGTGTCATTACCGACAGATGCCGAGGTGACTCCATAAGTGGTACGTTTTTCCGAATAATGTAGGTACGGAACACCAAAAAATAATTTTCTTTTTCAAAATAAATGATAGTGGCAGATGATTTCATTTCTATAACCAAGTTTGTACAAACACTTTTACACGTCAAAAATAAATTATGTTTTAAAACTGGATGAGTTCGGTGTTTCCTATCCGACTACTGTGAAAAGAAATATCGAAACAAACTCAGAATATTCAAATCAGTAAAAACCAAACATGCCACGTATTTGTTAATCTTCGTGACAACTCAATATCTTCGTGGCATGGCATCCCAATAAGATAGATGCCAATATTTTTAAATTTCCATTTTAAAATATCGACTGAGCTGAATTGATACCTGAGCGAAGCAATCTTCACGCTCACCTCACGGAATCTCAAGCGGAGAGGGAGACATCGTGTTATATTTGATATTTTGTGACAGTTGATGTAAAATGTTGAGTTAACGTGTAAAAATTTATTTAAGAAAAAAATACGGTGTTGTAAAAAAATACTGTACGTACACACGGCTACAGATCAAGCTATACATTTCCAGTTTACACTGACCTCTCATTGTAAGGAAATCCTACACAATGCGAGATCAGCTTATACTGGAAATGTATAGCTTGATCTGTAGCCGTGCGTACTAAGGCGGACTTGCATTTTCTACCAATCAGCTGTGATGCAGAGAGAAAATTTGACATAAGGGACAGATAACACGAAAATTTATATGAATAAAATACAAGTATTATATAGCTTTAAAACAATACATACCTACATACATACATATTTAACAGAATAAAGTTTGTTACGAGAAATAACGATCAATTATGACAATGAAGTAGCCAGACCAAGTGTATAAAAATCAGCTCATGTTATCTATTTATAATTGTAAAAACCATATGCGATTGAAAAGGCAATGCTGTAATGTGAATAATAAATTTATCGTATTTTAACAATTATGTGAAGCAAAATGTAACGTAAAAACTATAAGACCTGCCGTATTGTTTCTTAATTCTTTCCTATATGGATATCATAGATCTGCTTGTAAATAATTGTGAATACTTAAATTATCATTTATTTAATAGTGGCTAGAAAATGCATTCTACATTTAACGCAAATAAAAGTTCTACAGATCTTTATACTAATAATAAAGCTGAAGAGTTTGTTTGTTTGAATGCACTTATCTCTGGAACTAATATTCTACTCTTATCAAACTACTCTATTTGAATAATTATTTTATATTTGATAGCCCAATTCTTGAGAAAGGCTATTTAACATCACGCTACGACCTTAGGGAACAGAGAAAAAAGAAAAAAGTCAGTAAGAACGCTGAGCGAAAACGCGGGCAGAAGCTATTACATAAAACTAGTTAAGATTTCGATAACCAAAAGTTACTGTTCAAGCCACTCAATTCCCTTACACATCAATACAAAATAATTACTAACAAAATAGTTTTCACTTAATACAACGCTAGTCAAAGACATAAGTAGATTACCTATTGGGGTCATCGGTGACTACACGGCACTCTATTACACGACCAACTTGTATCGCCCATATCCGCCGTGTGACGGTACGAGCTAAATATACAGCTGAATTTTGCCAGGTTATAGGTGGGCCGTAACAAAATTGTGGCGTGTTCCTACGATGTAATGGATCAGTTGCTACGCTGTATTTACTTATGTTGTGGACTGACCGCACTTACGACGCAGGATCGACTTGTACCGGTTAGAGAGAACTTTATGCCTATGCAATAAAAGTAAAAAAGATTTCGGTTCGGACGACGCGACTCGACACGCACAATTCACTTTTTTGCTGACCGGATCAAGCCGATTTCGCGGTCCATAAGTGTCACTCCCTCAGGCGGAAGCCTCACAGCTAGGAGCTTCGGTTAGGGCAACTATTGGTGAATAGTGTAGCTCAACTAAGTGGTAAATTAGTCATGCAGTGTGGTACCAAGATTGTGTGGGCACGAGTCTTATGAAAGCGACTGCGGGGAAAACAAATCAAAGAAGTGGTTTAGACCGTGCCAGGAGTCACCGCGATATGACCTGCGGAGCGACGGACGGAAACAAGTGACGCGCGCCCGTGTCGCTTGACGCAAGTCACGTCGCAAATCGCATCCCCCGAGGCCGTGAAAGGGGCCTTAGTAAAACCATATGTATTTAGTACGTAGTGTAGCACTAAGCTCTAAGCGCAGCATGTAGGTGGCAGTTTGTCTTCGACCCTGAATTTTCAGTACCTTCCTAAAGTGCTCAATTTTTGTCGATAGAAGCACTTGATTGCATAGGAATTTAACGTAACTTACAATCACAATTTATGTGAGTTCTTATACACCCCTTTTTATCCCTGCATATCCCATCGGCGGAATACACGCGTTATATTGTGTATATTACTTCTCCGAACGAATATTTTCAAAAAGCTTACAGGATACTGCAGGAGCTTACTGAACAGACAGCAGTGCTGGTGGGGAGTTTGTTGCGCCACTTCTTCTTCCCAGCTAAAGCACTAGGAAGTAGTGAAGGGCGGGCGTTTTGAGCGGACTGTTTTATGTAATTTTGACGTTCAAAAAGTGCTGATTCTCAGCCTAGTTTGATAAATGATTTTGTTTCTGTAAGTAGGTTTGTACAAACACTTTTACACGTCAATCATATTTTAAAAACTAGATGAGGTCGGCGTTTCCTATCTGACTACTCTGAGAAGAAAGGCCGAAACAAACTCAGAGATCACAGTCTCTTTTAAAGTCCAGACATAATCTTAGTCAGATCATGTGAAGACCATGTAGATTGGTGTCTGAAATGGTCTTTTGAGGAAAATCCATACAGATTAAGCGGACCTGTCCAGTCAGTGCACGCATTTGTCAGTAATCGTGCAGCTCATTTCCTATCTTAAGGAGCACAACGATTCGACGAAAATTACCAATGAAAGGACATTTGGGTAGGCCACAAAAATTACTCAAGCTACCAGAACGTGATTAAAAATAACTGAGAAACAAAAAAAGTAATGATTAAATGACTTTTGATTTTGAATAAAGTAATCTGCTGCCCAATAGCCTGCTGTGTCTTTTAGCGTAATCTCTAGGTACTTATCCTTTATGATCACGTACGTCTAACGTCATCTTATCTTAAAGGAAGTTTTCAGAAAAAAACTGCAATACACAAACAAACTTATTATTATCGTCGACCTCGTAATTGCTTAATCACTCGTAAGGTTCATTGTCACTTGATCGTCATTAAACGAGGTCTATTTGACTATGTTACAGATAGTTGCATTTTACTGGGTTGTGTTCAATAGTAGTTAAGTAATTACGACGTTGGCTATAGCATACACACAACAGTATTTTAATTAAAAAAATATTTACGATACCAAAAATAGGGCATGAAAGATTTACTAGGTACCCCAAAAAAATTCCCATTTTTTTCCTAAAACCTGAAAAAACTGTTTATGAAAGTAATATAGTAGAAAAATAAGCCTATTGGAAGAACTAGAAATAGCTAGCTGGGTTAAAAGAAGTTATTTCAGCGTAGGCTGTATAATATTGGCATGAAATTGGTTTTTGGTCTAAGAAATTGAGACTATAAATATTTTTTGTTTGATAATCATCTCTGGGCCTCGTCGCTTTGAGATTCATACAAACTTACGGAGATACAGTATTAAACAAAAATCAGAGGGGCCATTCTCGTATTTAAAAAACGTTTAAATTAAGTCGCAATCTCATCTCAGCGACCATCAATGTCAAAATCTTGTCAAAAATGTATGTAAATTGATTGTATTTTTGACAGATTGAGACTGAGATAATACTGCGAACGTTTCTTAAATGGGAATCTGAGATACTATATCTGTACCTATATATTATTTTAGCTAAATCCATTGAAATATTTATGGTTATATTATATTAATTATCTTTGTAGTAACGTTGCTCTTCACTATAAATAGCTCCGCTGTATGTTTTGAGAACCTATCTGCCATTAGATTATATTATTTTGCACTAGGGTCTGCTAGCGATTTCATCTGCGTGAAATTTCTTGTTTTAACATAAAATATATGATATGACACTCGGCAATACTGTAGCTTTTTATTAATAAAAGGGTTTTCCGAATCGGATCAGTAGATCCGAAGATTACCGACTACATACAAAGTCACAAAGTTTACCACTTTATAATATTACTATACAAGGCGATCGAACCCGCGACCCGTGAAAAAAAAACGCGAAAAGGAGCTAAACGGTGCACCACTGCGCTAGCTGATTAATTTATAGGTTGGTTTGACTTATTTTATTTTTTTCTGAGTAGACATCCATAGGCTAAATATTAATTTGTAGATTGATGCATACGCATTTTCTAATGGCACAGTGAACAATATAGAAAATTCCTGATCCTTCGTTGAAAAGGAAGGATCCTCTGACCAGACGGGTATTATGTCAGGTGGCCTCTGGGCTGATGGTTGTTGTATATAATTATCCTAATCTCGCGGAGAAACCCGCTTGCTCTCATAGTCATAACACAAGCCTTCATTAAGATTCGTAACAAAGCATAATCAGCCTATACTGTTCCCATTGCTGGGACACAGGCCTCCTCTCGATCAGAGGGAGTGGGACATTAATCCATCACGCGGGCCCAGTGCGGGTTGGTAGATGTCACATGTCTTAAAATTTTTGGTTCTAGGACATGCCGGTTTCCTCACGATGTTTTCCTTCACCGTTTTGAGAGCAGTGGTGATGAAATAATGTACACAAAGTAAAGCATCTGTCTGGGTTCGATCTTATGACCTACACCTCGTAAGTCACGGCAGTCACCACTGGACCACCACCACAGAATAAATAGTACAAGTACACCACTGCTCCTAACAAAGGACACGATGTATTCACAACAATATTAGTTCCACAACAAAGTCATCAAACTAACAAGATAGCGATAATGAACAGTAACAAATCCCCTTAAAATCTGCAAACAATTGTTTTATTACACCTAACAATGGGTAGGTATTGCTGTTACTTAGAGTTTTGTACAAAATCTACTGTTATTAAATTTTCAATTAAGTCTTTTGTCCTTTTTAAATGAAACTTTTGCTTATCTTCAGAAGATTTTCCTTAAGGATAAGAAAGTTGGATTGTAAAAGCTCAATAACTGTGATAAAATCTATTCTTGTTTCATTCAATTTTATATCTTGCATTCAACAGGATTAGATTTATTTTTGGCATGTAGCTGGTTTTATATTTTATTTTATTACACTATGAATTTGTTTATTCTCTTTGTAGCTACGACTATGGCATGATCTGTAAGTTTCTATAACATACTAGTATTAGGACACAAGACAAGGTTAAGTGTCCCATCGCACGGTGGTTCAGCGCCCGAACAAAGGCGGTCATAACTACTTAAACTTTCAATGGCGCTAGTTTTTTGTGCATTTTAGGTTTAAAATAATATAAAAAGACAATATCTACTTAATTTAGCACATTTACTCACAAAATAATATATTTATTTGTCACACTGACATATCAATACATTGCAAGGGAAATATTTCAGTTTTACATTCATAAATTTTCTAGACCATTATTAGATAAACATTGATGTGGTTTTAATTATGGATAAATAGTTTTATCATAAACTATTAAAAAATAAATAAAAAATATTAGTAAACTATTTTTAATCAACAAAATATAATATCTTAACTTAAGACTAAAAACACAACTTACAAAATGACTGATATCGAAATCTTATACATGTCGCAGCAAGCGATAATTTAATAACAAAAAGGATTTAATTTGATTTTGTAGTACAAGAATAGTTTGTTTTGAAGTTGGCAACGCAGTGACGTCTTTGTGAGTCACGTGGACAGAGTTGTTGTGCGGGAGGTTGAACATTATCGAGTCAGTCTGATTCGTGCACACGAAGAGTTCGGACGGGCACAACAAATCTGTCGGTTGTCGATTATTATTATTTTGCTATTTTAAAGTATTTCCTCAAAAATAAATCGTGATTGTGATTCTAAAGTGTTATCGTTATTGTGTCGTCCGAGTACCCTTTACGCCCATAACATGGAACCGATACCAAGTGAAGATGACGGTGTCGATACTGTCGTCCAGCCTATTGGTTCCCCGACATACATAATTAATACTAATATTACAATATACATCTGTAATGGGTCACTTGTATATAAGCTCTTTTTCCTTTGCGAAGTTTCCGAAGACTAGTTATATAGAAGGGTCCGAACTGAGCACGAGCAAGCCAATCCGCATAGTTATTCAAAAATATTGTTTGTGTTTTTCACATTTCAGATTTCCATAAATCGTTTCTAATATAAATACACGTTTCTGTAATGGGCCTATAACTAACTTTTCATAACTAAAAGTATCTTGAAAACTAGAAGTATGTGTTGGTATTTTTCACGCACCCTGCCACGTACAGTAGCTCAAACTTCAAAGAAATGCATCCTTGAAAACGTGCATTTTGTCAAAGTACCTGAAAAGAAAACAAATCAATTAGTCAATTCTTTCGTAGACCCTGCTACGCCAAGAGAACTGACGGCGTAGCACCTATTTAAATCACAAATATGCGCCTATACGCAGAAAAATATATCTGTTTTGGAAAGTATACTAATAGACCTTTATTTTGAGGGTAGACTCAATGTCCGATTATTCTGCACAACTTTCCGAAACTCTACACGAAGTTCAATATCGCAGAAAAATATACAATATCACAAGTGCGGCGTAGCACTTCAATAACGTAAAAATTTAAACAAAATATTTAATCAAATATAATAAATTTGCAAAAACATACCTTGTTCTTGGAATTCCATTTCACAACCACGTCAAAGAAACAATAGAATTCTGGGAATTAAAATTTTAAAAACGACATCAAATGAGTCACTGACAATAGCACGGTGCAACAATGCCGATGTGTTCGCATCCGAGGACAATTTAATAAGTGAAAAATACCATTTTTTTTTATGTATGGCATCTCGCAGTTGGCCTTGAGAGGCCAAGACTGCTTAACCGGTCAAGAAAAATACCAAAAAGGGATAACATATTTATACTTTTCGGTATGTTGTTCATCGGAGTAAAGAAATACATAAACAATGACTCACATTTTGGCAATGCATTTTTTGGAATTATGACCTATGGGAGGAGCCACCGTGATCGTGTCTAAGACAGCACCACATTTATAAGCACTTGGGTTAGAATAGTCTTTGAAGATCCACCAGATTAAAACGATTTCCTAAAAACAAAATACAACATATTTTTAAACGAATTCTAAAAGGAGGAGGTAATTATGTCAGTCCGGCAGGCAAGTTGCACAAAAGACCGAAATTACTGCAACAGATTTATTTAATAAAATTAATACAATTAGTTATTGGTAAAAATGGGGACAATTGGTCGATTCAAGAAACAAAAGTGAGGTAAATTCTTGTAACTGATGCCATCGTCCGGCCGGAGTTGTGCGTCACGTTGAGCCAAGTCACTTCCACGCTCGTCGCCAGGCTGATGCAATATTTATGTGGAATTAAGTAATTTGTCATGGAAAGCTCATTCCGTGGGTTATTGGCGAAACATAACTTAACAAGGTTATCAATTCGGATGTTTATATTTTTTTATGTATATTCGGGCATAACTCCATCATATATCATCGTAAATAGACGTATTCGGTTTTGTTCGCAAAATTCGTATCGTATCGCAAAATTCGGTTTTGTTCGAAAGAGTTTTATTCCGAAATGTTTTCATTTAAATTTCTTAGAGATCTGATGATGAGTTTCGGAGACAGACAACGGAAGTCTTCAAAAATGACAGCAAATCAACCGCGATTGCTGCTATCGCATAAATATACATTGTTTACGCAATCACATAACATAACATCACGCCTGTACACTCGAAAGGGTTAAGCAGATGTATTCAGTATATCAGGGTACACCCACGTTTTATATCAAAGTTAGTAGTAGTTGCATATTTTTTCGCGATTGGAAGTTAGTAGTAGCATAAAGAATTCAAGTTTGATTTATACAAAATTACATAGCAAGTAGTGGTATACGAATTTTTGTGGGGTAGATACCGCAACTAAAAAGAGAAAAAAAAAAACATTTTTTTATAAAAAAAAACAACCGACTTCCAAAAAACACTACAAAGTGAAAAATTACTTCACATTCGGAAGTCGGTGACAAAAAACTAAAATACAAAACAAAGACCTACCACATTAAATTCAACTGTGTAATATCGTAATTTCATTCCAATAAGACACTTACTTCAAACGACTGTAGAAAATAATTCCGTCGTAAAAAAGGGTCACAAAAATACTTTCTAGCCGAGGCTACAACAAATCTATCGAACTTGCTGTATTGCTAATATAACTGACAAAAAACACTTATAATCCTCGTTAACGACTCAACTCGATACAGAACTTGATAAAGTACCTCTTCAGACTTTATTAAAAGGCCTCGAAGTGAGCAAGAAAGGACAATGACCAAAAATCCGAGTGACGAATGAAGAGGCCACTTGATAGAAGATTACAATTTACCAACTTTCCACTTGACTTTCAGCTTCGAATAGTGTAGTCAAGGGCAAGGATTGGTCACGTTGTACACAGGTAGCGATTTTGGGATCATAGTAGATATCTATGGTAGGTTTTTTTTAATATTCGTTAATTTTATTAGATATTTGATAAATGATTTTATTTCTGTAAGTAGGTTTGTACAAACACTTTTACACGTCAATCATATTTTTTTTAATTAGATGAGGTCGGCGTTTCCTATCTGACTACTCTAAGAAAGGCCGAAACAAACTCAGAGGTCACGTTCACTTTTAAAGTCCAGACAGAATCTTGGTCAGATCATGTGAAGGCTATGTTGATCGGTGTCTGAAATTGTCTTTTGAGGAAAGAACCACACAGATTGAGTGGACCTGTCCAGTCAGTGCACGCAATTCTCAGAAATCGTGCAGCTCAACTCAGAACTTAAGGAGCTCAACGATTCGACGAACAATACCAAAGAAAGGACATTTGAGTTGGCCGCATAAGTTACTCAAACCAGACCAACCAGACCATGGTTATACTAAGAGATAAAAATACAAACAAAAGCAATGACCGACATAGTTCTCACATTACAACAGATAAAATAATTAATAAATTATAATACTATAAAGTAAATACTTATGTCATAGTATACAGGGCGTCCCACGGATATGCCACATGGAGGGAAAGTACCTTGAATATTGTAGATGGAACATTTTACTGAAAGAAGACATTATTTGAATTTAAAAAACAATTTAAACTGCATTCATAAATATTTAAATAATTACATGGTTGAACCGGAAATCGAACCCGTTACATGAGAAAAATAATCACCTTGTAGTTTTATCATACCGATCGAAAGGCTTCATCATAAGGATTATTTTTTGCTAAATAACATAGTGTCACAAATAAAAGAAAGACCATGAATTTTAACATTTGATGTGAGATTTTGTTCAGAAAAATGAAAAGCTGACATTGCCGTAAGTACATACAACTGACATTATCGTCTGACTACATTACCGTCTGTCTGACATTGACGTCTGATTCAAATAAAAAAATATGGAACGCGAAAGAACCAAAAAAAACCTAAGTGGCCCCTAGGCCACTTACGTTTTTTTTGGTTCTTTCATGTAAAACACTGGTTTTCATAGATGGGAAAGGGCTAGGAAGATTGATTTAGGTTTTCTTTTTGGATATTAACAAGCAACTTTCTAAAAGCGGTAACACTAGAAAAGTCGCAAAAGTTGCAATGTGAAATTTTATAGGTACGCTTTACTTAGTATATTTCTCAACATTATTTGTAGGTAGTCAAGATAATGAAATCCCAAGCCTTATCAAATATAAATCTGACTTCAAAAGAACTACAGAATATTACAGAGTAAACGAAATATTAATACCAACTAGTTAATCCATAAATGAGTCTGAAAATACTGAGGATAGAAATACATCGTTCAAATGAACTCGTCTATTGAAAACACACGTAAATCGTTCAAAAGACTTTTAGGAGTGAATGAAAACATTCAGTAACCAATACGCGAGTGTATTATAAGCTTAGGATTGAAAATAGAAGGGTCATTTAATTAATCTGGGTTTTCATAAAAACTGCGAAGTAAAGTTATTTCGAATAGAGGTGATTGTTTTAAAAAAGCTTTTTGGATAGGCTAGTGATAAAATCTATCAAAATAATGATTGCAAATAACGGTTACGTGGGACTTTAATATAATTGACGAAATGTGGGTGTGCTGTAGGTAGGTACACCTTTGCCTGACATAGAAGAAGATACTAGGGGTGATCCAAAAGTAATGATAATCAGTTATTTCTAGTGCACACAAAAATACAAAAAAAATATCAGTCACTTGCTCAGTTACCCACTAGTTCAGGAAAAAAAAATCATATAAATAGGCCACGATTCCCGGGAGCTACATTCATTTGAATACGGACTGTCAAGGAGTGAACATCAAAATGGAAAAACACGAAATCAGAGCTGTCATTAAATACCTCTGCTTGAAAAAAATGTCTACCAAAGACATACACAGCGACTTGGTGGAAACATTAGGGGACTCTTCTCCTCCATATTCCACAGTTGCACGCTGGGCTAAGGAGTTTAAGCTGGGAAGAACATCGACGGAAGACGAACACCGCGAAGGACGCCCATCGACGTCTCTCACTGAAGAAAATGTGAAAAAAATTGAAGAAGTTGTATTGGAAGATCGAAGAGTCACTATCAGGCATGTAGCTGAGGTCACAGGGCTCTCATATGGCAGCATTCAAAGAATCCTTGCAAATGAATTGCATATGAGAAAGGTCTCCGCGCGTTGGGTACCGAAAATGTTAAACGACGAGCAAAAGAAGAAACGAGTCGACATGTCAAGAGCAAATCTCGAAAAGTTCCAGGCAGACAAGGATCATTTTTTGTCACGTTTTGTGACCATGGACGAGACCTGGATACACCATTTTGATCCTGAAACAAAACAACAATCGATGACATGGAAACGATCCGATGAACCGACGCCGAAGAAATTCAAAGTGTCAAGCTCAGCAGGAAAGGTTATGGCGTCTGTTTTTTGGGACGCTGAAGGAATAATCATGGTGGACTACTTGGAAAAGGGGGCCACTATTACAGGCTCCTACTATGCAGAACAAATAAGAAGATTGCGGGAGGCTATTAAGGAGAAAAGGCGAGGCAAACTGCGGGCTGGAGTACTGTTCCATCAAGACAACGCACCGGTTCACAAAGCTGCAATTGACATGGCTGCCATTCAGGAAGCGGGCTTTGAGCTGGTGGAACACCCCCCCTATTCACCAGATCTAGCCCCCAGTGACTTCTATCTCTTTCCACGACTCAAGGAACACCTCCGAGGCAAGAAATTTGACGATGATAGCGACGTGATGGCCGCGGTTGAGGACTTTTTTGAGAGTCAAGATAAAGATTTTTTTTCTAAGGGAATTTTAGGTTTAGAAAAGAGATGGACTAAATGTATAGACTTGCTAGGAGACTATGTTGAGAAATAAATTTATTTTTTTATTTTATTCATTGTGTTTATTATTGATTATCATTACTTTTGGATCACCCCTATACAGATGTGATTTTATGTTATGACTACAGAGGTATGAGGAACAGGGTGTAAAGTTCACTTATACCCGTAGTAAAGGGAGGATCCACTGACCAGACGGGTATTGAGTCTGGTGGGCAACTGCCCGACGATTGATGTCAGGACGTTGTTTATATGCTAATTGCGCGGTAAACTCTGCTTGCGCGATGCAGGATTTTGCGTGACGTCAGTGTGATGCGTAGTTCGCATGTGGCGGTGTAGATACCGCTGCATGACAATGAGAATGTCATGTAGAAATTACATAAGCTGTCTTAAAAATTCCGGTCTCTGCTTTTACAGCTATGAAAAAATATGCCTACCTCCAAATTTTCCAGGACAAATATTGGCATTTCATACAATTCGTTATGGGCTCGAGCCCAAAAATAGCCTAACACAGATTACTTATTTACAATACCGAGAATATTTACGTCAAACAGCAGCTGTGTGTCGAAAGCGTTACGGCTATCGCAAAAGAGAGGCCGTATCAATTTATAATACATCCGGCCTTATATAATAGATCTTACACTGAAAAATAAGGTTTGTATAACCGGTTACCTAGTTGTTTATGAATTGTTTTGAATCATGGAAAACGTTAGACCATTTTAAATGGTCTTAGTAGAAAACTTCATTATCATTGTAGCGGTATCTACATCGCCACATGCGAACTACGCATCACACTGACGTCACGCAAAAATCCTGCATCGCGCAAATAGAGTTTACCGCGCAACTAGCATATTATACAACGTCCAGTCATCAATCGTTGGGTAGTTGCCCACCAGACACAACACCCGTCTGGTCGGAGGATCCTCCGTGTACTGTGGGTATGAGTGAACTTTACACCCTGTTTCTACCCTCTATATCATCATCATCATCATTTCAGGCGAAAGACGTCCACTGCTGGACATAGGCCTCGCCCACGTATCGCCATTTTGATTAGTCAGTGATTCTCAAATTCAGCGGATTCCTGCAGCCTTTACAAGATCATCGCTTATAGTGGAAAACTTAATGCATTCATTTCCCTAGTACCTATATCATCAGATTTTATGGTTTCATGAGAGGCTACATTAATTTTGCATTTAACCCATCTTTGTACTTAATTTTTACCATCTTTGTTTTGTGTTCATAAATAATAAAGGCTTGAATAAATAAATAAATAACACTCGTTTTTAAGCTAAATTAGACTGATTATTAATTTAATCTTTGCCAATAAGCCTGAAAAAATAAAACTACAGGCTCTCAGGGTAGGAAAATACCAGGCAATTATGCATCTATCATAAGCATATAAAAGCTTATGATATCCCGCTTACATTCTGACCTCGCCTTACCCAGACCCTTGTCCCTACCTTAGACAGTAATAGCCCATTACTGATCCAAAACTCGATGGTCAAATAAATTTATTTTTATTTCGTGAGAATTACGTTATTTTCATTTCGATTCTCTTCATTCAGCAGCCTAGGTAGTATTAGAAAATAGATTTAAACGGTTTGACGTAGTGTAAGTTATTAAGAATGTATGAGGTCAAGTTCTCGTTCATTGTCGATCGAAGTTTATTTACGTATAACAAGCGAGGTTATTGTACGATTTTAATTCTTAGAATGTAGAAAGCTTATTAACGAAGTTATTGGTGAGTCAGTGTTTGCTTGTGAACAGAAAGTGATGAAAGGTCGTTTATTTCAGGTAAATAACACCCATTGCCAGACAGAAACCAAATAAAAATTAAATTAAATTAAATCAAACTAAATAAAATCAAATATAAAAAAATTAACAAATTAAATAAAATCAAACTAAATAAAATCAAATCAAAATAAATCAAATCAATTAAATAAAATGAATAACCTCTCTCCGTCACTGGTACAGCAACATGTCTGCTGGAACAATGCCGGATGAAGAGCAAAAATAGCACATTTCCAACACAAAATAGAAGATCAACAAAATTATGCTTGTTCAGCCATCCGTTATAACAATATTTTCTAACAAAAGTTTTTCTGTTTTCATGGCAGAGTTCTTAACACTGCGATCGTCGCACATAAAACCTCTATTGTGTATCGATCCATAAAATTATTTATTCGAATATTCAAAATGGCGATGATGCAGTTTCATGTTGTATAATTTATTCAACAGAATGTTTTTTTCAATTAAGGGCTGATTTTTCAATAGTCAGATAGCTTTTATCTGAGGAATAAATGTTGTGGTTTGACAGCTTTTGTATGGTTAATATGTCAAACTGTCAGATTTATTCTTCAGACAAAAGTTATCTGACTATTGAAAAATCAGCCCTAAGATGAATAAAATTTAACCCAATTAATAACAAAATATCTATCTGCACGCATACAATAGTACATTGTTCACCGAGAGGAGAAAGTGACCGATTCGGAATCGCACTTTCTCTGGAGTGATACATAGTGCTTTATACTACACCTACGAGGAAAATAAAAAACTAAATCTTTACTAATTGAAATGGCGCCAATGGCGTCTGCAATTTTCACATATTCTTTTTTCAAATTGTTTATCCTGCCGCCGCAGGGTCGCACTGCCAGCCCGACACCATCCAAGACACAGCTAGTGGCCAGTGTCATTTTGCGAACTTGGAGATAAAAACTCACTGTAAAAGCTTTTTGGCTTTTGATATTTAGGTTACCGGCGCATAGTCTTACCCAAAATTAAAAAAGAAAAACCACGTAAGGAATGGATTTTCATACACTTTTCTCTCCCTCTCCGCATATTTGTTCGATATGCAATGACGTACTTTCTACCGTAAATTTGATAAAGTATCAAGGTACTTTCCAAGCAGGTGTAGTATAAAAGTTATTTGTAAAAGAAAACTGCGCATTTGGCTATTCGATATCTACTACACTGCCATTGCCATTGAAGCCAGTGTGTTAACACTCACACGATTACACTCACACACTTACACTCACAGACGTCATACAACATTCTTCATTTCCCAATTTCCATTCTATTGTTTTTGTTATTATATTTTAATTTTGTTTTGTTATGTAGATATAGACGTATCAGTCCATATTATACATAATTTGTATATTTCTTAGAATGTTTGTTTTGCTTTTTTTTCTTTGTTTTAAAAAGTTTTATGTTCTGAGTTTTGTAAACTAGCAGTAACTGTAAGTACTGCTTTCAAAGTGACAATAAGGTATCAGTCAAATTAAATAGCAGTCAATAAAATTTGCAATTTTCCCCAGTTATGAGTAAATGTGAAACACAACTAAGTACTATATTTTTACTTTTTTCTTTTAATTTTGTAGTTTATACTTAATTGCAATTTTAAACTTTTATTACATAACCAGCTGCTCCCCGCGGTTCCACTCGCGTGGGAGTCTGAAATCATCGCATGGGAATGTGCTAGGAGAACAAAAACTTTATTTTACTCCTTATAAAATCGACTATCTGCCAGTGAATATCCTGTCAAAATCGGTCCAGCCGTTTTGGAGATTAGCTGGAATAAATATACAGACAGATTAAAACAAAGTTTTTTTGTTTATAAGTACCGTATATACTTTCAGAAGCATTTAGTAAAAAGCTATTATTTTGACATTACATTTTATTTATTTTACACAATTACAAACAGACACTTTAATTTTATTAATTTGTAAGTATGTGTATGGTATCTTGACTGTAACCGTTATGTCAATTAACTCGTCCGTTTATGAGAGCCGGATGATCAGCCAGTCGATTCTGTAAAAATCTCACCGTGAAAACTTGCGTGGAGTGAGCTGTCAGTGTCTTCCCACTGATGCTAGGGATTGACCAAAGTTACATTTACAATCATAATCGAGATATTAATATATTTTTTTATCCAAATTCAATTGATCCTTTTAAATTATTTCAATGCTAGTATGTAGATAAATAAGGCTAAACATTACTATTTTCGAAGTTTTAAAATAAAATAGCAAAACAGAAATTCATTTAGAAACTCAATGTTGTTGTTTTTGTTTTTAGATTCGACGATACCTACGAGTAGCTTTGAAATAATATAAAATATGGACAGAATTAGCATAAAAAATATTATTAAAATCTCGACTATGATTGTAAAATGTAATGCTTGGTCAATCCCTAGCATCGGTGGGACTACACTGACAGCTCACTCCACGCTCACTTAACCTAAGTTTTCACGGTGAGATGGTTACAGAATCGCACTGCTGTACCTTAAGACCCTCCTATCTCAGAAACCTTACTCTATTAAGATTATGCATTCTATTAACCAGTGTCTGTAATGATGTAAAATAAAGATTTATGATTATGATTACATCCTGTGATATAGGAGGACAACGCATCTGCGGTGCCTTCTTTGTCCATAGGCGACGCGCGACGATAACCATTTAACATTAGGTCAGGTCATCGCATGATGGCCATCCTATTAGTGTCCATGGAGTTTCTTGCCCGTTTTTCTCTATAGGAACGTTGATAACTCAAAAGTGCCTGTTTGTTTCAAATTGGTTTAACCGGTCTCGTGGTTGCAAGCGCGGCTGCTGCTGAGCGTGGGGTCCTAGGTTCGATTCCCAGGTCAGGCAAAGTGATAATGGGTTTTACCATTAGGAATTTCTGAGTAACAGGCTGGAGATTGGAAATTGGCGGTGTGATACCCCCGTGCCTTGGAAAGCATTTTAAACCGTTGGTCCCGCGCCTGATCTCTCTCCGGTCTTGTCAGATAGCCATCCCATCGGAATATGACAGCGAGGGATGAGAGAGTGCACCTGGGTCTTCGCACACACTTGTGCACTATAATATCTCCCACGCCGAAGATATGATATTATTAATTAAAATTATTAAATGATTATTATGAGGACTATTATTATTAATTAAAATAAATGCTTTGAGTTTGAATTTGAATTACAAAAGAGCCAAAAAAAAATCCCTAATTTCTTTGCCAAGAAAGAAAGAAAAATATTTTATTTGGGACACGCACAGAAAATACAAAAAAAAAGAACATTAAATGTAACAAAATCATGAAAACAATAAAAAAAAGGAACAAAGAGAAGACCTGTGCGAGGCCACAAAGGCTCCTATCTCAGCATGATGCTGCGATATTTGAAAAACAAACAATTTCCCGCAGCGCTAAGGAATTGGACAACTTAAACCGGTATAGTAAGAAACACGAAGGTATCGTTTCAAACTATTACTAATTTTATTTATCGTATAGGCAATTTGATTATATTATGTAGGTTAATAGTGGTAATGCAACATGTTGCCTTTCCACTTTGAGACCTTCTATTGTGAGACCCTTCTCAAATGTAACGATTACGTCACCTTAATAAAAGAAAATCGGTTTTGCGATCGCAGTTTGTTTTTACATAAACATAACATAACATCACGCCTTGTTTTCACAAAGGATGGGGCAGAGGTGTTCTAATAGTACACCCACATTTAGCCAATTATGTTAGAGTCCGATGTAATAGGGGGCGAGCTTATAATATTGCCATCAACCGGGCACAAATCCATATCCAGGCTGGTACTGGGCTTTAGTCAGTAAGAGTCTGACACGCCCTCCTGCTCCGCCCAGAGCGGGAGAAGTTATTTGATGATTTCCCAACATCAAAAAAAAAAAAAGGCTGCTAATGAGAAATTCTAAGTAGAAAAACCCGATAACACTTTGCCCGACATGGGAGCCAAACCCAGGACCTCATTGCCAGCAGCAGCGCTTGAAACCACAAGAACGAGGCAGGCATTGGTTTTAGTTAGTTATAATATTTCAAAAGTTAATCTCAAGAAAATAAGCTTGTTCAGTGCGGTTTGGTGATTTCAGTCTGAAAAGTCCTCTACACAAAAATGCGTGAAGTTTTTATGTTCTATGAGTGACGATGGAGCGTGTCAAGTTCATCGGTAATCGATTGCCACAAAGAACAGTGACAAGATTCTCGGACCACTAATTTATATTCGTAGTGACTTCTTTGATACCAATACACTCATTATCGATTCCATTTCAATCGATTACTTTTACAAGGTGGTGGTGGTGTTTATTCAGTAAGTGTCAAGTTCGTAACTTATAGATTACTGTTGTATATTATGTTTTTATGTGTGAACGCAGCTGTGGCTGCGTTCGGTCAATATGTGACACCACTGTCAACATGGCATAAGCCGCGGGGCTTATGTCATCGTGACAGTTCGGACAGGGCGGTCTATAACCAATTTGTGGTGTAAATAAAGCGTCAGCACAGATTACTAAATAGTTACTTCGGCGTCAGTGCGTAAACAACTTCCATGTGTATTACTTGCCTTACTCCTACAAACTTAGGGGCGACAAAGTTCCCGCGTTTTATTCATTGGGTAGGAAAAGGCTAAAAGTTGTGGAAGTATGTCGTTATTCGGTGTGATAGCCAGTTTCAATCATTATGTGCAAACGTGGCAGAAATACAAGGGACGATTAGTACAGTGGTTCATAGCCAACAAAATCAGCGCAACTAGAGATGCCACGGTTGTTAAAAGGCGCGCCATTTTGTTAAGCGCACTCGGCGAGCAAACTTACAAGCTCGCAAAGGACTCACGCGGCCGATAGAGTTGTCGTTGGTGCCGTTTGAGGACATTCTAACGCTATTGGATAACCATTTCACGCTGGAGGTTTGTGAGTTTGGCGAGAGATAAAAATTTTACTCCGCCGTACAAAGCAATGGTGAAAGCTACCAAAACTGGGCGGCCCGACTACGTGATTTCACAGCAAACTGCGGGTTTCTCAAAGTGGAGGAAGCTTTCCGGGATTGTTTTGTTATAGGATTGCAGCTAGGACCGTAGCGTGAAAAGTTATTCCCACTAGACCCTACGACATTACGCTGGTAAAGGCGGTCGAGTACCCGAGAGCGTTTGATGCGCCACGGCTCTGCTGCCCAGCAGAGCGGTGGCGGCGGCGGCGCGCGATGACCAACTATTCAAGATGGAAAAGAAAAACGGAACCAGTGATGAAAGGTCATGTTCAGCGTGTGGCTACAATAACCACAAAAAAAAAAAACAAATAGAAAGCGAGGGTGTTATTAATAACGACGATGACGGTGATTGTTACAAAATTCGTACGGAACGAGACGAACGAACGACGACGACGACGAGTCGAATTGGTACGGAGAACCTATGACTGAAACAATTAATGTCCGGAGTGTGCAAATAAAGTTTCAAATTGATAGTGGGTCGACTGTTACTGCGATTTCCGATAAAACATTTGTAAAACTTTTCAAAGATAAACATTGAATGCTTAGGAATAGCACGTTTACCTTTTACCATAGCGGGTAAAACGTGATCGGTAGATATTTACGTTATTCGTGATGGCGGTCCACCGCTATATGGCAGACATTTTATATCTGTGTATAAATTAGAAATGATGCCAGTAAATGTTATGGTGAAAACCGACATATATTATTGCGCAACTTCAATTACAATTTCCTGCTGCTTTTTTGATGACCTTGGAAAATTTAAGAAATATAAAATTAATTTTAATTTAATGAAAAAGTCAGTGTTTTTTATGCTGCGACCGATAACTTTTGCGTTGCGAGATAAAATAGATCGTCTATTTTGCGTAGGTGTATTAAAAAACCGGTCGAGTACTCTGATTAGGCGTCGCCTATAGTTCTCGTATTAAATGTGTGATGGTTCCATTCGCTTATGTGCAAATTATTGTGTTACGATCAACAAACAGCTGTTAGTAGACCAATGTCCGTTACCTACGGCTCATGAATAGTTTGCAAAGTCACACGGCGGGCAGCAGTTTAGTAAATTAGATTTGTCTCAAGCTTACGATCAATGTGTTTTGGATGAAGAATCATAAACAAAATACTTGTACTAACACGCTTATAGGATCATTAATTGTTCATGTATACGAGTTTAGTATTCGGTTTAGCTTGCGTGCCAGCCATCTTTAGAATAGAATAGGTCTTTATTTGCATAGAATGTAGGTACACAAAAATAAGTTGTTAAATTATATAATAGGATCCATGGATATTCTGCCTTAATATAGCATTCAAATAGAATACAAAGTAGATGATACTAAGGATATTACAAAAAAAAATATTTTAAGGCGAATTTCACCAATGAAACCAAATGCGATCAACACATCTAAACGCCTTTCTGCTTTCAGTATCAATATTCCACAACAACGACGCCACTGACAGTTTTTGAAGGCGGTTAAGATGCGTTGATCTCGTTCCGCCGGGCTATTCTGTAAAAATCAAAACGTGAAAACTTAAGTGAAGTGACCTGTCATTCCACCTGATGCTAGAGATCCCTAGGGATTGACACTATCAATAGCTCACTTCAACCTCACTTCTCTAAAACTTAAGTGAAGTGACCTGTCATTCCACCTGATGCTAGAGATCCCTAGGGATTGACACTATTAATAGCTCACTTCAACCTCACTTCTCTAAAACATAAGTGAAGTGACCTGTCATTCCACCTGATGCTAGAGATCCCTAGGGATTGAGACTATTAATACCTCACTTCAACCTCACTTCTCTAAAACTTAAGTGAAGTGACCTGTCATTCCACCTGATGCTAGATATCCCTAGGGATTGACACTATTAATAGCCCACTTCAACCTCGATTCTCTTAAGTTTTCGCGGTGAGATTTTGGCAGAATAGTTCGGCAGTTTCATTGGTACAACTCGCCCTTGGTAAACAAATGAAATTTACAAACTTAAACTAACAACTAATTCAAGAGCAGACCCGTATAAATCAAATCACTTAGTAATATCAATTAATAAGTAATTGCTAAGTATACCTGTACGTTCAACTTGGGCTTTTGTTTAAGTTAAACTGACCAAGTAGTTTCTAAGTTACCAACTCGAGGGTTTACCGTCTACCTGTCTAATGAAACGTAACGAATCGGCCTCCAGAGAGCATTTGGGTCGGAATTTTTATAGCTAAAGGCTTTCGGTATATTATTTGCGTACGTTTATAATGTAGTATGTAAGAGAGTACTTAGTTTATTTGCGTAGTGGAATTCGTTCACGTGTATCGATTTATATAGTTCTCTTTGCGGTCCCGTCCCGTATCCGTCCTATATCTTGATTTGGAAAAAGTGGACCTAACTCCCAACCAACGCAGTGACCATTTTTCAAGAATATTCAGCTCTCGGAAGCGATTCGTCTGGTCACAAGTATTTTTTTTTATTGAAGAGAAAATTTCGTTAGGTGCGTTGAGCGATTTTTGTAGGGTCAGTCTTATTTATTTATTTATATATTCTTTATTGTACACCACAAAAAACATAACAACAAAAATCTCAGTCTTGTTTCGAACTGCAGAAGTTAGTCAACCGCTATTCAGTTGTAGCCAGTACCTATATCTATGGCTATATTTTATGGCCGTGGCGACATTATGGTTTCAGTTCTACTTGGTTTACATAGAATTGAAACCACGGTGCTACCTACCTACCTGTTTACCTAAATATAAATCGTTTTGGCTTTATATAAAAGTACATTAATTAGAGAACAATTCGTTGGGCTGTGGGCTACCTATAATTAAATGAACTGATTACATAAATTATGGCCAAAGAATGTTTTCAGTTAAAATTGGATGAAACACGAAATATTTATTTCTCCATAAGTAGATGAATGGGGTCAGTTGTTTTGTGATTTTTATTAATTATGAGTGATTGTCTTAGTTATTTTTAGCAACTGAGCACTATCTCGCCTTTAGTTTTGTTTTTTGATCTAGCCATGGAAAAGGATAGATCATCTATTTATTTATTGAACCATTTATGAATACACATATGTAAACTGACAATAAAAAAGAACAGAAACAAAGGTACAAAGGTGATGCTTATTTCTAAAGAAATCTCTTCCAGCATATCTGAGATAGGAAAGTAGATAAAGAAATATAGACAGCGTGTGTAACAGCAAAAGAGAAAAAAAAATACATAATAACCATTCCCCTAATAAAATTAAACAAATAATATGAGAATATAATTACATATATACAAACAAAATACAAACATACATGCTTCTAAAATAAATATCACTAGAATATTAATAGGTACATACGAAACTATGAAGAAGTGGAAAAATTGTGTTCCTTCCCTCTTCTTTTAAAAACTGCAACAGTTTCGTCCCTCATGTCAGGCGGAAGTGAATTTCACAACTGCACCGCGTGCACAGTGAAGGAGAAGGGGTAGAAGTCAGTGGAGTGGGGAGGGGACTTAAGGAGGTAAGGAGGTTTCTAAGATGCGACCTGCAAGGCGCATTTGAAGGTTGGGCGTAGGAAAAACGCTCCCGCAGATAGGACGGTGTTTTAGGATTGTGAAGGAGCTTGAAAAGCAGACACAATATCCGAATGTTCCTGCGAAGTCGAATGGGGAGCCACTTCAGTATCTTGGGAAAGTTGGAAACGTGATCATACATTTTAAGGTTAAAAACAAAACGAATACATACAGGGTGTGGCGTAAGTAGTGGTCCACCGTTCAGGATTCGATAAACCAGATAATTAACTATAACTATTAAATATTTTAACCATTTTTACCCAAGGGTTCCGAAAATATTATCCTTTTTGTCTTTTATTTACGAAATTTCTACCTTTTAGTACAAATTTGTTAGTAGTTTCAACAAAAAACATTTTTTTTCATTTTGATTTCTGTTAATTACTGCTGAATACTAGAGCTATCGTGATAAATTATGGTTTTATACTTAAATTCAGCTCTTTTAAAGAAAAATTTGGTTCTTCTCTAATTTTAACCCTAATTTTTAACACACCATCAAGTTCATGAGCGATTTTTGTAAAAAAACTTACTACATTGTCAGTGCCCATGCATTTGTTAATTATCTGGTTTATCGAATCCTGAACGGTGGACCACTACTTACGCCACACCCTGTATATTTTGCAAACGCTCAAGTTTATTTAAAAGCTCCTCGGTGGCATCCAAAAAACAGGCAACGGCGTAATCTATAATGGTTAATGTGGTAATATACAATTTTTTATGTACCTACTCGGACTGAGTAACGCATGACACACAACCCAAACCAATGGGCACACACCGCACGCAACACACACACGGACGCATGTTTCCCCCAACCTTTTCATATGTTCTGTGTTTGTGTTATTTTTTGCGTCATGTTTACCGCAAATAAACGCATTTTCTTTCTTTCTTTTCTTTCAATGACGATAAAAATACGAGAATTGGCAGTCCTTCGGAATTCCTTAGAGGTTATAGATATGCATATGCAGCAAGAAAGATATTCTGAAACACGTCTAATTGGGGGTTAAAAGTTTTTATACAAATACAGTCGTGAAAAACAGCCAGTCTTTAACATTTATTTTAAATCTGCTTATGTAATTTCAGCCGAGACTCAATCAAAGTGACATTACGAATTAATTCTTCGTTCGCATGCAGTAAATATGATATACGATCTTTCAAAACGGAGGCAGAATTAATGTAGAGTTTATGAATAAAATTTGGGCGCCATTCAAGCCTCCAATTCAAAAGCTACTTGAAAAGGCTCCGATGTATGAACATGGTTATAGGTAAATGAATTAATTATGGTTTTTGATTAATTCCCGTTGTCTCCGCTCTGGTGTTACAAATAAACTTTTTACTGCAATTTTGCTTTAAAAACTGACTTCATCTTAGGTCTTAACCTTGAAATAATTTAGTTTGACCCCAACAAGAGCACTTAATCGTTAATTATATTACAATAAACACATTAAGAGTCCTTTTTGGCAATAAACTATATTATTTCAAGGTTAAAATCCCTTCTAAAGTTTCGTCTCTATTCACCCCTGCGTCCCTATTCACCCCGTTTGACGGTACTGAGTATTGCTTTAATTTACGGATCGATCGAATTTTTTGAATAGGAAAGGACATCGTCGAAAATGGCCCCCGGACCAACAAACATCTGTCTTACATAATAATTCTTATTAATAATTTACAGAATATCTGTATATAACGGACATTTTGCATTCCATAATGAACAAAATTAAAAGAGCTGTAACGATTTACGACATCACATCAAAAAAGCTGCCATCTTGGGAAATTAGATTTGTCATGACAATTAGTCATGCCCAATCTTTTATTTCATACTTCGAGAGCGAGATTACTTCAGTTGAGTACCTGCTCACGGATGTCATACGATTCGTACCTACGAACTTTCCTTTTCAACCTTCTTCGCTCTAGGGTATGGAGCTTCTGTAGTGACTTGTGCGTCGTTTTTATAGGTATCATACATCTTAGATGTGAAAAGAATTCAAAACCTATTTTCATATCCTAGTCCATACATCCCAAGTATTAATTATTTTTTTCTATACAATTACTATACATATGGGCATTTGTGCGCTAACTCCTATTCTGTTCATATTTTTTTACGAACAGTATAAAATCGGATCAGAAATTTACGAATAGGCACTGTGCACTCGTATTCGTCGTAGTCGATTCGTATTCGTGATTCGCTTTGGGGAATTTTTGATCATCTGTTTTAAAAACTCGAATACGAATAGAATACGACACCACGTATACCGATCCGAGATTCAAGTTTTCACTAAAAACATTTCGTAGGCAGAGATCGCGCTCATAATGTGTGCAGCATTTCGCTCTCACTCATATGTATTCGATTCGTATTCGTGCTTTTTACGAATACGAATCGAATACGACTGAGTGCACAAAACGCCCAATATTAAGCACGATGGCTACATCGATCCGTAAAAACTGACTCGATGTGAGAAATTCACGAATATAAAAACGAAAACGACGCAGTGCACAAACTACCATACATTTATTATGAAGGCTATTTCGAATTGTATTTTAATGAATCACGAATACGAACACAATACGAGGTAATGCACAAACGGCATAAGTGAGATGCATTGTAATATTTCAAATAGATTTACACGCTGGGTACCTACTGAACGGTATCGATTTTGTTCAAAATATATCGATACGGATCTAATGTATGGGCATCCCTAATCCTTGTCATGTCAATTCAATCAACTCAACTGTCAAGTAATTGCACTCACATCACACTCGCTTGCATTTCTTCATGATTACATTGTGTAGTGTATTCAATTTACTTTATTTAACACCAAACAAGATAGGTATACCTGTACATAAGTACTTAAATGTTTTACTGAATCACTTAGCTTAACTAGCCACATACAGGAAATATAAATAACATTAGTGACAGGCATTTACTAGCATGTATTTCTAAGTATTGAAAGGATTGTTTCTTACTAAATATAACCTCAAAACCGTTGTTTTCTTTTTAAATAAATGCTTTCTGCAAGTGGTCCGCCATTACATTTTGCCCTGGTGGGCATATACTTGTAATTAAAAACACGCAAAGTAATTTTCGTTCGCTGTTGGTTCTAGGGCGAACGGTGTATGGATGCAGAACAATCTCCTTTCTGTAGAATATCGTGTCTGAACATGGGACTTATAACTTTACTGGCAAAATGTGTCCTATCACCTCAACCTACTCCATCAGAAATTACAGATATGTTTTTAAGTTATGATATTTTACAACGCATATAATATAACTTTAACCAATATGTAACAACAAGGTAAAATATCCCATTTTATTTTAGGCATTTTCTTACAGACACAAAATTTCTTTGCGCTAAGCAACTCAAAACTAACACATGAACCAATCAACCACTTCATACTCGGACCACAAAGTCCAGTTCCACACACAGTGCACCCAGAATATTTTTAAAACCTAAATCCGTAAGCCAAACTTATCTAACGTATTGTAAAGTAAAAACCAACATGGATTGATACTCGTAAATCCAGTTCGAACTAGTCTGTGAAAGGCTGAAAGCCCTCCATCTATCGGATGAAATCGATTGTTTGACCTCAAGCTGAAACAACTTGGATAGCATGTGGGGTTTGAGTTACAGCGGTGGAGACTTTACATGTTGAAATATTTAGGCTAATTTAATTCGTGTTTTATCACTTCCGCGTCATTCAATATCATAATCTGAGGTTAAGTTACGTTTGCCGTGGTGGTTTCGTGGATAGGTGACCATCTATTACATATCGATACCCCTCCGTGCCTCGGAAATCACGTTAAGCTGTTGGTCCCGGCTGTCATTCGTAGATCTTTGACAGTTGTTACAGGTAGTCAGAAGCCCAACAGTCTGACAACCAGTCTTACCAAGGGGTATCGTGTTACCCAGTGACTGGATTGTGGAGGTCAGTTATGCAGTCACTCCATCTAAAAGAATGCTATTCAGCTGCATCCGGTTAGACTGGAAGCCGACCCCAACATACTTGGAAAAAGGCTAGGCAGTTTTTTTGATTCAATATCATATGTAGTGATCAATTGCTGAACGTAGATTCCAATGATAAACGAAATTATTGTGAATAAAAACATATTTTTTTCCTTTTTTGTATTTATGGTGTTAAATAACTGCTTTAGGCATTTACATAATCATATTTTTTTCTTTTAATAATTTTCATACTTATCATCATCAGCCTACAGCACTTCATTGCTGGACATAGGCCTCTCCAATTGCACGCCATTTAGCTCGATTCTCGGTAACTCTCATCCAGCTGCTACCAGCCACCGTGCGAAGATCGTTGCCCCACCTAGCCTGAGGCCGTCCTACATTATGTTTGCCGATTTGTGGTCTCCACTGAAAAACGTTCATACTTTTTAAATACAATTGTTTATTTTTTATTATTGAGTACCAGAGTACTTATTAAGACGAATCAAACGAGCCCAAACTCGATGGGGTTGCGTCGTTTTATTACAGAGTTCCATGGCCGACTTCCAGCTCCATCATCAGATCAGCTCAATGTCATAATAATATTGCCTTGATATCCAATTTACATATGCATGCAAAATTTCAGCTCAATCAGATACCGGAAAATTGGTCAAATTTTACTTGCAGGATTTCACTGATTACTGATTTACAGACACCGGGGCAGGTGAAACTAAAGAAAAGCTTGTAAAATGAACACATTATCTTTTTTCGGTAAGCACACTGAACCATCGAAACATCAATTTTATTCCATTTCTAGTTCTGTAACATCCCACTGGCCCACAAAGACTCCCGGATTCATTTGTACTAGCGCAAAACTGTCCTTAGTTATTCATCCAATCATCGCCTCTTCCATGGCGTCGTCGGTGGTAGCGCAAAGGTCACTTTACTGCAAGTGGGAAGATGTACCTCCAGCCTGGTAAAGTGGGGCTACTTCGATGGAATGGCAGCAGCGTGTGGATGAGCAGTTATGTCGCAAACTATGCTCCACCTACTATCCTGTCTTCTGGGTCCCAAAACAGCACCGACGACGCCGTAGAAGTGGGGAAGTGTTGTGCCAACAATATCTGAAATACAGCGTGCTAGCGACACGAAGAAAAAGAAGACCCAATCATAAAACAGTAAAATGAGCAACTTCAACCTCTATCACTGCGGCCACGCAGTGAAGCGAAGATATACAGCAGCAGGTAACGTGGGGGCTTAAAAGCCAATCCTAGCAGAATTGGCGTGCTGTGCGGTTTGCTCGCGTTTTTACTCACCGGTATAGCCATAAGAGGTCTTGGTTTTCGTTTTATGAAAGTGCAATATCGACGTGCTTGGATTTTTCTTGGAACAGCTTGTGATTTTCAAATATAACCATATTTTCCGCCATTGGTTGATGGCAAAGAGCGGTTTCGCCCTTTAGAAGTGCAAACCAGTGGACTAATTGTGTAACAGACATAAAATAGCAATCGATAGCAATGCTTTTCATTTTTTTTTTTATTATTTAAGATGGATTTGCTCTTGACTCTAGTCCTAGGTCAGTGGTAACAGATACATAGTCGACGATGGAGTGGGCTTACCCAGAAGAAGCCTGTTCACTCTCACTTTGAAGAGATTAGGGTTGTATACGTTCGGAAACACAGACGCAGGTAGAGAGTTCCACTGTTTTAATGTTGACAGCTAAGTCACGTTCACTGCGCTTTAAATTTAAAGCCTTCGGATTGTCATTGAAAGCGTGTTACGCAATTAAGGTGCAGGTTCGGTTGTTATAATAAAATACGTTTACGTTATTATTTAAATTAGTTTAAGGATTCATTTTCATAGCTTTCAGTATTGTTTAACTTTTTGGATCGTAGAGACCGATGTTATTTAAACTGAATCCTTAAAAAAGTTGCCCCAAGAACATGAACAGACGAACGATAGCGTTCTCATTACTTTCAGAATCCATTACTTAAATTCTCCCACCTTACCCCATTTCTCATCAATATAATGCAAAAATATACCAAATAAAAAACCTCCACAAAGGAGAGAAAAGGAAGCATTCTACATTCCCTCTGTGCAAACTAGCTGAGCCTTACCTACATACACGTTCAGATATTGAAAAGCTTACTGATCGTGCTAGGAACATTCCAATTTCCATTCAATTCAGGTGTATATTGACAAAGCTGACTGGCGACCTGAATGCATTTGCTTAAAAGCCCGAACAGGAGTAATATTTTGCGTCTGTGGAACCTGGTTTTAAGGTTTGCTACGTGTTCCATTGTGCTTCATTCGGATGGAACTCGTTATTTCCGTGATGGTACTGGCATATATGTATTTTAAGTGGAATTCTTTTTTGAAGTAGTTTTAAATTAATTGAGTAGTTCACGGGTGAATCTGTTTCTGTTATTCGATTCGTGTGCGAAACGTTGTGAAATATTTTACAGGTTTTAAAATGGCGCTTTGAATGCCGGAAAAATTCGTTGTTTATTTTTTTAACCTGTATTTAGCCAGTATTAAAGTCTGTTGTAGTAAATGATAAATGATTTTATTTCTGTAAGTAGGTTTGTAGAAACACTTTTATACATAGGTACTCGTCAATCATATTTTAAAAACTAGATGAGGTTTGCGTTTCCTATCTGACTACTCGGAGAAAGAAGGCCGAAAATAACTCAGAGGTCACAGACTCTTTTCAGGTCCAGACATAATCTTGGTCAGATCTTGTGAAGACCATGTAAATTGGATTTAATGGTAATCTGTGGATAACGTCTTGAGTAGTGTATTTGTTACTTTTATTGCGAGTTTTATATTGTAAGCCTACTGTGTAATATACTGCTGTTTGTTATTCCTAACAAATAAAATAAAATAAAATTGCTGTCTGAAATGGTCTTTTGTGGAAAGAACCACACAGATTGAGTGGACCTGTCCAGTCAGTGCACGTATTTGTCAGTAATCATGCAGCTCAACTCAGAACTCCAGGAGCTCATCTAGTAATGAACGCTTCAATGATGACGTCTTAAGATGATGCAAGAATCCAGTCGGTTGTAAAAAAGAAAGGGAAACGAGTATATAAACGAGACCGTGCGCTAAGGTCGCCTCCCTGTCCGATCAAGATGTTTGGCAAGCCGATCCCTTGGGAGAAGCATGCCAAATATCTGGGTGTGACTTTGGACAGACGTCTCTCCTTCGCAGAGCTTATAAAGGTGGTTCGTCCGCGAGCCGCCTTTGCTCTGGGTAGACTACATTCCGTCTTAAATGCATGCAGTAAATTGTCACTCAGGTGCAAACTGCGCATTTATACGCCATGCATCCGACCTAACATGACATATGCCTGTGCTGTTTTCGCACAGGCTCACCCCCGACACGTCCATAGGATGCAGACCCTACAGAACCGTTTTCTACGTAAAGCAACGGGTTCCCCCTGGTTCGTTCGTAATAATAACTGACACTTAGATTTGAAAATCCCCATCATTCAGCAATTCATAAAACGCGCTTGCAAGCGTTTCTTTGATACCGCTGGCAGCCATCGCATCCTTCTGGTTGTGAAGGCCGCCAGTTATGTTCCCTCTAGAATCAGTAAAATCCGCCGCCCAAGGCATGCACTGACCGACCCTGACGACCCCATTACCCTCCTGCATAATTACAGCAGACACAAATCCACGTTCCACCCCCATAAATTGCCCTCCCTGTCCCTCGATCGGATCCGATCCAGCTGGTGGCGTGGACCAGAAAATTCTCTAAATTGTTGAGAACAAGTTGGACAATGCCGCAAAAAAAAAACGATGAATGGTTTTCTATAATTACAGAATATTTTAGAAATACCAAAAATGAAAAAGTGACGATGAAAAGGACGAGGAGTTTCTGCACGAGTTACTGTTGATAGCTCCAACGACCACTTACGAAGCGTTCGCTCAATATTTGGTGCAGAAAAGGATGGAATAGAATCGGTGACAAGAGTGCTTTATCCGAGGACGGAAGCCGCAGACGACAGTAAAATGGACACGGCTCCGGGAAACGAAAATTCTGTCATTGTAACGGGTGTTCAAAATCACCACACACTCATTCCAATTTAAAAAGAAAATCACATTCACTATCAAATCGACAAAGGCGGTTTACGACTAATTTAAAGTATAAAACGTACATTAATTCGCTACCGTGGCAAAATATATCCTTTTGCATGGCAGAAATGGAATAATCAGACATGTCGAAGGTATTTCACACGGCGCGAGTCAAGGGGATAAATATAAAAATTACAAACCTGGGTAAAATAACATCGTTTATACTCGTAACAGCGACAAATGCGGTCAACTTTACAAATGCGGATTCGCAAACGACCATCGGAATCGGGGGAAAAAAACTTTTTGCACCGATGACCATAAAGGCGGAAACGTTATACAGGAAAATATTAGAAAAGTGCGATGCGGGCACTGACAAGGCCACGGACCATTCGATGGCGCAGGCGAAAATCACTAACAGAACCATAGAATATAAATTAAAAATGAACGCGACAAATAAACATTTATTTTTGCCTCCATTTATCATGGAATCGACGAGTCTTTACAATGCGACAAATTCCATCGAACCGGTATTCGAAAAATAGTACCCACATACCAAAAGACAGGAGGTTCCACTGCAACAATGAAGGATTCGAAGATAGCGACCATATGCTCCGGAACACTACGTAAATGTAGATACAACCACCAGATACATTCACTCCATACAGCGGTAGAGTATCCGACATGAATACGTAATGAGAAGCACTAAAAGCTATGAATTGGCGACAGTAGATTATCTGACAATCGGGGGAATATCAACAAATGCACCGAAAAGTTTCATGGGAAGCGTAGACATAGGTATCATTCCGCTGATAATCCACGATGGAACATTGGAAGACTCGTTATTAAACATTCTCGTAGAAACGTCGTAAACGTCGTGGCTAAACAAAAATCACTCCATTGCAAAAAAAAATTAAGTAACAAATTGCAAAAGACAAGAAAAAGATGATAACACACGAGTATAAAAAATGGATAAATCGGGTGATACTGAAGTATCGGGGGTAGCTAATTTAGGGGTAAAACCAGTACTAAAGTTGATTGTGAATTATAAAAATATTATTTATACTTGTATGACGAAGACAAACAGCGGCAACCCTGGGAGGAAAAATCAAATATTCACATGGATAAAAAGGATAAAATCATAGTCAGGAAACAGCCAGAACAGATTGAATACGTATTAAAATATACTCACACACAAAACAAACTGAGGAGCGAATTGAATAAATAAATAAATGAATTTGCAGCCATTGGATAGGGATCACCTATTCCAAAGATTACGTGACAAAATCCGCGATACGGAATGGGTAAAATACACGAGAACATAAAGTGTCACCAAAAATGGTAAGACCAGGTTTATGGGGACGGATCAGATACAACGGATTGACGAGTGCTGCAAACATAAATGTAGGGAACAACTGATTTTTTTTCGCGATTTCATATTTGGTCCCATAGTAAAAGTTGTTCATAATGATGAGTACAATTACCCCTTAAGAGGTTGATGGTGTTCTACCAATAACCCTGTATAAAAAAACACAAATTAATGCACTATTTCGTATAATTTAAGATACCAGAACGTACAAAAATAGCCTTCTCTAAAACAATCTTTATGAAAAGATACATAATCATAATACGTATACATACCCAAAGATTATAAAAATCACGTACAACATTGCTGGCACAGATGATTGAAGATGATACGGATCTTTACCCAAAAGGAAGGCTCAGCACGTTACTCTTTATAGCATTGAGACATCAAGGTGGACATCTGCTCGCCATCAAAAGGGTCGTCGTCACTTTGCAAACCTTAAATGTAGGGCTAGAAAGTGTGAGAAACAACCAGTTGCGCAGGATATCTAATCATAACATGCAAATTTCATACGCCGAGTCGATTAAATATGCAAATTGAAATGCACTACTTACTTACGCATAAATAAACCTGAGCGTCTGACTGGAATACGGTTTAAATTGAAGCACAACATGTTAGCGGCCATCTAAAAGGCAAGTGCATTTACGAACAGCATCTGCTGTTAAAATAAACGGGTTTTACTTAACTGGATGGTATAAAGGACAAGATCGAATCGAATATACTGCAGTAATGGCCAAGCAGCTGTACGTGTATCATATAATAACAAGATCAGATATATCGGACGCAAAAAAGTGTCCACAACCGTATGCTTTCGTGCTTAAAAAAAAAAAGCGTGTAAAACACAATGCGGAAAAGGAGAATCTAGTGAAGACGGTAAAATGAAACCTGGAGAGTCGGATGGTGAACGGTCAGAGAGAGCTATTGGCGGAGGAGAGGGAGAGAGAGGAGACATTCTTGACTCCGAATTAGAAAACAGTAAGGAAAAACATGTTGCAAAACTATGTCCTGACCAGGTGGGATTATTGAATCTGAAGACACTAGCGGATGCGGAGTCAGATGGATAAACAAGCGAGTCAGAAGATATTCTGTCAGAGGAGGAAGTCGAGACCGAGTGGAAAATTATGAAACTGGGAAGAGTATCTAATGTCGGTTCGCTAAAAGTGAATTTGTAAAATTTTATGAAGGACCTTACAAGTTCGTTGCTCTCCATCAAGGAACAAGAAGATCACACTGGCATAATGATCATATTCTATAGGTATAAATAAGCAGTGGGGATTTAACTCACGATTAGGACGAACTATTCGATCTGGAACCTACAAGAATGAATCAGTTGACTGTCTTGTCTACGCGAGTATATTTATTCCGGCAATGGTTGTCAAGTCTTACAAGATATTCATAATCCGTAACATCTTAATTCTTGTGAATGCACCGAACATCACTGTGGAATGGTCGGGCTGAATCAATGGAAAACTGCGACATAGGAAGTTGATTGTGTTGAACGGGTTGATACAGCCAGTCAACTGACTTATTCATATAGCGTCCGGATCGAATAGTTAATCCCAATCGTGAGTTAAATCTCCACTGATTATTATTATTATTTATTTACATTTCAGACAACAAGATCCATTTTGTTAGTAAAAAAAACTTAAAACTAAGTTAGTTCACACATTAACGCATAAAATTTTTGAAGATCGGACAGTCATACCATGGTCATATCTGTCCGCTATCACACTCAGGATACTGTTCACACTGCTGATGCTGCTCAGGATGCTACTCAGACGCACTCTGTGCAGCAGTGACGCCGCTTTCTTACGTATGATCGCCGCGAAACCATCTGTGCGTGCCTCCAAGAACATGGCGGACGCGCTGCAAAACGGAGGAAGCCTCAGCAGCATCCTGGTTGCGTTATTGTATTGGACCCGCCGAGCACTGACAGCCCTTTGCGTATATACTGCCATAGGCTGCTGGAGTAAAAAGTCTGACAAAAGGATTTAAATAACAAAATCTTTACGTCTCTTGTACAGCGGGCAAACCTGCGGGCCAGCATATTAGTCCTGACCGTCACGCTCTGCGTTCCCTTTCCTTGTCACATTCGTCGTTCAAAGAGTCCGTGACTATATGCCCCAGATATTTGAAGTCACAGACTCTTCGAAGTTCAGTCTTACACAGCATAACAGGTGGAAACTTATCCATTCTCCTGCATCTAGGAGCAAAAACCAAGAACTCGCTCTTTTTCACATTCAAAACTCAAAGCATTTATTTCAATTAAACCATTTACAGGCACTTTTGAATTGTCAAGTGGTCGGTCAGTCAGAAATATGAAGCTAGTTGCCCATTCCAAAGCATAGTAGGTACCTATGGAGAAGAACGGGCAAGAAACTCCATGGACACACTTTTAAATTATATTGTTACATAAATATTAGTTACATCATTAATGTTGAATATAGGTATAATTATATGTGAGAACGATGTAAATAAGACGTACACATTGAGTGTCCAGTGTACAGCAAATATAAATTTAAACAAAACAATCCATAATAAAATAATTAAAATAAGCCGTGGTGGCTAAGAGATGACCAGTCCCAACTGACAGCGCCCGTTCACGAACATGACGCATGGATCAGCACCATTCAGCTCAACCATTTTGAAGGGAGCTAAATGATCCAACACACGCGCCACCGTCATCGGGACATTTGAGTAAGCATGACATTATACTGCAAGCCGTAGCTGGCAGCATACTCCTCACATATTTGCAACAGTTCTCTGAGAGCATTGATAGATGGAGCCAGCAGCACCATGTCATCTGCATAGTTAATGTTATTTACACAAACTCCATCAACATGGCACCCGACAGGCCTTCTTTTGAGTCCATCTATCAGATTATTCATTAAACATTGATACTATAGTATATGATATGCCAGTGCGATCTTATTGTTCCTTAATGGTGAGCGACGAACGTATAACATCCTTTATAAAAATAAAAATAAACACTTTCAGCGCATGTTGTATACGAAAAAACAAAGAAACAATAGCAGACTTGTTTCTTTGCAAGGTTGCATTGCCGCTAAGCCCTTAGTCTAGTTCAGCCTTAGGATCAGCAGAAAGTTGCTAATTTTAGCCGTAAGCTGCACCCGTTTGAACTCACGACCTTTTCTATTCTCGTCGCCAAACGTTTTAGTCATTGTTAGTACGTTTTCATACAAATTGGGTCTAGCTTTTTCAATAGAATGACACGTGCGAGTTATACCTTTCCATATCGGACACAAAAACATTTTTTTCGCTTTTTTCATCTTTTTTTGTGGACGTTGAAGGTTCTATGTGCCGCTTTTACAGTCATATTGACGGGGAGCGTCGTTCCTCTATTTTTCCATTTATGTTTGAAATGGAAGAAATATGCCAACATCGTTTTTTTAGATGGGCTTTATCCTGTTAGTACCTTTAGACATTCAGTTCCGGATGAGGTTCGTTAAATTATCACGTGCCAATGGTTACCTGTTGCGATGAGATGTTTAGTAGAACTGGGAAACGAGAGCTTTTTATGTCCTATATAGGTCGTGGAATTTGTAAGTCGTTTTGAAAAATCGATGGCGGATTTGGGCCGTATTTGTTTCCTGTTATGGCATGTAAAATAATATGTATAGATGGGGCTCGCATACAGTCACTGCTAATGAAATAACATGAGTACCTTGTTATTGGATGAATTGTTATGGGATTTGACTACTGATAATCTTGTAAGTAAACATGAACTGTGATACTCATAATATAAAAATAAAACTTAGTTCTATATTTTGCCTCGAACTTTATAAGTTTTGTGTTCCAAATGGACTGCCTGGGTTTGAGCTGTAGGTAAATAAATCAATGCAAGTCTCTTGAGTGCCGTAAAAATATGTTCCAAATGAGCTTTATGAAATGTTTCTATAAAAGAGATATTACTTGTTAACCTTAATTTGCCTACTTACATAAAATAAAGTGGTTTTTATTTTTAGGTAACTTTTCTTTGTGTTCGAAGCAGTTTTTGGAGAGAATGTATTTTTCATAGAGTAGGTCCAATTCACCAAAATAAAAGAGCCTGTTACAAATTTAATTCTTCAAAAGCCAAAGAAGTATGTACTTAATCCACTCAGAATTGAATCCTTTCTTAAGGCAATTACATTCTCAAGATTGTAATTAGCACGTAACTGCCAAATAAGTACCTCGTTTCGCGAATGCGGCCGTCTACAATATTCTCCTTAAAAGTATAAAATTTCCCTAGGCAGAGATTACGACTATATGAATTTTGTATACCAAACAGATTTGGATTTTATACAGTGAGACTTAAGGTTGAAGTTTGCGTTGCTGTCATATAATGTGACACCATTTAATTCGTTTCAGGTACCCTAATATTTGGTTAGGAAATGTAAGGAAACGTTCTTTCAATTTGATGACTGCATTGCAGTTTCGACGATGCAGTTTGGGGTTTACCTACTTTGCGAAGATGTTTTAATTTTATCCATTTTGAAATGTGGTGGCGGTGCAATTCAGGATTATTTTCTTACTTGAAGATTCCTGTTTGACTACGCGTTTATGGCGCTTACGGTGCCAACGAAGCCGAGTGGGGTGTTGTCCCAATCATACCCGCGGAACCTTTTCTGGGCAAGGCAGTCCATTGGACGGGTCCCAGAGCTAACCGGCCTTGGAGGATCTCCGAGTCAGCTCTGGTGACAGTTTTCCTTCCACATCTACCTCACCTACTGTCTTTAAGGTGTGTCTACACCCTTCGCGCTAGACTGGCCAGGACCCTGTTTACACAATGTGACTGGCGACGTGTTACAAGCTTAGGGCTCACAAATAGCCTATTTGACGGACAGGGCCGTCATCTACCCCGGTCACCAGGGAGTATGGAACCGGCAAGAGATGTCGAGCGGTGTCCCACAGGGATCGGTCCTGGGGCCGCATCTGTGGGACATCGGATACGACTGGATGCTGCGCGCCGACCTCCCTAGCGGCGTCATCGTGGTTTGTTACGCTGAAGACACGCTGGTCCTAGCGCAGGGGAGGTCGCACCAGGCGGCGGCCGAACTAGCGACACGTGGGTTTGCGACAATCGTCGAGAAGATCCGGCAATTGGGACTCAAGGTGGCCCTGCACAAGTCCGAGGCCATGTGTTTTCATGGTCCTCAGAACACGCCACCGTCGGGTTCCCAAATAACGGTAGGAGGGGTTCACATCGGCGTCGAGTTGACGATAAAGTACCTGGGACTTGTCCTCGACAGCCGATGGAACTTCGTGGAGCATTTCCGACGTTTGGCTCCCAGACTGGAAAGGGCTGGGGCTGCCTTGAAGCGGCTCTTGCCCAACCTAGGGGAGCCAAACGCCTCCTGCCGGAGATTCTACGCGGGGGTCGTGCAGTCCATGGCCCTTTACGGGGCACCGGTGTGGGCGCGTTCCTTGAGGCGGCGGCCAGCCCACCGGTTGAACGCGCCCCAAAGGGTCATGGCCACCCGGCTGGTCCGGGAATGCCGTACGGTCTCCGGTGAGGCGGCGAGCCTCCTTGCCGGATTACCGCCATGGGATCTGGAGGCAAAAGTCCTCGCGCACATTTGGGAGTGGCGCGAGGAGGCAAAACGCCGGGGTGTAGCTCCGCTGCCGCGAGAAATCACGGTACAGCGGACAGAGCTCCGGCAGGATCTCAGGGCGGCATGGAGAGTGCGATTCTCGCAACCCAGCGCTGGGCACGCTACAATTGCGGCGATAAGTCCCCTCTTTGAGGAGTGGCTAGAGAGGCGCCACGGCGTCCTCACCTTCCGCCTGACGCAGGTCCTCACCGGGCACGGTTGTTTCGGGAGGTTCCTGTTCCGAATAAGGCGGGAGGAAACGCCTGGGTGTCACCATTGTGTGGATCACCCGGAGGACACGGTGGAGCATACGGTGGAGGTCTGCCCGGCTTGGGCGGAGCACCGCCGTGTCCTCGTGGAGGCGATTGGCGATGGCAATCTCTCGCGTCCGGCCCTGGTCCAGGCCATGGTACGGAGCGAGAGGGCTTGGGAAGCCGTCACCTCCTTCTGCGAAGCAGTAAAGTTCGCGAAGGAGGAGGCGGAACGCGTGGGGGAGAGGCAAAATTCACGCCCTCACGCCCCTAGCCGCCGCAGGAGACGCCGTGGGCGTCGGGAATCGCAACCGTAGGCGTGGGCTTGCGAACGGCGGGCAATGGGCAGCTCGCCGTTCGATAAGGAACAGGCCCGGGTCGACGGCGCGTTGTGTTCCACGCGCGCCTCAAAGAGATGTCAGCACCAATGACGGGGTCCGCTAGGGCCGATGCCGGCTAGGGTTGCGGGAAAGTCCGAGAGGGTTACCGTGGCCCCTGGCACAGGCAACTGAAGGAGGGGTGCATGTTGAAGAGCCTCCTCGTGGCGCACCCTGGGCAACGTCGGCTCCAATTGCCCACCAGGTTTTGGTGGACAATTGGGGCTGGCGGCTAATCTTCAACAAACGAGGAAAGGTCATGGTTTCAATCACCGATCATGCTTGATGGTCGGTGAAGGGAACCGGGCTACAGAGGGTCAATACGTCCACTCTTCCTTGTGATGTATGTGTTATTAATTAGTTATAGTGGGTAGGTTTACTAAATATAATACCTACTGCACATGATTGTCAAGGCGCGCCAGTCTGCGATTATACGCTGTGCTACCAAGTCCATGTCGTTTACTTTACCTCCCGTTACCTACGTACCCCCATATACTTTATTCCTCTGCTTACAGAGGAAGGTAAGTGGGCGTAGACTGGCCGCCGCTGCGGTGCAGGCGCACCATAGCGGCGCGTGTTTCTCTCCTTGAGGAGAGAATTTTCGGTGGGTTCGCTGAGTCGGGTTGGCCGGACAGCAAACGGAGGCATGTCTAATGCCGCCGCCGGGGGCTTGGCTTAATTGCCTGGCCTAGAGGAAGGCTACCTCTAAGATAAAAAAACCACCCAATACTAGGCTTTGAAGCGCGGTGAGAGGATAAATGGCTGGAGGGAGTCCAGTCGTGAGCGCTTCCCCTGCAGAGCACCTGCCACAATCTGCAGTATGTAGGCTTACCAGGCATCTAGGCTCTGCCCGGTGGACATTTAGGACCTATATCGACTCGTGGGATTTATATGGAGAAAAAACAAAAACAACAAAAAAGTGAATTGCCGATCGTGTTGGTCGAGCAGATGGGTGCCCTGTCAGGTGCGGTGTCAGATTCTGACACCGCATCTGAGAGGATGAGTGTGGCGAGCGTAAGCTCAAAGCACTCACGGACTGAGGAGGAGATGGTTGGGCTTCCTTCAACATTTTGGGGGCAGCGCCCACGTAAAGAGGACGAGAGGCGCATGGGGATGACAGGCGTCTCTTCTAGCGAGGAGAACCTGCCAGCCGCAAGGTGCTGGCCGGCAGGAGAGGACGAGGTCGCGGAATTGGTGGAGCGTCAGCTCCTTCGACTTCTCGCGACTCTCTGGGGCGCTTTTTCATGCGCCCCGACACGCCGGCACCCAGCGGAGGAAGCGACCCGGGGACCAAGCAAGTGAAGAGTGCTTGTACCCAAAACTCTTTGTTCACCACAAAGGGGGAAATCCAACTCGCTAGGAGAGAGGAGAGACGGGCAGTTGCTCTGGGTGAGGTGGCTGAAATGGCTGGTCAGGCCAGAGAGCGACGGTCTGCTCGCTTGACCGCTGCTGAGGATTTGTCGGCTGCGGCTTTAAGTCACCAAGTATTGGACGGCGTGGACATGGTCCTGAAGGTTGCCACCAAGTCTGGCAACTTGATGGGCACGTTCACGCGAGCTCTTAAAGAGGCGGCGGAGGAGATTAAGGAGGCGGTGGGAGTCCTCCTTAATCGCACGACCTCGGAGGAGACGGCAAAATTACAGGAGGAGAACGGCCGTTTCCAATCCGAGATAGAGGTCATCCGGCGGGAACTGGCCGCTCTAAGGGCTGACTTTAGTCGGCAACAAGAGCGTGCGGCTCCTGCACTATCCGCGTCCACTCCAGCACCTGGCTACCTGCAAGCTGAGTTGGTTGCGGAGGTGGCCCGAACCGTCATGCTCCAAGTAGGGGGCATGCGAGGGGTTGGAGTCGGGACTCTTCCCAGCCCAGCCACGCGGGCACTGGGCTACCACTGCTCTCATAGAAACTGCTGGCATAGAATGGCATACAATTTTGTGTAAAACGCGATCTGAAATATACTTAGTATTGATATTAAAATAAACCTAGCCCAGTTATTTACCTCAGAACATAGACATTCAGACATTTAAGTCAGAAGTCAGTTCTCTCTAATAGCGATCTCTATTCTAGAGAACAATCATGTAAGTGGTGTATGCTTTGTATCATTTAGGTACCCAGTATGTTCGTTTATCTTTGAGAGCCGAATTTCCCTACGGTGTTTAACTGGCATATAATGGCTTACAATTTGTGTAAAACCTGTTAATTGAGTTGGAAGATATAGGGAAATTTGTACTACAGTTTAGCTTAGAAGTAAAATGGATCTTATTTTAAATACGAAAGTGTATTTTCTGTTGCTAGCCTGCTATTTTTCGCTGGTACATAAAAATATAAGATAAATTTGTTATTTTAGCTTAGGTATGGGCTGCAACTCTGACATACAAGTTTACTTACCTTAGGGCTATTTTTATTGTTAACCATATTTTTTTCCTTGATAGTGCAACATTAAAAAAAAAGAAAAATCACAATTGTAAAGGAATGTTTCTAATCAGCACATCGTGAAGAGTGTCATTACTTGTTCATCAAATTAAGTACCAACTCATCCGTATATCCAAAGGACAACTGTCATTCTTTGACAGTTGTATGAAATCGCTTTAGCACGGAAAATTGACATTGTGTGTCCGTTTGATAAACACTATACATTTATTTTCCTGAATGTACTTACGTATTTAGCTAATGGAACTACGATCCATATCGATAGTACCTACATAATATCTACTACAATTTGCACAACCCAGCTTGAGTCGTTAGTCTACAGTAGACACACAGGTAGTAAGCTGCGGCCGAGCTGAGAGGATTACCAAACGAGCCGGAATTAATCGTATTAGATGTGCAGATTCACTAATGAAAATCTACTTTATGGATTACTTTAAGTGTTTCTATGTATTAAGCTCAAATCTTTTCCTTTAAATCCTAAGTGTTAAGTTTATAGCACTTTAAGAAATGGCTGTAACATAACATTACATCATGTCTGTATTATTTCGAAGGGTTAAGCAGAGATTATAATAATAGTAAAATGGCTAATGTGTGGGTAAAATTGTGAATATAACCTACCGTCGAATAGTTTGAGGGTAAAACTTAGAACACAATTTACTGTCAGGTATTTTACTACCCGTTTATGTTTTAAGAATAATATCAATATTCTGCACCTTGAAAATTTATTTAGACCTAGCTATTTCATGTCGTATTATTTAACAAGAAATTTTCATAGTTTTTAAGCCAAAAAGTGAAGAAATCTGCTCATGACCTTTCTCCGTTAGTTTTTACTTCGTACTAAATAAGTTTGGGTACCATCTTAAATCAACTAGCCTTAACCCCCCCGGGTGGGGAAGCAAGCAATAATAACAAAGTGTAGTCGACAGAGTGGGGTGGTGGGGGTCAGGTGTATTTCTGAACGGTTTAAAAAAAATAACCAACCTCCCAACCTAACCTGTCCGGGTAGGGGTGCAAAAAGTCCTGAGTTCGCTTCGCTCGCTCTTGCAAACAATAAAACACCATAAATGTTAACACTTTGAGGGAAACTAAACGCCTCTGGACGTAATAACAATAAAACTTCTATTGTGTCTCGTTTAGTGTCCTTCAATTCTTCAATTTCACCTTTGATAATAACTTTTATTGTAAACCTATTTAATAGCCTCCACCATTTCCAAAAATGGATCATTTCTATATTTCTCTCTCTCTATATTCCGTCGCCACAAGTACACCATCACCAAAATTTTCCGGGTTGATACATATGGGAGCACATTCACGTAAACTCCTTTATAGTTATTACTAGCTGACCCCGCGAACTTCGTACCGCCTAACATTTTTTTTTTTAATTTTTCTCTCCGTGTGAACCATCCTCGTACTTCAAGGAATATTCTAAAAAAGAATTAACAAAATCGGTCCATCCGTTCTTGAGTTATAAAATTACAACGAAAAGTGGCATTGATTTTTATAGATAAAGGATACTCTTTGCTCGGAAGCAACGGAATGACGCGAAGGCAAGTATATCTGTCACTGTCAGTGTCAAGAAAATGGCGGCCTAGCGTTTTATTTTACGCATTTTGACAGACGTAACTTAAAAAACGGGAGAATTTAGTTAAATTTAAGTTCCGTTTTAAGCATTAGTTACTGATTTACCAAAATATTTTAAATATTTTGACGCAGCTCCGGCAGCAAAATTTGCTTGAGATAAACGACGACACGTTTGGTGTAGTGGCTACAGTGGCTACAGTGGCTAAGTGTAGTCAGCGAAACCAAATGGTCCTGGGTTCGAATCCCGGTAGGGGCAAATGTTTGTATGATGAATATGGACATTTGTACCCGAGTCATGGATGTATATTTATAATATGTATGTATTTACAAAAAAAAAAAAATGTATTTAAGTAGTGTATCAACCATCTGGTATCCATAACACAAGCCTTAAGTGCTTAACTTGGAACTAGATGGTGCTGTGTGCAATGTCAGACGATATTTATTATTTATTTATTATTATTAAACCCCTTGACACCCCCACAGTAACAGACTGCTCAAATTCAGGTAACTCGATATAAGATCCAACCCCAAATAATAATACCAGCCTATTATCGTCCCATTGTAGGCCAAAGGCCTCTTCTCATACTCAGAAGGCACGAGCATTGATCACCACGCTCGCTCAAGGCGGGTAAGCGACTTCAGACTTATATTTATTAAGTATAAGTCCAGGTTTCCTCACGATGTTTTCCTTCACAGATGTCAGCAATCAAAGATCAAATATTTTATTAGAACAAAAATCACGTTTACAATTTATTTGTGTTCGTTAACAGCTACATTAGTTGAAAAACTGTGTTGCAGCCATTAATTAGCGCTCACCTCCGAGAGGGAAGACGTCGGCGTTCCATTATTAATTTTTAATATTAGAACAATAAAATAAAAATAAATTGAATTATTTAAACATTCAAAATAATTTTGGTTAAGATCCAGTTCTCTAGTATGATATGTGTATGTATGTATCTATGTATGCGGAGCATATCTGTATGTGTTTATGATTGTCTATGTTTATTTATTTATTTAACCATTTTTGTACACACTTATATAAACAGATAAGAAGAAAATAACAGAAAAATAGGTACAGGTTGTGTAAAAACAGAAAGAACATAATGGATTGAAATCGGCACATTGGATTTTGCTCGGATATGAACCCACAGCCAAATTACATTTGCTTGCCATTCCGTAGTAACGTTTAACCGAGCGAGGCGGATTACTTAACCGGCAGGTAAACCGTCCGTTACCCGTTTCACAGTCTTACCCCGATACAGCTTATACAACTTCATTCCAGTAAGTCAGCGTTCGCACGGACGTTAAAATATCGCGGCGGGATTGTTTCGCGCACTGGATCTTCAACGCACTGCCTATCGCCGAGAGTTGAAAATCCAACGGTGTGTTTTTCGACACGCTTGGATGCACTCTGTTGGATTCTCAATGCTCGGTTCAAAACTGAGAGTTGGAAATCCAGTGCGCGATAAAATCCTGCCGCGATATTTTTACGCCCGTGCGTAAGTCGACTAACGTTGGTACTTTGCTTCAGTATTACTTTGTCTGCTCTTGTTGAGACATTAAGTTAATCGAGGTCTTGGGTTCAGGACTAAGTTTGTGAAAGCTTTAAGTTTTGGTATAAAGGTGTGTGGCTAAGTACGGTTAAGTTTAATTGTGATAATTTTGGCAAGTGTGATCAGAAAGTCGAAATAAATTGAATTGAAGATGCAGGTACAGTCACGAGCACTAGAAAGAAAATAAAGAAAGAAAGAAAGAATAACGTTTATTTGGACACAGTTCGTGAAACACAGAATACAAATAACAAAATAAAAAGTGAAAATAACGGTTTAACAACAATAGTGTGTGTCTCACGGCTGCGCCAAAAAGGATCATTTCAGCATTAATGCCAGACACATGCTGTCTGACGCTGGTTTTCTAATGAACCTTTAGGGACAGGTGACGGGGAGTACAAACAGTTTCGACATAGGTAAATACCTAATAAATAATACATATTTTTATACTTATAAATAAATAAATGAACTAGTAATCAAATATAATTACTTACAAAACGAAAACAACAACACAACAATACAACAAAACAACCAACTCGGCAAAACCTGTTTTTAGCGATTACCTTGCAAGATTGATCCATCCACGATGCACTCACAAATCGCTACAGGCCGCCGAGCGCGGCGGACAATTCACCGACAGTTACTTAGTTTTATGACAAGTTTTTTTTTTACTGTGGGTTAATTGAATAACACAATAAAGAATTGAATTGATTGAATTGAATAAGTATACACTTAACAACTTCTAAATGCTAAACCATGTATTGTCAACGACACCTCTGGACCACATCACAGGGGTCGCAGGCCGATTCCCGGCCACCGTAGGCGCGGGCTTGCGAACGGCGAGCAATGGGCAGCTCGCCGTTCGATAAGGACCAGGCCCGGGTCGACGGCGCGTTGTGTTCTACGCGCGCCTCAAAGAGATGTCAGCACCAATGACGGGGCCCGCTAGGGCCGATGCCTGCTAGGGTTGCGGGAAAGTCCGAGAGAGATACCGTGGCCCCTGGCACAGGCAACTGAAGGACCACGGGTGGGTTTTAGTCAGTAAGAGTCTGACACGCCCTCTCGCTTCGCCCAGAGCGGGAGAAGTTATTTGACGATTTCCCAACCTCAACAAAGGTGTATTATAGGGGATGATTTACTTTTTTATGTAATTACCTCTTTTTAAGTGATCTAAGGGCTAGCTTCTCCCGCTCCGCCTAGAGTGGGAGAAGTTATTTGATGATTTCCCAGACTAAAAAAAAGGACTTGTTTTGTTGTGTTGATCTTCTACTAACTGATTTGTAAATTAACATGTCCTTTTTAAGAGAGCCGGGTGATCAGTAACTCAGGAGCCTTCTATCTCAGACACTTTTCTCTATTTAAGATTATGCATTTTATAAACAAGTGCCCCTGGCTGGAGGCTTTGAGTTAGCTTGAAGGCACCACAGGATTGACCGGTTAAGCAGTCACGGCCTCTCAAGGCCAACTGCGAGATGCCATACACAAAAAAAATAAAAATAAAAAAAACTAGTACCTGCAATATGCTGTTGAGATAAATAAAGATTTATGATTATGATTAGGATTATAATATTTATTTTTCCGAGAAATAGCGTTCCAGGTATAGATCGAATGGGCCGCCCATGCTCAGGGAGGGCGGGGCGGCTACACAGACGGCGAGGGTGCCGGCCCTGGCTGCAGGACGGCCGCCCCCACCTCCTATAACTCCTCCGGCTGGCGCCGAATGGCACGTAGCCGGGGAGAAAAGGAAGGCCGGTAAGGTGGCAAGGGCGGCCAAAAGGAAGGAGAGGCGGCAGCGGCAAAAAGCGCGAAGCGTTGCGGCTAGGCTCCGCGCCCCGAAATCCGCAGCTGTAGTGATTACGCTACAGCCGGAAGCGGAAAAAAAGGGCGTGTCCTACCGCGACGTGCTAGCCAAGGTGGGGAAGGCGGTGAGCCTCGAGGAGATCGGCGCCACCGAAGGCATCCGGGTGAGGCTCACGGCGACTGGGGCCCGGATGCTCGAGATCCCCGGTGCGGCCAGCGGCCCGGCCGCTGACGCTCTGGCCGAAAGGCTTAGGGCGTCCTTAAATGCGGACGAGGCCCGAGTGTCCAGGCCCACCAAGTGCGCTGACATGCGCATCCTGGGCCTGGACGACTCGGTGACGGAGGGAGAGGTGGTGGCCGCCGTCATTAGGACTGGAGGGTGCTCTGCCGAGCAGGTGAGGACAGGCACCATCGGTCCTGATTTCAAGGGGATGCGAGCCGTTACGGTGAGCTGCCCCGTGTCGGCGGCCAAAAAAATAGCCGAGGGCCGTAGGCTACTGGTGGGCTGGGTTTCCGCGCAGGTGAAACTGCTGGAACCCAGACCTCTGAGGTGCTTCCGCTGCCACGTGGGCAACCACGTGGGAGCTAAATGCACCTCGGAGGTGGACCGCAGCCACCACTGCTTCCGCTGTGGTCAGCCCGGTCACAAGGCCGGGTCTTGTAATGCCGCACCGCACTGCACCGTATGTGCGGCAGCTGGCAAGCCAGCCGACCACCGGATGGGGAGCAAGGCCTGCACTCCACCCGCCAGAGCTAGGGGCAGGGGCAAGCCCTCCGCCACCGCCGTCACTGCCGCAGCCGCCGCCACTGCCGTTGCCGCTGCCGCCTCGACCGCCGTCGTCGCCGCCGTCACCACTGCGGCAGGGCCCTCACAGAGGGCTCGGGAGGAGGCTGACATGGAGTGCCAATAACGGCCCCATTACGCCTCCTCCAGGCGAACATCAACCACTGCGCCTCTGCCCAGGATCTGTTGCTCCAGAGCATGGCGCAGTGGTCGATTAACATCGCCGTGGTCGCTGAGCCGTACTTTGTCCCGCCCAGGGATGACTGGGTGGAGGACCTGAGCGGCTCAGTGACCCTAATTTCGTCGGCCGCCGCCGGTACTCCGTCCCTCGAGGCAGTCACGAGGGGACGGGGTTGCGTGGCAGCACGGTTCGGGGAGATTGTAGTGGTGGGGGTATACTTCTCCCCGAACCGAACTCTTGCCGAGTTCCACAACTCCCTTGCGGAGTTGAAAGTCGTCGTCGTCGGGTTCCGTTCCCTCCCCGTGCTCGTCCTCGGGGATTTCAATGCCAAGAATGTGGCTTGGGGTTCCCGGTATACGGACACACGGGGCAGGATGGTGGAGGACTGGGCTCTGGAGACAGGCCTGGTCGTCCTGAATCGGGGTTCTGTCCCCACGTGTGTGCGGATGCGGGGTGAATCGGTGGTGGACATCTCGTTCGCCAGCCCCGCTCTGTCACCGCGTGTCCTTGACTGGCGCGTCATGGAGGGGGTGGAGACCTATTCCGACCACCGGTACATCCGGTTTGACGTCTCCGCCCAGACCTCGAGCGCGCTGGTCCGACAGGCCCCGAGTGGTCCGCGGTGGGCGCTGAAGCAGCTGGACCGGGAGCTCCTCCTGGAAGCCTCGATCGTGCAGGCCTGGGTGTCATCACCGGACAGGCCTGCTGACATCAACGTCGAGGCGGAGTGGTTCCGGGAGGCCATGTCCGAAATATGTGACGTGGCAATGCCCCGGGCCCAGCCCGGACGCGCTCAGCGCCAGGTGTGCTGGTGGTCGCCAGAGTTGACGACTTTACGCAGTGCGTGCGTCGCTGCGCGACGCCGGTATACCAGGCACCGCAGGCTCCGTATTCGCCCTCCGGATACGGAAGCCATTCAGGCGGAGCTGTACGAGGGGTACAGAGCGGCGAAGACCGCCCTCCAAGCGGAGATCCTGCGGGCCAAGGGACTGGCCCGCGAGGAGTCGCTGGAGACTCTGAACAGGGACCCGTGGGGACGCCCCTACAAATTGGTGCGTGAGAAGCTCCGCCCATGGGCTCCCCCGCTGACGCAGAGTCTCCGGCCCCAGCTCGTGGAGGACGTGGTGAGCACTCTGTTCCCTTCTAGAGGGGACCATATCTCCCCGCCCATGGCTCCGCCTACTGCGGTGCTGAATGCGGACCACACCGCCGACGACGACGACGATGCTCCGGAGGTGACCGAGGTAGAGCTGAGAGTGGCGGTACGTAGGCTGAGTGCTAAAAATACCGCCCCAGGACCCGACGGCTTACCTGGGAAAGCCTGGGTCCTGGCCTCGGAGGCTCTCGGGCCTCGACTAAGGGGGCTCCTAAGCGCATGCATGGAGAGGGGCCAGTTCCCACTTCTTTGGAAGACGGGGAAACTGGTCCTCATCAAGAAGCCGGGGCGCCCAGCGGACTCTCCGTCCGCTTACCGGCCCATCGTGCTGCTCGACGAGGTGGGCAAGCTCTTTGAGAGAGTCATTGCAGACCGCCTCGTCGGGCGGCTGGTGCGGGTGGGGCCGGATTTGGCGGAGAGCCAGTTTGGCTTTCGCAGGGGGCGCTCTACGGTGGACGCCATCATGCGCGTGCGGGCCCTCACGACGGGGGATGCTGTGGCCCGGGGTGGGGTCGTCTTGGCGGTGTCTCTAGACATCGCCAATGCCTTCAATACCCTGCCCTGGAGTTGCATCAGGGAGGCACTCCGGTATCACCGGATGCCGACCTACCTCTGTCGTGTGGTCGAGGCCTATTTGACGGACAGGGCCGTCATCTACCCCGGTCACCAGGGAGTATGGAACCGGCAAGAGATGTCGTGCGGTGTCCCACAGGGATCGGTCCTGGGGCCGCATCTGTGGGATATCGGCTACGACTGGGTGCTGCGCGCCGACCTCCCCAGCGGCGTCAGCGTGGTTTGTTACGCTGACGACACGCTAGTCCTGGCGCAGGGGAGGTCGCACCAGGCGGCGGCCGAACTAGCGACACGCGGGGTTGCGATAATCGTCGAGAGGATCCGGCAATTGGGACTCGAGGTGGCCCTGCACAAGTCCGAGGCCATGTGTTTTCATGGTCCTCGGAACACGCCACCGTCGGGTTCCCAAATAACGGTAGGAGGGGTTCACATCGGCGTCGAGTCGACGATGAAGTACCTGGGACTCGTCCTCGACAGCCGGTGGAACTTCGTGGAGCATTTCCGACGTTTGGCTCCCAGACTGGAAAGGGCCGGGGCTGCCTTAAAGCGGCTCCTGCCCAATCTAGGGGGGCCAAACGCCTCCTGCCGGAGGCTCTACGCGGGGGTCGTGCGGTCCATGGCCCTTTACGGGGCACCGGTATGGGCGCGTTCCTTGAGGCGGCGGCCAGCCCGCTGGTTGAACGCGCCCCAAAGGGTCATGGCCATCCGGCTGGTCCGGGGATACCGTACGGTCTCCGGTGAGGCGGCGAGCCTCCTTGCCCGATTACCGCCATGGGATCTGGAGGCAAAAGTCCTCGCGCACGTTTGGGAGTGGCGCGAGGAGGCGAAACGCCGGGGCGTAGCTCCGCTGCCGCGAGAAATCACGGTACAGCGGACAGAGCTCCGGCGGGATCTCAGGGCGGCATGGAGAGTGCGATTATCGCAACCCAGCGCTGGGCACGCCACAATTGCGGCGATAAGTCCCCTCTTTGAGGAGTGGCTAGAGAGGCGCCACGGCGTCCTCACCTTCCGCCTGACGCAGGTCCTCACCGGACACGGTTGTTTCGGGAGGTTCCTGTTCCGAATAAGGCGGGAGGAAACGCCCGGGTGTCACCATTGTGTGGATCGCCCGGAGGACACGGTGGAGCATACGGTGGAGGTCTGCCCGGCTTGGGCGGAGCACCGCCGTGTCCTCGTGGAGGCGATTGGCGGTGGCGATCTCTCGCGTCCGGCCTTAATCCAGGCCATGGTACGGGCCATGGTACGGAGCGAGAGGGCTTGGGAAGCCGTCACCTCCTTCTGCGAAGCAGTAATGTTCGCGAAGGAGGAGGCGGAACGCGTGAGGGAGAGGCAAAGTTTGCGCCCTCACGCCCCTAGCCGCCGCAGGAGACGCCCTGGGCGTCGGGAATCGCAGGCCGATTCCCGGCCACCGTAGGCGCGGGCTTGCGAACGGTGAGCAATGGGCAGCTCGCCGTTCGATAAGGACCAGGCCCGGGTCGACGGCGCGTTGTGTTCCACGCGCGCCTCAAAGAGATGTCAGCACCAATGACGGGGTTTGCTAGGACCGATGCCTGCTAGGGTTGCGGAAAAGTCCAAGAGGGTTACCGTGGCCCCTGGCACAGGCAACTGAAGGAACACGGGTGGGTTTTAGTCAGTAAGAGTCTGACACGCCCTCCTGCTCTGCCCAGAGCGGGAGAAGTTATTTGATGATTTCCCACCCACAAAAAAAAAAAAAAAAAAAAAGGTATAGATCGAATTCCGCACAGGAATTTTATGTGTCAAAGGAAAAGTAATTTTTCAGTATTTTCGTATGTCCTCCGTAATTCATCTGAAATCCTTTCTGAACTCTCTCCATGTCTCATAGCTTCGAATTTTCCCTGAACTCCGGCTAATCTGCATTCTGCATCCAAGCCTGGATCTAATTTTTGGCGGAATTATAATTAACAATAGAAATTGTTTAGAAACGACTAATAGAGAAGTATGGCAAGAGGGAGATATGCTGCACCGACCCCAAATAAATTCGAATAAGGGGCAGAGAATGATGACGGAAATAGCATACAAAAAAGAAAAAATAACAACTCTATTTCCGTAGCACGCGAAAATGAACGAGCAAAATCTTGTTAAGTTGAAAGTACAAAAGCAAGTAGTATAACGTTATTCGAATAGTTTACACATTCCATTAGCGTTGCCAACGGGCGACAATCTAGTTATAAAGTTAAATGCACAAGTAGAAACCTTCGGGAATTTTCGCACGTTACCTTGGTTTTTTTACGGGACATGTTGAGGGACTTTGAAGCGACGTGAACGTGAGGATGATCGTTTAGTTTTTTTTATCTATCTCTCCATCCATTCTTAGATTATTAAAGCAAAAACAACCTCGTTGTAAAAAAAATTATACCTCTTTAGGACAAATCACTGAACCGATTGTTACGTTTGAGCGATAGGTAGCCATAATATAGAGGTACGGGGAAGAGGGTGTAAAGTTCACTCATTTTCGTGTCTGGTGGGCAACTGCCCGACGATTGTTTTTTTTTTTTGTGTATGGCATCTCGCAGTTGGCCTTGAGAGGCCGTGACTGCTTAACCGGTCAATCCTGTGGTGCCTTCGAGCTAACTCAAAGCCTCCAGCCAGGGGCATAATATTAATTATAAACTAAGCGACCATCACCTAAGGGCACCCCCTGTGGGGTACGGACCTCGGCTTAGGGCGTCGCTGGGGAAGGACAGCAAGTTGGGGACAGGCTGGATCAAAGTGGGTTCATTATTATTAAGGGGTAAAACTACTGGCTCAGCTACGCCACCAGCTGGCTCTGTGGATCCGATCAAGGGAACCCCGAAAAGGGGTAGCCATAATATAGAGGTACGGGGAAGAGGGTGTAAAGTTCACTCATTTTCGTGTCTGGTGGGCAACTGCCCGACGATTGATGTCGGGTCGTTGTATATATATGCTAGTTGCGCGGTGAACTCTGCTTGCGCGATGCAGGATTTTGCGTGACGTCAGTGTGATGCGTGGTTCGCATGTGGCGATGTAGATACCGCTACAGCCTGGGTCCTGGAAAATGTAATATGCAAATTTTCAACCTAGCAATTTTTTACAAAAATCCGACGAAGTACGTGTCGGGCCACGCAAAATGTAGAGCTCCGTAATTGGGAAGAGTTTATCCCAAGAACAAACTTGAGATTGTAGTTGAAAAACATGTTCCAACTGCAAATGTAAGTATGTACGCACAATATTGAGAGATTAATCATGTTATTTTAAGACTATAGACTTCTTATAGGTTGTCCTGTTATTTATATTTTCCTGTAATTTATAAGTATAGAACTACTTTCTGTATTTTTTTTAAATTATGATATCAGTAGTTTCAGAAATATAAGGGGTGTTTTCTTAAATAACTTTAAAACGATTTCATTAAAAATTATTAAAAATATATATTTGAAATCCTTATAGAAAGCGGTTTCGTTTGTAATATCACACGGTATAGTGTGCAAACACTTTTTTATTGTTTTTTGTCTCCCAAAAGTGTATTCCAAATTCATTTATTTACGTTATACGTCCGTGTTTGGGTCTCAGAAAATCACATGTATACCAAATTTCAACTGAGAAAATTGGCTGTGACAGACGGACAGACAGACAGACGATAGTGATCCTATAAGGATTCCGTTTTTTCAACGGAACTCTAAAATGATGTCATAAAATTAAAAAAGAAACAAAATACACACAGACGAAGCCGCAAGCACTAGCTGTTCTACTATAAATTACGCAAAGAGGCCCTCGTGTCTAAGTTAATCGATCGATCAAAGGTTCAGCAACGCTTACCGAGATCGGTTCTTAGATGGGTCCATTTCATATCGAGAATCTTCCGAGCCATTGGTTACGGCTGTCATTCGTAGATCTTCGATAGTCGTTACAAGCAGTCAGAAGCCCGGAAATCAGACAACCAGCCTTATCAAAGGGTATCGTTTTACGACGTAATCCAACACCGACACAAGTGGGAAAAGGCAGATGATGAAAGTACACAAGCATTACGGTATGCGTTGTTCTTCTACACTGATCATTAATCGTTAAGCTCAACGTTAAATTTTTATCGTTGAGCTCCTTAAGTTTTGAGTTGAGCTGCACGATTGCTGACAATTGCGTGCACTGACTGGACAGGTCCACTCAATCTGTGTGGTTCTTTCCTCAAAAGACCATTTCAGACACCGATCTACATAGCCTTCACATGATCTGACCAAGATTTTGTCTGGACTTTAAAAGAAACTGTGACCTCTGAGCGGCCTTTCTTCTCAGAGTAGTCAAATAGGAAACGCTGACCTCATCTAGTTTTTTTAAAATACGATTGACGTGTAACAGTGTTTGTATAAACCTACCTACAGAAATAAAATCATTTATAATTTAATGATATGTCATGAACAAGAGAAAGTAGCTGACATGTTGGGCTCGTCCACTATACCCATTGCGTCATCAGTAACACTTTAACACCAGTTCCGTACCTCGCTTATCTTTTACTTAACTCATTAACCGTCAAAGACATACACGTCATGGTGATGAAATAGTTATTTTCGTAACTTACCAAATAAATATAAAAGTAAGAAAAAAGAAGAGAAAATAATTCTGCCCGTTTCTTCTGTTCGTGTAGTCATTTGAGTAAAATGGCAGATTATAGCAGCAAATTTTTGCGACATGTAAACGACATCAACAACAACAACTATCAACAACAACAGAACGGCATATCTACTGTTTCTTTAGCTTTTTAAGATAATAAGCTACACGTCTTGGGGCAAGCCTTTGACCAACGGAGACGATGGTCGAACATAATGTGGTGTTTTTTGCTGTAGCAGATCCATATGATCACTTTGTCTTATCACTTACAAATGCCAGGCATTTAAAATAGCCATTATAATCGCAATTATTTCCAGATAAAGACTTGACCAGACTTATCACAATCAGTCTGATTTGCCTACCTGTGGAAGTTCATGATCCGTCATCACTGAGGTGCATACCACGCTTAGCTTACTGAGTCGTGGTTTAGAGACCAAGAACTCGTCTGCTTCAACGTCCATCGGTCCTAGCCGTATACCTTGGAGATAAACACCACTTGATTCCGTGAATAACACCAAGCTACACTATACTGTTGACGAAGTCACTTAGCAGCCAATGGTTCATCATCGCGGCTTTCGTTGTTCTAACTAGGAACTGTATTCTCTTCGCACCTAAATATCTCTGTATTATCAGGTTGATCCTGCGGTGAAGAAGCAGTAGCCATGCATGTCCTTGTCGGCACCTTATTCATCTGTCATGACGTATGGTTCTGGTGTTATGATAGCAACCCATAATCAGCGTCACTGTCAGTAGGTACCTTCTAAGATGGGAAACAGCTTCCGTCAGGTATTTGTAGCTGTAAGAAACATTGAAATGTTTCAAACTTAATGTAAAAACCATAAGAACATAATGGACATTATACTACATGAATTCGGCCATTGCAGGTAGGTACTCAACTAAGTACAGTAGTATTTCTGTGCGAATTACTATTTATGTATTGATTATAAAGCATGCGAATACCATTTGAATTATACATATGGATATCCTACATCAATAGAGACGAAAAATACATTTTGGTATATACTTTTTTTTATACCTAGGCTACCCGTACAAACTTTGTTAGATCTAAGTCTGAATGCTCATAATGCCATCAACTTTGATTGTAGCCAATTGTATTGTTCCTGTTTTGATAAACTAATAATATCCCCCTGTTAATATAAACGGAAAATAAAAATTATAGCTTTTAAAACTTAGTGACTAAACTCGATTCTATTGCCGTACTCAGTTGAGTACGGCGGCGCCAAATGGGTTCTTTAAAAGTAAATTGAGTGCTGAGGTGCAGCATGGGTGAGGTGTAGCAGACTGTTCACAGCTTCGTTTATTTACTATTAAGTACGGAAACGTAAAAATAAGATTAATTTATTCACGTGACTATGCGAGTAAGTAAAAATATAACATACATTTCTTAGGTTTCCGACAAATTAATCTATTAAGCACGGCCAATTTTAATACAAATAGTGACAGTGCCGCACTGGAAGTAGCTACACGTCTTATATTGCCTTTTTATCAAATATTATTGATTCAATTGCACTAAATACATTTCTACAATATTTTGGGAGCTAAACACATTCTTTGTGGAGCTGCTTTGAATCAATTCTTCTCCATTCTGTAAACATTATTTGACGAGTTCATGGCTTCTAGCAACACAATATCAAACTTCAAAGCCGCGTTGTTGCGTAGCTATACTAAAAAAATCCCCATCAAACAAGAGCTAGGTCGCTGTTTAATGATGTATAAGCTTCATAACAATTTATAAAAATGTATACATTTTTAACGTTGCAAATGCGATCGTATCGCACTAATATAATTATTTATCGACGTTGGTGACAATTGTAGCCACTATACTCCTATTGTAGGCTAATTATATAGCCTGAGGCTAAGACTTAAGTACCTTAGGGTGGGTGGCAAGCAGAAGACGTCCTGGGCGTCGGGAATCTTTGGGATTCCCGGCCACCATAGGCGCGGGCTTGCGGACGGCGAGCAAAGGGTAGCTCGCCGTCCGATAAGGACCAGACCCGTGTCGACAGCGCGTTCTGTTTCACATGCGCCTCAAAGAGATGTCAGCAGCAACGACGGAGTCCGCTAGGGCCAATGCCTGCCAGGGTTGCGGAAAAGTCCGAAAGGGTTACCGTGGCCCCTGGCACAGGCAACTGAAGGAACACAGGTGGGTTTTAGTCTGTAAGAGTCTGACACGTCCTCCCGCTCCGCCCAGAGCGGGAGAAGTTATTTGATGGCATACCACCCTCAAATAATTTATGACAATTCAATTCAAGTAACAAAACGGTTAAATACAATACAGTAAAGCTTGCTACAAATTGTGTGGCACAATAAACAAATTCATGACAGAATGAAGAACAAAAACGTGTTTGTCTTTATTTTATTTGCTCTCAAATCAGACTGTCAAATCTAATAAAACATGTATGGGACAAACGTGGACGAACAATAAAGTCGGACAGACTCTCGCTAACAACAAACTATGTCACTCAAGCCGGCCAGCTCGCTGTACGCACGCATTCACATATTAGTCGGCCGAACGGTCGGCCATTATGCGCGCAAACGGCAACACTCACACATAAACGGGACTTAGTTTTGTCTTAGCGGACTTCCATCCGACTTTTTTTGTTCGTCCATGGGGACCACCATAATATTGTTTTGTTTCTTGCCCGGGACATAAAATAGAAATAGCCGTATAATAAAAGCTTGCCAAGTGTGGTTTGAATCACGTTGTTATTGAGTTCTGTAGCCGGGAGAAAATGCGAAAATGTATTGTGGCAAATGGTGGCAACCTACAATAGCATTACTAAAAGGTAGTCTAATAAAACATGTATAGGACACTAGCAATATTGTTTTGTTTCTTGCCCCGGAAATAAAATGGAAATAGACGTATGATAAAGGCCTGCGTAGTGTGGTTTGACTCATATTGGTATTGAGTTCTGCAGCCGAGAGAAAATCTGGCAAATGTTGAAACATAGCTTTACAAAATCATCTGCTAATCTTTGTACACTGTTGAACACTGCTGATTTAGCTCCATATGAAGAAGATTGTAAAATACAAAACCAGCATACGAATCATTTCCATAAATTTTTAGATTTTCTTGTTTTCCAATTTATATAATTATGTACCTATATATATTTTTTTTCCAATATTCTTCCTCCAAAAGTATTTGCATATTTATATGTTATCTTACAGGATAATCTTCAAGAAACCACTAATTCAGCCGAAATATGAGAGAGAGACAACGTCCACACAAGGTCTTCAGGTCCCGAACTAGGCAGAGCCTGAACTACGGCAACCTGATGACTGATATACATACTTATATACATATACACTCCCAGACACAGGTCAAACAGACATGTTCATGCACACAAATGTTTGACTTGTCCGGGGGTCGACCCGGGACCAGCGGCTCAGAAGACAGGGTCGCTACCAACTGCGCCAACCGGTCAGTCGATTGTCAGTCAATTATAGAAATGGAATTATCGATACGACCATAAATATCGTAGCAGAGATTAATATTTTATTTTACTGAGGTTTCTTTTGATACAAATATACCTACTGCACAAAAAAAAAAGTGATTAATATGCAGGCATATAACACTACTACTTACCAATATTGGGCAATTGGGCATGTCTAGTCAAGTTTCGTCTGACTTCCAATCCCATTAATTTTATTGTTGTCTGTACCTACACTTGACTTCATAAATCTAAGCCATACACTCCCCATTAATAAAACCAACTTTATAGAAAATGTATCAACATTTTACTTTTTGGAGTAAAAAAAAAACTTTATCAATTTTCCCGATAAAAAAAAACGCTACGTCATCACTGTAGAAGGTTGAATACGAAATCATTAATCAAGATACTTTAATGATGATGTAGGTAGTGTTGACGCAATTAATCATTATCGTGAAACACCGGGTCAGCCGGGTCTTGATGACGTCACGTCAATAATCAATTTCGAAAGGGTATGCGCTTACCTCGATAGGATAGGGATGGTTAGCCACATGGAGGGAGGGTTATCATCCTTCCGGATTTTGTCCGGACTTTTCGACTTTATGGTATTTTTTTTAAATAGAAAATCTTACTTTAGTTAGTTATTAAAGTGCTTGCAACCGCTGTGCGTGTATGACCAGCAGGCGTAGCATGACGCTGTCTATTTCTACGAAGAATAGCAATAGCTTATTCCTCAGATTATTTAATGATCTAAGGCTTTTTCTATACAAGGTGACATTTCGTTTCTTCATTTTTGACATCGCACCGTAGAAATCCTTCTACAATCTGTCATTTTGTCTTTCATTGCTAACGATCTTGTCTAGGTCTTTTTAAATGTAGACTATTTCGGAAGAAAGTTTTCTATCCTTACTGTTAAAATCACACTGACAACTGACATTTGTCTCAAGGTAGTGAAGACAATTTGATTTTGGAATAGCCAGTAGAAAACTTTGTACTCGACGACCACAAAGTATAAACGGTTATCTATAAAAGCATGATTATACAAGGGAGCGTTTTGAATCCAAAACTGTGAAATTCACGTCCGCCCTTTGCGCTTCATATGAGGTTACACGAGGGCAGCGCGTACGCGCTCGCGGGACTTAGTTCGACGCCTGGGTACCGAAAACTCATGAGTCGTCAAAATTTGGGTATTCCACCGTACTTAAGTTGTTTTTTTTAATTTCCTGATTTTTTTTTGTGTGTATCGAATCACTCATTATTTTTTTTATTAATTGGTAACTATGTCGGTACAATTTTTTTAGTGCTAATTATACCAGTGACAGATTTATAGTTCCTTTCCTATAAATAGTATTACATAAATGTGCTCTTATAATCGCCATTTATTAATTACGAATTACATCTATTTAATTGTGTTAAAATTAAGAAAATACTTGAACAAATGAGTTTTACTTTAATACTCACTGACGAGCACAAGTTCAAAATCAAGGTCACCGTACTGCTGGAAGGACCAGACAAAATTTCATACAAACTGCGTATCGCTGCTAGCAGGACTCGCAGCAGTGTTCCGGCAGGACGCAAACCCGACCTTCTGGAAGAGCTTCCAGCAGAACTCGTCATCGGGCGATCTATCATAAATGTCAAATTGCTACCTTGGGTCCTAGTCCTATAAGGTTTTCGTTGTCCTGTCCAAAATTTTGATTTTCGTTTTTTAAACACACCTACGATACAAGACAAAAACGTCCACGACTATTTCTTGAAAATAAAACATGGTTTTTTCATCACGTTTTTGCAGATAATAAATGTTTCGACCGAAGGAGAAATAAATACGTTTCTTCAATTCAGTTTATCGTAAACATCAGTCTGTTTTTCATGGAAATCAAAACAAATTAGTAAAAGATAAATGTTTAGATTGCAATAATAGACTGTGAGTGCTTAACCTTAAGGGCTATTAATCTGAGCCGTTCGTGATCAATCAGCTGGTTCTATTTGGAGCTGAAGTCGTATTTCTTTTCGTAAAATTTACGTTAGTTATTTTTTATTGTAAACTACTCACTGACGCTGCACGATTGCTGACAATTGCGTGCACTGACTGGACAGGTCCACTCAATCTGTGTGGTTCTTTCCTCAAAAGACCACTTCAGACACCGATCTACATAGCCTTCACATGATCTGACCAAGATTCTGTCTGGACTTTAAAAGAGACTGTTACCTCTGAATTTGTTTCGGCCTTTTTTCTCAGAGTAGTCAGATAGGAAACGCCGACCTCATCTAGTTTAAAAAAAATATTTGATTGACGTGTAAAAGTGTTTGTAAAACCCTACTTACAGAAATAAAATCATTTATCATTTATCACTTTTCAAAGTCATTAATTATAATATTTTAATGTCTTACCGAATGATGACACTTATGGGCTTGTGGGCTTGATCTAGTTCCTCACCCTAGACCTGTTCCAGTAAAGTAAACTCTACCTGCACAGATTGGAGCGCGCAAGCCTCATCATGACGTCAACGTAGAGATACGGCGGCGGCGGTGGGGATATTATTATTATTTAACTGTCTTTAAAATATCTCGGGACCCTAGGGTCCCGGACCTTTGGAAGGCGTCCGAGGGGCCGAAGCCAACTTGCAGGGGCCTCTCAGACAATTTTAAGCGTTGAGGCATCAACCGACGATTATCCCTGTTTGCACTATGCAAGTGCACCCGACGAGGACAACAACCGGTTGGTGAACATGTAAACAAACATATTGGGCTTGTTTGGGGTGGCTATAATGGATCGATAGCTTAGAACTATGGAAGGACTATTTCGCCTGAATGCCCTATGATAATATATTTTTTACAAAAAAATGGCAGGGAGTGACTTCCACACTCAATAATGGGCTCCCCGAAACGGTCTCAAGCACATAGTGACGTGTCGACAAGGGGGCAACATATCCTCAGGTGGTTGAAGAGTGGAGAGGTATTCCACGGCTATCAGGACAATCCCTGAGCCCGGAAGATAGTCGAGTACCCTACCAGCAATTACTGGAATACTTCCTTCCTCCAAGCACGTTTGCTCTTGCGAGTCTCCACTGAGGCTGGCCAATAAAAGCAAGAACGAGCTAGGAGCTCCATTTCTCGTCAGTGTTCACTCCAGCCGGTCAATAAAGGCAACCCAGAGATGAGGAACACGACTTCTCCCAGGAGGTAGGGTCCGTGGGGTTGCTACTGCCACCCGCGTGTTTCTGTAGCTCTTTTGGTCTGGCTCCTTACCCTGGACCCGTCCTGGCAAAGTGAACTCTATCAGCACAGACCCAGAGTTCAGAGCACGCAAGCCCCACTACGACGTCAACGTAGGGATACAGCGGGGGATTATTATTATTTTGTTTTTCTAGCAGCATAATGTTTTGGCTAAATTATAACTATTGCTTCAAAAAGTTCCAAAACCAATTAAACAACGTGAGATAAAAACAGATTTAAAAAAAATCACCGCGTTCGCAAACTAATTTATTCATAACGGGCTGCGAGTCAGCACCAACGTAAAAAATTACAATAGTCAGACCCCAAAACTCCGACCTTTCAATACCGTATAAAAATAGTAGTAAAGTACCTACCGAGAGTACTGGGTACCTTCTATTCAAAACTTTCTATCGCCAACCGCAGCGTACATTCGGCTGCCTCATATCAAAACCAAGTAAGACACACAAAAAAAAAAGATTTTTCTCATAATCGTTATTTCATAGTAGGTACATAAAATCACGCCAGTTTTCTCCGAAGTGCTAGGCAGAGGTGTACCATTATAATACACTCTCATTTTGCCAGCTATGTTTAAGTCCCATATAGGGACGAGCCTATTGCCATAAATCAGGCGTAGATAGAGACTCCGGGCCATTACTGAGCAACCTGTTTTTAAAGCAAATAACAGGGATATTGATATCGCTATACCCAATAGGTGTCCCGCAACTCATTCAAAACCATTTTATAGATAGAAAGCCACTTTGACCGTTTCAAAACCCAGCAAGTGTTCGGAACTTACTAGGTTTTCAAATGGCTTATTGTTGATTACTGATTGTTGACTGTTTGTTGAAAAATGTTTAATATATGTTTTTGTTTTGTTGTTGATTGTTGTTTATGGTCAATTGTTTGTTTTGTTGTTATTTGTTGTTGTTGTTGTGTGTTGATCGTTCAAAGGGTAATTATTAAAAATCAATCAATCACTCTGCTTAGGCTTTTCCCAACTATATTGGGGACGGCTTCCTGTCTAACTGGAATTATTCATTAAATTGTATTAATATGAGCAAAATACAGAGTACACGTTTTTTTGCTAAAAGATATAATATTACATAAACCCTATTATTATAATTTTCTCAAGTTACCACAAGCAAAGGCTGCATGAATTTTCATATATTTTTACACTCTCCTGAAAAAAAAATCGTTTGTAACACGTACTTGGTTTCGATATGGGGCAACCGACCTCCCTTCAAACAAAAGAATATAGTATCAATTTTATATTTTCCGTTTACTGAGATCCTTGGCATGGATACGGGGAGTGAACGCCAGTGCTACCCACTACCTAGTCACGACAGTGTATATGTGAAGTCTAGTGCTACATATTCACTACAATGTACATAGAGGTACCTCTGGGGAAAAAATGCACAGTATATTGAAGTAAGCAGTATTACGTCTCGGCAGTGTCCTTGAAATACTTAACTACGGCCGCTCGGTAGATAAATACGCAATATGGTTGCCTACTGACCGTGACTCTTTGGTTGTAACTTTACTTTATACATTTAATGAAGGGAGAGCATATTTTTTTAAAACCTTGTGATTTGTTAGGGGTAGTATTATGATCTGTACATTAAAATGTTTTTCACAAATCCGGTAGCTTGTGGTGTAAGGTTTATTTGCTAAATCATCTCGGCACAACAGCCGAAGCCATTCGAATGGTCCGATTTTTTTTTGTTGATAATATTAATTTAATTGGGTTAAAAAGTAAAATACTTTCTATAGCATAATTACATAAAAAGGCCTACCTATAAAAAGTCCGCGATGACATATTATTATACCTTAATGGTCAGGTTAATTCACAAATTAATAAAATACCCTGAGTAATTTAAGTAGGTAATTTCAAATCCCTATCGAAATAAATTTGCTTATCGTCAGGAAAATTGTATGTAGATAAAAAGATAAAAATCACATTTTACAATAGTTTAGATTTCAGGAACGTGTTTTTGATCGCTGGACGCACGATACAGACATTCTGTGACAGACTAAAATCCACGCGGGCGAGGCTGCTAGCCTGCAGTAGTTAGTATAGGTATCGCATCGAAAACGAGATACTTACCTACTACGAGTAAGTACCTGTCAGGGAAGTAATGCTCGCTATACTTCAATAAATGTAGAAATACTTACATAACATAAACAAATACAAACTAAAAATATAATAACTTGCCGACTGAGTCAGTAATTAAAATATAAAACTGGTTTCCATATTGATGAATTCAAACAAACATACACCGAACAATACAGTCTCTAACTTTGTGCCACATTTCTCATAAATATAATATGTGCCAGAGCGTCTCGCGCCGTTAGCGTCTTTACGAAACTGCGGCGCACGCGCAACTGTTGAATACTAATATACACCGAGATTTCGAAGCGCGTCGTTTCGGCCGATTTGTATGAAGACTAAATACTGCTTTCTTTATCATACTGTGACGATAGTGCAATATATTCAGCTGAGTGATAGAGTGATAAGATGCACTGTACACTGGAGTACACTGAAAGATTCGCACTGATATCACTTGGTTCCATATTAGTGAATATTTCCATTCATTTGAAGGATATAATGGAGTGTCATTTTCTTTGTAAAAGCCTTTCAATGGGTTATTTTCGGGGTTTTACTTTGCTTCTAGTGAACCACTAGTCCAAGGTTTTGGCATCTCTAATGTATGGAAATATAATAAAAACACGCTTTTAAATTTTCGATCGCGATCCGTTCCGTGCACATAATTCCCGTATTTTCTGTATTTTATGGACGTGGACATCCACGATCATATTTTTCATAGTTATATAAAACTGCAGAGCCACTTACTGACTCACTGACATGCCGTTTCTCGAAATGGGTGCGAGATGGGTGGGGGGTTTGTTTTGGGGAAATGTGTGGCAACACTAGGTGAGTAGAATCTCTGGTGGCCCAGTGGTAACAGCCGCGACTTATCAGTTATAGGTCGTGGGTTCGAACCCAGACAGGCGCTTTATTTTGTATAAATCATTTTATCACCACTGCTCTCAAGCCGGTGAAGGAAAACACCGTGAGAAAACCGGCATGCCCTAGAACCAAAAATTCAAAGACATGTGATATCTACCAACCCGCACTGGGCCCGCGTGGTGGATTACGGCCCACTCCCCACAGAGAGGAGGCCTGTGTCCCAGCAGTGGGAACGTTATAGGCTGATTATGACAAACTCTGTACAAAAGAATTTGTTGCGATTATAAGCCATTGTCTGTCCATTGTTATGTAGGTATTTGGTCACTTGAACAGTCTAAAAATCTTCATTATGTTATCTTCTTCTTAGAAATTGAAATAGCATGGTCCATATTCCACTCTAAAAGAAGCCATTTTTCGTTCTTTAACGTAACAAAATATGTCTAAAGACGGTGGGCCTAATTTAATGAAATTCAATTTGTTTAGAATATAACGATCCCGGGAGAAATCATTGGAGATGGGACCTAATCTCTCTTCTTCAATTAAATGGACAAATATTTTTTTGAATTTTCGTATGAAAAATGTGTAGAAAATAAAAAGTATAGAAAATGTTTAAAGAACATTTGTTACATACTTAGTGAAGATGGGATTTTGGTATTTTGCTTCTATACATTTGCAGCCAATGTGTGCTCCTACGTATTTTATTATTACGTAAAATGCTGCAACTTTGCTTGGACTTTGACGTTTTTTGTTCGTATAATATCTGAACCTATTTATTATTATGGCTTTTAATGAATTTAAGACGGAAAACCGACCTTATGTCTTGCCAGGTAGAACCCAAATCTTTTTAAATCATCCTGCCGGTCGATTCTGTTAAAATCTCACCGTAAAGAATTGCGTGGAGTGAGCTGTCAGGGTCATCCCACTGATACTAGGGATGGACCAACGTTACATTTACAATCATGATCGAGATTTTACTGATGTTTTTTATCCCTAATCTTTTCATTCTTTTATATTATTTCAAAGCTAGTATGTAGTTAAGTGACTAAATATTACTATTTTCGGGGTTTTACAATAAAGTAGCAAAACAGAAATTCAGTTAGAAACTAGAATGTTTTTTTTAGACAGTTATTTTCTAGCTTTGAAATAATATAAAATTATCAATTGAGTTCGCATCAAAACTATTATTAAAATCTCGATTATGATTGTAAATGTAATGCTTGGTCAATCCCTAGCATCAGTGGGACGACACTGACAGTTGTATTGTTTAAATTTCTATTTACTGTACTCTGGACACTCAACGTGCACGTCTTATTTACATCGTTCTCACATGCCTGCAGAGATAATATATGGCTCTTTTCTGCATAATAAAATAGGCTCGACGTCTGCAGCCCGTCCCCAAAGTAAAATACCGTAAGACATGATACTATGAAAGTAACTAAAATAGACTAGCCTCGCGGTATCTACTCGTACATCAGTAAATTGACGGATTTTTCTGACAGCATAAGCTGCCAAACTTAGCCGTCCTGCCAGAGATGTTAAATGCGGACCCCATTGTAGCCTCGAGTCGAGCGTGATCCCCAGGAAAACAGTTTTATCGACGATTTCTAGTTTCTCTGGATTCAATACTATCTCTTACTACTTTTGACATTTGGTAAAGAAAATCTTATGCACTTAGTTTTTTTCTATTTAATACTAAATTATTAGCAGTGAACCAATCACGGACCTGCAGTAGGGCGTTAATAACGTCGTCAAAATGTGTAGTACTTCTTTCAACCTTAAAAATTAAAGAAGTATCGTCAGCAAATAACACAAGTTTTGGTTGATTATTTTAATAAATGAAGTAAATCATTAAACACTAAAAAGAGGAAAGGACCCAATATCGAGCCTTGTGGAACTCCCATTTCTACTTTTAAACAGAGTGAATTGACACCATTTATTTGAACTTGCTGCTGCCTATCATTTAAATAAGATTTTACTAGACTGAGCGCAAGTATTCTAAATCCATAATGCTCAAGTTTCAAGAGCAAGGTTTCGTGATCGACGCAAACAAATGCCTTGGAGAGGCCACAAAAGATTCCTATGGCGCATTGGGCCTCTTCCTACGCCGTAAAAATGTGTTAATAAGGTAACACCGGAGTCAGTCGTACAACGTCCTTTGGTGAAACCATACTGTTGATCGTTTAAGATTTTATTGGTGTTAAAATGATTGAGCATTTGATTAAGCTGAAAACTGGCAACACGGATACGGGTCCATAATTATTGGTGGCTTTACTGTCCCCGGATTTGAAAAGTGGTATTACCTTACTGTATCTCATTAAATCCGGGAAGACTTCTTGATCCACACACAAATTAAATAAGAAGGCTAAGTAAGGCGCTATAGTGTCAATTATGGATGTACAGACTTTAATAGCCATTCCCTAAAGATCTTCAGTCAATTTAATCTCGATTTGCTCCAAAGACTTTGCTTGATTTGACGGCACGGTTGGCGCAGTGGTTAAGCGATTGACTGTTGCGTTACGTGTCGCGGGTTCGATCCCCGCACGGAACAAATATTTGTATGACCTGCAAGTAGTTGTTTTGGGTCTGGCTGTTTGTGTATGTGAGTTTAAATGTTTGTAAACGCACCCACGATACAAGAGAAATTCCTAGTGTGAGCAACGTTTAAAAAAAAAAAGCTTTTAATACTGTTATGGGGTTAATATGCTTAAAGTTAAATTCAATCGGGCAGACTGAAACGTTCGCCCTTACTAAAGCAAAAGCGAGCAAGGGCGAGGAATTTAAGGTGTCAGTAGTTTTAATTGGGATACTGGTAAAGAAATTTACAAATTCTTGAGCAACTTCTTTGCTATCGCAAATTAATGAGTCCACATGACGTCTCCAGTGTGTAATCAGAATTATGCTTTATGTTCCGCTTCGTTTCATTGTTGATAATTTTCCAAACAGTCTTTATTTTATTGTCTGCTGATTTGGCCCTGTTGCTAATGTATAAGGGTTCAGCTGTCTTATAAGTGTTCTTAAAACTTCTAGAGTAAGTAGCAACATACTTATTAAAAGTTTCCATGTTAATATAAGGCTTAAGGCCATATAGCTCATAAAGTCTTTCCCTACTTTTCCTAAGTCCTTTAATTGCCCCGTCACTAAATAAAAACTTAGGGTTGAAACTTTTAGTGTTCTTCGTAAAATAATAATTGAACTCGGTTTGGACTACCGAAAAGAATTCACACCTCTGCCTAGCCCCTCGAATATGACAGGCGTAATTGATTAGGTGTGTTTGATGTTATGAGTTTCTGTAATATTAATCCGACTCGTAGTTTTATGGTGTTTATTATTAACTACAGGCAGTATAAATACTGAAACACCTCTGAAGTTTGGTTTTATATGGATTTTATGTATTTTTTAAACAAAAAAAGCCAGTTAATTGCGGATATTATAAGGTATCGTATAACGAATATTAATGTTTTCATGTTAAAATTAATTTTCTTTAGCTATAGTGTTTTGTTCAACATGTATGTTTTTAACATTTAAAAAGAATTTGTAAAATATTAGAAACAAAGTCATAAAACAAAAAAAAAAGAAAATGTCACGACATGGGCGGCTCCCGTGGGCGAGGTATCCATATTTATTAGGAAAAAATATATTTGGTAGGATTTCACAGAGCTTAGTTAACAATATCTATTAAAAAAACTATATTTTCCGCAAAAAAAAAGTGATTAAATGGAGAAATTCCGACGGAATACACAATCACTACATTCATTGAATGGATGAAAATTCGAAAAATTAAATTCAAATTAAGAATGGTGGTACACCACCGTGTAGTATAAACTGCCAGCTATTTATTGGCTATTTTTTTATTATAATTATCCGTCCTCCTTTTTTAATTAAATGCCGCCTGAAATCCTGAATAGTAGTTACAGTACTGTTTCAACTTTTTTGGTGAGAAGTGTAATTATAAGCGTGTCCGTTTGGGATTTTCAGTCCAATTAAAAATGTTGAACGGATTATTTTAAGTACAAAATTAATTAGGCTTTAATGTTTTTTTTTATTTGTGTTTTAGGGCTTAAACGTAAACTCCCAAAATGTAGCTCAAGAAAGTTTTTCCTTTCACACATGTTGGTTTAGGTAGACATAATGTGATGGAAAAAAAGTGTTATCCTATAAGTAAGTAACAGTTTCTTTTCGATCCATCAACAAGTTTGTTATTGGCTGTCAGTAGTAACTGGAACGCGTACGCTAGAGACACAGATGCCACCATCCTACGTCTCTACGCGCGTAAACACGTAATGTGGACACAACCATATTAGATCCGGATAATGGATATGTTACCTAGAACAAAATTACAAGTCAACCTGAGCACCTCCTCCTTTTTTCGTTGGTTAAAAAGGAAAGCACTCGGTTATGGGCTTTTTTTTTCTTTGAGGGTTGGAAATCATCAAATGACTTCTCCCGCTCTGGGCGGAGCGGAAGTACGTGTGACTACAATTAACTTTTTTTTTTTTTTTTTTTGTCGCTGAGAAATGCTTTATGCATCCCCGCTCGTGGGGGACGAGACGGGGTATGTGGGACTCCTGTCGAAATCCGCAACCGACAGTATACCCACTAAAACTCAGCGGTGTTCCCACAACGCCGTGATGGGAGGGCTATGGGAAATCGGCTCAGCCTCTACTTCCACAGCCCTCCCGGCGCATGCCCGCCTAATTGGCGGGCCCCGCATGCCCCCCATTCAACTGGGGGGCTACGGGAATGGCCGGGAACACCCGGCCACTCCCGTCCGACACTGGTGGAGGCCCGTGCAATTCAGGCAAAGGGCGCCCCCGCACCCACCGCCTGTTGGCCTCCACCCGGGAGGAGCCGGAGGTGACTACCAGACCGCCGTCTTCCTCGACCCCTCCCCTCTCCAGAGCGGCGCCACGCGAGAGAATCATCCCCCCGCGCGCGCGCCGCTGCCTCCCTCCGGGACACGACCGCCTATTCCGCAGCGGCGGCCGTGCCCAGTCTACGCCCACTCACCTCCCTCTGTAAGCAGAGGAGGAGTGGGCGTATCTGCCCTCTGTAGCCCGGTTCCCTTCACCGACCATCAAGCATGATCGGTGATTGGAACCGTGACCTTTCCCCGCTTGTTGAAGATTAGCCGCCAGCCCCAATTGTCCACCAAAACCGCACTGGGAGAAATTGGAGCCGACGTTGCCCAGGGTGCGCCACGAGGAGGCTCTTCAAGACTACAATAAATTAACTAAACTAACTCTTACTGACTAAAACCCACCCGTGTTTTTTTTTTGCTTCCGGGTTGAAAAATCCTCATGGATGGGGTCGCGGGAACGTACGATTCTACCGCAACCCCCGACTGGCGCCGGCCTTTTTTTTTTTTTTTTTTTTTTACGGGGGGAAATCCTCGTGGACTACCTCCGCCTGGGGAAAAGGCGGAGGGGCGTGCCGGACTCTTACCGGCTAAAACCACCCCGGTGTCTCCTCGCACGTGCGCGCGGGGCCGCGGGAATCGAAATTCTTCCGCAGCCCCACACTAGTGCTGGCCCGGTCTGTCCGGGCCTCGTCTCCTGCACGGGATAGTGAGGTGTTTAACTACCCCGTGCATCGCCTCAGAGGCGCGCGCCGACACCCGCGCGCGCCTTCGCCTCGGTTCCATCAAATAGGGGGCGAGGACTTCCCCAAGTCCCACGCCCCTGGACCCATTCATGGGGGCCGGAAAAGGGCGTTGTCCGCCCTTCTCCTGCGCCCGGTGCGCCTTCTGCGGCCGGGGAAGGGAGTCGAGATCTCCCTCTCCCGTTCCGCAGTTTCCTTCTGCAACATCACGTCCTCGCAGAAGGACACCACCGCGTCCCACGACTCTGCGCTACCGACCATCCTCCGCCAACGCCCGGTGCGCCTTCTGCGGGCCGGGTGAGTGGACGAGATCTCCCTCTTCACTTCCGCAGCCTCCTTCTGCGAGACGACTGTTTCGCAGAAGGAAACCACCGCTTTCCAGGACTCGTCGCTGCCGACCATCGACTCGACTACGGCCGGCAGCAACAAGTCACTGCCTATTTCTGAGATGAGGGCACGGCGCAGCTCCTCACAAGCGGCACACTCTGCCAGCGTATGCCGCGCCGTGTCCTTCCGGCAGTTGACGCAGTGGTGACACCGGGCGCCCGGCTCCCTGTTTATGCGACACAGGTACTTCCCGGAGCAACCATACCCTGCGTCACCCAAAACGACATAGAGCCGTGCCTCCTCCCGAGCCAGCGCTCGTGCACCGGCCGGACTGCCTCGATGGTGACGGCGGTAGGCCGTAAAAGCCTGTCCTGCCATTCCACCTCCAGGAACTCGTGAAGCTGAGACCGACGCAGCTCTATGTGTCGCTGCATCGGTCCCTCGCCCCGCGCCCTCGCTTCCTCGCGCCACCAATACAATGACGCGAGTACTTTCGCCTCGAGGTCCCAGGGCGGGGATCCGGCCAGTACGCAAGCCGCCTCGTAGGAGATCGTGCGATTCCCCCTGATGACTTTGACGGCCATCGCCCTCTGCGGCTTTCGCAAAACTGCGATTTTGCCGGCCGTCAGGTCAGAGGCCCACACCGGGGCCCCATACAGGGCCATAGATCGCACGATCCCCACGTAGAGGCACCTACAGGCGGTGCTCGGGCCCCCCAGATTTGGAAGCAGCGTCACGAGCGCGCCAGCCGCGGCCAGCAACTTGGGAGCTAGCCGTTGGAAGTGGGGCCCGAAGTCCCACCGGCGTATGCGGCCCACCACCTGTGAGACCGCAGCCGTCGCCAGCAACGCTGCCTCCCTGTGCGAGCTCCCCCAGGCAGTGACTAGCGTGTCATCCGCATAACACGTCAGATCTACGCCTAGTTAGAGCTCGCCCCTCAGCACCCAGTCGTACCCGATGTTCCACAGGAGCGGGCCTAAGACCGAGCCCTGCGGAACACCGCACGGCATGCCGCGCTGGTTTCCGCCATCACTTCCCACGTAGGTGACACACCTCTCCGACAGATAAGCCCCAATGATGTGGCGGAGGTAGGGAGGCACCCGATGATAGCGCAGTGCCTCCCGAATACAACTTCAGGGCAGGGTCTTGAAGGCGTTGGAGATGTCCAAAGACACCGTTAACATCACTCCACCCCGGGACACCGCTTCCTCCGCCAGGACTCTCACCCGCGACACAGTGTGGATGGTGGAGCGCCCATGCCGAAAACCAAACTGGCTGTCGTACAGGTCCGGCCCCTCTCTGCACAAGTGGCCGACGAGGCGGGCTGCGATTATACCCTCAAACAGCTTGCCCACCTCGTCTAGCAGCACTATGGGCCGGTAAGCGGGCAGCAAGTTCGCAGGGCGCCCTGCCTTCCTGAGCAGGACCAGACGACCAGATTTCCACGACAAGTGGGAAACTGGCCCCACTCAAGACACGCTGTGTAGAGTCCTCTCAGTTGGGGCTCAAGCTCCTTCAGAGCGAGGGCTAACACGCAGCCATGGATGCCGTTGGGCCCCGGAGCCACCTTGTTGCTCCGGAGCCGCATCACGGCTGCCCCCATCTCTGCCTGTGTCACCTCTGGGACGCTGATGGCGTTCTCTCCCGTAGGCTCTGCGGCTGTGGGCAAAGCCATCGGCGGCGGACTGTGCTCCGCTCTCGCCGGGAAGAGGGCTGCAACCGTTTCCTCCAGCAGCTCGGGTCGGAGACTCTTCGTAAGTGAGGGCGCCGCGTCTCGAGTTTCCCTCGGACCGCGCGATAAGGGCGCCCCCACGGACCCCCGTCTAGAGTCTCCAACATCCCCCTGGCTCGCGTTTTCGCCTCGCCGATGGCCAGCCACAGAGCCTACTTCGCCACGCGGTACACCTCATACCACGTGGCTTCTTCGTCAGGGAACCGACGACGTCCCCTCCGGTATCGGGTGTACTGGCGTCTAACCACCAAGCACGTGACGCGCACCTGCGCGAGCTCGGTGGTTGCTGACTGTGCGTGGACCCGGGGCATGAACGCATCGCAGATTTGCGTCATCGCCCCGCAGAACCACGGCGCCTCCTGCTCAACGTCGACGGGCCCGTTCGTTGCAGCCTCCCGGAACCAGGCCTGGACAAAAGCGACCTCCTCTAGAAGCTCCCTGTCGATGCGCTTACGCGCCCAGCGCGGACCGTCCATTCACGAGGCCATCAAACTGCGGCGGCCGGTGGTTTGGGCGGAGATGTCGAAACAGATGTATCGGTGATCCGACAACGTCTCCACCTCCACGGCAACACGCCAGGCGCGGACACGGCTCGCGACAGCGGGGCTAGCGAACGAGACGTCCACTAAGAGCCGCCCCGCTGCCGCACGCACGTGTGGACCTAGCCAATTTAAGAATAGGGAATCAGCCTGGGATTCCCGACGCCCAGGGCGTCTCCTGCGGCGACTAAGGGCATGGGGGCGCGAATGTAGCCTCTCCTTCACGCGTTCCACCTCCTCCTTCGCGAGCATTACTGCTTTGCAGGAGGTGACGGCTTCCCATGCCCTCTCGTTTCGTTTCGGTTATGGGCTAAGGCTGAGAACAGAGGGGCATTTCTCGTACTTAAAAAACGTTCAAATTCAAGTCGCAATCTCATTTCAGCGACAATTAATGTCAAAAACTTGTCAAAAATGTAAGTAAATTGATCGTATTTTTGACAGATTGAGACTGAGATCAGACTGTTTACGTTCTTAAAATTACGGGAATTGCCCCTCTGTTAACTGCTGGCTGGTTTGTTTTAAATTAGGTAAGTTTGGTTATGTAAAAGCTCTTTAGTTTTCAAGAAACTTTGTTCAATGACATTTTAACTCTGATTGAGTATTCCTGTGTGGCCCATTCTCAACGAAACTAAATTTCTTTTTTAAAGTTTTTATTTATGGCCTCATAATGTTTTCACTTTCCCGGTACGCTAAAGAATTGGAAAGTTACAAAAGTTTTTAAGATTTTTTTTTTACCACTAGTGGAATCAGTAAGGGAATAATTATTATTTTGGTACCTACTTTGAAACTTGTAAAAGTTGGAAATTATACTAAGGAACTTTTAAATGTTTTGATGTTTTACCGAAGTTTTATTGTTCCGAGAAAACGTAAGGTTATTTGAGCAGAGTTAGAGTTTCGTAAGTAAAACTGTAGAGTTTTCATAATATTGCCATGTCGACCGACTTATTGTGAACTATACATTTACAGCCGTACGTTTGGTTATGGTGGTTTTGCGATCTAGGTTTTCACTCATGGGGGGGCAAATCTTTCTTTATGGGAGGAAGAGCTCGGAGGGGAGGGTGGGATGAAATTCTTCAGCCACGAAAACCCTTTAAAATAACCATCTGCACCTATTTTCTGTAAACAACAAATGTACCCCCTTTTCGAAGATGACTACAACTTGTAATTATGTCTCAAAAAAAAAAACTCAAAGCATTTATTTCAATTAAACCATTTACCCGCTCGGTCGCAGAGCGCGGGAAAAATAATCGAGCCAGATGAATGCCAGATGCGTCACCGGCGCGCGCGGCGCGGCGGGGCGCCGCTCGGCCGCCCGATAATGTAAATAAAGCATTTTTACGACTTGGGTTTGTTTGAATGGTGCTAACACTTGTGTTTTTTGTTATGGTAAGGAACGGGGCTTTAAGATAGCGGAGTTTCGTTTGAAATAGGATAGTATTTACGCAAACACTACGTACGATACGTACGTACGATAGTATTTACGTAACTTTGTTTTCAAATAAATGGTTATAGTTCGAAAAAACGAGCGTTGACCTATATTGTTTAAGGTTTTAAATACATTATGTGTATATACTTAACGCAAAACACTAATAAAACCACATAGCATTAGTACAATATGTACTATTTACGAGCGTGCAAAGTTGAAAATATTTGCCGACGGCAAAAAAATAACAATGGCCGCCAAGACAATGGAAACAAAATGTTGTTTTATAAATATAAATCTGATACGTAGAATAAAAATATTGGTACCTGTGGAAAGCTTATTTAATGCTTCAACTTTGTTATAAAAGTAGTGGTATTAGAATAACACACTGTACTAAAATAAGGATCTGAAAACACATACACGTAATAACAATAAACATGAATCGGTCAGCGCCGGTTGTGGAATAAAACCGAAATTACGTAATATTTTTTCACTCACCGACCTTGAAATCCTGCAGTAATTCACTTCACTATAATATTTATCACACACTTAACAGGCCATAGCACTTCAAACACTTGAAAACCCACTTAAAACACAAATTATTTATCATGTAAACAAAACACGCGCGAGTCCGTACGTCACTGACAAGACGCCATATTTTTTTAATTATTTGATTTTTTTGGTTGAACGCTTGTAGTGTTGTCATACATCTGAATACGCGGCTTTTAAGCACGAAATCGACTAAGCAATCGGATACAGTGTGCCACAGATCTTTTAAAAATGAAAAATTGAATAAAGTTTATCGGATTTCGATTAATTAAAAGGTTACGCGAGTGGACGCTAACGTGCGGCGCCACTTTCTATGCGGCGACTTTGGTCACCTCATCCACTCCAGCACTTTTGAATTGTCAAGTGGTCGGTCAGTCAGAAATATGAAGCTAGTTGCCCATTCCAAAGCGTAGTAGGTACCTATGGAGAAGAACGGGCAAGAAACTCCATGGACACTCTTTTAAATTATATTGTTACATAAATATTAGTTACATCATTAATCTTGTATATAGGTATAATTATATGTGAGAACGATGTAAATAAGACGTACACATTGAGTGTCCAGTGTACAGCAAATATAAATTCAAACAAAGCAATCCATAATAAAATAATTAAAAATAAGCCGTGGTGGCTAAGAGATGACCAGTCCCAACTGACAGCGCCCGTTCACGTTCATGTATAACTTAGTACCTACAATTTACCTATACAAATTAAAAATACTAGATTTAAGAACTGTTTATGTTCAAGTCAAAGCCCAGGGGGAGCAACAGACAGACAGCTCACCGTTCGATAAGGACCAGGCCCGGGTCGATGGCGCGTTGTATTCCACGCGCGCCTCAAAGAGATGTCAGCATCAATGACGGGGTCCCCTAGGGCCGATGCCTGCCAGGGTTGCGGGAAAGTCCGAGAGGGATACCGTGGCCCCTGGCACAGGCAACTGAAGGAACACGGGTGGGTTTTAGTCAGTAAGAGTCTGACCCGCCCTCTCGCTCTGCCCCGAGCGGGAGAAGTTATTTGATGATTTCCCACCCTCAATAAAAAAAATTACGACTGCGAAGAATTATTGTAAGTGTGCATCATTAGACGCGTGAAAAGCTGTTACAGGTTCATTAGTTTAAAAAGTGTCCATTATAAAAAGGCAGCGCGGCAGACCCTGCACAAGATGGTGGGACGAGATGGAGAAAACCACAACCAGTGGTCCATATTAGTCCTGGATTGAAAGAGCTGGAAGTCATGGGGGCCTCTGCCCAGCAGTGAATGACGCAGGCTAACAGTAACGTAATATGAAGGTCAATACCTACGTTTTTAGAGGATCACGTAAATATTTCCCCAAAAATAACTCTGTCGCCTATAAATATATTTTTACCGACCCAAAGGGGCTAACGATCAGACAGTGCGAAATCTTTACCAAAATATGGGTTAATTTGTCTGCAATGTTAACGTCACTGCGTCACAGAAGATTAATTAATAGCATCTCATGGGACGGCGAAAGGGTTAAACTAATTACGGCAGATCAGGTACAGCGAATCTCAATTTTATTAAAATGTTCATATTCTTATGGGACGGTGATAATTTATTGTAAGTACAGTCAACAACAACAGCAACAACTGACAAATGCAGTCAACAGCACAGTTTATACGAAACGACAGCTCAGAAACTGCCTCTCTCCAAATAATTTTAAACCTGAAAGTCATAAGTCATTAATTCATTTATTAACATAGATACAATGATAATGGTAATAAAAGTGCGCTATGTTATGCCCCTCTGGCATATAAATATTTGTGTTTGTTACCAAGCCAGCCAAGTCTCACATTATGTAAGAAATAAAATATAAAAACAAGCCGTACAGTAAAACCGTACAATAATCACACATTTCATCATAGGACAAATAAATTATTATTAATAAATAGCATAACGAAAAAAGAAACAAACAAAATTTCAATACAGTACATGTCAACAACACACAGAACAAATAATAAAACAGATGTCGCTAAAGAATACTAGTGTCAATATTCCAAATTTATGTCAAGGACAACAATACATTGTAGGTATTTTATAAGCATGTAAACTCATTAGGGTCTGAAATGGCAATGGGCGTTCCTCAAGGTTCGATATTGGGTCCATTCCTCTTTTTAGTTTATATAAATGATTTACCCCAATTACTTCAAAATCAACCGAAGATGGTGTTATTTGCAGATGACACATCATTGATATTTAAGATAGACCGACGGTCACAAAATCTTGACGACGTGAATAGCTCTATTCTTCAGGTCCATGATTGGTTTACGGTAAATAATTTGGTACTAAATGGTAAAAAAACCAAATGCATTAAATTTAAATTACCGAATGTAAGAAGTAGCGAGTGTGACATCATGTTGAATGGAGAAAAACTGGAATTAATTAATCACACAGTTTTTCTGGGAATCACGCTAGACGAGAAATTACAATGGGGACCTCATATAACATCTCTTGCGGGGCGGCTAAGCTCGGCCGCTTATGCTGTTAGAAAGATAAGACAGTTAACAGATGTAGAAACCGCGCGTTTGGTCTATTTTAGCTACTTCCACAGCATTATGTCGTATGGCATTTTACTGTGGGGTCGGGCTGCTGACATTGAATCCATCTTTATTTTGCAAAAGAGAGCTGTCAGAGCCATTTATAATCTACGTCAACGCGAATCTCTCAGGGAACTATTTAAAAGGATTAATATTATGACGGTACCTTGCCAATTCATCTATGAAAATATTATGTACGTAAGAAAAATCTACACCTTTTTAATAAAATAAGTGATAGACATAATTTTAATACAAGAAATAAAGATAAAATTGATCAACCATTTTTCAGATTAGCTAAAATACATACATCTTTTATGGGGTACTGTGTTAAATGCTACAACAAAATACCTTGTAATATATTGCAATTAAATGAAAGAAAATTTAAAACTCATAATTATACCTATATACAAGATTAATGATGTAACTAATATTTATGTAACAATATAATTTAAAAGAGTGTCCATGGAGTTTCTTGCCCGTTCTTCTCCATAGGTACCTACTACGCTTTGGAATGGGCAACTAGCTTCATATTTCTGACTGACCGACCACTTGACAATTCAAAAGTGCCTGTAAATGGTTTAATTGAAATAAATGCTTTGAGTTGAGTTGAGTTGAGGTACCTTGCCAATTCATCTATGAAAATATTATGTACGTAAGAAAAAATCTACATCTTTTTAATAAAATAAGTGATAGACATAATTTTAATACAAGAAATAAAGATAAAATTGATCAACCATTTTTCAGATTAGCTAAAGTACATACATCTTTTATGGGGTACTGTGTTAAATGCTACAACAAAATACCTTGTAATATATTGCAATTAAATGAAAGAAAATTTAAAACTCATATAAAAAGTTCACTGTGTAAACAAGCATATTACAAATTAGAGGATTATATCCAAGATAAGAATGCTTGGAAACATGCTGGTCCAGTTCCACAGGACAATCTAGGATCTTGACAAAATTAAAACTTGTTGCTACTTTAATTGTATGGTTTGTTATTTTTATGACATTGGTTTACATTCTGTGACTACTTTAACTCACACACTGACATATTAATTGGTTACATAATTTGGGAAATCGTATACTTTTACAATGTTTGTAAATATGTGAACACCATGTATCTATCATTTAATTAACTTATTTATCATTGCTACGTTTATTAAATTCTTTTTACCTATTTTGGTAGGGTAATTTTTATTATAGGTGCATCGTCTTCACATATAATTATATAATTAATGTATACAAAGTATTGTAACACATTTTAAAAGAGTAACGATGGAGTTTCTTGCCCATTCTTCTCCATACGAAACTACCTTTTGGAAGGGGCGACTAGAATCAATTCTATTTGAATGTAAATGTTGACGTTCAAAAGTGCCTTTTATGTGCCTATTTGAAATAAATGCTTTGACTTTGACTTTGACATGTCAACATTAAGTCCGAACAAAGTTCGTCTAATTATATAAGGTGCTATAAAAATATCTGCCACGGCTGCAATGGGAGACAGTATTGTGTTTATAGATTACAAAAGTAAAGATAAATTATTGATTATTTGTCATATTTTTTTTCATACAAAAATAATTACGTATAAATTTGAATTGATTTTTTAGCATAAAACCATCCCGTAGACTTATAAGCTGTTGCCGCACCGCACCGAATTCATTCAAAAACGCCGGCGACGACATGCAGAAACTGTTGCCATTCTGATCGGCCCCGCGCGCCCCTACCCTCACCCGCACTACCCCGTTCGTCGCACGCGCCAGCCGACGCGACCACCCGCTCGCCAGTCGCCGCCCGCGCGCCCCCACGCTCACCCGCACTACCCCGTTCGTCGCACGCGCCAGCCGACCGCCCGCTCGCCAGTCGCCAGTCGCCATCAGCGTACGGGACTTTTTTTTTAAACGGTGTGTGGTACGGCGGTGAAAGGTGGATAGGCCGAGGAGGGCCAGTGCCGTGGCCTCCTCGCTCACGGGTTTAACCCCTCTAGACTTTTTTTTGTGGGGTCGTGTAAAGGACCTTGTGTACGGCCAAACCGGACATGACATTAGAAGTGTGGAAGAACTAAAAAGGCGCATCAAACGCGCATTTAGGCAAGTTAAAAGTGAAACGGACACATTAGATAAAGTGAAGAGACATGTACGTAAGCGTGCCTACATTTCATTTGTGTGCAACGCGAAGGCGGACTTGTGCAACAGTTTTGTAGATAAGTAGGTAGGGAGTGTGTAAATAACTGTAAATACAGTGCAATTGTTGTAAATAAGATGATTAACTTTTAAACACGCCAAGTTACTGTAATTTATCGTTATTTGATATTAATCTAAGTACCTATTGTTGGGGCCCTCAGCACCAGCGGGGTGCCTTAGGACCACAACAACAACAACAACCTATTGTTTAAAAATAATAAGAAAAAAATTGCGATTCTCACACTAACTTGACAGTCCAAAGCCTGTTTTAAGTGTGATGGGAAGTTTATCATCATAGTTACGTCAGTTTTTTGGAAGAATGCGGTAGCTGGTAAGTAATTGCACTTTTAAAACACTTGGCGTATTATTGCGTACCTAGTAGATTAGGTAGTGACGAACTAGTCAGCTGATATCAGTTTTCATTCAAAGAACAGATGGAAAGAGATAGCAGTTGTTTTCATTGACGAAGCGACCCATCGCGCGTAATTTGTGAACCACATTATGCAGGGTAGAGTCAATGTTATTTTAACTACTTTATTTTCTCAAATTGAATTAACTGTTCCGGGGTACGAAATTTCTTCACTATTGTAATCTATAAACACAATACTACCTCCCATTAAAGCCGTGGCAGATATTTTTATAGCACCTTATATACAACGTGGCGCTACAATGGTGACTTTAATTTAATACACGGGTAGGGCTAGTGCCCATTAACCATATAAATATTGATAGGTTAAAATAATACGTAAACTGAAAAAAAAAATTTTTCAAACAAACTAAATAATAAAAAAGTCATTAAAATTGGGATCACCCTTGCAAAAATTCATTCATGAAATTACTTACCTAGCTCGCTTACGTTAACTCGGAGCGGCAATGTGTCGGTTCGCGGGCTGGCAACCGCGCATCGCGTTTTGTACCTACTCGTGATCGGTCCGATTCTTTGACGGCATATTATCAAAGAAACCGAGCGGCGCAAGTGGTACAAACACTTATCACATCACCCTCTCTTGTTACTATTAGTAATAACTGTCATCACTAATCACTGCCATCACGATCATAAGTTTACACAAGCACTAATAGCACAAATAAATGCGTCCGTATCGCAAGAGGTGTAAACGTACCTACTAGATAAGAAAACGAAAACCAATCAAAGTGTCTTTATCGCAGTACCATGATCTAATTACTATCCTAATTACACAAAAAGAAATAAATAAAACAATAGCTAAGAGTCTTTTTCGCGACGTAATTATGCGCACTAGTGTAAATAAGTGCGTCAAGGACACGGGTTCGACTAGCACTAGAAAAGCAAAAAAAGAATTCGTGTTCGGTGCGGCGGGTGGGTGGAAGGGAGAGCGCGCGTCGCCTGCGCTGCTCGCCAATAAAGGAAATTTCCTTAAATTCGCCTACTCTATGCATTTGTTTCATCCTAATAGTATTGCTTATTCGTTTTAATTTCATTGATGCGAAGTTATGATCCGTGACCGAGGGAAATGACCGCTGCGCGACAGTTCTTTAAGTACAGGTTGCTCTAAGATGCTATTTCCTAAATTCTTTAATAAATCTGTAAATAATAACGTTTAATGGAAATAAAAAATTGTCATGAAACGAAAATGTGAAAACGTATATGTGTGTTAAATTAAGGTCACCATTGCAGCGCCACGCTGTATAACTCATTAGTAAAATCAAACCTTGAATACCTAATCGAAGTGTGGGGTTCAGCCGCAAAATCTAATCTAAACTCACTACAACGAATACAAAACAAAATTATCAAAGTATTATTTCACTATCACTATCTATATCCAACAAATAAAATATACCACAAAACTAAACTACTAAATCTCGCACAACTTTACAAAACCTGCATTCTCATAAAAAAAATCACCACGAAATCCGTACAATCAAACATACAACTACATAAGAAAGTAATAGCATGCAACACAAGAAGCAAAAACAAATTTCAACTATTGACTGCACGTGCACGGACTAATTACGGGAAAAAAACAATATTGGTTGAGGGGACACAACTGTTTAATGATTTACCGGAGGATTTAAAGAGATGTGATAGTATAAATATATTTAAGGCTAAACTTAAGAAGCATATATGTACCCTGTAACGTCACCAACGCCCCAGAGGCAAATACGACATTATTATTTATCATTAGATATAAGTACTTTGTATCTCATTTAAAGTGAACTATGTAATTTATGTTCTTATGAGAAATAAATGTCTTTAAACCTAAACCTAAAAGTCAATAGATTATTGTCTGTTAAAAATTCCGAAATACTGTAATATGCCTTGTTCCTCAGTATGGGATTTAGCTGTTGCTTAGATAAGCTGACGTTCAATTCTTAGAGAGATCGTGGTATGTGGATACATTTAATCCGGCGCCATGCAACAAACACTTTTATATATTAGTGCTGTGTGGAACCATCTTGTTTATTTTATTTATTAGGGAAAACCAACAATTACACATTAAGAAATACAGAAAGATAGGATACATAAATGATACAAATGTGAAATCAACCACGTTCTCCACAAACTCTTACGCATAAGCTACCTAGTGTTATCCCGTCGACTTCGGGAGTAAGTTAATGTCCGACATTTTTAAATTAATTTTCGATTTAGGTCTTTTAATTTTGAATGAATGAATTGTCCGTTTATTCAAATCATAACTGTCATTCTTTGACATTGACAGTTGTTTTAAACGGCTATTTATAACACGGCAACAATTAATTCGTTTTTGGCAGAACTCGTTTGCATGCGTCAATTTATATAATTATATAATATAATATGAGACAACATCCACACAAGGTCTTCAGGTCCCGAACTAGGCAGAGCCTGTACTACGGTAACCTGATGACTGATATACATACTTATATACATATAATTATGTTTGAATTGTTAGTGTGAAAGTATTTACAATGAATATTACCTGCGTAATGATGGTTATTTCATGTCCGCTAACAAAATGACCGTAAACAAGTTTTCCTTTTAAAATGTTGCCATTATTATTTTATAACGGGAGGGGCTTATGGCTAAATAATAACAGTCGATCGAACGTTAAGCTACGCTTGCCAATCTGATCTGTCCGTGGATGGGTGACCATCCATTACATATCGAGACCCCTCCATGCCTCGGAAAGCACGTTAAGCCGTTGCGTTGGTCCCGGTGGTCATTTGTAGATCTTTGACAGTCATTATGTTTTATTTATAATTATATTATATTTTATATTTCATTATTGGTCGTCAGAAGCCCGAAAGTCTCACAAGCAGTCTTACCAAGGGTATCGTATTACCCAATAACTGAGTTTTGGAGGTAAGATCTATGTCGCTCTATGTTAAATACTGGTATTCTGCTGCATCCAGTTAGACAGGAAGCCGACCCCAACATAGTTGGGAAAAGGTTAGGCAGAAGATGAATTATATATTAAATAAATTAAAGAGATAATTATATATTAAATTAATTATAAATAAAATTAATAATAAACATAAAGAGATAATTATATATTAAATTAATTATAGAAATAAATAATAATAAAATTAAAGAGATAATTTTAACGCCACTACCTACCTGTACCATTCATAATTACTATCCCATTCTAAATCATTTTATGAGGTCCAGCACCAGGAATAATTTTCGGCTAAGCGACTAGCTATCAACTTAGGTACTGACCGTATTTTAAATATCAACGGAGACTAGCCTTCGGCGCTTGAGATAATAGAGTGCACAAATGTGTGCGCAGACACAGATGCACTCTCTCATACTCCGACTAGACGGCAATCCAATACGACCGGAGAGAGATAAGGCGCAGGACCAATGTCTTAACGCGTTTTCCGAGGCACGGGTATCACACTGGCAACTTCCAAATTCCTAATGGAAAAACCCAATAACACTTTGTCCGACCTGGGAACCAAACTTTGGACCCCAAGCTGAGCAGTCGCGCTTGCAACCACAAGACCAAAGGGGCGGGGAGCGCTGAAGAAACGTACAAAAGATTATAGGTCCCGTGTATGTAAGTAAAATAGATTCACACCGCCGCTGCCGCCAGTGAGTACTCGTTTGTTTCAAAGACAAGAGCTATCAAAGAGTATGCTCGCGCAGCGACTCTCGCTTGGCCGACAGAATAGGTACTCACCGAGGGTCTCACACTTGGTACTGCCCCATTAGTCTCGTGTTTGCCAGCGCCTTTCTGCCTGCCTACCTTTGTCTGCGGACTATGAATGTGAGGGAAGAGAGAGGGCACACGCTTGTGCACTATAATATCTCCCGCTTCGAAGGCTAGTCTCCGTTGAGGTTGGCCGCCATGGCCGAAATACGGTCTGAATGACTATACATACGCATAACAGCAAGTAATTGCTCGTCACCGTCGCGCATTCGCCGCTCATTACTCGCCAACTCGTTCTTAGTTGCTAACTCTAGTCGCTTCTCGTTAATCGCTGACGGTAGTGCAGGTGCCTAAAATAATGCTCTCATCAAAACGAGACCATAATACCTACTTTGTTTCCAACTTATGAAATTTATTTTTAACCTTCCCTTGAGTGGTTCGCCTCAAAGTTTACAAGTGCTTGGCAACGCTTCAGGCCGTGTCTTGAAAAAAATAATTTCAGCAATGCATTCACATTTAACGCGCTGGGACGTGGTAAAATTTTGTGAAGATGAAGTTAGAATGAACTTGAAAATATCGCGCGAGTTTCGTTCAGATATTTATTTGTGGAAGATCTTAAGCCAACCGTCAACTGTGAATGGTCCAGGATAGTTTTTAAATCCGCTTAAAGCTAAAAACACGCTACTACCCATTTTCGTACCACAATTTTATTATGGCCCGTTTTTATAATGGCCTGGCAGAGATTTTCCCGAGTCTTGCAAAAGAAGAAAAATATCATTATTTAAAACCGCTGGCTGGATAAGAACAGTGCTTTTCTTAGTTTATAGTTGCATACACTAGTAAATGTTCTGTCCTATTTTGTATTACTAAAACACTTTAAATGGCGAAATGTGGGTGTACTGATCACCTCTGCGTCGTAATGGCCTTCGTGAAATAAAGGCAATATTCTGTTCGGGTGATAAATGTTCTTCAATGTCAAAAGTCAAAGTCAAAGCATAAATTTCAAATAGGCACACAAAAGGCACTTTTGAACGTCAACATTTACATTTAAATATAATTGATTCTAGTCGCCCCTTCCAAAAGGTAGTTTCGTATGGAGAAGAATGGGCAAGAAACTCCACCGTTACTCACTTACAGTTTTGGACTAACAATACTTAATATTAATAGCACTCTTTACTTTACAATTTAAAATTACATTAATATTGCAAAGCTGTGTTTTACAATAATTAAATCACTTTAAAATACCATTGTAATTTGTGATGACTTAAAAAACAAACTTAACTAAAGATTATTTTGACGAATCTCCCCCCCTTTTTATATACGCCCTTTTCATTGCAAAAAACAGTTTTACGTTGAACGCAAACGATATTTAGTACCGAAAGTGCGCCTAGATGGCGTTGGGATTGAGTTACATCGCGCTATCGTTTGCTGCACGGCGCGGCATTTGGTTGGGTGGCTTGGAGCAAGGCATACAAGTTAACTTTGCGCAGAGGCAATGTCGTAATCATTGAGGTTAATCCGTCCGAGGTACGATTATTGGTAGTTGAAAAAATTACCAATACCCCGCCGTGTGGACGTGAAATACCGTCCCCGAAGGTAATTTTTGATTGACTGTAGTTGCCCTGAGACTACCTTGTTCAAAGAGTTGTTAATTATGTATACATAGCTATCTGTTCCTAATAATACAGCAAACTTATGTGATCATCTGCGGAAGGCATAATAAACAAGTAGCTACTCAAGTACTTAATATGTGACATCAAAGAAACACCAAAACCATCTGACGAGACAAACGACGCCATAGGAAGGATACCGTAGCGACTTCAAAAATGTGTCACCTCTTAGGGCATCAAGTCTGCTATACAATAGTGTCAGAATGGTCTATCATTGATAGTAATTGTTGATTTTGACAAGTTTACTAATCTACTAATAAAATGGCGTCATTATGACTTTCTAATGGTCAACCACTGACACTCTATAATAATAATAATAAAATTGTTTATTTCTCACCATTTAAACTTACAGCTATACAATTAGGTACAAGTGTACAAGTAGGTATTTCAACATTTTTAGGTGATCAAAATAAGGTGCACAGAGTATTGACCCTAGCCCCTGAACTAGGCGGGAACCTGTATCTCAGGGGATAGTGTTCAGCTATTGTCATTCTAATATTACCTTAGGACATTTGTGTGTAATTCGTATCAGTAAGTACCATTAGAGAGTGCTAGGGTTTGTCGGTGAGTTAGAAGATTATGAGTTATGGATCTGGGCATGTGTGTAAATATGAATGGTGTAATGGAAGAAGATGTGTGAATGATGTAGTGGTGAAGTAAGTGAGGAAATGTGTGTGTGTGTTAGTTATGATTATACATGAAGGGTCATTAGCTTTTCAGTGTTTTCGTAATCCAATTGCAATAAGTACATTTTTATATTAGATTTGGCTTCATGGCTGCTAAGATTTATTATATTCGTTTTTTCGTTAAATTTGTTATAAATAATAGAACTTAAGACATAGTGTTGTCGCTTTCCAAATTGTGTGCTGTGTGGGACTCTAGGACAAGGTGCTGGATTTCTGCGTTTTCCAGTATCAACAGGCGGGAGGACTGTTCGATGTCTTCTCATAGTGGATGCGAGTACAAAAAGCTGTCGAATGGTTAGCACCTGACATTCTGAGTACAGTTGTCTAGTTGGGTATCTAAAAGGCTTCCTATTTATGACCTTCAGAACAGCTCTTTGGGCTCGCTCCAGGGCTAAAAACATCGTCTTTGAGGCACCGCCCCACACTGGGATACAGTAGTTTATGACAGATTGACACAGTGCGATATAGATTTTTATAAGAAGCTCTTGTGATGCAGATTCTCTGAGAGTTTTAAACAAGAAGATCATGTTCCTCAACCTTGCTACTACTTTTTTAAGTTGTTTATCCCATCTTAGGTGTTCATCGATTTGTACTCCTAAATATCTGACAACACTGGCAGGTGTTATAGCCTTACAATTACAGTTTTGTGTTTTATCTCGACAAGTGTGTGCAATTATATTAAAGTCATCAGGTTGTTTGTTATTTGCTCTTATTTTAAAGGCTACGTAATTAGTTTTGTCTAAATTAAGTGTCAGTAGATTGGAGTTGAGCCAACACATTATTCTCCTAAGGCAATCCTCAGCTATTTGCTTTATGAGAGCCCAACTAGAACCATGTACCACAATAGCTGTATCATCTGCATACGTGTAAATTTTTGCATTTGGTGTGGACATTTTACAGAGGTCATTTATGTAAATTTTGAATAGTGTTGGACCTAAAACACTGCCTTGCGGCACTCCAAAATTGACAACTTGTTCAGCACTGAGATAGGAACCAATTCGCACCTGTTGAGTCCTATTAGTCAAATAGTCCTTAAATATATGAAGAGGTTTTCCCCTGATACCCATGGACTCAAGTTTGGACAGTAAGATGGGGACAGAGACCGTGTCAAAGGCTTTTGCCATGTCCAAGAAGATGCCAAGACATTTGTTTTTGCTATCCAGATGTCTTGCAATGGATTGAGTCAGGTCCAGAACGGCATCCTCAGTGGATATACCACTGCGGAATCCATACTGATTATCTGCAATAATATTGTATCGGTTTAAAAAACCATTTAGTCTGGTATTCATGATTTTTTCTAGCATCTTAGATAGTGCGGACAACACTGATATTGGCCTATAATTATTGACACAGTCTCTGTCCCCTCCCTTATAAATGATAAATGATGATAAATGATTTTATTTCTGTAAGTAGGTTTGTTACAAACACTTTTACACGTCAATCATATTTTTAAAACTAGATGAGGTCGGCGTTTCATAACTGACTACTCTGAGAAGAAAGGCCGAAACAAACTCAGAGGTCACAGTCTCTTTTAAAGTCCAGACATAATCTTGGTCAGATCATGTGAAGACCATGTAGATTTGTGTCTGAAACGGTCTTTTGAGGAAAAACCATACAGATTGAGCGGACCTGTCCAGTCAGTGCACGCATTTGTCAGTAATCTTGCCGCTCAACTGAGAACTTAAGGAGCACAACGATTCGACGAACAATACCAAAGAAAGGACATTTGGGTAGGCCGCATAAATTACTCAAGCTGCCAGATCGTGAAACTAACTAAGAAATAAAATAAAAAAAAGTAATAATCCACATAATCTTCACATTCACAATAATTTAAATAATATAATACTTTACAAAGTAATTACTCATGTCATTGTATGTATAAAATTCATGAATGTCAATGTGTATATAAATATTCGAACATAATCTTTGAGGACCATGTAGATTAGTATCTGAAATGGTCTTCTGAGGAAAGAACCACGCAGATTAAGAGGACCTGTCCAGTCAGTGCACGCATTTGTCAGTAACCGTGCAGCTCAACTCAGAACTTTAGGAGCTCAACGATTCGACGAACAATACCAAAGAAAGGACATTTGGGTAGGCCGCATGAACTACTTAAACTGCCAGATCATGATTAAAACTGAAACAATGACCCACATAGTCCTCAAATTCACAATATTATTAAAACAATAAATTGTACTTCTCAAGGTAAGTATTCAAGTCGTTCTGTTATAATAATTATCAATTTATCAGTGTATGTAACAGAAATAAAAGAAAACATTCAGTATGCAGAAAATTGGAACAACTCAATCCCAAGCCTTTTTGTCCTCAATATAATCCTTAACGGTATAAAAGCCTTTCTGGCACAACTTACGTTTAATGAATGATTTGAATTTATTAAGGCTTAGATCTTGAACGTGGCTTGGAAGTTTATTATAAAAGCGTATACATTGACATCTGAACGAGCCACCTATTTTCTTGAGCCTTGTTGTAGGTACAACGAAGCTGTGTTTGTTCCTAGTATTTATATTATGGATATCACTGTATTTTTTAAACAAGTTTATATTTTTATGGGCATATAAAAGATTTTCAAAAATATACTGTGAAGGCACAGTCATTACATTAATTTCCTTAAATTTCTCTCTGAGAGTGTGTCTCGGGCTTAACTTATAAATTGATCGAACAGCTCTTATGTACTGGGTGAATCAGAGCTTTTTTAAAAGCTTGAGGGAATACACCCGTGTTTATACATCGGTTAAATATGTGTGTAATGGGGGCTACCAGAATGTTCCTACACTGCTTTAGCAGATTGGAAGATATTTTAACCCAACCCGTTGCACAGTTACTACGCAACTGCAGTATTACTGATTCAACCTCAGTGTAGTCTGTCTCCATGAGAACAAAGGAATTAACAGGGGGAGACGATTTATTCTGAGATGGCTCTGACTGCGTATTTAGATTCGAAGAAAGTATAGTGTTTGCTAAGTTCCGACCAATATTTGTAAAAAATGTGCACACATGGTTAACAGCTAAATTAGGATTATTAGTTAGCAAATCTGAAGGCGAATCTATTGAAAGAAATTATAGCATAGAATGGTAATCTCGTACATAATGACAAATGAATGACTGACATATGCGGTCCCGGGTCGACAGCGCGTTGTGTTCCACGCGCGCCTCAAAGAGATGTCAGCACCAATGACGGGGTCCGCTAGGGCCGATGCCTGCTAGGATTGCGGGAAAGTCCGAGAGGGATACCGTGGCCCCTGGCACAAGCAACTGAAGGAACACGGGTGGGTTTTAGTCAGTAAGAGTCTGACACGCCCTCTTGCTCTGCCCAGAGCGGGAGAAGTTATTTGATGATTTCCCACCCTCAAAAAAAAAAAAAAACGTATGCGATAATGAAAAAAAATTATTAAATGTTCATTTAAATAGTAGTTTTTCGAAAATCATTTCTACTAACGGGTTTTATAATAATGGCAATACGACAATGTCATTCTAGCACGATTATATTACGAGACCACCGACCGACCAATGATGGACCATTATGAATTTTGCAGATTACGAACTTTTAGGAAAATGACAATGGGATCGTGTTGGAATGACGAATTTATAAAAAATAGCAGACTTGGGGCCCAGAATGCATAAATATCAGACATGTATTGCGTTATAAATATCTGTCTACTCAGTTCAGTTCAGAAGAATGTGACACCTTGCTGTGATCAAAAATAGCTTCTTCTATATCGCAATCACTGGAAGCATACATATCTGACACTAATATTTGAAAGTAAAGATGTCGATGATCCACCTACTGTTTTCTTTTTTGGCAACTGTGCCGATGTCGACTACTCAGCCAGCATGGTCATCAGTCTTAAATTATGTGAGTATTCATTTCTTATTTAATGCAGTAGGTAGGCAAACATTGAAAAAAGGTCAAACTGTTTTTGTGAAGTAACCTACTGAAAAATGAATTAAACGAATGTAAATACAAAAAAATACACTAGTCTCGCTTGAGTGAAATTAAAAAAAATAAACACCGCTCGTACGCCTTCCAAAGGTCCCAAGTAATGTCTAAAACGTAATAAACAATAATGATGTTGTTGTATATATCCCGAAAATTCAAGATTTCGAGGGACAAAATCTATTGACTAGAACAGAGTCATTTTATTTCTCCAATAATAATTCTCGAAACATCCACCATACATAGAAAATCTCCTTACAAAAATTGAACGAACGTTGAAATTCGTTCGAAACGAATTTGAATTTCGCATTCCGCTTTCCATATTCAAATATGAGAATCAAAGAATGCCGGGCGCTTGAAAGATTTTATAGAATATTCTGCGGATGCACTTTGATTCAAAACGTTCAATTGTCTCGGTCTTGTTGGGAACGCAATGTTTGTGAAGGAAATGTACGGAGACGTACAAGTTTTGTTGCTTAGAAAATAAATAGAAAAAGGTAAAGTATATTTGACATTGTTTTGCCGCCTGGAATAGACAAAACTTAGTGTAACAGCTTTGAGATTTTACGTGGGGTAGTAGGTATGAAATTAATTATTTATTTCTTTAAGTAGATTTTTTAAGACATTTTTACACTTCAATATTTTAATGCTAGATGGCGCTGGCATTTCCTAGCTGACTGATCCCTGAGAAACAAACTCAGAGGACATGGTCTCTTTTAAGCCCACACATTATATTATTAGGATTTTATGTGAGTCTAACAATACCGGGCCATATCTGGAAGGGCCTTTTGAAGAAAGAGCCATTGCAGCTTTGAGTTGACTGGTCCTATTAGACGGCATGCATGCATCAGCCATCAACCTATAGCTCAACCCTATTTTAGGGAGCTCAACGACCCGTCACACGACACTACAAGATCCGCAGGACATTTACGTAGGCCATTATATAAAATACTCAAAACTGCCAGACAGCTATAAATTCATGGTACTCACATTCGCAGTCAGTTTTCTCTTTAAATATTGTAATATAGTTATAATCATGTGTAAAAAATAGTGTAATAAGAAAAATCCAAAGGCAATTTTATAACTTTTTATTACTATCTCCTGCTCGCGACTTTGTCCGGGTCAAATTTCGACCCCCGACGCACCACGTCGCATCCCGTGCAGCTATACTCGTAATTACTTCATAGCCCAGGCTTAATAGCCTGGGCTATGAAGTCAACAGTCGACTCTCGTTAATTCAAACCTGCGATAATTCGAACCTCTCTATAATTCAAAGTTATCACGAGTTCCCTACAAAATCTCTTTATATTTCGAACTAAATCAATACATTTTTATGCACTTGGTAATTCGAACGAAAAAATCATTGCTATATAACAAAACGACGCGTTAATTCGAACTCATCGGCGTCCAACACTCGACAATTCAAAGTTGCAGAGAGAAAGAGGCGGAAAGATCGGAAAAGGTCGGAAAAACTTAAACCCTTAGTGATAGGAAAAGCAATGGAACCGCGATGTTTCATTGCATCATTAAATTAAATTTGAACTATTTGATATTTCAAACACTCTATAATTCGTTATATTTTAAGAGTCCCTCCAGTTTCGAATTACCGAGAGTTTACTGTACTTCGTTTATGCTTAGCGTTCTTTCAGTCTTTTTGTCTTTTAGCTCGGCTCCTAAGAGTCTTAGCGTTATGGTAAATAGCATGCAGATCTCCTCGACAAACTTGACCGTCTTCTAAATAACTGCATTCGACTCGTTTTTAATCTGCGTAAATATGATCACGTCTCTGCGCATCGGTCGCTTCTAAAGTGGTTGCCCATACGCCAGCGCAGAGAGCAAAAGGCGCTGACTACCTTGTTTTCATTTCTTGATTCTCCCTCTTCCCCTGGTTATCTAGCCCCCCACTTTCAGTACATTTGCGCCAACCACAATAGAAATCTACGTTCTTCACACAATCGTCTTCTTCAATGTCCCACTCACCGCACAGACTTCATTCACTCTTCCTTCTTTGTTCAATCTATCTCTCTGTGGAATGCACTCCCCCAGGAAATCAGGATGGCAACCAACCGATTATCCTTTAAAACTAAAGTTCGCGAGCACATTCGTAAGAAGCTAGCAGTATCATCACAGCGGTAATGTTTTCTCATTGTTTGTCCTATTTGTTTTTAACATACTCGTGTATTTATGACTGGTAGAAAATGCCTATGGCATTAAGTCCGCCTCTGTACATATGTGTGCTTAAAGTGTTAAATAAATAAATTAATAAATAACCTTACTCAAGAATGGGGCTATCTAATGCAAAAAGTATTTTTCAAATCCGACGGGTAGTTCCCGAGATTATTAGTGCAGATGGATATTGGCCATATAAACTTTCGGAAAATCGGTTTATGTGCTTGCAGATCCGATTCTCATAATAATTTTCTATTTTCACTCAAGGCAGAAGTATCCAGAATAATGTTCATGAAACTCGAGGCGTTGGATCAGTAAGAGACTAATCAGAGAAGGTAGGTATTTGTAGGTAGTAGGGGTAGGTTACGACTTCTTTAGAATGGTTAGGTACATCAAAAAAATACGTGTGGCACTCAGGGACTGCCGCGGTAAAGCTATTGCATAGCATTTTTATCAAATTTTGCAATTATAATTATTTATTTAATTTATGGCCTACCCAAATGTCCTTCCTTTGGCATTGTTCGTCGAGTGACCGATCGATCAATCGATCAATCGATCGATCTTTTCCGGCCTACCCAAATGTCCCTTCTTGGCATCGACGAACAAAGCCAAAGAAAGGACATTTGAGTAGGCCGGAAAAAAATTAAACAAAAGAAAATTGGGGGGTTATTTTTTTTTGAGGTTGGGAAATCATCAAATGACCCCTCCCGCTCTGGATGGAGCGGAAGGGAGTGTCAGACTCTTACTGACTAAGCCCGCGATAAAAGCTATGCAATAGCTTAAAAATTGCGAAATCTACTACAAAATGCAAAACTCTTTAGCGTATACATTCCTCATAATCACATTAATTAAAACACCTAAAACAACACAATTAAATTAGAGTTACCGAGATTCCGTTTGATAGACACATAAAAAAATCCTTTTTCATGTGGACGGTTTACCCTCGTGAATTACAGGAAAAGGTTCCCGTGTATAGAGAGTAAATTTAAGGACAGGATCAACTGAAGCATTTGGAACACTTACTTTGTCAGGGGTTTATGTTACAAGATTTCGAGGGAAAAAATGGTGATAGTTTTTTACAACCACACCATAACGGTAGGTAACTTGTGGACGGGCGCTAATCTGTATTGAAATGAATATTTCACTCCCACAGACCATATTTGGCCGTTAAAAACAACCGTGTGGGCGATACCGACCACATCAAGGCCACGTCACAGTGACAACGTAACCACCAGCGAGACCACGCACTAGCGGCCGGCCACATCGCAAACACAACGTTGCGTCGACTATTTGATTTTGTAGTTACCACAACGCAACTGCATGAAGCTGCAGCGTGCGGCGTGCTATTCACCCGTAACCACTTGTTGCCAACATATCGTAATAAAGTAAAGTTTAGTCCTCGTTTTATAAAATAAACACAATTTTGTAATCAATTTTGAAGAAGTTACGAAGCTCAATAATATTTGGCAACTTTAACTTTATGCTTTGGTAACAAAATTCAAGTCTTTTTAAAGGTACACAAAACTTATAAAACAATACGAACACAGTTTTTTTTCTTGCATTTTAATTAGTCACCATTAAACATTAGTCATCATTTTCTATTATTGATCTGTAAATAAAAATAATTACTAGAAAAACATAATTTAGAGACATTGGATGGCAAAATAATTATTACACTCTGAAACTGAGTTTTCAGAGGGCACCGAAGAGTGAAATTCAGGAAAATTCTCATCTTTAGATGCATCTTTCAAGTTTTCTAGACTTTGCTATCAATTCACTCGTTCTCAATGTCACCATAAACATAATTTTCGCTCAGGAGAACAACTTTTGCATAGTTTAAAAACTTAGACTGAAAAAAAATATAATGAAAATACAGATGTGACTTTCATTTAATGTAATATTTAAAAAAATGGTTATTAAATATGAGAAATACGCAAGCGGTCTCCAGGACCGACGTCAGGCGGTAGTGTAACTTAAAAACACGTCAGGTGGCTAAGGGTTAAGCAACGTAATGTCAAACGAGCGTTTCTCGCCATCAAACTGTTAAGTTTGGCGAGTTGGAAATTGGTAAAAAATAAAGGATATTGGATGTGATTAAAAAAAAAATTGATCATCGGGCGCAGGAGCACTGTCATTATTGATTTGGGATATAAGGCTAACTATCTCAGTTCCATGGGGTGCAAGAAGAATGTGTGCAGGCAGGTAATATTTGGTCTACAATTGTCGAAAGGGAGGCTTCGGTTTCAGAGAGTCTTGTTAGAATTTGGCCAGCCAGATTTTTACCAAATGAAGTGAAATAGGTGTTGCATTTGTTGAATGATTCTGTGGAGTCGTTTGTATTTGTGACTAGCTTAGAAGGGTATGTTGATGTTTTCTTGTCGCTCTATATTGACTTTATAGTCTTCCAAAGTCTCATGGAGTCAGCTCGGTTAGTCTCTAATAGATTGCTGTGGTATTCCGTTTTTAGCATTATGTAGCAATTTGTTGCTGAAGTTCGGGTGTATATGAGTCACTGCATTTGATTTTCAGGGTGACTGCCTAAAGCTAAGGTGGAGTTTTACGCGGAGCCGCTTGCATTTTATTAAGTCTGGGGTGCTCCGGATTAGATATTTGCTTCGGCTTGTTAGGACTTTGTGTCAGAGTGTTTTTGTTATTGTGATAAGTATCAGGCGCTTTAGAGGCGTTGGTTATCCTTCCCGTGTTAAGCATACTTTAAGGTCTGATAAGCCCTTTTACGGACCGCTATAAACTTACTTCTTGTACCACAAAAGATTCCCCCAAACACCAAGGGGACCAATAGCAGAAACCGACTTTTTTCACGGCTCAGAGTTTTGTTGTACTGCAAAGGAGACATGTTTGTTATCTATTTCTATTACCTCGATTCTTGTTTCCTATCAAAGGGTTGGAAGTACTTGTGTTTGCTGTCGTTTCTCTTCTATGTTTACTTGTGAGTAGCATTTTGTCACACATTTTCAGTACACAGAACTGACAGTGAGTGCATAGTCGAAACGACAGGGTCTATTTGTCCATGTGACAGTTAGATAGTGTTATTGTCAAAAGTGATAAAGCACTTACAAAGTCGATTATACCTACACAGAAGGCAAATAGTTATGTGTGTTGTGTTATGAACAGTTTTATAATTCCATAATTATTATGCTTAAACAAAAGAATGTCATCACACAGGGCCTCCTTAAACTTAGCCATTTTGCAATAGTGAGCCAGTTCTGGCTTCTGCTACTGACTGACGCGGACGCAAAGTCAGTCAGTACAGAACTGTCTTCAAATATATTTGTACGCGAAGCCTGCGAAAGGCCAATGACTAAACTGTCAACTGAACTGAATCACAAAATGGCCTCGTAGCCGGAACCTGTAATTTAAATATGTTTTTTCATTCTCACATTTCTACATTTGTAATAAAAATATACTTTATAAACAACAACAATAAAATTGTACCCGTACACCTTTGCATAACCCTTCAGGTAAATAGGCGTGATGTTATGTAACACAATGCAATTGTTTTGTTTATTTTCAAGCTGAAAACACGGTATAAAGGCTTGTTCACGGCTTCATAGAAAGGGATCGGCGGAGGACAAAGCTCGTGTTTATTCAAAGTCGCGTCAATTCTCAAGTTTCAATCTTCTCCTGGAATATCTTTGAAACATAAGTAATTGTTCTGTCCCAATGAAATTCCGAGTGGCGTCTAAGGACTGGAAGACGAACGCCTTTTTTTTTTTTTTTTTGTGGGTGGGAAATCATCAAATAACTTCTCCCGCTCTGGGCAGAGCAGGAGGGCGTGTCAGACTCTTACTGACTAAAACCCACCCGTGTTCCTTCAGTTGCCTGTGCCAGGGGCCACGGTAACCCTCTTGGACTTTGCCGCCACCCTAGCAGGCATCGGTCCTAGCAAACCCCGTCATTGGTGCTGACATCTCTTTGAGGCGCGCGTGGAACACAACGCGCCGTCGACCCGGGCCTGGTCCTTATCGAACGGCGAGCTGCCCATTGCTCGCCGTTCGCAAGCCCGCGCCTACGGTGGCCGGGAATCGGCCTGCGATTCCCGACGCCCAGGGCGTCTCCTGCGGCGGCTAGGGGCGTGAGGGCGCAAACTTTGCCTCTCCCTCACGCGTTCCGCCTCCTCCTTCGCGAACATTACTGCTTCGCAGAAGGAGGTGACGGCTTCCAAGCCCTCTCGCTCCGTACCATGGCCTGGACCAAGGCCGGACGCGAGAGATCGCCACCGCCAATCGCCTCCACGAGGACACGGCGGTGCTCCGCCCAAGCCGGGCAGACCTCCACCGTATGCTCCACCGTGTCCTCCGGGCGATCCACACAATGGTGACACCCGGGCGTTTCCTCCCGCTTTATCCGGAACAGGAACCTCCCGAAACAACCGTGTCCGGTGAGGACCTGCGTCAGGCGGAAGGTGAGGACGCCGTGGCGCCTCTCTAGCCACTCCTCAAAGAGAGGACTTATCGCCGCAATTGTGGCGTGGCCAGCGCTGGGTTGCGACAATCGCACTCTCCATGCCGCCCTGAGATCCCGCCGGAGCTCTGTCCGCTGTGCCGTGATTTCTCGCGGCAGCGGAGCTACGCCCCGGCGTTTCGCCTCCTCGCGCCACTCCCAAACGTGCGCGAGGACTGGAAGACGAACGCCTGGCGCGCCGATGTCCCTGCCACCCTGAATTAGGTGTAGCTAAATCTATTTTGGTACATAATCACAACACCACCAACTACGCCTCATAGAAAGAAAGAAAAAGTGTTTATTGCGACTCGTACAGGAAGTGCACAAACTAAATTATAAAATAAAAACCAAACTATATAAAAACAAAAAGTAACAAAAGAAAAAGGAAACAGAAATTCCTATACGAGGCCAAAAGGCCCCTATCTCAGCATGATGCTGCGACATTTAAAAAAAACAAATAAATGCCGCAACGCTGGTATTCTGATAGGGCCCGCTGTGAACAATACAAATAGCTGGGCCTGTGTTGTAACCATTTTCCAACCAACCATTAACCATTTCTCAAGGTAGTTTAGAGACAGGACAGGTCCCGATGATAGGACCTAATATCATTTTGCAACTCTCACAAATCCCTTGAAACAGGACGTTTTTTTGCAAATATAGACCAGCTATGAAAGTGCATGGGAACCCTCTTAAATATTTATGTTTAATTCCTGATACCCATCTACAGATCGTATTGAATTTCATGGTGAAACCAACGATACAATTGTACCTTTTTGTGGACAAGACCGAAGAAAGCAATTAAAATGGAAACGAATTTATATCTTCCGGGAGGGATACCGTTATTTTCATCGGAGATTACAGTCTTATCCTTACGTCAGCAGGATACGACCACCGTGAGGGAGGATGATTGAGTATGAGGATTTCAAATCCACATTGATATGCAGAATCTTCAGATCCCGTGCAATCCTCGGCCTCTCAAGATTCTCTCTATAAATCCTTAATCGTTGGCTGTGTTAAAAAGTTGCACAAAAAAAAAAGTTTTCAAGTGACGCAGCTACCAATTGTTACTAGAAACTTTGATCTCACCCCCGGGAGTAAAATGACAGTAGCGTAGTAGTGACAGCAATTTAAGCTCAATTGAACTGAAATTGATGCAAAGGTATAGGAATTTCATTGGATAGGTAGGTACACTGAATATTGAACTTATAAAAAAGCATTTGGGAAGTCTGTAATTTCATGTCAGTTCAGTTCAGTTTCAGTCATGTTCGTGAACGGGCGCCGTCAGTAGGCACTGGTCATTTCTTAGCTGCCACGGCTTATTTTAATTTCTTAATTGTTTTTATATTTTTATTACGGACGCTTTTAACGTGCACGTCTTTCTACATCGTTCTCACATGTATAATTACAACATGAATGATGTAACCACTTTTTTGTAAAAATATTTTGATTTAAAAGAGCGTCCATGGAGTTTCTTGCCCATTCTTCTCCATAGGTACCTACTACGCTTTGGAATGGGCAACTAGCTTCATCTTTCTGACTGACCAACCCCTTGACAATTCAAAAGTGCCTGTAATTGGTTTATTTGAAATAAATGCTTTGAGTTTGATTAATTTGTCAATATTACTAAATAAAATAATGTAATATCGCTTTGTAGTGCACTAAAATATTGATTTAGAATTGCAATATTTTGTTTTAGGTGGCGATACTTAATATTGCAATTCTACTAAATCAATATTTTAGTACACTACAAAGCGACATATAATGATACTCGTATGTCACTTTGTAGTGTACACACTTCAAACAACAACTTACAAACATCGAATCATTTGACAGCTATCTTGCGACGTATCCAACATTCTGAATCAACCTTCACAAGACACCCCATCATGTATTGTTATATAGCCCATCAAGCTTAAACTCAAACCATTAATTTCAATTAAACAATTTCCAGACATTTTTGAACTGTCAAAGAGTCGGTTAGTTTGTCAGAAAGTTGAAGCTACTTGCCCATTCCAAGATATATGTATAAAAGATATTATAAAATCCTGGTTACTATATTCTTGTTGCTTCTATAATATGTAAGAACAATGTATAAAAATAAAGAAACATATCATATTAGAATAACAATCTCACCGAGTGAATTTGAAGTTATCTGTCATTCCACCTGATGCTAGGATTGAAAGTTCACTCCAAGCTCACTTCACCTAAGTTTTCCCGCTGAAAATTTTACAGAATAGATAATCTGCTATTTACATAATATTAAATACAAAGCACGAAACTTTAAATCCACGCAAAGTTAAAGATAGGAAGTGACACGTTATCCCATGTAAAGGGTGTTTTTTTGGAGAAGTCTGGTTTTAAAATGAAATTTTAAGGCTTTATTTAAAATATATTCTTGTTCCATTAGTGCTTAAACATGATTTCGGGCATATGGGCATATGCCTGGCTCAAATGAAGCGTAATCGGGAAGTCCAATTTTCGACCACTTTATCGAGCAACTGGGGCCGTATATCGGCAATAACGCGGCGAATGTTGATGTCCAACGTCTGTGTGACGAGTGACTTCACATATCCCCAAAGTAAGTAATCCATAGGTGTAAGACTACTCGATCGTGGATGCCAGTTCACAGGTCCATTACGCGAAATTATGCGCTCATCAAATGTTTCCCGCAATAAATATTGAAATTGTCGCGCGCTGTATGGCATGTTGCACTATCTTGTTGAAACCAAAGCTCTGCCACGTCAATACCATTCAACTGAGGAACAAAGAAGTCGGCAATCATGGCTCAATAGCGCTCTCCATTGACGGTAACATTCTGGCCCGCATCATCTTTAAAAATGATGGGCCAATTATTAGCACCATTTGTCCACCTACCCATAAAGGGCACCAAACAGGGACTTTTAATGGATTTAAGGACGTCTCAATAAAGGCTTCTGGGTTTTCTCCACTCCATATTCGGCAATTATGCTTACTGACGTAGCCGTTCAACCACAAATGAATTCCTAGTTGAGCCGTTGGTATAACCCACAGCTCAACTTTATGCAGTTGAGTAATCTATGTAGTTGAGCAGTGGGGAAGAAGTGTGAGCCCCATCGCTGAACAAAATTTTGCATTGAAAAAGAGGATCAAGCTGATAAATTACAAGATAAATTTGCACAATTTGCAAGCGTTGTTTTGAAATGGCAAAACGTACTGACCACAAATCAACTGTCAAATTGACAATCACTAGTCTATAGTTGCCAATTTAAAAGACAAACCTTTAAAAAAACATCCTTTATAAGAAACTAACGTCTTTATGCAGCACGTCTTTTAGCAGCAACACATCTCAGGAACCAATATTTATTTCAGTCTTCACCCCGTCTCTTTGATGGACTTGTGCTGAACTGCGACACAATAACTTTTATTTAGTTTATGTTCAACAATAAAGTTCGTGTTGCAGATCTTTTATAATATTATTTTGTTCCGGCACTGTCTTTTGTTCGTGGTTTTATTTACAGCCTTTTTTTTTTGTGAGGGTGGAAAATTATCAAATAACTTCTCCCGCTCTGGCGTGTCAGACTCTTACTGACTAAAACCCACCCGTGTTCCTTCAGTTGCCTATGCCAGGGGCACGGTATCCCTCTAGGACTTTCCCACAACCCTAACAGGCATCGGCCCTAGCGGGCCCCGTCATTGGTGCTGACATCTCTTTGAGGCGCGCGTGTAACACAACGCGCCGTCGACCCGGGCCTGGTCCTCATCGAACGGCGAGCTGCCCCTTGCTCGCCGTTCGCAAGCCCACGCCTACGGTGGCCGGGAATCCGCCTGCGATTCCCGACGCCCAGGCCAGGGCGTCTCCTGCGGCGGCTAGAGGCGAGAGGGCGCGAATTTTGCCTCTCCCTCACGCGTTCCGCCTCCTCCTTCGCGAACATTACTGCTTCTTTTTATTTACAGCCTAGGGTAACAATTACCTACTGCATGACCGTGATGAAAAATTTTGTATTAGTATCTTCCTAGCCTTTTCCCAAGTATGTTGGGGTTGGCTTCCAGTCTAACTGGATACATCTGAATACCAGTATTTTAGATGGAGTGACTGTGTATCTGACCTCCACAAACCAGTTACTTTGATAATTGGTAAGATTGTGTGTCAGACTTTTGGGCTTCTGAATAACCGAAACTGACTGACTGTCAAAGATCCACGAATTACAGCCGGGACCAGGGCTTAAGGTCGTCACTTAATATAACAGCACCGCTCCGGCACAGCAAATAACTGGTAATTCAAATTAGGATTGTATATTTTACGATGACAATACAGAATAGTGGACACACGTCGCGCCGACCGCGCGCTTCAAGCGAGCAGCCCGCTCCCCGGCGAAAAAACGCCTGCAAGCAATACGCATGACAGCGGGCGGGCGCCTCGCTGCCGGCACGCGGTCCTCTCTTTCTCAGTCTCTAATGTTCGCAAATCGGTATGTAAGCAGGAAACTAGTCATTGGCGCGAGGACGGTGAGCTACCAACTAGTAAGCAGCGCTTGAACGACAAACCTCACCGGTTTGGCGTGCCAGCAGCGAGCAGTCGTCTTGCTGACGGGGCGTTGGCGACAAGCGGATGGAATTTTTCAAGGCGGTGACACGCGGCTACTGCACTGGAGCGGTACGATTATAATAACTGATGACCTTTAAAGTGACGGACCGACCTTGGAAATCGTAGTTTATCCTTCGATTGACCGTTGCGGCTGTCATTATCGGGATGAAAAGCATATTAAATTTATTTTAGTGTATGCCAAATGCGTTTATGCGTAATAGAGTATTAGCAAGAAGCATTTTCAGCTAACTTTTACCTAAATAATCTTAAATGAATTATTTTGCTTTTTATATCAACTCCTTTTTCGTGACTGTACGGTAGCTAAATACCTCATTTTTGCAGTAATACTTTGTAGGCAACTATGTAACTTATTGACACCCGATGCCCGCCGAGGGTATCGTTACAATTGATTTAATTGGATCTACTTAGTCAAGGCTTGATAAGTTGAAATGATCTAAACAAAATATTACCAGAAATATGTAGAAATATATATGATAGCGCTGACAAATAAAAACAGTACCACAGACTAAAACAAACGTCATAACTGCTGATGACGCACCGGAAACACGAATCAGTGCAATAATTATAAGTATAACTGATTTTGCATTACATTATAAAATCGTATTAAATTAAGTATTGTTAATTTTAAGGTGTTTTTATTTAAGTATTAATTTAAAACTCTAAAAATGACATTGGGGCACTGCTACTCTTAGTTCATTTAAATAAAATTATTGTTACCTAACTAAATTTACAATTAAAAATATTTAAAAAGTGTTATTAGTCACACATCAAATATTGTGCATTATTTTTACTAAATTAAATCTAAATTTTATTATAACACAAATGTCACCGGAAGTCGTTGCTGTTTTACGTTGATAATTGTTTAAACGTATAAATAGGCTCGCACTAGTCGCAGAGCGTTGAGTATAAAATTGTATTTTGAACTGTGTGCATCTCGTTATGAAATTAAGTTGTGTGATTCATTGTTGGTTGTGACTGTGAGTGATATAAAGTGTTTACAAGATGTCTGATCGTTATCATTTGAGATCCCCGAGCCCTCCCGCTCTTACATATATACCTACGGTACCAGTTAAAATATTCAAATAATCTCAAATACCATACGTCTTGATAATTTAATTTGTAGAATGTGCGAGCAAAATCCGTTAAAGTACAAAGTTGTAATGTTGAATTTTAATTACAAACTTGGTAGTCACAGCTATGTGGAATTAAGATGACAAACATTGTTTTAAAGTTAAAATATTCTGTCGCAGAAGAGCTTCGGTATTATATTCGGGCTCAAGTAACACATGACAATCTAAGCTCTTTCAGAGAATACGAAGTGCTCACACTGGGTATAAGTATCAAGTTAGTCTTTTTGCAAGAATGAAGTAGGTAGGGTGTCTAAAAATTACAATTTATTTTGAAGCTTCTCGTTCTTCTTATCGTGTCGATGGCAAAAAGAACACGAACAATGTATATAAACACATTTTGTTCGGCCCAAAATTCAGCAATCTCTGTGGCAATTGACCTCTGAGTTTTTTGATCTTTCTTCTCAGAGTAGTTTGATAGGAAACGCCCACCTCATCTAGTTTGTTTTTATAATATGATTGACGTGTAAAAGTGTTTGTACCTACTACGCTTTGGAATGGGCAACTAGCTTCATATTGCTGACTGACCGACCACTTGACAATTCAAAAGTGCCTGTAAATGGTTTCATTGAAATAAATGCTTTGAGTTTGAGTTCAAACCTACTTATAGAAATATATTTTTTAGCGTTTAACGCGAATATAGTTTGCTGACGCAGGCTTTCCTCCTGTCTGCAGGGCATGCGGTGCAATATAGGAGGTGAGAGATTAATTCGTTTGTTTTACGTTTTAAACTAAATTGAAATTTACTTTTAGATTTTTAAAAGCATACCAATAAGTGTCATGTGGCGAAGTACAACATGCACTTCATGATAAATGATTTTATTTCTGTAAGTAGGTTTGAACAAACTCCTTTACACGTCAATCATATTTGTTAAACTAGATGAGGTCGGCGTTTCCTATCTGACTAATCCGAGAAGAAAGGCTGAAACAAACTCAGAGGTCACAGTCTCTTTTAAAGTCCAGACAAAATCTTGGTCAGATCATGTGAAGGCTATGTAGATCGGTGTCTGAAATGGTATTTTGAGGAAAGAACCACACAGATTGAGTGGACCTGTCCAGTCAGTGCACGCAATTGTCAGCAATCGTGCAGCTCAACTTAGACTTAAGGAGCTCAACGATTCGACGAACAATACCAAAGAAAGGACATTTGAGTAGGCCGCATAAATGACACAAACATGTGTTGTTTCTAAACTAAATTTAAAATAAGAAGAAGGTTATGAATCTGACTAGCTGCTGGGTGATTTACTTTGGTTGCCCTTAATTTAATTAATAATTCAGTTACTTAAAAACCGGACAAGTGCACGTTAAGCTTTCGTGGAGGGTTCCGTACGATGAATTTGATACCCACCAAAAACATTTCATGTAAATTAGGTTTCCACAGCTTTCACTGTTAACAAGTTATCATATCTAATGTAGAGCCAAGCCCCTAACTCTACAAGGCTTGACTCTACAAATATTACATCTTGGTCAAAATGTACGGCGCGACCCCATATTGGAAATCAATTTATTTACGTTACACATCCGTGTTTGGGTTACAGGAATTAATTGTATACCAAATTTCAACTTAATCAGCCCAGTAGATTCAAAGCAAATTGGCTGTGACAGACGGACAGATAGAAAGCCATAGAAGTTGGTTAAACGGAACCCTTTTATGATCTAAATATAAGTGTTCCATTTTTACATTAGGACGTACGGAACCCTAAAAAGGCGGAAATTGAACACTTATACTTATATAATGTTAAATATCTTCCAGTGTATACTGCTACTAACTTAGCAAGCTTAATCCGTTCATGACGCACACCTGCCAGAACAACTGTTTGCCACCCAGCCAGAGTGCCAGACCGTGCCAGAATAAGCACGTACGTGACATTTGTATATAAGGTGCATTTGTGTTTAACGTTTATTATGGCCGGAGACTTTGTCGTGGAATAACATATTATATTTGTAAAACCTGAATAAATTAAGAATTGTCGTCATCATTAATTTATTTTTTATGTAAGTAAGTAATTGACTTTTTATTATAAAAGAAGTTAACCCTCGTAGCATGAGAAACTTTTATGGAGTCGACTTTGATTTAATTTTCGCCGTTGTAATAAAGGGTTTTTCAACAAGAACTTTGTTTTTTAAAACATAATAAAACAAAGAAATTAGATGAAAATTATTAAAAATTGTATTTTAATAGAAAGTGTGAGGTTTGGCAATTATGAATGAAAACTGATATCGGAAACATGTCCACTACGACCACGCTCACAGATATCGATTCTTTCATCAAAATTTACAATAAATTTTTGGCAAAATGGCGGGTTTATTTCAAGAGATGTTAACAACAAATTTTTGGCCTATTATTGATGTTATTGTTATCACTGATATGTGGTTCTAAAAGGAAGGTGCCACGAGTAACACAGCTAACGAAAAAAAATAATTTATTGCAAACCAAATTTCCTAAAAATTTCGCCATTTTGCCAAAAAGTGATTGAAAATTTTGATGAAAGTGGTTGAAAAATCGACATCTGTGAGCGTGGTCGTGGTGGACATTTGTCGGATATTCTTTTTCATTCAAAATTGCCAAACCTTACTCTTACTAATACAATAGATTTTTTAATAATTAACATCTAAATTCTGTGTTTTGTTTTGTTTCAACAAACAAAGTTCTTGTTGAAAAACTATTACTATTACTTGTTGAAAAATTATTATAAATGTAGGTAATAAAGTTTCAAGAAAACGTATGTATGATTATATTTCTAGAAAATCATGCACTGCATTAATGTAAAGTGTTATGAGTAATTGCAAGCTTATTGTTCTCTGAATTATAATATTAAATAGTATTTGCTATTCGTCTGATGAAAGCCACATTATAAAATACTCGTCCTCTAAGACTAAAGTAAAGGCATATTGAAAGACTAACTCTTTAAGTTATAAAATAAACATACTAAAGCATACCTATTATTAAAGATACTTTTATCACTACAGGGTGTAAAAAGACGCATCATATAGCCGTCAACTACGCATTCTGTACATCAAACTAAGTCACAAAGCACAAAAATAATTGCTGGGAATCGAATTTTATTTTTGGTGTGAAAAATCGCAGTTTACGCTAGGTGTAACATACCGCACGCAAAACATTGTGGTTATGGGAGCATGCAACGGTACATAGGTAGTGCGAGCATTTGAAGTATGTTGTGTAATAACATAAATAACTGGTTTTCGTAAAAAAAAAATCAGTAAAAGTAGGAGTTTTAAGAGCTTATTTATACCATGAGTGGTAACGTCGCAATTTAGTGTCATATTTCGTGGTTTTCTAATTTTATCATTTAATCGGAGCTATATTTTAAAAATCAGTTTAATTAACTTTTGTAAGTTGTAAGTAAGTGTTTAATTAAGTAACTGTTATGCTTACAGTTATTTTACAATGAAAATAACGCCCTGCAAGTTTCCAATGTATTATTTGCATATAAATAGAACTGTCAACGCAACGATTTATTACCTTTTACACAGTTTTCACATAATTCTAAAAAGTTAATTAAGTAAACAGATTTTTAAAATATAGTTCCGATTAAATGATAAAAATTGAAAACCACGAAATATGACACTAAATTGCGACGTTGCCACTCATAAGGTATAAACGCTCTTAACCTTCAATGTCTCCGTATCCAGAAGGTTCCCAGGTATGGTCCAGTACAAAAAAAAATATCCCAATGTCGGGTAGTAATGGTACAAGTGACCCTCGGCTTCGTTAAGTGTCTTTTTACACCCGGTATATAAAATAAATAATATAATATAAATAAATACCTAGTTAATATAATATTTAGAAGAAAAATAAAAACGATAATGCGTTATTCTCAGGTTTATTAATTGTCTACTTACTTTAGTTAACCTAATTTGTTTATTTTATTGCTAATAGATTTATGTGTAGGTGTAGTGTAGGTCTCGTGGCTAAGTAGTAACAGCCGCATGGGTCGATCGATCAGGTTAAGCTACGCTCGCCGCGGTCGGTCCGTGGATGGGTCACCATCTTTACATACTGAGACCCCTCCATGCCTCGGAAAGCACGTTAAGCTGTTGGTCCCGGGCTGTCATTCGTGGATCTTTTGACAGTTGTTACGGCTCGTCAGAAGCCAGAAAGTCTGACAACCAGTCTTATCAAGGGGTATAGTGTTACCCATGTAACTGGGTTATTAAGGTCAGATATGCAGTCGCTCCACGTAATATACTGGTATTCAGCTGCATTTGGTTTGACTGGAAGCCGACCCCAAAAATAGTTCGGAAAATCCAGATAGATGCAGATGATAACTTAGAAGTATTTTTTTTTATAATTTAGACTGTATGTACACCTATTAATGTGTAGCCAATATTTGTACGCCTTGCAAGGCAGCACGTAGTGATACAATATTTTTTTCAACACATTTGCTCAAAAAATGCATTTACGAAGCCTGTATACATTGTTCGAAAGTTAAAAAGTTACGCACCATACAACGGAACGGGCGGTAAAATAGGTACTGTCACCTAAGTACGTGTTTTACCGCCCCCTTCGTTGTATAGCGCCGTGCGTATTCTTTACGGTTTTTTTTTAATTACCATTAAAATTATATAAGAATTCCACCAAGGAGTTTCAAATTACGAGAATAAATAAGCTGAATGATCGAACCTCCTTGAAAAAGCTTTTGCTCAATACGTTTATCTCACTTAAGTATTAAAGAGAAAATGAGACGAAAGATGCTTTTCGACTCGACTATAATTGCGATTCAACTTTTTGTGATTCTAATTTTCACCACGCGCACGTAGCGCCATTTGGAAATGGCGCTATTTTCGTATTAGAAACGTCAAAGATTGTTATTGTTGCGACTTTCTGCCTGATATTTTATAAACAAAAGTTAGTTTCATTACCTATTGTACTTTTTTCTCGCAAATGTGTTGAAAAACGTTGTATGACACACGCGCGGAAATTGGTATTTACAAACTCGTGACTATGGTAAGCCACATTCGTCTACCCGTTTGTAAAAACCAACTTACCGCACTAGTATCATAAATAACTATTATTTTATGACGTTGCAACGTTGTATCGTTATTTTCATAAAAATAACAAAGTCAAAGCATTTATTTCAAATAGGCACATAAAAGGCACTTTTGAACGTCAACATTTACATTTAAATAGAATTGATTCTAGTCGCCCTTTCCAAAAGGTAGTTTCGTATGGAGAAGAATGGGCAAGAAACTCCACCGTTACTCTTTTAAAATCTGTTACAATACTTTATATACATTAATTATATAATTATATGTGAAGACGATGCACCTATAATAAAAATTACCCTACCACAATTGGTAAAAAGAATTTAATAAACATAGCAATGATAAATAAGTTAATTAAGTGATATATACATGGTGTTCACATATTTACAAACATTGTAAAAGTATACGATTTCCCAAATTATGTAAACAAGTAATATGTCAGTGTGTGAGTTAAAGTAATCACAGAATGTAAATTAATGTCATAAAAAATAATTAACTATACAGATAATAGCAACAAGTTTAATTTTGTCTAGACCCTAGATTGTCCTATGGCGCTGGACCAGCATGTTTCCAAGCATTCTTATCTTGGATATAATCCTCTAATTTGTAATACGCTTGTTTAAACAGTGAACTTTTTATATGAGTTCTAAATTTTCTTTCATTTAATTGCAATAAATGACAAGGTATTTTGTTGTAGCATTTAACACAGTACCCCATAAAAGATGTATGTACTTTAGCTAATCTGAAAAATGGTTGATCTATTTTATCTTCATTTCTTGTATTAAAATTATGTCTATCACTTATTTTATTCAAAAGATGTAGATTTTTTCTTACGTACATAATATTTTCATAAATGAATTGGCAAGGTACCGTCATAATATTAATCCGTTTAAATACATAGTTCCCTAAGAGATTCGCGATGACGAACATTATAAATGGCTCTGACAGCTCTCTTTTGCAAAACAAAGATGGATTCAATGTCAGCAGCCCGACCCCACAGTAAAATGCCATACGACATAATGCTGTGGAAGTAGCTAAAATAGACCAAAAGCGTGGTTTCTACATCTGTTAACTGTCTTATCTTTCTAACAGCATAAGCGGCCGAGCTTAGCCGCCCCGCAAGAGATGTTATATGAGGTCCCCATTGTAATTTCTCGTCAAGCGTGATTCCCAGGAAAACCGTGTGATTAATAAATTCCACGATGTCACACTCGCTACTTCTTACATTCGGTAATTTAAATTTAATGCATTTGGTTTTTTTACCATTTATTTATTTATTTATTTACTATTACCACTTACATTTGTTTTTACAGGTGAGAACCCAATACAACAATGTCATTGTCATCATCATTTAGTACCAAATTATTTACCGTAAACCAATCATGGACCTGAAGAATAGAGCTATTCACGTCATCAAGATTTTGTGACCGTCGGTCTATCTTAAATATCAATGATGTGTCATCTGCAAATAACACCATCTTCGGTTGATTTTGAAGTAATTGGGGTAAATCATTAATATAAACTAAAAAGAGGAATGGACCCAATATCGAACCTTGAGGAACGCCCATTGCCATTTCAGACCCTACAACCTAACAAAATGTCAAGTCTTCCCACAGACGTAATAGTATTAGAGAATAAATGTCCTAGGTTACTAAACACTTAAAATTAGCTGTCTGCACTAGTGACTCGCGCGGTCGGCATATCCGAACGAATGAATGAGGACCTATATCTACGTGCGCCACCGCCGTGTGCTTTCACTCACGGTGACCAGCACATACAAAATCCTGCTCCGAGCGAAGATGCACGTTCACTTGGTCCTGAATCACTCGTGACTCATACGTGGTCTCTACCATTCTAAAAGCCGAAAGCAGACAACAGTTTTTATTGACTCGTATTAGTCAACTTTATTAAAATCTGTGTTTTCGTAACCCCATATTGGGTAAGTGTTGAACATTAAGTTTTATATTTTGTATAACTAACTATCGTGTGCTTGTTTGCTCTTAACCTCTTAATTGTTTTAAGCTTATTATGCCTTCTGAATTAGTATTTCTCTATTTAACTTATTTTCCTTCAGCTCTGTGCATTTTGATATATTATTATTTTTTCACTCAATATCTGCAAGTCATTCCGTGCTTCTTACTCCATATTTTAAACTACGTAGTGACAACCACACTGTTAATGATCATGCATGATTAAACGCCGCTCATCAGGTCAACAAAATAAATTGTATTTGTTCCAAAGTTGTATACGACGTTACTAGATGGCGTTGGCGTCGAATTATAACTCGCTATAGTTTAGTTCTCAACCCTACTAGTATACACATAAGGTCAAAATTTAAGTACTGAGTACCATTCCCGGTGTTTGGTATTTAACACACATACCACCTTCATTAGCGCACTAGTACATCTCACTTTGGTTATGCTTTACTGTCACAATCAACGGAGATAAAGAAAGACAGAAAGAAAATTATTTTATTTTGGACACGTAGGTACAGGCAATACAATATGTGACAAAAACCCTGTTGTTCCTTTTACCTACGTTTTAAGAATCGGTATACATATGTAATAAAGAAAGTCATTTATAAAAAACTTAAAAAAAAAAAAAATTGAATTATTAATATTTATAATGTTTAACTGATTTCTTACCTCTGCAATTTTGCATGAAGCGATGACGCGAAACCAGAACAAAATAGAATGTTCCCGCCCACTCTCTTTGGTCGGCGCTGCGCCGCCGCCGGTACACCGCCGCCACTTACCTAAGTACCTATTTTGCTACGAAAGTTCGTGACCTTGTCAGCTGTTGTTTTTCACTTTAACGAATGAATGTTTGAAAATGTTGGTTTACACGGTATTTTGCACAACTGATAATTGTTAAAACTACATTTAACACTTCACTACATTAAAAAAAAACAATGTCGCCGCGTCTGTCACTTAAAACCTTATGTTTATTTGAATGCATTAATTTATTATGATATCTTTGACGCCTACGTACGCTCCGCAGAACGGAGGTATCGGACTTGATGTGGTCAAATGCTGCTACTATCTGTGAACGCATTTCGAACTCCGTATCGCACGTTTTTTTGAACCGCTGTTGCATTTCACTGCCCCAGAGGAAAGATCTAAAGGCGTTAGATCAGGTGATCTTGCAAGTCCAACACTTGCTCCTCGGTGTCAATGTCTCGAGTACTCGGTCTGCCTGCGTCAGCTCGATGTTGTTCTCGTCCGTGCACACTTCTGTTATTGTACGTACGTGCAAACGTTAGAATGCAATCGCCGATGGTAATGGTAGACTCGCTAAACGTTCTTGGTAGAATCTGCGTGCACATCAGCATATTAAAATATTCTACGTTAGAATAGGACATGGTAAATAAACTACGTAAACAAATCACAAGTCACTCACTACGTAGGTCAACAATAACATCCGTTCAAAACTGAGGTGCGCGGGAGACTACGAAGTGATTGGCAGGGCGGCGGGTGGCGGGGTAAAGGGAGGGGGGGGGGGGTAGGTAGGCACGTGGTACGGCCCGTGCGAGGCGGTAGCTTTTGGCGGCATCTTCTATCGCTTCAAAGAAAGTCGCCGATCTCGTAGGCTATTTAGCGAAACAAAGATGTAAGTACTTGTAAAATCAGATACTCTAAACATTTTTTTGAATGTGCCGATTTTAATAGTTATTTGTTATTGACCTCTCGACTGGCCAATGCTCATTTTTTTAAAATTATAATTTCATCATCGTTGTTTTTGTAGGTAAATGTATACGTCCCTAAAAGGAACAACAGGGTTTTTGTTACATATTGTATAAACAATAAAAATTATGAGAGCATTTAAAACTAACAAAATTAACATTAAAAACAACATTGTACCTACAAGAAAAAATGAAATAAAAGAACTGTGCCAGGTCAAAAAGGCTCCTATCTCAGCATAATGCTGCAATATTTTAAAAATTAATACCGCTGCGCTGGTATTAAGATAGGGCCTGCTGTGATGCCACGGACACACCTATAACTTTTCTTGGCCATCTTGTCACGCTGGACTTTATATTTCCAGAGTACAAAGTTCCGGCTTGCCTACCTTCTCAAGTTCCGGCTTACCGAAGTTCAATCTGGAAATATCGGAAGGCTGAGTTCCGGGCCACCACCTGCTGGCAAATCCGGTTATCATTGAGTTCCGCGCCGGGTACATATTTTACCCGCGTGGTCGCGTCGAGCTCACTACGGGTCTGGCGAATGGGCGGAATCATCCGCCGACTGTCACCGTCCTTGGCGTCTGCAGCGTGGCACACATGCTGTGGTCATCTTCACACCAACCTGAACCAGGAGACCAGACAAATTCTTCGTGTAGACGACAAGGATTTTGTCTGTTCCACACACGAACCCCCCCCCCCCCCCCCACTACACCGCCCCCCGCCGCTCCGCAACAACGTTCGCTGCGTCGTGTCTTGCGTGTACAAGCGCCCGGAGAGTACTTAGTTACTCCCAAGGGAATTTCTAACCCCTTTATTTTCTTTTAGAAAAATATACTTTTATGTTGAATATTTGCGTAATCTTATTTCTCTCCACCACGTAAAGTTCTTCCGTCACAACATCATGTACCACAATATTATCCCTATGTGTCACAAATAAATAAATAATTAATATGAATAAATAATGAATAAATGAACAAATAATGATAAATAAATATGAATATGAATTTAAAAATCAGTCCATTTATAGAAGGGATAAAACCAGAAACGTAGTCTTTTCAACGGGTTCTATGGAACATACCAATTTACTAAGCATTGCATTAACATTATTATTAAATTATTGACTGGCAACAATATATATTTTACCTTTCTGCATAAAATTAACCTTAAAAACAAAAATCAAACAGCCATTCACGAAAAATGTAAAACGGAAAAGAACTTTACAAAAAACACATTTTAACAAATTCGTTATTCAAATTAACTCCGCTTGTCCTGCGAGCGCTAGCAAAAGTTGAAAACATTAAAATATTCACTTTGTTTCAAAATTTTCACGTGCCTTTGTATGCAGGGCGGCGGGCGGCGGAGTGTCTTTGTAGCGCTTTGTGTACGGATTTAACCCCCACATTGCTCGTTTGAAATAAGTACGTAAATGTTTATGATTTGTTTGAGTTTTCTAGATGTTTTTAGGTGGGGAGGTGAGATTTTTTTTTGTTTTTTTTTTTAATTATTACCTTCTTAAATTGGCTGCTGCCGTGCATTCGAGAAATTTTTCACGTGCCTTTGTATGCAGGACGGCGACCGGCGGAGTGTCTTTGTAGCGCTTTGTGTACGGATTTAACCCCCACATTGCTCGTTTGAAATAAGTACGTAAATGTTTATGATTTGTTTGAGTTATCTACATGTTTTTAGGCGGGGAAATGAGGATTTTTTTATTTATTTTTTTGTTTATACCTTTTTAAATTAGCTGTTGCCGTGCATTCGAGAATAGCCCGTGATTCTGACTAACCGGTTGGTGCAGTTGGTAGCGACCCTGCCTTCTGTGCCGCTGGTCTCGGGTTCGAGCCCCGGACAAGTCAAACATTTGTGTGGGTCTGTTTGACCTGTGTCTGGGTGTGTATATATACAGGGTTTGGCGTAAGTAGTGGTCCACCGTACAGGATTCGATAAACCAGATAAATAACTATAACAATTAAACTTTTGGGTGATTTTTGTAAATAAAATAACGCGACCGTATGCTAGCTCTGTATTGTGGCAACTAACATGCAAAACGATCGGACAACAGTTATACATTTAAATTTGGAACAGATAAAAACCCAAAATAAAATTGTGATTAATTAAATTTAAATATTCAAAAAATAATTCAGAAAAATATTAAAATTGTGGGTAGGCATGGCTTTTTCCTTTGTGGGTAGGCATAGGTGTAACATACATTTTTGTGACCTCTTTATAAATTTAATTTTTAAAATACACACATCAAAAGTGTCTAGGGATCAAGCATTTTTATGCGGATTTCTTGAGATTAAGATGTGGCTTTGTAATAAATTTATGATTTTATAAATTTATATGGATCCTTTTTGATGCATTTCATAATTTGAATCAGGAACTGTGAATCAAATTCGAGTAAAAGATGAAAATCAGCTGTCAATATTTTCCCTATAAAACATACAACGCATTGAAGACATTATTAGTGCTACTGTTTCCCTACTACTGATTAAAACCAACGTTATTATGGAGCGGCGACGTCATTTAAGCAGGGAAGAAATGCTCAGAGCCGTGGGAATGATAGAAGCTGGTTCCCGGCAACGTACTGTGGCTTTAGCTCTGAATACAAGTCAGAGTGTTATCAGTCGACTTTGGACACGTTACCGAAGCACTGGTACCGTGGCTGAGCGCCATGGAGGACGGTATCGCTGCACCACACGGAGACAAGACCGATACATTCAAATCTTAACTCGAAGAGCTCCAACAATAACCGCCATGATGTTAGCCGTGAGGCTTCATCACTCTTCAGGGAACTTAATTAGCGACCAAACAGTCAGAAACCGCTTGCATGAAGTGAACCTTCATTCCCGAAGACCGCTACGGGTACCACCTATAGCAATGCACAATCGTAGGATTCGATATCAATGGGCTCTTGAACACAGAAATTGGGCAGAAGAACAATGGCGTTTCGTGTGCTTTTCTGATGAGTCTCGTTTTGGTATGAGACCGGATACAAGACGTATACGACACTGGAGAACCCCTGGACGCCAACAGCGATTAAAATCCTGCCAGGAAGTCCATCCTTATAGTGGTGGAACCATCATGGTATGGGCGGGTATTTGGATCGGCGGAAGAACTGAGTTGATTTGGATCAGAGGCAACCTCAACGCTCAAATTTATGCTGAGACGATTGTATCAGACGTCATCGTTCCTCTACAAGTGCAAATCGGTCCCTTATTTCAGTTAATGCATGATAATGCACGACCGCACACCGCAAGAGTTGTAAGACAGACTCTCGCCGCAGCTAACATCAATGTCCTGCCCTGGCCTGCTCAGTCGCCAGACTTGAACCCGATTGAGCATGCATGGGATATGCTACAGAGAAGAGCTCTGCCGAATATGGAGGGTATCCAGTCGCAAGAAGACCTTTTTTTGTTGTTGCAACGAACATGGGCGGCCATTCCACAGCGTGATTTGGATGAACTCATTTTGAGTATGCCAAACCGATGTTCTTGTGTTGTTAGTGTTCGCGGTAGAAACACGGATTATTAATTGTTTAAGTTACCCAATAAAATTTTAAAGAAAACTGTTATTTCAGTCTTTTTTTCGAACTTTTGTGTTAGTGGTTCAAATGTCAAAAATCCCTTTATTAGGAAAATGGCAAATTTCTTTATTAATGCAAAGGTGACTTGGTTTATCGTTACTGTGACAAACGAAAACACTTTATTTTATGAATCCTTAAAGAAAATTTTAATTAATATCAATCAGGAGAAAAGTTATTGCAAAAATATATGTTGATCCCTAGACACTTTTGATGTGTGTAGTTTTTGCATTTATATTAATGAAATAATCAGTTCCTTTTATAGTACACCCCCCCCACATTCGCTATCTATTGTTAGCAAGTCTGTAACACTTGTACCTGGATCACTTAACTACACACTGAACATGGACACTAAACTTGCTGCCAGTTTGGAGGACCTCGAGCAGTTGTTTGACTCCCGAATGCAGGAATATGAAGCAAAACTGCAGCAGGCTACCACTGGTACCACATCAGCTTCACCAGACATTACATCCATTGCACGTGAGTTCTCCAAGTTTAAGCTGTTTGTCTGTCAAACACTCTCAAAGTTAAAAACTCAAATTGAGCTGTTAGCTGCTGGGTTCGATAGGCATGAAACCATCATGCGAAGAAAGGTCCTGCTGTTCCATGGGGTATCGGAGAAGGATAGTGAAAAATTACTTGATGTGGTCCATAACATCATATCCAACCAAATGAAATTGACAGAGCTATGTAAGGACAACAATATTATCCATGTTTGTCATAGACTTGGATTCTCACAGCAGAAGGCCCGATCCATACTAGTACGATTCTTCAAAATGGAGCACCGACAACTTGTATGGGATAGCAAGAAAGCTCTCAAGGGTTCCGGGATCACCATCTCCGAGTTCTTGACACAAGTTCGGCATCGTGTGTTTGCTGCTGCTCGTAAGCATTTCGGTATGCCTAACTGCTGGTCCATGGATGGCAAGATTGTTGTTGTTTGCCCAGACAAATCCCGCCGGAAGATTGAGACGGCAGGCGAACTTCACGATCTTATAATCAAATTCCCGTCTTCAGTCGACACCGAGGATTCTGCGCGATCTGAAGAACCTGGATCTCCTAGTGCCGCAACCTTGGCTACTCCCGCTAAGAGAACGAGGAAGACGCGTCTGCGCAAGTAACAGTCGTCTAATTGTTATTGTTTGTCATTCCATTTTTCTCCTCAAAATTCAGTACTTCTCAACTTGGCCGCTTTGCATAATCATATTTATCTTGGGCCGGTAGTTAATTAATTATTTTTATTTGTATCACTGCTTTTCATTTTACTTTTATTTAGATTATAATGCCGGTATGTAACATTATAATTAGCGTCTTGCACAACAAAAATTTAGGCACTAATCACGTTTAACGAACTGTCAAAGTTAAATACCCAAAGATGGCTATTTAGCGTCGCTAAATACGTTTATTAGCAATCGCGCGTCATCGTTTTGAGATTATAGAAATTTTACTATTATTTTATAAAAGATTGTAAAGAGTTCTGTAGGAAGTTTGTAAGATGGATTTGTGGGAATTGTATTCTGACGACGATGAGGAGATTATAGAATATATCAACAGACCGAGGGAATTGTTTGAGAGAGCAGACTTATTTTTAATGTAATCGGACGGCAAATTCTTCAGAAGGTTTCGTCTAACGAAAGAAACCACTATAATTTTGTTACAGCAAATAGCCCCACATTTAAAAACCAGCAACAAGTAAGGAAATGTACTCATTATTAATGAATATTCAATAAATAGATAGGTAGCTAATTAGCTATTTTTGTTTGTTTTGCAGGATCAAATCAGTCACTCCTATGAACCAACTTTTATGTACGCGGAGATTTTATGCGACAGGAAGTCAGCTAATAACTTGTGGTGACATGATTGTTGTACATGAAAGCACAGCTTTTAGAATAGTGCATCGTGTTACTCATGCCATTGCATTATTGTAGGTATAAGATGTATATAAAATTTCCAAGCACAACAGAAGAGCAAAATAAAACAGCGAATGATTTTTATAGAATTGCAAAGTTCCCCAGAGTAATTGGTGCGTTAGATTGCACTCATGTGAGAATATTATCTCCAGGTGGTGATAACGCTGAAATATATAGAAATAGGAAAGGATATTTTTCAATAAACACCCAATGTGTAGCTGCTGCAAACCTTATGTTTTTAGATGTTGTGGCAAGGTGGCATGGATCAGCACATGATTCCAACATTTGGGATAACTGTGCATTAAAACGCAATTTTTTGCAGGGCAAATATAATGAGAAATTGTTGCTAGGTGACAGTGGCTATGCCCAAACTAACTTTATGATAACACCTCTGTCAGAAAATAATGTGAATACACGAGGAGAGACACATTACCAAGACTCACAAATAAAGACGAGGAATGTGGTTGAACGGGCATTTGGTATATGGAAGAGGAGATTCCCTATATTATCCAGGGGCATAAGTATTCACCTTCATAGAGTACCTGGCATAATCATAGCAACAGCTGTACTTCATAATTTAGCTATATTACGAAAGGAAAACATACCCCCTGAAGATCAATAGTTTCCTGTTATTATAGAAGGTAGTGATGATGATGTTGCACCAGAACGGTATGGAAGAGGAAGCGCTAATTTGCAACGAAGACTACTAATAGAGGGATATTTTGCATCATTATAAAATCATCAGTAAAAAAAATAAAAACAAAAATATTAGGTACAGCTCTGATTGTTTCTTTTTTATTTCTAAATCCATAAGTAAAAGTTCTTTTTTGTACATTTGTTCATTAAATTCCTTTTTTTTTCATTAAATTATCCAACTCTATTTCATATATATTTTTTGTTTATTTTCTATTTCCATTTCCAGTGACACGTGACAGTTTTTGTAATCTAACCACCAATAATTACCACGAGAAATAGCACGAGAACACTTCACAAATCACAACAACACAATTTGTGTGACTTAACAGCTCGGTTGACTTGATGTGACAGTTGAAAGCTCGTCGGTCCATATTATCACGCATTTTTTTTTAAGAAATGCATCCATTTTGCTCTAAGTCAAGTGTACAACGCACGAAAACGTAAAAAGGAACGCAAGAAACAGCTTTACCGACTCTCTAACTACGATTAGTTAAATTACCCTCCAAACGGACGTGAGCAAGACCTTTTTAATTGTATTTAGGCTAAACATATTTAGCAAGATAAACGCATTTAACTAAATTCTGTTTAGACCAAATGTTGCGCAAGCCGCCCTAAGGGCGGCTTGCGCAATATTTGGTCTAAACAGAATTTGTTTTGACATTGTGTCAATGTGACGGATGAATTTTATTGTAGACTACAGATGTCAGTGTCATGTCACTGCCGCCGTCAATGCGTCGCGTTCCATTCTACGTACAGTTCGATGTATTCGTTTTGTTTCTTTTGTACATCTTTGTTATTTAATTATTGTAAAATTCCTGGCAATATTCCAGCGAGTGGGGGAGGTTTTTCTCAAAGGAAAATCTTTAAATTTTAGTGTTTTAGTTTTTACGTTATTTTAAATATTACTCTTTTATTTTAGATATTTATAATATTTTTATATTTTATTTTAATCTATCTATGCTCATGGATGATGTAGCTGATCTTAACGACAGCTTCTTCTCGTGCTCTTCTTCAACTAGTTTTGTTAGTGCGGACAGTGACTCTTCCATACCACTTACTTTACATGATAAAATGTCTTCTCTTTTCTCCAATGACCCTAAGAATCTTCATATAGCTCACATAAACGCTCAGAATGTTCCTTGTCATTATTCTGACCTTCTGGCATCCTTTAGTAGTGCTCATCTGGATGCGCTATCGGAATCCTTTTTGAAGCCATCACTCCTCTCTACTCAGTACTCACTCCCTGGCTTCGTCTTGATCCGCAACGATAGAACCGGCAAAGGTGGAGGAGGTGTCGCTATGTACCTGCGTGCTGATTTACCCTACAGGGTGGTCAGTTCGTCTCCCTCGCGGTATTCTGAGTCGGCTGAATACTTGTTTCTTGAAATTACTGTCAATCACACAAAAGTTTTGCTTGCAGTGCTCTACAGTCCTAATCTACACATTGACTACTTCAATTCTCTCGACTCCACACTCAGTGATCTTTGCCCCATGTATGAGCACATTATTTTAATGGGGGATTTTAATACCTGCTTGATTAAAAATGACACTCGCTCCCTTAAACTGCTTTCACTATTGTCCTCTTTCAATCTTCAAGTTTTGCCTCTTTCTGCAACTCACTACTCTCCGAATTGTACACCCTCATTTCTAGATCTTATGATTGTCTCCTCTCCTAGTAATGTTTCTTACCATGGTCAACTTACGGATACTTTTTCTTATCACGATCTCATTTATCTTTCGTATCGCATACGTGTTCCCAAGCGTAAGTCCCCGCTCTTATATCTCCGTAACTACAAGGGTATAGATATGGAAGCTTTGCAGCGTGATGCCGGCGATCTCGATTGGACCCCTCTGGTTGAGATCGATGACATCGACGATAAGGTGAATTGTTTTAACGCAACCGTTCTCGATTTATATGATCAGCATGCTCCTATCCGACGTGTCAAAGTTAGACATAACCCTGCACCATGGATAACGCTACAAATTAAAGAGCTTATGGCTCGCAGGGATAAAGCTAAGAGCAGATATAAGCGCAGACCTTCAGATTTGAATCTCTCTTATTACAAATCTCTACGTAATCGCTGCAGTCATCTGTGTCGGGATGCTAAGAGACGCTATTTCCACGACCAACTCAATAACCGCTGTTCTTCCGATGTATGGAAATTTCTCAAGTCTGTAGGCATAGGCAAGTCACCTGCCAATCAGTGTAAAGATGTGAACCTCAACGCTCTCAATAAGCATTTCTCTCTCCTTCCCTTTTCTCTTGATCCGTCTGTCAAGGCTGCGACACTAGAGAGTCTTGCTTATTTGCCGTTACCACAATATTCTCTCTTTAAGCTTAATGATGTTACTGAGGATGATGTTAAGAAGTCTATACTTGCGATCACTTCCTCAGCAGTCGGTAATGATAAGTTGTGTTCAAGAATGATTACTCTTATCCTTTCTTCATTACTTCCTGTTCTCACTCACATCTTCAATCACTCATTTTCCTCTTGCTCCTTTCCGTCAGTTTGGAAACAGGCTCACATAATACCTTTACATAAAACTAAGAATCCTACTTTATTAACACACTTTAGACCTATTTCTATTCTCCCATTTCTCTCTAAAGTTTTTGAGCACATAGTTCATAGACAATTAACATTTTTCTTGACGTCAAACTCGATAATATCCCCTTTTCAATCCGGTTTTCGCTCGGGTCACAGTACTGTAACCGCGCTTTTGAAGGTGACTGACGACATCCGCTGGGCTATGGAGAACAAATCCCTTACCGTTCTTGTACTGCTTGACTTTAGTAGCGCCTTCAACTCAGTAGATTTCGACATTTTACTAGGTTTCCTTAAATCTATAAATTTCTCTACTTCCACTTTAGCCTGGTTCAGTTCTTATCTTCGGGGACGCTCTCAGTGTGTTCGCCTGGAGGATTCGTTCTCTGATTGGTGTAGTCGCACTGAGGGTGTTCCTCAGGGCAGCGTTCTCTCTCCTCTTCTTTTTTCAATTTTCATAAACTCTGTTACCAGAGTAATCTCCTCTAGTTTTCATCTCTATGCAGATGACTTGCAGCTTTATCGACATTTTACTGTAGCTAACGCGGGTTCTGCAATTGCTGCAATGAATCATGACCTGGCTTGCATAAGCGATTGGGCTAAGTCATTTGGTTTTCAAATTAACCCAACTAAATCCCAGGCCATGATCATAGGCAGCAAATTCGTTCGCAATGCGGTTGATGTTAAATCACTGATGCCTTTATATCTCGATGGTGTTCGCATTGACTACACTGAAACCGCTAAAGATCTGGGTGTAGTTATTGACTGCAATCTTTCGTGGCGTGCTCAGGTTAATGAGGTCAGCCGAAAGGTGCATTTCTCTTTTCATTCGCTGAAATGCCTTCAAAGTCTTCTGCTCTTGAAGACTAAAATTTCTCTGGCACAAACACTTATTCAGCCGATTATAGATTATGCCGACGCCTGCTACCTGGATGCTACTGAGGAGCTATTAAACAAGCTTGAGCGCTTGCAAAACCTGTGCATTCGCTTTGTTTTCGGTCTTCGAAAGTATGACCATGTTTCTCACCTTCGCAAGGAACTCAAGTGGCTCCCAATCCGCCTTCGCAGGAACACTCGGATTTTATGTCTCCTCTTCAACATCTTACACAACCCGTCTTATCCTTCCTACCTGCGTGAGCGTTTTTCTTACGCTCGCTCTAGCGCGGCACCATGTAGATCACACCAGAGATCCCTCCTTAAATCTCAGCCTCACAAAACCAGCTACTATTCTTATTCCTTCTCTGTCCATGCTGTAAGACTGTGGAATGCACTCCCGCCTAGCATTCGTGATTTAAATACTATTTCTCTATTTAAATTTCGATTAAAAGAGCATTACCTTTCCTCTATACTGTGAGTATTTATATATATATATATAAATATATATATGCTTATATATTTTAGCATTATGTATTGATTTAAGTATACATGTTAATTATTTTTATTTAGGTATATTTAATATTTTAGCTTTAGACTTCACACATTCATATTTTTCTCTTCTTGTTCTCACGCACTATTGTCTACGTTTCTTTTTTACTTCTCCTTTCGCAGGTCTGCTGGAAGAAATTTCTTAAGAAATAAGCAGTACCTTTGTACTCAATTTATAATTATGTCTTATCTCATGTATTTTATTGTGTGTACATAAATAATAAAATAAATAAAAAAAAGAAATAAATACAATTGTCCAAAAAAAATATATATGGAAAAATGTCAGAATCGTATACAAATAAAATATCAAATATAAAATTGTAAAATGATACAAACATATATTTAAATTGCACACAAAATAATATTATTACAAAAAAAAACTATAGTAATTATTTTAAATTTTTACCTACCTCAAGCCTGATAAACGGGTGCGTGTAAGACCTGCCAGTGCTGCAGCTTAGGTATTGGCTGCAACTCTAACATACACCTTAACTTACCATAGGCCTATTTCTATTGTAAACCATATTTTTTACTTGAAGTTGCAAATAAACCATTTTTTATCTCTTTATTTTTATTGAACACCCTTTTTTTGCGAGTCCGTCTCTCGGAAAGCACGTTAAGCTGTTATTAGTCCCGGCTGTCATTCGTGGATCTTTGAAAGTCGTTACGGGTCGTCAGAAGCCCGAAAGTCTGACAACCACTTTTACCAAGGGGTTTAATATTACCCAGTTATTGGTCTGTGGCGGTCAGATAGGCAGTCGATCCATGTAAAATACTGGTATTCAGCTACGTCAGGTGAGACTGGAAGCTGACCCCAACATGGTTGGAAAAAGGCTAGGCAGATCATGATGATTTTGCGAGTCCGTGTGGTTTCTGAATAACACCATTTGTTATCCGAACTGGCCAACAGAATTGTTTAAATTCTCCCTTTTAACACCTTAACATTTTAATGAAAAGATACTTCTGTACAAAAGAGCTTATTGTGCGAAACGGAAATTACAAGACATTAAACGAAGTTTTATTCGTTTACAACTTGAGACACATTTCACAATAGAGAAACAAATAATAAAATAATTGTCCCTTCAATATTCTTTAGAAGATTTGAACCGAGGGAAGAACAAAGAGCACCCAACTTTAAAAAATATATTAAAGTCTTTAAATTGAAAATAATTTTAGCGTGACATTGAATTCAGAGTTTTTCAGTGACATTGTTGTTCACTAAATTATTAAAAACTTTGTTTAATCTGGATTAAATTATAATCCTCCCGATCGTTTTCGAGTACGGTGGCTAGTCACAACGGAGATTAGCCAAGTACGCAGGAGATTATTATAGTGCACAAGAGTGTGCGCAAACACAGGTGCACTCTCTGTTCCGTTACTCTCGTAGTCCGATGGGACGGCAATCCGACACGACCGGGACAGATCAGGCGCAGGAACAACGTGCTTTCCGAAGCATGGGGGTATCAATCCACCAATTACTACGCTTTGGAATGGGCAACTAGCTTCATCTTTCTGACTGACCGACCCCTTGACAGTTCAAAAGTGCCTGTAATTGGTTTATTTGAAATAAATGCTTTGAGTTTGAGTTTGAATTAACAAACTCCGGGCTGCTACTGAGAAATACCTTATGGTAAAATCCAATACTCCACTCCATATACTTTGCCTGAACCCAGGACTCCACACTCAGCAGTCGCGTTTGCGACCACGACCAAGGGGGCAGTTAAAAGCAAATCTGGATTATCTATGGTCAAATCTGTATTATCTATGGTCAAATCTGTATTATCTATGGTCAAATCGGTATTATCTATGGTCAAATCTGGATTATCTATGGTCAACTCTGGATTATCTATGGTCAAATCTAGATTATCTATGGTCAAATCTGGATTATCTATGGTCAAATCGGGATTATCTATGGTCAAATCTGGATTATCTTCTTTTTTTTTTTTTTTGTAGGTGGGTAATCATCAAATAACTTCTCCCGCTCTGGGCAGAGCAGGAGGGCGTGTCAGACTCTTACTGACTAAAACCCACCCGTGTTCCTTCAGTTGCCTGTGCCAGGGGCCACGGTAACCCTCTTGGACTTTTCCGCAACCCTAGCAGGCATCGGTCCTAGCAAACCCCGTCATTGGTGCTGACATCTCTTTGAGGCGCGCGTGGAACACAACGCGCCGTCGACCCGGGCCTGGTCCTTATCGAACGGCGAGCTGCCCATTGCTCGCCGTTCGCAAGCCCACGCCTACGGTGGCTGGGAATCGGCCTGCGATTCCCGACGCCCAGGGCGTCTCCTGCGGCGGCTAGGGGCGTGAGGGCGCAAATTTTGCCTTTCCCTCACGCGTTCCGCCTCCTCCTTCGCGAACATTACTGCTTCGCAGAAGGAGCTGACGGCTTCCCAAGCCCTCTCGCTCCGTACCATGGCCTGGACCAAGGCCGGGCGCGAGAGATCGCCACCGCCAATTGCCTCCACGAGGACACGGCGGTGCTCCGCCCAAGCCGGGCAGACCACCACCGTATGCTCCACCGTGTCCTCCGGGCGATCCACACAATGGTGACACCCGGGCGTTTCCTCCCGCCTTATCCGGAACAGGAACCTCCCGAAACAACCATGTCCGGTGAGGACCTGCGTCAGGCGGATGGTAAGGACACCGTAGCGCCTCTATAGCCATTCCATAAAGAGGGGACTTATCGCCGCAATTGTGGCGTGCCCAGCGCTGGGTTGCGACAATCGCACTCTCCATGCCGCCCTGAGATCCCGCCGGAGCTCTGTCCGCTGTACCGTGATTTCTCGCGGCAGCGGAGCTACGCCCCGGCGTTTCGCCTCCTCGCGCCACTCCCAAATGTGCGCGAGGACTTTTGCCTCCAGATCTAATAGCGGTAAGCCGGCAAGGAGGCTCGCCGCCTCACCGGAGACCGTACGGTATCCCCGGACCAGCCGGGTGGCCATGACTCTTTGGGGCGCGTTCAACCAGCGGGCTGGCCACCGCCTCAAGGAACGCGCCCACACCGGTGCCCCGTAAAGGGCCATGGACCGCACGACCCCCGCGTAGAGCCTCCGGCAGGAGGCGTTTGGCCCCCCTAGATTGGGCAGGAGCCGCTTTAAGGAAGCCCCGGCCCTTTCCAGTCTGGGAGCCAAACGTCGGAAATGCTCCACGAAGTTCCACCGGCTGTCGAGGACGAGTCCCAGGTACTTCATCGTCGACTCGACGCCGATGTGAACCCCTCCTACCGTTATTTGGGAACCCGACGGTGGCGTGTTCCGAGGACCATGAAAACACATGGCCTCGGACTTGTGCAGGGCCACCTCGAGTCCCAATTGCCGGATCCTCTCGACGATTGTCGCAACCCCGCGTGTCGCTAGTTCGGCCGCCGCCTGGTGCGACCTCCCCTGCGCCAGGACCAGCGTGTCAGCGTAAAAACCACGCTGACGCCGCTAGGGAGGTCGGCGCGCAGCACCCAGTCGTATCCGATGTCCCACAGATGCGGCCCCAGGACCGATCCCTGTGGGACACCGCACGACATCTCTTGCCGGTTCCATACTCCCTGGTGACCGGGGTAGATGACGGCCCTGTCCGTCAAATAGGCCTCGACCACACGACAGAGGTAGGTCGGCATCCGGTGATACCGGAGTGCCTCCCTGATGCAACTCCAGGGCAGGGTATTGAAGGCATTGGCGATGTTTAAAGACACCGCCAAGACGACCCCACCCCGGGCCACAGCATCCCCCGTCGTGAGGGCCCGCACGCGCATGATGGCGTCCACCGTAGAGCGCCCCCTGCGGAAGCCAAACTGGCTCTCCGCCAAATCCGGCCCCACCCGCACCAGCCGCCCGACGAGGCGGTCTGCAATGACTCTCTCAAAGAGCTTGCCCACCTCGTCGAGCAGCACGATGGGCCGGTAAGCGGACGGAGAGTCCGCTGGGCGCCCCGGCTTCTAGATGAGGACCAGTTTCCCCGTCTTCCAACGAAGTGGGAACTGGCCCCTCTCCATGCATGCGCTTAAGAGCCCCCTTAGTCGAGGCCCAAGAGCCTCCGAGGCTAGGACCCAGGCTTTCCTAGGTAAGCCGTCGGGTCCTGGGGCGGTATTTTTGGCACTCAGCCTACGTACCGCCACTCGCAGCTCTACCTCAGTCACCTCCGGATCTGGATTATCTGTGGTCAAATTACCGAAAATCCGGCTTCGTCCATACTAATCCCTAGTCCCAACTCGCCCGCTTTGTTATATGCCTATTAGCTGCAAAGGTACAGTTTGTAGGAGAAGTGCTACGATGCAGAAAATAAATACTCATCACGTATACACTTTGCTCTTGATCTTTTTCTATGAGTCAAATATTGAGTTTTTAAAAGAACTCGGTAAATCAGTCCCCAATTACTGTTTAAAGTAAAATATAGTTTTAATTATTGCACAAACTGTGATTTCTTAGACGAAAGTTTAAATCATTTTATATACAGACTGTGATTTTTTTAACAGAGAGATTTAATTATTGTAAAAACTGTGATTAGTATTGACTGAATACAAACAATACAAGCACTTTTCTTACCATCAGTACTTTTGCCTCTTCGTATACGGACTGGGCGAGTTGGGACTAGGGATAAGTATGGACGAAGCCGAAAATCCGTTGCCCAAAATAAGTATTTACTTAGACAGTTTCTTGTTTTTTTTTTTAATTATGATTAAGATTATTTAACTTATTCAACCTCAATCAGTACCTTTTAACATTTACCTATGTATGCGTATGTATTCTGTTCCTTACTATTATAATTTGATAAATACTTGACATTTTAAATGAATGTATGATTTATGTACCAATTGTATTAGTCTCATTCATTTAATTAATGTTACAATCATTTCGCATGCTAGTTTTAGCGAATTGTTTTAGAAACTGTTAAAAAAACCTGACCATTTATAATGTAATACAATTCTTGCAAATAAACTTCAAAAATATAAATGAATTTCATTTAATTTCACATACCTCAAGTATTCCACCACATTTTCTCCTTAGGGTAAACTCACCAATAAGCGGCGACACGTCCTCAAGACAACGGACATGAGGCTGGAAAAAGGAAGCCCCTCTACGTGGCACCAGGAAATGAATCGACTTCTAAGTTAATTGAAAACGCTTGTTACTTGGAAGAATGCCAATATGTTGCGGTAGCTAGTATGTGCGGATCGAGAGGCTGTTTACTGGGCTTTCTACCTTAAAGATAAATTGGTTAATGGTTCTGTGAAATTAAAATTACTGCTTCATCCTATTCTGTCATGATGGCACGAATATCTACATGTGGTATTGAAAGGTGTGTTATAAAAACAAAAAGCTGTATTCAACGCTTTTTTAAAACATGCTTGCCTAGTACCGGGCATCGAATCGATAAAAATTACAAGAATGCCAAAAAAAGACTCGTATATTATCAACCGACATGATCAATGATGTGGATAATTAAAGAATATAATATTAGCAGAAAAATAATAATTATGGATTTGGACCCTTTTTTTTTTTTTTTTTGAGGATGGGAAATCATCAAATGACTCCTCCCGCTCTGGGTGGAGTGGAAGGGAGTGTCAGACTCTTACTGACTAAAACCCACCCGTGTTCCTTCCTTGGCCCTTTATGTTCCGGGTCAGCGGTACCCCTTTTGGATGATCCCGCTTTCCCGGCAGGCTTGGGCCCTAGTGGGCCCCCTCTATGATGCTGACATCTCTTTGAGGCGCGCGTGCAACACGTACGCGCCGTCCAGCACGGGCCTGGTCCTGATCGGACGGTGAGCTACCCATTACTCACCGCCCGCAGGCCCGCGCCTACGGTGGCCGGGAGTCGTCACGCGGCTCCTGACGCCCGGAGCGTCCACCGCGGCGGCTTGGACGGGAGACTCTCCCTCTCCCGTCCCGCCACCTCCTTCGCTAGCATGACTGCTTTGCAGAAGGAGGCGACTGCCTCCCACTCCCCCTCGCCCCGGACCATGGCTTGAACCAAGGCCGGGCGTGAGAGATCGCCGCCGCTGCCGATCGCCTCTACGAGGACACGGCGGTGCTCCGCCCATGCAGGGCAGTCCCCCACCGTATGCTCCACCGTGTCCTCGGGGCGATCATCGCAGTGGTGACACCCGGGCGTTTCCTCCCGCCTGATGATGTGCAGGAACCTCCCGAAACTTCCGTGTCCGGTGAGGACCTGCGTCAGGCGGTAGGTGAGGACGCCGTGACGCCTCTCTATCCACTCCTCAAAGAGGGGTCTTACCGCCGCTATCGTGGCGTGCCCTGCGCTGGGTTGCGACAGTCGCTCTTTCCATGCCGCCATGAGATCGCGCCGGAGGTCCGTCCGCTCCGCCGCGATTTGCCGCGGAAGCGGGGTTTCCCCCCGGCGTAGTGCCTCCGCGCGCCACTCATACAGGCGCGCGAGGACTATCGCCTCCAGATCCCACGGCGGCAGTCCGGCAAGGAGGCTTGCCGCCTCGCCCGAGATCGTGCGGTAGCCCCGGATCAGCCTTACGGCTACCACCTTTTGGATGGATTTGGACCCTTACCTCCAAAAAAATGCAGCCAGTTATAACGATAAGTTGAACAATCTAAACAATCACAATTTATTTATTTCCATTCATATAGAAGCCCCCGCCGTGCAAGCATCAAATAACAACAAATCAATCAAGCAGCAAGTAGTGCAGGTACATGAGGACAGAGCTCGTTTGTAGAAACACGTAATTAATTCCGTAGTGTATTGGTTCATGAAGATCTGCGATTGTCAAAGTTTGTTGCCATTGACCACACAGAATGTTGTCTCGCACTGATCATTATCATCATCTGCCTAGTCTTTTCCAAATTGTCTTGTTTGTCATGTCTTATGTAGTATCATGTCTTACGGTATTTTATTATGGGGATGGGCTGCCGATATTGAGTCCATTTTTATTCTCCAGAAAAGAGCTATCAGAGCAATATACAGCCTCCGCAGGCGCGATTCTCTAAGAGAACTGTTTAAAGACATTAACATCATGACGGTACCTTGTCAATATATTTATGAAAACATCATGTACGTAAGGAAAAATTTAAATCTTTTCAGTAAAAGAGGTGAAAGACAATTGCAGGACTAGAAATAGGGACCAAATAGTTCAACCAGGTTTCAGACTGGCTAAAGTAGACTCATCCTTCATGGGGTACAAAAAAAAAATGTAAAATGTTACACTAAAATACCTCCCCACATACTCCAACTGAATGAAACGAAATTTAAATCTTGTATAAAACGCACACTATACAGCCAAGCATATTATAAGTTGGGGGATTATATCGCTGACAAAAATGCTTGGCTCAGGGCTGGTCCTGCTCCACAAGGGCGCTTAAACTAATTAATTAGCATTCGAAAATAATGTTGGAGCTGAATAAGATTGTACAACCTATCTTTGCATTGAATAAATTCAATCTCTTAGTATTGTATAATTGCATAGCACATGTGTGAGCACTATGTACCCACTATAAAGTTTACTGGGTTCGTCTTTCATTGACTTGAATGTGCCCTGGCGGCTGAGAGTATGTCATGCTCACTCAAATGTGTCGCTGGTGGTGGCGTGTGTATTGGATCATTGAGTTTCCCTTCAAAATGGTTGAGCTGAATGGTGCTGATCCATACGTCATGTTCGTGAACGGGCGCTGTCAGTAGGCACTGGTCATTTCTTAGCTGCCACGGCTTATTTTAATTCCTTAATTGTTTGTTTTTTTATTACGGACGCTTTTAACGTGCACGTCTTTCTACATCGTTCTCACATGTATAATTACAACATGAATGATGAAACCACTTTTTTGTAACAATATTTTGATTTAAAAGAGTGTCCATGGAGTTTCTTGCCCGTTCTTCTCCATAGGTACCCACTACGCTTTGAAATGGGCAACTAGCTTCTTCTTTCTGACTGACCGACCCCTTGACAATTCAAAAGTGCCTGTAATTGGTTTATTTGAAATAAATGCTTTGAGTTTGAGTTTGAGTTGGCTTCCCGTCTAACCGGATGCAGCTGAAAACCAGTACTTTACATGGAGAGACTGCCTATCAGGCATTTCTAACCCAGTTAAAGGGAAACACGATACCCCATGGCACCAAGGGGTATCAAAATAATTTTGGCACAGGAGACGTTATATATCACGGTCAATCGGTAATATGTCGGCAATCCAATAAGTCTTAAAGTCAAAAAGTCTTAATTTTATAGACTTAACATTAAATACTTTTATTGTATGTTTTAATTTTTTTATAATGACGTTGGTTTTGACCATGATGTGAGTTATGATGTAAATTTAAACGTGTTTAAAAAAAAAAAATATAAAAGTTTTTTTTAATTAATATTTTCTCTTTTTTTGTATTTTAGAACAATTTCAAACACAATGTAAATTGCCAGCCATATATAAATGAGTTTTATTTTATTTATTAGGGAAAACAAACAATTACACATTAAAAATATAATAACCTAAACTAACTAAAACTATTAACACATTAAAATATGGCGTCGAAAAATTCCTCTGCATCGCTGTCGACTGGTAAAGTACCCAAGAGGCTGGCGGCATTGCCACGTTGTATGGCAATGCTAAGCCTCTGGCCAAGGTAAAGGCCAGCCCTTGGATCACGGGAAGTGTCAACAAGTCGTTTGGAGATTTCGTTGAACAAACCTAGACTATCGGACATCGTATGGACAACAAGTGCCTAGAAACTGCCCAAACGTTTCGTTTTATGAATTTTGTCAAGTTCAAATAAAATCAAAAAATCAATAATCATCTTCAGAGTTTTTCTTCTCACCCACAACTCATCTATGCCCAGTAAAATGTTCATCGATGAGAAATCCAGCTCCAATCGGCCTCCTGTCTAGACAAATATAAAAATTGACACTGTGGGCTTTCAGTATGCCGATGCCGCTTCCATTTTGCTGTTAGGTACCTATTTGGCAATCGAATGAGGGATTGTAGACGCGGATTTTTTTAAATGATATTTATTTTTAATTCCAACAATATTTTTGTATAGGTTGTACCATTTAACTGAAAGAGTAGGTCTCAGCAAAAACAGTCTTATGACAGTTGGACTGTAACCAAAAGTGGTAAAGTTTGAGAATCGTAGAAATGAGGTAGTGGTTGCAAATAATTTGAAATTGTACGAAATCAATTAACTTCTGATAGCAGAACATGAAAGTACACCTATTTGGGTTCAACGAATACCTACCTGGAAGTCGTGATGGTCCGGTGGTGAACGGATCCTGTTCTCAAAAAGTTTGCAAGTTCAAACCAGGAAAAAAACAATAGAATGCACGGAACTAGAATTTCAAATCGTGTTTTTGTCCACGACGCTACTAAAAAGTAATGTGTTACCAACTCAAATCACCAATGACCAGTCAGATTGCCACGGCGTATGTATGATAGTAGTAAGTATACAATAGTATGCCAATGGCGGTCCATTACACGCCGCAACCAATGACGAATTTGTTAAAAACGCCTCGTGGTAACCGTACCAACCTCCACGCCACGTACCAACCGCCTCGTGGCCAACGTAGTGTTGTGGTGTATTCAGGTAGAAAGCTGATAACCTGCCAAATCAGTACGAACCAGTGCGAACCGGCGCGGACTAATTCAGATAGGAACTTGTCGGCGCTTATGGGCTACGCTTCGCGCTGTGACATTTAATTATTTATTAATAATTTATGCACAAGTAAAAAACAAATACTGTACAAAGGCGGACTTAATGCCTGAGGCATTTTCTACCAGTCCACCCTAGGGTGATGCAGGGATAAAACATGGCAGGTGCAACATACGGGATAAATAGCTCGGGAATTACTATAAAATACAAGAATAAATACTAATACATACATACATATAAAAAAAATAAACCTTGTCTGGAGAAATAATGACCGGTAGAGGAGAAAATGAATCCACCAACTCAGCGTTGGGATGTTTCGGCCAACTTCTGACGGATATGTTCACGTGCCTTCACTTTTAAAGGTAACCGACTGGTTGCCATCCTGATATTCAGAGGGAGAGCATTCCAAAGAAAAACCGCCTGGACAAAGAAAGAAGAATGAATGAAGCCAGAACGGTGAGAAGGACATCGTAGAAGACGATTGTTGTGTTGTGACATTCTGGTGATTGGTGATTTGACTTTGTAACACACAACTTTTGAGTAGGATCATTAACGATGACCCTTATTGTTATAGTGATAATTATAATTAGGCAACGCTTACCGTTTGTTTTAATTCAGTGGAGCGTTTTAATTGATGTGGTCATTAGTTAATTACAATCACGCATCGCGCTATCCTAATTATGAATAGCCTTCACATTTTGATTGTTAATTTATCGGGTTACGCTTTTTAGAGCAATTTTAAAGTCAAAACACTCAATTATCATCAATCAAGCAAGTTACCATCCTTACCTAGTTGCTATTCCACCAATTCGCACTTAGCGTTTCCAAATGTATTTTGTAATGTGCACAGCAAAAGAAAGAAACTCTTTACCTGCGTCTGTGTTTCTGAATGCATACAACCCTAATCTCTTCAAAGTGAGAGTGAACAGGCTTCTTCTAGGTAAGCTCACTCCACCGTCGACTATCTCTCTGTCACCACTGACCTACACTAGAGTCAAGAGCAAACACATATTAAATAAATAAAAAAACAACATTTAATTAACTCGGCCTCTTTTAGAGAACTGTTTAACGTGACTACATCGTTGTTCTAGTGGTCACAAGTGCTACTGCTAAGCATGAGATTCTGGGTTCAATTCCCAGGTCGGGCAAAGCCAGTGTTAAAGGCTTTTTATTAAGAATTTCTCAGCAGCCTGGAGTTTGGATTTGTACCCGGTTGATGGCAATAGGCTCGCCCCCTATTACATGAGACTTAAACAAATCTGGCGAAATGTGGCCAATGTGAGTGTACTGTAGGTACCCCTGACAAACCCTTCTGGGATTACAGGTATGATGTTATGGTATGTTTAACGTAGACCTTTCCGAGTTTGCTCAACAGTTCAGGGTTCTTCTTATTCCTTCTACAGTCTTTGTCACCGCCTTTTTCAGGTCAATTCATCGTCAACCCACAACGCCAGTCAAATCTTCGTCGGCCTCAGGTAATTTATGATTCACAGCTTCGCAAAGCTATACCAAAAGGATGCATCACTTTTTAGTGTATGATGAACCCATTTTTCTCCGAAACTGCACTGTGCAGTTGAAAAATTGGGCAATTTATTTATTGGTGGTTGTTACTCCCCCGCCGCGCCGCCGTCTGATGACGCACGGCAGGACTTACTATCGCCATGCCTGCGGAGCTATACCACGAGCCCCGCCGCGCCCGCAACTCCACTTCGCGCCGCCAGGGGCGCCAGTCGTCGTTCCACCATCATCGTGGACATCGCTCAATTTTCTCATTCAATATAATACAGTACACAGTAAAAATATAAAACAGAAGACTAGTATCGACGTCCGTTATTTCGAAGACTATCTAACACAGCGGCTGCAGCCGAAACAGTGGTTTTTTCATGGCTCACCATACCTACAGGTGGAAAAACAAACTCAGTATTTGTACCTCCTTGTTAACTCAAACTCACCCCCCTAGTAATTTCCAGCACCATTTATATTAAAACATTGCCGCTACTTCAAGTTTTGTTTACTCCGCAAAAGAGGAAAGTGTGGGCGATGTAATAATAAGTTGTTCTAACAAAACGCAAACGGTGACAAATATTGTGGCACTTGGAATAACCCTCCCACTCTGTTTGTGGGTGTCGTAGAAGCAACTAAAGGATAAGGTCGTCGGCAGAAACATCTTGAATTATACTATATATTTATTTTTACTTTTGAAGAAAATACCGGTCTCCTAAATAGAGCCCCCCTGCACTTTTTTTGTCAAACACTTTTTAAATGGTCGTGAATTCAAATTTGGAACAATGATGACACTAAAATGAAGGCCAATATGTCGGTTTAGGCCACGGAGCAAATTGTATTTGCTCCGTGGTTTAGGCCTTTAAAGCTCCCATAAACAGGTACGACGCGACCAACAACAAACAGAACAACGTGCTAGTAGAACAATTTCTATGAAAACATCATGGAACTTGTTCTACAAGAGTCGCATCGCGCCTGTCCGTGGGAGCCTGTACATCTTACCTGAATTGCACGGTGGCTCGATTTAGGAGTCCGGGAGTGTATTTTGTAAGGTTTAGCGATAGTGGTTATGCGTGTGTGAGATTTGTTTGTAAAAGCACTTACGTTACAGGATGAAGTCCTAGAGTAGTCGTGTTGTCAAAAACAAAGGAAAATGACGGGTGGGTAAGGAAGGAAGTCACCCTCGGAAGCCGAGGTAGGCCGAGAAAGCGCCAGTGAGATGACTAATAAACTTTTTAATCTCGTATTTGTTCTTCGTACAGTAATCGTTCATTTCAATTCATTTTATAGCACTATTAGCTATGTGTTTGTGACACGATTTCTTTAAGATTATTTTTTTGTATTATAAGTGTCTCATAATCAAACACTTTGTGTAAAAATAATAACTTTGTGTAACATCAACATTGGAGAGTTTACTTGACACGTTGTAACTCTCTTGCTTTTTCTGCAAGTAAAGCAAGCTTGCTAACAAAAACTTTTTTTACAAAACAACCACCGACTTCAAAAAAAACAATACAAAGTGAAGAATAACTTTTATTTCGGAAGTCGGTGTCTTTGGATCTGTATTTTAGTTTTATTGCCACCGACTTCCGAAATAAAAGTAATTTTTCACTTTGTAGTATTTTTCTTTAGAAGTCGTTGTTTTTTTTTTAAAGATATACTTTTTTTTCACGTTTTAGTTATGGTATTTACCCCAATTCGTAAACCACTACTTGCTATGCAAAGAACAGTGAGTGAGAAAGTATTATAGCATCATCAAGATACAGAATGTGGATTAAATACATATTAATATCGAAGCTAATCAAAAATTACCCAAGGAAAGTTAGTAAAATGTATATGGGACCACCGCGCCAGCTTCTTCTACCTAATGCTAAAGAATATCCAAAATCGGTCCACAACTGACGAAAATATCGATGAACATACATAAAAAAAACAAACTCACGAACCGCCTCCTTTTTTGAAGTTGGCTAAAAATATTGCGTTGACCTTTTGCAAGAGACTTAAACTGTGGTTTTAGATAGCGAACAAAAATCACACAATAATGGCTGTCTAAATACAGAGCGTTTTCAGACCCCCTATGAGCGTTTATACCTTATGAGTGGCAACGTCGCAATTTTGTGTCATATTTCGTGGTTTTAAATTTTTATCATTTAATCGGAGCAATATTTTAAAAATATGTATAAAATAGTATATACAACGTGTAACATAATTAACGCAAGACCTCATACACCCCAATTAGAGTATTGAGTTATAAGCATTATACAATGACCAAAACAATTTTTTTTTAGCTAACTTTAATTATTATTAAGAAAATCGTGTTGATCTTAGCATTACTTTATGCACTTAAAATTGAGTCGTATTACCTTGCAATAAGATTTAATTTTCTTTGCCTCAATCGGCGGTCAGTATTACAAAATACCTACATAATTTTTGAAAAAAATACCTATGTTAAAAGTCACTGAAATGGATTCAGTAGTCAATTATGAGCAAACTAGTTTCATGACGTGCGTTTATTCTGTTACAACTTGTATATACTAACTTTTTGAACTACGTGAAAGTATCTAATAGGTAAGTAGGTAACCGTAATGCTTACAGTTATTTTACTATGAAAATAACGCCCTGCAAGTTTCCAATGTATTATTTGCCTAAAAATAGAACTGTAAACGCAATGATTTCATACCTTTTACACACTTTTCACGCAATTCTGAAAAGTTAGTTAAACATATTTTTAAATATAGCACCGACTAAATAATGTTTATAAAAAAAATGATGATGATTTATCCCATAACAAGTATCTTTGGATTACTTTCTGGGAAGCCCCGGCAACTTAATTGTATTTAGATTTAAAATAATAAACACATTTTTTTTTATCTACTAGCGAAATGACAGATTTTCATGACGGCTGATAGAATATGACGGAACCGCTTTCCTAGGAGACCGTAGCTTTACTGACAACTCAAATAAAACAATAACTCAACAGCAATCCAACAGCAACTTAATCACCTTCCAATTAGAGCAAACGCTCCAATGATTGGCACTAAACACTTAATTAAATAACCTTTATTATTAAACCACTTAATCACAAGAAACGAGGCGTCGATGTAGCGGAAACAATCGTGGCTAGTATCAACGTCACGTTCGAATGAAAAATACGAGAGAACCCGACCTTTATTGGGGCCGCTACCCGACTTATCCGAACGAGCGATTGAAGCATTACCAGTGACGGGAATTGGTGTTTCTACCCGGATGGAGAAGACTTGAGTGGGTAGGTACTGTTTTAGATGCAGATGCGTAGATTTATCAGGATTTTTTCGTAGATCTTATTGGGATGTAATAAGCTTCGGTGGGAAACAAAAACTTTTTTATTTTTATATAATGATCCTTAAAGCAGATAGTTACAGGCGAAGTAAGAGAAATATAAATAAACAACAACAACTAGCCAACTAGCTGTGCTAGCTTCATTCACGTAAGTAACTATGTATTCTATTTTAATTTAATGAGATCGTGAACTTATTCGTAAAACCCCCTACAACATAAATTGATTTTGTGAATTCAAACTAAAATTTTGTGGTACATATATGTTAAAGTATATGAACAAAATAATATTTATTATCTCCCCAGGGTCTCGACAGTTAAAATCGTTCGAATTAAAGAAAACCTAATGGCAATTGCTATTTTGTTGACATCTTTGAAAACGTCAGAAGCCGATTGAAGAACAAAAGTGAGAATATGCAAACATCCGTGTTCGTGCAAATATATTACATTACTTAAGTATTAGTTACTGATAATCTTCTGAGTTTAGACCTTCACTGTGAGAAACAGACGTAGGTAAATTGGTGTATGTTTGTAAAACGTTCCACGTCACCCGGGCCTATGTTAAATAATGTATGTGAAAAAAAAATTAAATGAAAATGAAAAAGTGTTTATTCACGCATATTTTTTTAAAAGACATAATATTACCTCTGCCAAACTGCAAAGCAGTTTGTTGGCATACGTAGCTCCTTTTTATTTTTTTTAATTACACTTTTTCACATAAAGGTTTAATAAGACAATTCCTTATTTAAAAAAAAAAAATTGTTGATATTCTCTACACGTGAGGATTTGACAAAAAATATTAAAGAGGTACTTATGAATCAAACCGTTTTTGTGACTAATACACATTCAGTCAATCTACCTGAGGGGCAATTCCCGTATTTTTAAGAACGTTCGCATTCTAATCTCAGTGTCAATCTGTCAAAAATTGTATAGCGTTTACCTACATTTTTGACATTAGACTGTCGCTGAGATGAGATTGCGACTTGAATTTGAACGTTTTTAATTACGGGAATTGGCCTTCTGATCTTTTCCCAACTATTTCGGGGTCGGCTTCCAGTCTAACCGTATCCAGCTGAATACCAGTATTTTGCATGGAGTGACTGCCTATCTGACCTCCATAACCTATAAAAATAAAACCGTTAAGTATTACTACGGTCCTAAAATGAAAAAGAAGCTGAGCAAAACACATCATTAAAATAACTCCCGCCATATTTCTATTCAGACATCTAACATGAGACCGCTAGCGAATTTGTACGTATCATTCCCAAAACATATCATAAGCATCAGAGGAAGTGCTTACTTGTGAAGTTCAGCCAATGAACGTGGAACTTTGCCCATATATTTGAACCTCTTGCTGCCGACGATGTTTCCAGCAAAACATAGCCTCACAAAAAACTTTGGAGCTCGCGCATCGTATTTTAGGGAGAGACTAGCGAATTGCCAAGATTTTATTTGCTATATTTCGTACAAAATATTGGAAAAAAATATTATATTTACAAATGAGAAGGGACTTCATGATGGCGGGAAGGATGAAGTCGCTGCCGAGATAGGTCAAGAAAGCGCGAATTCGATTTTTTTTTTCACAACAACAGTGACACACACACAGTTTTTTACAGTTGATGCACGCGCGAATTTACGTCATTGCTGCTCTAGTGTAAACAATGGGTTTTTCTAAGTATTCAATTGTTTTAATTAAATGGGGGCATTGACGGTAGTTTGCTATTGGGAACGAGAGCTTCCCACGGGACATTAGCGGTTAACGAAAAAATATATATATATTTTCCGACTGGTGTACATTTTGAGTTGGGACTTCGTGACGAGAACCGAAACTGTGATGTAGAGAAAATATCAAAAAGTGATCAAATGAATCATGAGCCCGATTAAAGGAACCAAAAGTGGCAATTTCATTTTTTAGATAATCTGCTTTGACTCAACTAGATTCAACAGGGTTCGAAACCAATGTTTCTTGAAAAAGAAAACACCTGTATTGTTTCAGTTTAAGTCCCGAATCACCCACTGAGAGTCTAGGTTTGTGTGTGATTTACAAAGTAGTTTGAAATAAAAAATATATTTTTTACTCTTAAAAATCTGGATGCTGCGATATAAATTCAGGTACATTACTGTGAATATGTCCGAATACCGTCTAGTGGTTTTTGTGAATATCAGTGAGCTAGCCCGCATGCCACAGTGCCCATTCACGGTTAGTTGCCGTGTGTTGTGTAAGCAAACAGACGTTATTTGCGTTCCTGGATTTAAAGCTTTGAGAAGGATAGTAGTTTTCTTTTACCTACTATTTGATGATAAATAAATGTTTAAAAAAACTCGCCTGTCATTTAAATGAAAGCATTGCAGGCTAAATCCGTTTATTTTAAACTAGCTTTTGCTAGCAGCTTCGCCCTTGTGGATGTCGGAAAATAACCCACGGAAACAGAATTATCGAGATAAAGAGTATCTTTAACTTAATTCAGGTTATAAGCTATCTGTGTGCCAAATTTCATTTAAATCCGTTCAGCTCTTTTCGCGTGATCGAGTAACAAACATCTAAACCAAACATACAAACTTTCACATTTATAATATTAATAGGATAGTATACCTAATATAGTCGACCTCGCGATTGCTTTACCACTTTTGACGACAATTCTTATGCAATTGAAACTTCACAAAAGTTGAAACATTATCACATAATATATATTCGGCTGTCGCTGAAAACCAGCGCTGAGGCTCTGTCTTGCATAGGGTCGCAGCATAATGCTGAGCGATAGCCGTTTTGCGTGGATGTGACGCATGTTTCTCCCAACCTTTTCCTATTTTTTGTGTTTGTGTTATTTTTTGCGTCATGTTTACCGCAAATAAACGCATTTTCATTCTTTCTTTCTTTACATAGACAAATAGAGCTTGTCGTTATAAGGGTTACATTACAAGTGAGATTCAATCTAAGGGTGATGAAAATCACGAGGTCGACTAACAGTCCTCTTACAGTTATTAAAATGTATTGCCATTGTTAGTTTATAATCTATCTCGCGAGATTATAAACTATAGAAAAATGGTGAACTGTAGCAATGCATTTACAATTTAACGCATTATGTTTCGATAGTTTATAATCCGTCCATGGCAAACCGACAAATTGTGAACTGGTAACAAACTTGCGTGCAACGAAGTCCGTCGCCCCTGGATCCCTTATGGGGGGCTGGAAGAGGGCGTTGTCCGCCCTCCGTCGACGCCCGGTGCGCCTTCTGCAGGTGGGTGAGTGCACGAGATCTCCCTCTTCCTTTCCGCAGCCTCCTGCTGTGAGGCGACTGTTTCGCAGAAGGAAACCACCGCGTCCCAGGACTCTTCGCTGCTGACCATCGACTCGACTACGGCCGGCAGCGACAAGTCATTGCCTACTTCTGAGATGAGGGCACGGTGCGGCTCCTCCCAAGCGGCACACTCTGCCAGCGTTTGCCGCGCCGTGTCCTCCCGGTAGTCGACACAGTGGTGACACCGGGCGTCTGGCTCCCTGTTTATGCGACACAGGTACTTCCCAAAGCAACCATGCCCAATGGTTACTATGACACTGGTTGTTTTAATGTTGGCAATAAGCTAACTGTTTCAGAAACTTTTATAGAGGATTTATAGCATGGGTGTAGATAGAGTTTTACGATTTCTAATGGACAAACAGACGGATATTTTCTATGAAGAGATAATCTTCTCAAGGGTGGCGACGACATGACGCAAGAGGAAGCGTGGTCAGGCAGCCTATAGGTAAAGATAACTCGCAGCGTTGTGGATCTCTCAACTCAATGATTCGGTTACTGTTACCTTCCGATTATAAAGTTCAATTTATTTTATAGTGTAAAAAGTAAACTGTTATTAAATTAGGCGGAACTCATCCGAAAAGGCCAATATAGACTGACTTTGAATTCATTGTCAAACTTTCTGGGGATGAAAGTTATACTCGTTAATATGTACCACGTTTACTGCCATTTTTGGCATTCTTGGAAAAGTGATCGCTTGCACCTCTTACTTATTATCTGAAGTAATAACAAATATGCTATTTTGACAGAATAATAAGCATGGTGATGAATGATGGATGGCGGGGGTTTTAAAAGATCTTAGGTTAGGACCAAATAGGCGCGACCATAGGGCATTTTCAAGTGGCAATCGCTTTCAAAGCGTTTCGCACTTCTACAACGACTTTCAACATGATTGACGTAATCATTTCGGTAGCAACATAAGTTAATCCAATATTTTTTTTACCTTTCCATCATCGTTGTCTCTGATAGTGTTGAATACAACAAAATATATCCGTCCCACTTTGGTAGTTTGAGAGTCTTTCTCTTTCATACATATTAACATTGTGCATAACTTTACCGTAGTTTAGTTTTTTTAGTTTAGACGCTAGTGTTCCGTCTGGACCGGACCAAGCGAGAGCTCGCACACTCACCTCTCCTGCCAAATAAAGATAACAAATTAATCAGTGGAAATTCTATCTGTGTCTTTCATTGGTTCTCGTAATCCAACAAATGAACGTCACTCTATCTAGGCCCTCTGGTACAAACAAGGACATACACAAAGATACAAATAATTTCAAATAGACACAATACAATCCAACCAACATCTTAAAATCCCGCAAAATAAGTACTTCCCTATCTAAAAACACATTATTCTTTTACCACAAAGAATACAAAATCACAATATACATACAAATCCATTACAAGATTTGTGAGTAAAACACGATTCTAGAGATTTGAATCAACGCAAAGTGTCCGGTAACAAAAGAAATTTAATCTACGGGCGTCCTGTGAAAAACTGCGCCCGGAGCGGAACAACGCGCCTTTTGATAGGTCAGGGACTTAGTGTTGCGACTTCGCGACTTTTTCTGTTTAATTCTGAACAAAAAAGGCCTTTAACTTGAAAGGAATCAGATAAGGGTTATACGTATATAAGTGTTAGGGATCTTTTATTCAATAAGATGTAAGTACATTACTGCAGCGGCCAGCAAAAGAGGCATTGATGGTCGAACGTGTACACACATACGTAAGTCCATCAATGCCTAGTTGTGGCCAAGGCTTGTACAGTACTTTTCTCAAATAATGCGCGGAAATTAAAATAATATTTCTTTTCAAAATCAATGACGAACAACGAACAACAATATTTTTCCCGCGTTAAAGTGTTTATTTGTTTTTTTTTTTTCAATAAACAGCTTTCTATTTGCAAGCCATTTCAAAATTTAAATAAAACCTTTGCTACGAGTATGTTGCCTCCTTGTTTCAGAGTAAAATATCGTTCCATTTTTTTATTACACGATAGTTATGAGTTTACCATGTAATTTATTTGGCTGCTAAAACACGACAGATATGGATTTTTATACAACTTTTGCCGGCCGCTGCTGGCATATATTTGGCCCGTACAGCAATTTCGATTGATCTTGAAGAACGTTGTCAAAATAATGCTCAAATTTTTAAGCATGTTTTAGAAAAAACAATTGATGCAAACTAACGTGCATTGTAGTGAAATAATATTAAGTGCATGCACAAAGAATTGTACATAAGTGGCGGTCGCGTTATTTACGGAGCTGGTGGAATGGTGAATCAGAAATTGAGAAACCTTTTTAACAGATTTAGCAGTATCGGTTTTCCAAAGAAAATAGTGACATAGATAGACTTAGTAAACTAGTTCTTACGAAATAGATCAGTTAATGTATCAAAAACGAAGTCAAAATTAATATTGTGCACAGTTTGATTTGAACGGAATGTCAATAACAAATTATTCAAGGTAAAAGTGTTAGGTAGGTAAGTACGTAGTTTTCAACAGCTGAAATTCATTTTGTTATCAAAATAATATCTGAAACAATAACTTCAAAAAGCCAACGGAATTCCTTAAAACCACATAAAATAGCAAACATTTTCTTTGATTATTCATAGTATATATAGGTATAATTTCATCGCCAAAACCTTACTTCGAGTAGGTAATCGCACCGACTAGCCGCAGTCTCGCAGTCAGCCTAATCCTTCATTACCCGCGCTCAGTTACGGCACACAATGCATTGTTGCCTTACAAAAGTCATAAGTAAAGCCCTGGCATCTGCACCCATTGTGCGAGCACGTCATATATATGATCAACTTGATTGTGATGATCACGGGGAAAGAGATGCAACTATACAGGACGTATAGCTGCATCTCTTTTCCACACTGAAGTAAGATGAAAATAATACTGCTATACGAGGTGGTGATAGGCAAAAACCCAGAAACTATTTATCCCAAAACCATGCCAGCAAATTACGCACAATTTGAAATTGTTTCAATAACAAATAAATGAAGGTAACAGTGTTAAGAAGTGATCAAAAGCTGAATGTCATTTTATCATCAGAATAATATCTCCAAGAAATGTAGGTAGATCAATCAGCTACCCCGAAAAGGCGATGGATTGCTTGCAACCTATACAAAACACTGCTGTTCTATGTGGGTTGAATGCAATCCATTCACGTAATTCCCAGAAAACTCCAAAACTAATCGACTAATCGCACCGACCAGTATTGCTCCCGTAGCTTGACTAACCCTTCATTAACCGCGCTCAGTTACGGCACACGACTGCATTGTTGCCATACAATAGCCGTAAGTAAAGCCCTGTCATCTGCGGCCATTGTGCCAGCACGTCATATTTATATGATCAACATTTGCTAATGTTCATCACGTAATGGCTTCTAACAATGTCGGATTTTACGCGTCATTTGGTAGGGGGAAACGCTTTTGGTAATGATGCGGCATTTTCAGCCTATACTACGCCAGCCTAACTTCGCATTGGAATGGGCAACTAACTTCATCTTTCTAACTGAACGACTCCTTGACAGTTCAAAAGCGCCTGTCAATGGTTTAATTGAAGTTTGAGAGGAGTGGTGGCCCAGGTGTAACGGCCGCGTCTTACGAGTCGCAGGTCATAGGTTCAAACCCAGACTGGCGCTTTACTTTGTGTAAATTATTTCATCACTATTGCTCTCAAAACGGTGAAGGAAAACATCGTGAGGAAACCGGCATGTCTTAGAATCAAAAAATTAGAAGACATGTGACATCTACTAACCCGCATTGGACCCGCGAGGTGTATTACGGCCCAATCCCTCTCACCGAGAGGATGCCTGTCTCCCAGCAGTGCCGAACATTATTGGCTGATTATGCTTATGCTGCTAGCACAGATATCTTGATGTTTCCACATTTCGCCATATTAGTAAATTGCAACCGTGGAAAGCAGCGGTGGGTCATTATAAATACAGGGTGACAGAGACTATAACCATGCATTCAGCATATTTCAAGACCCCCTAGGGTAGAAGTTTTTCGTCAAAACCAAATGTGCTGTTTCATAGAAATGTGCAATACCTACGCGGTCAAAACGTACTGAACAGCGATTTTTTTTTTTTGAATAACCGACTTGAAATTTCACCACGAGGGTTTCAGAATCATGTTATGAATCCATGGTAACAGGTGGTGCCTCGATGTCGGGATACCACCCTGTATAATATTAAAATAATAACATTATCTACCCACTCCCCCGGAGTAATGTTATGACCAAATTAGTTATTTATGCAACTGTTGTTTATTAAGGGGTATTAAATGTGGGGTTATCACACTCGGCTTCGCCTCGTATTACCTAGTTCTAGTCTGAACGTTCGATTGCTACTAGATTAAAAGCGCACCCAAATGTACAAGTGGGCGCTCATTTGGTACGGACATTTTTTGTTGCTGACGGTGTGTCTAGTTCTTTATTAGTGATCGATGGCTCTGATTAAAATATATTCAAGATAATAGTCTTTATAAGGTTGATTATTTTGTATTGAAATTAAAGCAGAAAATATTAAAATTAAAAAAAAATCATGCATTGTTTTTTTTTATACATTTTCAAAGTAAAAAAATATAAAATGACAAATTACTCGGAAATGGTTGACATTTCCATAGGGGTCATACGGGTCATTTAGTTGAAAATTACCTTCCCTACATCCCTTTAATGGATTGCTACCATATGAAGACTTCATAGAAATTGTTCTACAAGAGTCGCGTTGCGCTGTCGCGTCACGCCTGTCTGCGGGGCCTTTATTATTTCCCAGAACGTTCTCTAGCTTTTTTGCTGAATATGTTTAAGTAGCTGGATGTATAGTGTTCATAAGTGCTTCTAATGAACTTATGGTTCTGGCTTCGATTCCTAGTTTAGCAGTCTTCATTAGAAAATTCCCAGTAACAGCCCGAGGGTCCGGAATTGCACCCTTAATCAGCCTATTGGTATATTATTGTTCCCACTGCTGGGACGCAGACCTCCTCTCTGTGAGGGGGAGTCCTCTGTAATACACCACGCGCGCCCAGTGCGGGTTGGTAAATGTCTTAATTCTTCGAATTATTGGTTCTAGGACATGCCGGTTTCCTCACAATGTTTTCCTTCACCGTTTTGAGAGCAGTGGTGATGAAATAATTTACACTAAGTAAAGCGCCTGTCTGGGTCCGAACCTACGACCTACAACTCGTAAGTGGCGGCTGTTACCACTAGGCCACCACTGCTCTATTGGAAGTACTGGAATAACTATTGGAATTGCACCCGCTTATTGATAATTTAGGCTATTGTTCACAAGGGACATAATTAACATACATGGAGAAATGTGAACTGTACTCATACACTTCGGCCTACCCTTTCTTGGAATTGTACGCGTGCAGTTAAATATTTTACTGGATTTCGAAGAATTCTTTAATACGAGTTTCCAAATATATATTACCTACGATGGAAGGCGCCAAGTAAAATACAGTTTGTAGTTTTGTGTTTTATTTCTAGTTGGGTCATTCTATTTTATTCAGTCTCTGAGAAACCTAAATAAAGTATAGTGACCCATACTCACCTGCAGGTCACACGGCATAAATCATTTTCCAAACCTAGATTGTTCCAGAAAATATTTATGAAAGATGTATGTAGGTACAAACCTACCTATTTAGTTATTTACTAAACAATGAAAACTGTGGGATAATGGAGTAACACACATTTAATGACAATTATTGATCGCAATTGCTATAATTTTGACAGTTCAGCCACGTTCATAGCGCTATTTATATTGTGGAGCAGATGAATTTTTCAAACCAATAAAGCAATGGATTAAGAATTTCCAGAAATTTCTTTCAAAACCCTTGGATTGTGAGTGAGTGTGTGTTGAAAAGGTGTTACGCATTTAGGGCGCTGTTTGATATTCCATCACCTGCATAGACTTTTCCCGATTATGTTGGGGTCGGCTTCCAGTCAAACCAGATGCAGCTGATTACCAGTATTTAACATGGAGTGACTGCCGATGTGACCTCCACAACGCTGTAACTAGGTAATACGATAACCCTTGGTAAGACTGGTTGTCAGAGTTTCGGGCTTCTGACGGCCCGTAACGAACATTAACGGCCTTATTACAAAACAAGGTTTTTCTTTTGACATGGTTTAAACCATCGAGCCTGTTTTTGAAATAAGAACATAACTGAAATCGAAATACAGTTCCTTTTACAAAACTGACAACTTAGTCCGGTCTTAGGTCGTCAATTTTGTATTAAGAACTTTACTAAAGTCGGCATAGAGTTCCAAATATAAAAACTGGCTCGTAGGTTTCGGCTCGGGCTAAAGTTAGATCGTGTTTTGTAATAAGACGGTTAAGGTCCACGAATGACAGCCGGGACCAACGGCTTAACGTGCTTTCCGAGTCGCGGAGCGTTCTTGGTATGTAAAGATGGTCGCCCATCCACGGACCAACCGTGGCAAGCGTAACTTAACCTGATCGATCGACCCGTGCGCCTGTTATTACTTCGCCAGAAGGGTGCTGCTGGTGTGCTGTTCGACATTGTATCCATAGAATTTGCAATTTTGGTTTACAATAAATAAAGTATATTCTTTGTATCTTTCTATCTACAGTCCTTATAAAAAGAGAAACCATTATATTCCAATCAATTCACAACACATACAGCATGTGCACAAATAAGACCAATTTATCATCATAATTTGTCCCCGCGAATCGTGCACCGAACAATGGATATACAGGGTGTAGCTAAATCGGGCTCTATTAATAGTAATAGTTCGGTAATTTCGCCGATAGAAGCATTGCTTTAGTTTCCAATAGTTTTGGCTTTGTTTGTTAAGGTTGCGCATATGTGGTGAGATATTGCGAGTTATTTAGGGACGTATCAGCTTATTGAGTAACTGTGCTGTATCTTAATTTTTTTTTGTTCTGGCCGAAGATCTCATTGGTGTCCTCCGCATTGGGGTGGGCGAAGGGGTCTGTCAGAGTCTTACTGACTAAAAACCAAGTCCGCAGGGGGAGTGAGGTGTAAGACTCCCCCCGGGACGTCCAATAGAGGCGTGTGTGGAACAATACGCGCCGCCGCCGCCTGAGGTCCTGTTATCCCGTTATCCGCCCTCCGCCGATGCCCGGCACGTCGCGTGCGGGCCGGGAGGTAGGTCTCGACCTCCCTCAAGCTTTTCGTGGCTTCTTCCCTGTCCCGCCGGCTGTTGAGCACCGGTCCCACGTACGTCATGAGACTTCAAGACTCGTCAACAATTCGGCCCCCCCCCCCCGACCACGATGTGTGAACCTGGCGTTGGCGCCCGCCGGGGTCCGTGAACGACTACAGCCTCCGACTTGTTGAGCCCTATCTTACCTAACATAACGTCACGCCTATTTTACCCCAAAGGGTTAGGCAGAGGTGTACTTATTACTTACACTCACATTTCGCCAGCTATGTTTAAATCACATGATATATGGAGAGAGCCTTTTGTCATCTACCGGGCAAAAAGTAGTAACTTAACAGTAGCAATTGCGACTAATAGACCAACGAGGTGGTTCAAACAATTAGTACAATCCATGACGTTTCCCTAGATGGGAAAAAAAGTAGATATATCCTAGATTGAGAATGTAAAATCTGTGGAATAAAAAACGTAAATCTAAGAAGTGGTTCTAACGTAGATACAGAGAGATCGTGAGAAGTTGCGGTTCGTAATTGTGTAAAGATATAAATAAAGGAATCATCTGAAACGTAAAAGTGACTTAAAGATTATTTATTGATTATAAAGCCGGATCAGTAGTACTCTCAACCGGTGTGCGTGTGTGACCAGGGGGCTTACTCTCCAAGTCCGTCAACGAAGATACGGGCCCATCCGAAAGTGAACCCTACTCACGATTAATTAACATTTTCCCACAGGCATATACACATCGAGCTAAGGGACAACTGGGCTGTCATTTATTCTTAGTTCGGGCCCCAAACGAATCTCATATCCTTATCTTATCTGGTGATACGGAATAGAATACGGCCAATACTACAGATCACGTAAAACAGGTGGCGTTCTTTAGTTTCTGCCTACCCCTATAAGAAGAAGGCGTGATTTTATGTATGTAATAAAAAGGTTTTCTCATATCGTTCATTTACTCGTAAGCCTGAAGATTTTTACCTTTATTCATAACCTTTGCATAAAGTATTTTTCATAGCCGTGGGATATTTGCACACTGGTAGAAGACATACATGCATACAAACAAAATTCATCTATTCTTACACGTTTTCGTGTGGGTTGTGAATTGATTCTAAATTTTCTGTAGCACGAATCTCCATGAAATTTAACAGAACTATATTTCGTTCATATCATTCAGTGCTTCAATGAAATGGCTTTGACCCACGCGCAAGAGTACAAAGGTCAACGATGGCCGTTTCTAAGGTATATTCGGGAATATAATCTGTGCTTATTGTGATGATCGATGACATAAGTTGTTAAAATTTATTTTACAGCTGTGGCATATTATAAATCGAAACTTGGTCATACGATAATTGGAAAGAAGTTTAAAAAATAAACTTACTCTAACTAATTCCCCACTACCGTGATCAATTTAATTAGTTTAATGCAGTCAGTGTACTTGCAAGAGAAAATTCAGCCTTATTTACTGAAACGGTAAAGTACTAATAATGAAGCTGTCGGTAGTTAAAAAATGTCGAATAAAGAAAGGGTCGTAATTTCGCTACACCCCAAACATTTTAATTGGAACAAAGAAATGTTGCTTTGCGACGGAAATCGGTATTCGGTCGTACTTTTATCGGACCATCTAGCTAACAATCACAAGGAGTTTCAATAATACCTGCTGGGCTCAACTTAGATAGATCTAGTCGACATAACTTGAGGTTTAAGATCATTTATTCTCATAAGAATTACACTATTCACTTACATGAGAATATTATAACTAAACACTTAAAAATAACAAATGTTGGGGGTATTACAAAAAATTAGACATCGATTATATAAATGTTTTGATTGAGGGTAGATTACAAATCATTGTGGACAAAATGTTCGTTCGATACATGCAAACAAGTATCCGTGTAACACAGATCAACGGTAACTGGATGTGGCTCGACACTATTGTAGGGAATGTGAATTTTTTGCTATAAATTGTTTAAGTAGCTTCTTAAAAGTGGTTTTGGATTTAGATTCTCTGAGATCTCTCGGTAACTTATTAAATATTTTAGATCCTTCGTACACGATAGTTTTTCTTCCGTAGTTTGTGCGGGTTGGGTGTAGTTGTAAAAAGTCTTGTTCTCGTCTCAGTTTCATTTTGTGTTTTTTTATATTTTTTGTGAAGGTTATTTTTGTGTGTATATCTTTATTTAGTATTTTTCTAATTAGTATGCATGTGTTATATATGTATGTTTGTGTTATATTCATTACTTTAATTTTTTTGTAAAGAGTTTCTGTTGGAGTTAGATAGTCATAGTTAAATAACGTTTTTAGTAGTTTATTTTGAGCAGTTTGTAGTAGGTTCGTATGTGATTTAGCAGCGGTACCCCATATTTCCACTAGGTAGTCAATATGCGGCTTAACAAGGGAGTAGTAGATTAAATAGCGAACTTGGCGTGGTAAGCAACGAACGATACCTCGTAGGGTACCCATGAGTGATTGTATTTTTGATTTTATTTTTTGAATATGTGGAAGCCACGTCAATTTGCTATCCAAAATTAGTCCCAAATATTTCTCTTGATCTACTTTATTTATGATTTGGTTATTTATTTTTAATGGTGTATAATTGCCAATTTTTTTATTTTTTGCTGTGAATATCATGTAATTTGTTTTAGTTGTATTAATGGTGAGAAGATTTTGTTGAAACCACAGGTTGAGTAAGTCCAGATCGTTCTGTGCTTGCTCAACAATAGTATCGATTGAGTGGCCGAAGTAAAACAAACATGTGTCATCTGCGTACAAAGTTAAGTCAGCTTTTAGACCAATTTTGTGGACACTATTTATGTACAGTAGGAATAACAGCGGAGCCAAAATTGAGCCTTGGGGCACACCGTATGTAATAATTTTGGGATCACTCTGGGTGCCACCAATTTTAACTACTTGGTATCGGTTTGACAGGTAAGATCTAAAAATTTCAAGGGCAGAACCTTGTATCCCAATTTCCGTTAGTTTTCTTAACAATAATTCGTGACTGACTGTGTCGAATGCCTTTTTTAGATCAATAAAGACACCCATAGCCACTTTCTTTTTATCAATATTAAGCTTTATAGTTGTCACCAGGTCTATTGTAGCTGAGAGTGTATTTGATTTCGGTCTAAACCCGTATTGTTTTTCATATATGAAGTTTAGAGATATTAGGTATTTTTCAAGGCGATTGTATAAGACTCTCTCGAATATTTTTGATAGTACGGGTAGAACTGAAATAGGACGATAGTTGCCCGGCTCTGATTTAACTCCGGATTTGTAAATTGGCGTAACCTTTGCAACCTTAAGACTATTTGGAAATATTCCTGATTTCATACATTTGTTTATGCAACTGGTGAGTTCATCAAGAATTAGGTTTGCAACACATTTTAGTGATTTTGTAGTGATACCTTCTAAACCTGCGCTGGTGTTGTTATTTAAATTGTTGATTATTTTTAAAATTTCATCTGCTGTGGCAGGTTCCAGATCACTAAGGGAAGACGAGTCGGATCCAGATACATTCGTTAAAGCACTACCTGATGGGTGATATTTTATGGGTATTTGATTCGCCAGTATCGAACCAACATTTGCAAAAAAGTCATTGAAGCATTCACAGATATCCTTTAAGTCAGTAACGGTGCCATTTTGTGACTGAAGTTTTCGAGGGGCGGATTTTTCTGTGAAATTGTTGCAGGACAGGCTGTTTATCAGTCCCCACATTTTCAAAGTTTTTCAAACTTCCCCGAGACTTTCGGAATAATGTAGGTAGGTAACCATTTTCAGGTTTCTTCGGGGATTACTCATAAACTGGTATTTTTATAAATGGATGCTTGGAATGACGCGGGAGAAACTGCGGAAAACCAGATAGAAAAGCTCTTAAACATTCTTGTACCTTTTTAGGAAGATCTTTGTGCAGTTTTGTAATCATTTTATATATTTATAAGGATATGGATATACGATTTTTTTTAATTTTTTATTAATTCTTGGTACCTATTTTTTTATTAACCGACGAAAAATTTTAAGGCAAGGCGTTCAGAATTATGTACTGAATCCATGGCAACATGGTAACGGGCGGCGAGCAATGGGTAGCTTACCGTCCGGTAAGGACCAGACCCGGGTCGACGCGACGGCGCGTTGTGTTCCACGCGCGCCTCAAAGAGATGTCAGCAACAATGACGGGATCCGCTAGGGCCGATGCCTGCTAGGGTTGCGGGAAAGTCCAAAATCGTTACCTTAGCCCCTAGCACAGGCAACTGAAGGAACATGAGTGGGTTATAGTCAGTAAGAGTCTGACGCCCTCCCGCTCCGTCCAGAGCGGGAGAAGTTATTTGATGAGTTCCCTCATCAAAAAAAATAAAAAATAATTACAGGATGCAATGGAAGTCGATGTCCCTGCCACCCTGTTTATCTGGCAAAGGTGAGCACTACAGAGGAATTTTTGAAAATCATTCCCTATGGAGATTAAATAGGAGATGAAAGCGATGAGAGCGCACGGTTTGTTTTTAAATGAAATCAAACAGTAAGTACCTATTGGATACCGTTATGCCCATGCCAGATATCTTATATACTGCCGTCATAAGAAAGAAGGCCATAACTGTTACTATTAACATAATATTTGGAATCAGCAAAGCAAATGCTATCTTATAGTCTTACACACAAAGCTGTAACTCGTATTAGATTAGAGGTATCATAAGGACATTAGCCTTATCTACGACATAAATTCTGTTTTTTTTTTAATCTGAAAAGCCTTAATTACACAATAACGGCATTTTGTGTAAATTGTGGTTCAAAATAAAGCCAATATTTTTTGACGTCATATAAAACAAGAATCAGAAACTAAAACCATTCAGTAAATCGCGGGCCTTCATTTTAGATAAAACTTCAACTATCTCGGAATCAACGTTGACGTAGTTACGGCCTTCTTTCCGATGGCAGTATAGTATCTTATATTTAACTTTTCCCGTTTCTATTTCCCATTCTACTACGGAAATGAAAAAGAGGGAAAATCTTTTTCCTTGTTATATTTCCGCCATCGTAAAAGAAGTGGATTCGCAGTAAAGGTTGGTCATAAAGTTAAACCCTCACATTTGAATCGGTTATGTGTGTCTGAGAACAGCAGGCACCACTAAAATATAGGAGGAATATTCTCCATTGATGCGTCATGGAGAAGAAGGTTTTTAGGGATACATTACGTTTTTTATAAAGACACTGTTCATTAATGTTATTTGAATAAAATTATTAAGTGAATCGTCGTCAGATCAAAAGAAGCAACAGACAGACAGCAAGAAAAAATTTAGAATTCTGTTTCCTTTTTAAATATTTCGTCGGTACTTCTAACCACCTTTAGATAAAAATACTTACTGCATTCCACAATCAAAAAAATAAAAGTGTTCTTCTGTTCCAAAAAACCTCAGCCTATAAGTATAGATCCGGATGACTGAATATGAGTGAGTAATGATTTGTTCTGATAGATACAAATGCGACAGTGATCAATCAATCGCTACCTTCACTGTGGTTGGTTGAAGACCGGAAGTAGTTCTGATAATGAACCCATTAAACTGACAAATTTGTTTTCTTTTCAGCCTGTACCTATCTACAAGAAAATTGTTGGATCTAAATTTCGGAGGCAAATATGGCATCTTGCAAAATTAAATGGATTACTTGTATGCATTACTTTTATTCTGGTGTCACGTCTGTACAGATTGCCCGGAGGGGTCCCCAGGACCTACTAGGACACCCACGTCTCCCCAGTTGTCATTAAATCCCATGTATACTCAAAATCAAAAGTCATTTATTCAAACTAGGCTGAGAATCAGCACTTTTTGAACGTCAAAATAACATAAGATAGCCCCCCAAAAAGCCCACCCTTCACCACTTCCTAGTACTTTATTTAGCTGGAAAGAAGAAATGGCGCAACAAACTCCCCAGCAGCACAGCTGACTGTTTAGTTAGAAGAACTGGATTCTATACAGTAGTAATTAATTAGCATTACGAGACACAAAACATTAAATTATTAATTTTTGCCATATGTCAGCTAGCACACGCCAATTTACGAGTCCCTACCAACAAAAACATTGAAAACTATACTCAAGCAGAAATAAATAAACAGAACTTAATAACTAAATAAAAGCATCCAGGCATAAAGGGCGTGCCCGCTTATGCATTATGTTTATATAGCTGTAACTTGAAGTCACAGGACACAAGTACTAGTGGGTGAGCTATGATTTTAAAAGCAGTCAGTCACGAATCCACGTTCCGGAAATTCTTATTGGAAAAACCCAATCACAATGCCCGACCTGCGGATTGAGCCTAAAACTAAAACTCCACGCTGGCGATCACTCGACCAATAAAACAGCTAAGCTAAATAAATACTCGTGAAAAAATATGTACACTTCTGGCCCTGAGAAATGACCGATACAAATGTGCTTTGATCAATCTTCTACCAATTATTACTTACCAAATATTCTTCTTCTATTTGTTAGTGAGCTGTTAGACGGACCACGTGAACGCTATTAGTCTTATTTACTCTGAAAGCCATAAGTATTGATGGGGCACGCGACGGTTTGTGACGGAAAAACAAAACTGAAGGATGTTTAGGACTTTTTTTGTATTTTTTTTTATAGGCCACTAAAGAAATGCCAATATTTCAGCCGAAAAGGTAAGTTTGTGTTCTTAAACTTTGTAGGCTTGAACAAATTATGGATCACTGAGATTCTGGTTAAGCAAGCAAGCGGCATTAAGCTGGCCATGTTTGTCGAAGGATTGGTGGCTCGTGGAGCAGACGAGTTTTGGAGTGGAGACCGCGTATCGGCAAGCGAAGCGAAGTTTGGGAAACCCCCCAGCTATATGGACCGATGACCTTAAAAAGGTGGCTGGGACAGACCGAATGCGGAAGGTGGAGGACAGAGTATTGTGGCGCAGCCTGAAAGAGGCGTCTATCCAGCAGTGGGCTGCGACAGGCTGAGTTGAAGATTCTGGTTTGTTAACAGACAGTGACAGGATACAAATAAGCTATAGGAAAAAAATATAAATAAATATATTAAAAAAAATATATAAATAATTATATTAAAAAAAAAAACTGTTTGAAAGAAGACCTAATGAGAAAGCAATTTAATTTGTTTTTTATTTGATGTACATTTTAGACCTAATCTATCAATTACTTGATTTTGAAAAATCGACAATGTACATACAATAACTCCATTTTATCCTTAGCAATTTGGTGTCTGTATTTGTGCCCGATTGATGACATACTGTCATTCGTAGATCTTTGACAGTCGTTACGGGTAGTCAGTAGTCCAAAAGTCCGACAACTAGTCTTACCAAGGGGTATCGTGTTACTCAGTTACTGAGTTGTAGAGGTCAGATAGGCGGTTGCTACATGTAAAATACTGTTATTCAGCTGCATCTGGTTAGACGTGAAGTCGACCCCAACATAGATGAGAAAAGGCTAGGTAAGAAAGAAGAAAAGAAACAAAGAAAGAAAAAAAGAAAATACGTTTATATGCCGTAAACATGACGCAGAGAACGACCATATACGCAATAAAGAACATGTTGGGGGAAAATATGCGTCACACCCACGCAAAACGGCCATCGCTCAGCATAATGCTATGACCATATGCGAGAGCCCTAGCGTCCTTGATAATCTTCAGAGACATAAATTGTCAAGAAACACATCTTTCTTACAGTCATCAGTCTTGCTTATAGCAGTATATAATACTGTTAATTGCTGCTAATCTATTTACTAAGTGAACGATGAGATCGCTACTATAACCACATATGTGACAACTTTATATTGTTATTAAAGAATGAGATATTCTATTTAACACACATAACATCTGCAATCCCCAACATTTTAGACACAGATGTATCTATAGTACTACCTGTGTACACCTACAGTAGGTATCTATTAAAAAAAGTGGTTGGTTTTATATTCGCTAAGTAGACTTTGAAACCGTTAAAGTGGGGCTACTTCAACGGAACGATAGCAGGTTTTGAATGTGAAGCGGTATCGCAAACTATGCTCCACCTCTTATTCTACCACCTGTGTCTCAAAATATGCAGTCAAAGTGACCTCTGCGCTGCCACCGATGACGCTATGGAAGTGATTAATTGAAATAGATACTGTTGTGCCCCCGACACGAAGAACTAGAACTATAGCTAGAACTAGAACATTTCTCGTTGTCAACCCCCACGGTATTGCTGCGGTTCGTAACTTTGACTGAGGCTACGTCCGCACCAACAGGCGGCTTGCTTAGCGCCTAGAGGCTAATGACTTAAATGATAAATGATTTTATTTCTGTAAGTAGGTTTGTACAAACACTTTTACACGTCAATCATATTTTAAAAACTAGATAAGGTCGGCGTTTATTTTAAAGTCACACAGTAAAGAGGTCACAGTCTCTTTTAAAGTCCAGACATAATCTTGGTCAGATCATGTGAAGACCATGTAGATTGGTGTCTGAAACGGTCTTTTGAGGAAAAACCATACAGATTGAGCGGACCTGTCCAGTCAGGGCAAGCATTGTCAGTAATCGTGCCGCTCAACTAAGAACTTAAGGAGCACAACGATTCGATGAACAATACCAAAGAAACGACATTTGGGTAGGCCGCATAAATTACTCAAGCTGCCAGATCGTGAAACTAACTAAGAAATCAAAAAAAAAAAGTAATGAACCACATAATCTTCACATTCACAATAATTAAAATAATATAATACTTTGCAATAACATACTCATGTCATTGTATGTATAAAATTCATCAATGTCAATGTGTATATAAAAGTTCGGACATAATCTTTGAGGACCATGTAGATTGGTGTCTGAAATGGTCTTCTAAGGAAAGAAGTACGCAGATTAAGAGGACCTGTCCAGTCAGTGCACGCCTTTGTCAGTAACCGTGCAGCTCAACTCAGAACTTCAGGAGCTCAACGATTCGACGAACAATACCAAAGAAAGGACATTTGGGTAGGCCGCATAAACTTCTTAAACCGCTGATTGATCTGAATGATTAAAACTGAAACAATGACCCATATAACTAGTCCTCACATTCACAATAATTAAAATAATAAATTATACTTCTCAAGGTAAGTATTCAAGCCGTCGTGCTATAATAATCATTTATTATCTGTGTATGTAACAGAAAAAAAAACAACATTCAGTATGCAGAAAATTGGAGCAACTCAATCCCAAGCCTTTTTGTCCTCATTATAATCTTTAACGGTATACAAGCCTTTCTGGCACAACTTACGTTTAATGAATGATTTGAATATATTAAGGCTTAGATCTTGAACGTGACTTGGAAGTTTATTATAAAAGCGTATACCATTAACCATTTACCATTAACGTCAACGCTCTGAACCCTATTATTCAAGTATGAAGTAAGACGATCCAGAGTGGTGTTCCGGATCCCTTAGTGTCGGAGTTTCGCTATCGAACGCCTTGGACAAATCACAAAAGATGCCCAAGGCATTGCATTTATCTTCCCATGCATTATAGATGTGTCCTAAAAGTTCAACATCAGTAGTTGAACGACCCCTTGTAAAACCGAACTGTTTACTATGTAATAATTTATGTTTATTAAAAAATCTTTGCAATTGGGCTAAAATTAATTTCTCAAAAATATTAATAAAGGACTTACTTTTGGTTACTGCTAGGATATACGGCACTGGTAGATGGCTTTGCGCGTTGAGTCGCTAGGAACCTACGGTACTCGTAATTTGCTTGTTGACAAGATGAGAAGATGTCACTTTCAAAAATATTTATTCATATAATAATAATAATAAATAAAGGAAATAATAAATAATAATAAATCGTTTATTAACCAGCCAGTAAAGCCAGCCAGCCAGCCAGTAGTATTAAGTTCATACATTTCCTTCTAACTAAAGTACAAACTACTCCTAAAATGAATGTTATTATAAGGGAAACATAATTTTAATATTTTGACTAGTGGACTCCATCACTCCACACTAGGTCGAGCCTGTCTCGTGGAGTCCTTGAGAGTTTGAAATAATTTGAATATTCAGGGTCGACACTGTATTGTTAATGTATTTAAGTATTACACATTGTCTTGAAAATTTTACGTAAAACAAAATCAAAAATAAATACATAAAAATAATAAAAGTTTGAAATACGGTGCTGTGTTGTAAATGTAGGTATTCACACAGAGCATGTATCCATGGTATCATCATTAATTGAGATTTAGCAAGTATGTGACCAAGATAATGATAAAGTAAGAATGTGCAAGTATGTGAGGGTTTGGGAGGTAGTGTGAGAGTGATATGATTTAGGAAGTGAGTGAGATAAAGTGTTTGTTTTAGATGTGATTATGACATTACTCTAACGAAGGCTTCGGTTTCCGAGTAGGATAGAGCTAACAGCCATGGTTTTTTTTTTTTTGCTTGGTTGCTTCTACAATGTTTGCTGTCACTGATTTTAGCAATTTTATTATAAATGATGAAACTGAGCATAAATTCTTGCATATTTTATGTTCTTTCCCGAATTCTAATTTTTTGATCAATCTGCTTAAATAAAGCTTAGATCGAAAACATTACTTTAATTTTTCGCTTAAACTTTTCGTATAGCGTTTTCCCTACTTATAATTCAAATCAGAATGACGAATACCTCCGAAGTCTGATGAAATCAATTATTCAAAATGAAATTCATTGTTTCAGTGAAAACGAATAAAATCGAATAATTTTGTTTTCTTTTTATGCGAGAGTTTTTGTGATTAGCATAAATAATAAGAACGATAAGAATAAACGTAGGAAGAAAAAAAAGCATAATCGCTAAAATATTAAATTATTTATCAAGTTTTGTTTTATTTCTGCTAATATTATACATTAACTTGCAGGATAATTACTGTGAAAGTAATATACCTATTTACATAATTTTTTCCTCAATTATATTATTTTTTTCTATTTGAACACAATATTTTCAGGTACTATCGAGGAATTTCATATCTATGCACCTTAAGGACTATGTTTCCTTGCAGCGCTCGGCCGTAACAGACATCTCATTGTAACAGACCGTACAAAAACACACGAACAACAATAAGACAAATAAAAATGCAAATAGGGGCATAAAACAGATGTGGTCATCGTGTTCACGGGATTTTGTTTTAAAACTGCTTAGATATGAACTTCCTCGATAGTACATTTTCAGTAAGATCTGAAAATATATCAAATAAAATACTAAAACCTACCTGAATAAAGTCAGTCGTTAAACCAGCTAAATCATTGTTTTATTATTAATTAAAATCTGTTTTTATGCTGCTTGATTTTTCATGCTGTAAGTAGTACGTCAGTCAGTCTTTACACAAACATTAGTGTAAAACTTTTTACCGTGTAAATTGCTAAAAACTATACAACCATTTAGTTAGTTACGAGTAGGTAGGTATCTTCCAAAACAGAAACTTGGCCAGTTTAATTAAAATCGGGTTTGACTTTAACAAAGCTTTAATTAAAGCTATCCCTGATTTATGTTACGGATAATCATAATCTGAGCTGTATTAATGCAGGAAAGTGACGTTAAATTTTGTGTTTTGTTGGTTGTGAAATTATAGTATAATTTTTAAGTTTTTATTTTGATGTAAGTACCTAGCTATTCTTGTATTGACCGATAACTTGTGTGTGGTGCAAACTGTAAATCAAAGTCTCTCGTCTTTTCGGTGAACAAATAATTGGCTTAATGGCGTAAAATAAATAAGGGAAACGGAATTCAAAAGCTATCGCTACCCTTCTATCTTTATTTAGGACGTGTTCTTCTGGGACCTAATATACTTTTGTTTTTTTAGACACGATGACGGACGACGAGATACTAACGCTAATTGAATTTAACGCTATCTAGAAATAACTTTACGAAACACGAGAAAAATATTGCCCATGAGGCTAAAAGACTGGTATTGGTGGCGGCGATGAGCTGGACAGTGTGTAAATGTTTACACGGTAGGCACATAGATGGCGCTGATTTGCAGTCACTGTTACCGTCAAACGGGGTGAATAGGGACGCAGGGGTGAATAGAGACGAAACTTTAGAAGGGATTTTAACCTTGAAATAATATAGTTTATTGCCAAAAAGGACTCTTAATGTGTTTATTGTAATATAATTAACGATTAAGTGCTCTTGTTGGGGTCAAACTAAATTATTTCAAGGTTAAAATCCCCTTTAAAGTTTCGTTTCTATTCACCCCTGCATGCCTATTCACCCCGTTTGACTGTACTTCAAATTATTTGTGTAGTTTCTGCAAAATCTTTTTTAACAAGTTTGTTTGCCTTTGAGAGCATAGATGGCAGTGATTTCAAATTCAGTTTAGATGTTTTAAAAGCTACACGTTTGTATCACCGAAGGTTTGAACGCAGAGTTGGTAAGCAAAATCTTTCTATGCCCCGGCTGTCTATTATGTGGCGTGCCTGCCTGCGCTGACGCTGACGTGACCAATTAGTTGGTAAGTAAGTAAGTAGGTATCATACTTTGCTTATAATGAGGTAAATATAAAGGATGTTATGTACATACGAGTGCAGGACAGTAGGACACGTTTCACCATATTAAAATAAAATTATTTAAAATATCTTAACGTTTGGTTTTTTCGTGAAATTACATCTTATTCAAAGGAACACCATAGGTTACCTAATAATTGTTCCTAACAAAGTAAGTGCATAAGCACTGAAGATTCATGTCAAGTGATCGTTGGACCTACTTAGTACAAGTAAATACCTATTTGTCCGCGTGTTTATTCGCATGGCGTCTTCAACCCCTCGTTCTACCTACTCTTCGCTGGAGTTTGAAAAGAATACTCTAAAAATACTCCACCCTCACCCTTTATCTAAAGGGTTGGTACTGTAAAAATATACGGTAATGCCCGTTTTCTCACACAGTAGGTGACACCGTAATTAATGCCTAAATAAAAGCACGGTGTTGTATTAAGTATAAAGTCTTTAGGTAAGCTAAGCCGAGCGTTGAAAATCCAATAGCTCAGTTTTATTTAGGTATTCATTTAGGAGTCGAATGCTACGCCAGTTCCGTGGACAGTTTTCAAAGGGTATAACGTATATTTGAAACTAATTTTTTCTTTAGTGGCTTAACCTTTGTGTGCTGTCTTTCAGTCAGTTACTGAAATAAAGGTCTACGTACTATATATAAAGATTTTAAGTGTCAGCATTCCCAGACGAACGAACTAATTAAGACAGTCATCATTAACATCAATTGTCGCACATTCAATTTATTTATTATCAGACCAACTCGCTAAGTCTATGGTCTTATCTTGAAATCATATCATTCGTAATGTGACTGGTCTTAGATAATATATAACTTGCATTTATTAGCGTGATTATTGAAATTTATTCGTGTTTTTTTTTTTTTGGAAAAGAGTGTAGGTACTTATAATTGTAGTTTTATTTGTAGTGCGCAAAAGTGTTATCATTCTGATAAACAAATGGTGAAGAAAATTGAGTTTTGAATAGTGATGAGTGTGATGACATACATTTTGAGTATCAGTGAGAATTTTAAGTTAATATTCAACTAAGTGTCTGTGCTTTATTTGGTTAAATTAACTGTGACGCGTTCGATAAGGCGCTTTGTGTTCATTTTGTAAGTTAAGTAGGTTTTGGGAATCAGTAAAACTCTTTCGAGCTCATTGCAAAAAGACTGGAGAATAAATATTAATTAACAAAAACTATTAGGTACAATTAGAATAGCCGAATCGTATTTATAATTGCTACCTCTTAGTGCCACTGCAATCAACTAGGGTTACAAGACTCTTATAAGTAGGTAATAATAACCTTATTATAAATCATCATAAATTCATATAATTAATGCATCCTGTAAACTTTCACCGCTGATCATGGGTATCTCTGTGTGCCTCAGGTATTGCAGGCTGTCCTGTAGTACTATTTTGTAAAGTTTACTTGGAATCTCACTCGAGTGAGCGCACACAATTCGAAAGCGAACTCATTTAATTTTGTTTTTAAAGTATATCATCGATACACCTGCACCGTTTGAATTAAGAAGTGGGAAACAAACCCGTCGCACCACCGCATCCGGATACGGCTCACAGTTACCTATACTATTTTATAGAGAACTAGCCCCCGACTTCATCCTCGTGAAATTTCTTGTTCCCCTGACCCAACCCGTCGCACTATGGAAAATATAGGTCGGTATCGGATCAAAAATCTGTAACTTCATGAATTTTTGTCGTATCGTGATGAAATTTGGCACAAATATGCAGTAAGGTTTGGAGATTCGAATGATGTGTAGTTTATAGTGTTTTCTTGTATATCGATGTATGTTTTTTTGCATAGAATGAAAGAAATGGGAAAAAATCACGAAAAAAAATAGTTAAAAATTTATTTAAAGTAGAATACAAGTTTATAATGACTAAAAAGATTAAACCATGGTTAATTACAACAAGCAAAGTAATATATATATATATATATATGAAAACAATTTACTAAATTAAAATCATATTACTATTAATAGGTACATCTTATACTCTGGCTTCAGGAAATGATGTAGCTAGGTACAAATATAAGTAATAACTAAATATAAATATTATTTTTAACTTATACCACTTCAGGATCAGGGTTAGTAAATGTGGGTTCACTTTCAGGTGCCACGTTTAAAAGACTTAGTGCCTCTTCTTCAAGTTCTTTCACATTTCTTACGTACGGTTTTCTCAAACTTGTTATATATGGATCTGACGTGTATAAAAGCGTCTTAAAGACATCTTCATTTGTAGCAGATCGGGAACATTTTCTGGCATGATGAAGTCGTATGTTTCTGTAGTCTTTGTTGCGAGACTCTTGTGCGTCTTCCGATAGCTGTCCAATAGGAAGCACCGCAAAATGTTTGATAACGTTTTCTCCGTGTATGAGTATTTTATGAACGGAGGATGGCATATAATACCAATCGTAACTACTTACATAGATTCTTGGACTTTCTATTGCATATTCCCCAAATTTTTCAGGGTCGATCATCATTCCAGAAGAAAGAACTTGCAAGATAATGTATAGGCGTTTAATCAATGCCTCATCTACACCTGTTATTTCCGATGAGCAAGTGCTATTATAGAAGAATCTTCGTGCGGTATTGCCATCGTTCGTATTCCCGCTAACTTGCCGAGGTTTGTCGACGATTAATCCCAACTCCTCCCTGAAACGTTTTTGAACAAGTTCTTTCTTTTCTTTTTTTAATCTCTTATTTTCCTCAGTTGAAGCAGCCCAAGTCTTAAACGAAAGATTATAGGAAATATGCAATATCATTTCCATGCAGCGAATCCAGGCGTGTAAGGTGGACAATCCGTATTGGTAGGCGTTTTCGTTTTCAGGTCTGGCAGTTACTTTCGATAGGTCATTCATTAGCCGTGGAGTAGCCCCAAATATCGTGCATGTGGAACCAGATGGAGTATCTGTAAGGACCTGAGCCACCTTTCCATCGATCATCGTTAGAAATAGTTCATGCTTCACATTTACTGCAATACCATCTTTGTTTATAAGTGATGCTTGTGCAGCCCTAATTTGACTTTTAATATCATCGACAACTGCCTTGGTTTTTTCTGGAGTTTCCTTACAAAACTCAATAGAAATGGGTCTGCAAAAACGGACAGATGAAGGTACCGGATTTTGCCAAACAACGGATCCCGATTGTACATCAACTAATCTGATGGGGACTAATGAAGTGATGAACAAATTGGCATCTGAAATTGTTTCCGACTCTTCTGCAAGTATTTGCTTGTATTGGCTTTGACCAGATGAACCATCACATCCCCATTTACAATAAAGGATCAATGTTCTATATTGTTCTTGGAAAACAGAATCGATTTTTAAAATTCTAGCAGCAGTATGATCCAATAAATCTTAGATATTAATCACTTTAGCATAAGTATTCGTGATTTCGATTGTAGAAGATGGTGGATAACAGGATCTTTTTATTTCTTGTATTTTGTAGTAAGGCGGGAATATACAACACTTTCGTTCGTTGGTTAAGTTTTTCAGGTACATATATTGTGCTTTTGTTAGATCCAAATCTATAAAAGCACTCAATGCTTCCGTGTCGGAAAGAATCATCTGCTCTAAGTCGTTCCACTTACTTGAGATATCTAATTTCTTTTGAGTGTCAGCGGTTCTTAATTCTTCGACAAGATGTGCTTCTGTGTTCTGTTCTCTGCACATAGGCGTTTTTTATATGCTCGAAGCCATATTCTTGGAGTAGAAGAGTGTTTTTCCTCTTCTTGGTAGATTCTGAGGAGTCTCCATAAGCCACGCATGCTCTTCCTCGTTGGCCAGATGTTGATGGGGTAGAATATTGTTCAGAATCCGGTAAATTTAACGAATACGTTGAGTCCAACCAAGTACAATTCTTCTGTAAAAATGTTTCTTTTTTCCGAGATGCCAGGGCCCAGCGCTTGTTGAAAATAGGAAGAATGTGCCTTTGTATGTCACTAATTATAAAACACAAGTTGTATTCAGAAACACTGAGCTTTTCCACTAAAACTTTGGATAATGATTCCATGGTCTTGCCACCCTCGATATAGGGGATTATGAAGTCTCGTTTGGTACAGCTGAAGGAAGACATTTTAACACTTCACAATCTGCAGAAATAATAGGCATAGATGAGATTTGCTTCACTTGAAGTTACACTGATGTAGATGGTTCGAATAGTTTTTGCTTCCCTTTATATACTCATTTTACAATATCGAATTGGTACCTACATTATCATTATCTTGTAATTTCCCATGCAAACCGAGTGCAAATTTGATAAGGTCCCTTTGTTATCACGAAATAATGAAGAAAATATCCAAAAAGTTCCATATTGTTCATGTGAATGGTGTCAGTGGTAAACCGCAAAAGATACCAATTTTCGGGTACTGACTTTTATCAGTTTTTTTCTCATATCTTCTAAAACCGCAAATATCCGCAGCTGATTTTTTTTGCATTCTATTTATGAATAGTTAGACTACTAGTCAACACAAAAAGTAGCGGTTGGGCAAACGTGGGTAACATTGAAAACCTTCGACGAAAAAAAATATAAGTGAAAATAAGGTATGTCACTTTTTAAGTAATTACTGAAATATTTTTCTTTACTTTTAAAATCATTAAGCTGTATCGCAAAAAGCATAAAATAACCTTTCTAAAAATGTAAAATACTGCATATCTGTACCAAGTATTTTTTCACAATATGGTATTGAAACATGTATACGCAAAGACTTGAGTTTGGCACTTCTGTCTTCTATGTATTTCTATCTATGAAAAAAATAATAATTTCGCGTATTAAGTCAAAAATCCTAATGAATATTATAATTTAACTATTAGAGAACCTAATAAAATAGCCATATTATTCAAATTATGATATTCGTAAAAAGCATTTTTGATATGCGCTTGTTCTACCATTTTCCATAGTGCGTCGCATCGCATCGCCTGCCCGCGTTATTACTTCGTTTCCTCTTAGCGTTCTTTTTGTCTTTTTTCTTTTTGCTCGGCTCCTGAGGGTCCTAGCGTGATGTTAAATAACCTATAGCCTTTCTCAAGAAATGGGCTTTTAAATGCAAAAATAATTTTTCAAACCCGACCGGTAGTTTCATAATATTTTTATTATTTATTCTTTCTACATACAAACTTACTAACAAAAACAAAATACCTCTTTATAATGTTATAGTATAGATAACACTGAGGTTAATTGCCAACCAAAACATAAAGAAAACATGTTAATTACCTCGCAGCGAAGGAAACGCAAGAATACTATGAATGGCAAGCATCAATTCAAAACCTACTTTAGTAGTTCAGCAATGCATTGGTACCTACACACTAAGATAAGCAGCAGGTTCTGTTTATCATTGAGTACACAGCACTTTACATATATTGCTTGATTGGTTTAGTAATGCCACTATCTCATGCATGGAGACGCAGCTATGTATGTTGAAATGGGCCCAATGAATTAATTGAGACAAACATTTTTGTAAGTAACCCTCAAAATAGTAGTAGTAGTATAGTAGTTCGAATTCGATCGAGCTGACATCGATATATTTTTGATGCTATTATAATTGGCAAACATATTGGCCTGCAGTTGCTCACCTGGAAGGCCAATTCCTGTTATTAAATATTTTCAAAATCTAGTCGCAATCTTATCTCAGCGACAATCATTGTCTAAAATGTGGGGGGGAACGAGAAGTTTTTTTGACAGATTGAGTCTGAGATTAGAATGCGAACGTTCTTAATAATACGGAAATCGCCCCTCTGATGAAAAGTGGTTACCGCCCCCTGATCACCTGTAGGTACGACCAACATCTGGCTAGCCCTCCCAACTGTAATGGTGTCGGCTTCCACTGTTACACATGGAGCCAGGGCTGTTTTAAACCTATTGGAGGCCCTGGGCACTTTAGGATACTGGGGCCTCTGGAGAATCTAGGATGCAAGAGCGAGCGAAGTGAGCTCGAAATTTTTAGCACCCTGCCACTAGCTATGAAGTTGGCAGACAATATGCGGCCCCTTGAATCGCGGGGCCCGGGGCACTTGCCCAGAGTGGCCAATTGAAAAGACGGCCCTGCATGGAGCGGCTGCCTGTCTGACCTCTACAACCCAGTTACTGGGTAACCTGGTATGGCTGGTTGTCAAACTTTCAGGCCTCTGACTACCCGTAATGACTGACAAAGATCTACGACAACCAGGACCAAGGGCTTAACGTGTTTTATGAGACGTGGGGGGTCTCGATAAGTACCTAATGGATGGTCAACCATCCAAGGACCGACCTCAGCAAGCGTAGCTCGACCAACCCGTGTGGTTGTTATTATTTAGCTACTAGGCCCTGATAACCAATACCATGGTTTATGAAGACCGAATACCTAACACCAATGGGTTTGCCGATGCGGTGCAAACATTTCATTGGTTAGCCCCTAAGTACTGTCTCTGCTGGGCAAATGCCTGCCTTTTTTCCTTCCAAACCTCTCTAATAAGTGCAATGTCTGGCCAAACATGATCAGATGGTCAAAGTCCGTCGACGTCGTTCAGGCGTCCAGTGAGTGATCTTTGCGCGTATATCTGGGTGCATTCGTACGACGTGGCTAGCCCATTCCCACTTTGGTAATTAAAAGTCTAAAAAAGAGTCATAAAAAAATAACTTTTTCTGCTTGCTGACAGAATTAGATGCTTATGCTGTTATCAAATATGGTGTAGTAGTTTCTGCTTTTTGGCAATTCTTTCCGTGTTTATTGCGTAGGAGTGGTTATTTAAGTATAAGTCATCGATCACTAATAAAGAACTAAATACACAATCCCATGCAAAAGTTCTCTTAAAGCTGTCGCCATTTGGTAATTTTAGTTGAAATAAATATACATTCATGTTAATTCAACTTTAGTGGCATGTTTTAAAGTCAGAATTATAAATTGGCAAAAAAAAATTATGAAAAATTATTTACAATACAGTGATAACAAATGATTTAACGATAATATTAATAATTACCGAACATATAAAACTCCGTCCATCCTTTTTTAGCGTCCCAGATGTGTGATTATACAATTTTTATACGAGTACTGAGGCGTGTTTACCGTCGAAGCGTTCGATTGCTACTATATTAAAAGAGCACCCAAACGTCCAAGTGGGCGCTCATTTGGTAAGGACATTTTATAGTCGCTGATTGTGTGTCTAGTTCTTTATTAGTGATCGATGGTGTAAGTACGTTTACATTTTCTTTATGAACTTGAAATCGTTTTACTGTTTACCTTCTTGTATTTGCAATTTTATTCAATGTAAATAATGTTTTAAGATTAAACACGTGCCTACTTAATAAACATTTTAAGGTTCAGTTAAATAAATTAAAAAGTAATCATGGTAGCTGCAAAAAAACTTCTCATCTACATCGGTGTGCCTCTCGTAGCGTTGATATTTGTAATAGGAAGTGCCTTGGGATTCATTTTCTATTATAATAAGTAAGTACTAAACCATTCTGTTTTCACACTTTTTGTACTTAAATATTATGTACCATATTTCATCTTATTAATAGTCACAATTCGACTTTGAAATCAAGTCAATCATGACCATGACACAGGATGGTGTGACGTCACAACGCAGAAACTTCGAGAATTTCCTTAAAAAAACTCTACGTGTGACGCAGCAAGGACATAGCAAATTTTTGCGGTGTGACTTCACGTTGCAAATTTAAGGTGTCATTTAGGTAACTGAAAATCTAAAAAGGGATCATTGATATCATTATTATGGAAACATTTTACAATGTGTCCAACTTGAGAATGCGAATGAAAAATAAACTCTGTTGTTCCCTACATCTTGTCTAGTTAAAACTAATGCGCGTGAAGTAGGTATGGACCAGCAGATTTTTTTGGTGTTCAATTATTCTTATTAGCAGTGATCGGAATAGGTAGAGCTAATATATCTAAAGTTTAAAGAACAAACACAAGAAAAGTAGAGACTTCCTTAAGACAATTTTTTTATTTACGGAATATTTGTTCCGAGTTTCGGGACTTCACGTAAGTACAATTAATATTAATGTTATTAATACAGTAAACTAATTGAATTCATTTTCCTTTTTAACTGACTTCAAAAACAAGGAGAACGTTCTAAAAAAAACCTGTAGATACGTTTTCTATTGTTATTAATTCAGGTAAAGAGCTGGGTCCGCCTCTTGTTTTCGTTTCCCAGAATAGCCAAAACTTGCCGTCTCTTTCTATCTTTTCTTTGTAATTGGTAAACACTATGTACAAAATGAATAAATGGTATGAAAAGCTATAAAATTGATTATTTTTTACCTTTAACTTGTTAGTTATCCAATTATTGAAGCTGGTATGTAAATTACATTAGCTCCGCGCTTACTTACATCGTTCAAGCAAAGATAAGGAGATTACCTTTATTTTTTTTTAAACAATAAATATCGTGCAAACTCTTTTTTTTAAAACAGAAAATAAATTTGATGGTTGTTTTACTTTATACATTTTAGTTGTAATTAAGTAATGTTCCGAAACCCGGGACATTAATCCCCAAAAAATATTTTGTTGGAAACCCGGGATATTAATCCCCAAAAAATATTTTGTTGGAAACCCGGGACATTAATCCCCAAAAAATATTTTGTTGTAAGCCGTCTCCACTTTGTCTCTGTTCTTTTTCGAACTTTAGGTATTTTAGCTCTACCTATTCCGATCACTGTTTATTAGGTACACCTTGTACCACGTACGCACTGACGTAAAAAATCGCGGTGGAATAAAAACGCGTGCCACGCTAGGAATGGAACAAATAGAAAGCGGTACATCTGTAGGCCAATTCTCGTACTTAAAAAACGTTCAAATTCAAGTCGCAATGTCATCTCAGCGACAATCAATGTCAAAAACCTGTCAAAAATGTATGTAAATTGATTGTAATTTTGACAGATTGAGACTGAGATTAGAATGCGAACGGTCTTAAAAATACGGGAATTGCCCCTCTGTTCACACGGCCGGGTTTTCCCTGCCGCGATTTTTTATCGCGCGGTATTCGATTTTCAACGCTGGGTGTTAAAGCCAAATACGACATCATCATCATCATTAGCGTACAGCAGTCCACTTCTGGACATAGGCATGCAAGTCTCATCCAGCTGCTACCTGCCACCCTGCGAAGACGAGGGCGTCCTGCCTTACATTTGCTGATTCGCAGTTTTCACTCGGGAACACCACATACGAAGTTCTATATTTGTGTTCGCAAGGGCGCGAAAAAATTTAAAATATTTGTTCCACTCCTAGCGCGGTCCGTGCGAACGTGTGCTTTCATCTGACGTGCGGCTATTGTAAACCGTGTAAACGAATGAGTCTTAGTTTAATACAAACCGATTCTTCGCATGAGAATGACGCTCGTTGCTTTTATTGTTACTGATTGGTGTATTGTCGACTTCATGAAAATGCAAAATCTTGTCAAACCAAAAGTCAAATTTTAATTAGTTTAATTTCACAGAAATTACTTCAAATAACTACAGCTGGATTTCAGGGTTATCGGTCCCTGGTAATGTAGTGTCAAACAAAAAACAATGTTCGACAACACATGCAAGTGTCAAAATTATTTATTATTTGTGATATTTTCAAAGTAAAATGATCGTGGCACTCATCGTTCTCATGCCCTTATTCCAATTTATTTGGGGTCGACACAACATTTTTTTTTCTTTTGATTCTCTTCAATCATTTCGGTAGTCATTCCCTTTCTAACCATAATTATCATCTTCCTCGCAGTCCATTTATCGTTTTTTTTGGTCTCCCCACTCGTATAGCCATCCACGTTGACGGATGTAGTTACACGAAAAGGATCCACTCCACACAAAGTCACTTTAGAAATATTGACGTTTGAAGTTTTAAAGATAGGTATTTCTTCATTGGTATTCATTTTAAAATTAATTGCAATTACGATGTTGTGTGTGGAATAATAAAACGTTTTTATTGTTAATAATATAGTCAAGCGTAGTACCATTAACCGGGATTACTTTGAATTGCGGGATGACTTTGATCAAAACTTCCATTTCGTATAAAATCGCGAATTGCGTTAAACGAAACGCAATTTGGTAATTTTTTTTTCGATGTTACCAACACTGAAGAACTGTCATATACTTTTCTGAGGACACGCGGAGACTTCGTCAACGATTTTAATTAAAAAAGGTAAATATATCTCTATTAATAGCTTTACTAGATCAAAGTTACCCCATACGACAAAAACGTCAATATTTATTATTCCCGTTGGCAGATTTTGGTTTTTTAAATTGAATTGGCATTGTTATTGGAGTTACCTTTTAATCATCATCATCATTAATCACGCAATAAAATCCTACGTTTAACTTTGATCAGCCAATTTTTATTAATTTTCTCAATTTCAAGCCATATTTTTTCACTTATCATTACAGGAATCGAAAGTGATAAAAAAACCGATTATTAGACATTTTTTGTATTTTTTTATACCCACTAATTTAAAAGATATGGACTTTCAAAGTTCAATATTGATCAAAGTAGCCCCGGTTTACGATATTGTATTTTCCGAGGTATATGTAAATATGGTTGGATCCTTTTCGGTAAATTTCAGTTTCCATAGACATGCTCTAGTCTTTTAAAAGTGCTATGCTAATGTTCTGAGGTTGATAAAAAGTGATAGACTGTTGTTTTTGTTTGGATCTTTTTTACGGGCCGATAGTATTGTTATTTAGCATCAGTTTGGTATACTTAAATCATTTTTGACCATGTTGTGGATTGGATCCTTTTCGTTTAACTACGTCCTCATACTCAGAACTTTCCTTATGCCATTTTCCTCATTTCTCCGCAGCACAGACCATGATAATGACAACCGATCCACACAATTTTCCTGTCACCGGTGCCAATTTCAAAACTCCTCCTATATACCCATTTCTTTAAAGTATTTCTTTAAGTATATACTATTTTACATTATAATTAATCAATTAAAATATTTCATAGTTTAGATTATGTCGCACCGTCAGCACTGATCCGCTATCCTTATCGATTATTATAACGGCATCTACGTTTTTAAACTTAACTTCAAAATTAACTTAATTAATGTTAATTAAGTTAAGTTTAAAAACGTTAATGTCAGACGTGGGAGCTGATTTAGCTGAGTTTCTATGGAAACGCATTTGGGAAGCGTTGCCTACTATCCTATATCGAATTCACCGGGTTTCCATATTGTAATCTGATTGCATCTGTCTAATCACGGGATATATTTGAAATTTGTGAACCCTAGGGCATTAATTGACGTCTGTACTTAGAGTGTTTTGACTATTATTTCGGTTACGCACTATGACCGACCATCCTGATAACGAAGAAATCCAAATGCTTTCGTTAGATATTATATTTATGTACACAGTGACTATAAGGGATGCCTGGTGATACGTGGACATTTAGCTACCTACTAGAAAAATATATTCTTAAAACGAGATTGTTACAAATTGTATTGCATAACTTATGACTTAAAATCTACAATCTCCACTATGAAATAGATAAATCTTTACCATCTAGCTACTAACCTTGATAAATGGTTTGTAGACAACGGCACAAGTTTTGATAATATTATGTATTAAAGTAGTATTTTTATCTCACGAAGCCATGTGATGTTTGCGGTGGTGAATAGAGCCAACTGCCAAATAGTTTAGTTACAAAAGAAGAAGTTAGAGAAAACTATTAATTAATTATGATTTCTGCGTTAAGTATTCCTCCGTCTAAATGTCAGTCGAGTTTTAACATAATTATGGTTTTTAAAAGTCATTAAATTTATTAATAAACCCTAAAGGATACATGGAAATGCAGTTTAGAAAACCCCCTTTGTCTTATTGATGTACGGAACCCGAGGGACAAACTGAACAAGGTTTTTTTTTTGACTCAACTCGATATCGAAATATCGTCTGCATCGCATTTTCGGCCGAAACCTAATAACAAAAAATATATGGAACCCTACAATACTTAAAATAACAAAATAGGGATGAAACAAATGGATTACGCAAATTTTGTGTAAAACAGTTGAAAAGCCGTTTTTACATATATTACATACTAAGGGCGGCTTGCGCAACATTTGGTCTAAACAGAATTTAGTTAAATGCGATTATCTTGCTAAATATGTCTAGCCTAAATACAATTAAAAAGGTCTTGCTCACGTCCGTTTGGATGGTAATTTAACTAATCGTAGTTAGAGAGTCAGTAAAGCAGTTTCTTGCGTTCCTTTTTACGTTTTCGTGCGTTGTACACTTGACGTAGAGCAAAATGGTTGTATTTCTTAAAAAAAAATGCGTGATATGGACCGACGAGCTTTCAACTGTCACATCAAGTCAACCGAGCTGTCAAGTCACACAAATTGTGTTGTTGTGATTTGTGAAGTGTTCTCGTGCTATTTCTCGTGGTAATTTTTGGTGGTTAGATTACAAAAACTGTCACTGGAAATGGAAATAGAACATAAACAAAAAATATATGAAATAGAGTTGGATAATTTAATGAAAAAAAAAAAAGGAATTTAATGAACAAATGTACAAAAAAGAACTTTTACTTAAGGATTTAGAAATAAAAAAGAAACAATCAGAGCTGTAATATTTTTGTTTTAATTTTTTTTACTGATGATTTTATAATGATGCAAAATATCCCTCTATTAGTAGTCTTCGTTGCAAATTAGCGCTTCCTCTTCCATACCGTTCTGGTGCAACATCATCATCCCTACCTTCCATAATAACAGGAAACTCTTGATCTTCAGGGGGTATGTTTTCCTTTCGTAATATACTTAGCTAAATTATGAAGTACAACTGTTGCTATGATTATGCCAGGTACTCTATGAAGGTGAATACTTATGCCCCTGGATAATATAGGGAATCTCCTCTTCCATATACCAAATGCCCGTTCGACCACATTCCTCGTCTTTATTTGTGACTCTTGGTAAAGTGTCTCTCCTCGTGTATTCACATTATTTTCTGACAGAGGTGTCATCATAAAGTTAGTTTGGGCATAGCCACTGTCACCTAGCAACAATTTATCATTACATTTGCCCTGCACAAAATTGCGTTTTAATGCACAGTTATCCCAAATGTTGGAATCATGTGCTGATCCATGCCACCTTGCCACAACATCTAAAAACATAAGGTTTGCAGCAGCTACACATTGGGTGTTTATTGAAAAATATAATTTCCTATTTCTTTAAATTTCAGCGTTATCACCACCTGGAGATAATATTCTCACATGAGTGCAATCTAACGCACCAATTACTCTAGGGAACTTTGTAATTCTATAAAAATCATTCGCTGTTTTATTTTGCTCTTCTGTTGTGTTTGGAAATTTTATATACATCTTATACAATAATGCAATGGCATGAGTAACACGATGCACTATTCTACAAGCTGTGCTTTCACGTACACCAATCATGTCACCACAAGTTATTAGCTGACTTCCTGTCGCATAAAATCTCAGCGTACATAAAAGTTGGTTCATAGGAGTGACTGATTTGATCCTGCAAAACAAACAAAAATAGCTAATTAGCTACCTATCTATTTATTGAATATTCATTAATGAGTACATTTCCTTACTTGTTGCTGGTTTTTAAGTGTGGGGCTATTTGCTGTAACAAAATTATAGTGGTTTCTTTCGTTAGACGAAACCTTCTGAAGAATTTGCCGTCCGAAGACATTCCAAATAAGTCTGCTCTCTCAAACAATTCCCTCGGTCTGTTGATATATTCTATAATCTCCTCATCGTCGTCAGAATACAATTCCCACAAATCCATCTTACAAACTTCCTACAGAACTCTTTACCATCTTTTATAAAATACTTAATAGTAAAATTTCTATAACCTCAAAATGATGACGCGCGATTGCTAATAAACGTATTTAGCGACGCTAAATAGCCATCTTTGGGTATTTAACTTTGACAGTTCGTTAAACGTGATTAGTGCCTAAATTTTTGTTGTGCAAGACGCTAATTATAATTAGCAGACTAAATGCGTTTACGTCGCTCTTAAACTGTATTTAACGACGATGCGCAAGCCGCCCTTAATGTGCATGTCGTATTGTAACTGCAGAAAATAAAATACTAAGGTAATTTATATTAGGTACATAAAACCCATTCGCGAAATGACTACCTATAGAGTCTACAATTGACCAATTCTTGGAATGTACAATTATATAAATGACTGATTCTACAAATTACCGATTCTAAAATTGACTGATTCTATAAATGACCGATTCTTCAATTGACTGATTCTACAAATGACTGAATTTTTTAATATATCAATGGCAGTACTTTGATTAGGAATATAGTAAATAAAATGCAATGTAAGGTATGGCAAATCATTTATTTCAAACAGCTTTCATTATAATTAAAGAATAACGTAAACATCGTATGTAGGTACACAGAAAAAGGATGATAATTACCTATGTTATCCTATTACGGGCTGATTTTTCGATAGTCAGATAATTTTTATCTTATGAATACATAATATTATGACAGTTTGACATATTTTCCATACAAAAGCTGTCAAATCGCCATATTTATTCCTGAGATAAAACATAACTGACTATCGAAAAATCAGCCCTAGGTACAATATCCTTGCATGAATTAATTACGTGGTTTCGCGATACACTAATAGATGGCGCTGTTGCTGCACAAAAAATAAACGGGCTCCAAAAATACAACAGAAAATAAATACGTAATTTAATAAATAATTAATGTTTATATGGTTATTATTCCGATACAATAAATTTGATATTTTGACTTAGGTACCTATTGGCCAAATATATTATAGCAGTTAACACAGACGTAAGTAGGTACTGCCAAATAATTAATACCTCATTTTATACAGTCCACTTATATAGCTAATATGTTTTTTAAGCCTATAGTTTTAAAAAGAAATAAATGATTCGCCATACCTTTTAATGCATTTTATTTACTATATTCCTAATCAAAATACTAACATTGATACTTTAACAAATTCAGTCATTTGTAAAATCAGTCAATTGGATATCGGTCATATAACGAATCAATCAATTTTAGAATCGGTCATTTGTAGAATTTGTCATTTATATAATTGTACATTCCAAGAATTGTAATTGTAAAGAATTGAAATTGTAGACTCTGTAGTCATTTAGCGAATTAGTAATTTCTAGACTAAACCATTTAAATATGCTGCAGTAAAACAATCACTTTCGTCGTTTAAACTCCAGCTAAGAAGACAGTGTGTAACTGAAGTATTTTAACTAGAAGTCGAATTTTAAAATGTTTAATAAACTAACTTACTTTATTTAGCGTTAGCGTGTGTCACTAGCGAAGCTATATATATATAGCTTCGCTAGTAACTACAATCTCCACCCAGTAAGGTCCCTATACATATATATATATATATATAGGGACCTTACTGGGTGGAGATTGGTGTTAAAAACGATCAGCATAACGCGGTACGATGCTTTTAATTACCTATATTTTTTTGCGTAATACTTACAATAAAAATACAAACATTAAAACCTGCGTGTGTGCAAAATATACAAAGAAGATCATTTTATATTTCAAATATATTTTTCACTCCTCTTGCTCAAAAAGACCGTCATTGTGGCGTACCAGAGCGAAGAAAAAATAGCAATTCTTCCTCAAGGGGAAAAAGTTTTTTTTTTTTGTGTGTCAAATGACAATGAGCCTACAAAAACGAAAAAGTCTTTAGTCATAAGTAGAATAATCCTGAATATAGATTCGACTTATTACTGTTTCATAAAAAAAAAATCCTTTTATTTTTGAAAATGGAACTAATATCGGCGATCTCTTTGGTAGAATGCATGCAATGCGTTGCGGCTGCAGAAGAAAAAAGGCAATGGCGCGAAATCTTTATAATTTTTCTCTAATTGCAAATTGAATTGGTAGTGACCGTAATTAATTTTACAATAGTGAAAATGTCATCATCTAGTGAGAATGGAGACCCTAATTTGCAAATAGAAGAGAAAGGAAAAGAACCACTCAACATTCATCTTCACAAATGACTGAAATAAAGTTACCGGGAAAAAACATCTCGTTAAATATCCAGAATTGTACAAATTGTACATTTAATTTTTTATAAAATAAACTACATATTTCATATTGTATTGGATTGTTTTATTTTCTCGCAATCGTAGTGAAAAAAAAGTAGAGTGTAACACACGGCGCTAAAAACCCATTAAAACTCGGTTTCTATTTACTCCCTCGCTAAAGCTCGGGAGTAAAACTACCTCGTATGTAATGAGTCATTTTAGCTCCTTGTATAACAATCTACTATTTATAAATCATTACTTTTGGCATTATCATAATTACGGAATATCAGATAATGGAAACGAAGGATAGTATCTTCTAGATAGCTTCGCTATAAGTGTGACGCATGCTTTAACTTTATCGTTCGAATTCTTTATTTTCCACTTCGATACTAGATTATTTTCATTATTGTCAACTCAGTGAAAAGATCAAGACAAGTACATATGTACATTTGTAATATTGCTTGTAATATATATTAAGTACTAGATACCTACTTCATATTTTTATCTCAAGTGTTTTTAAAGGGGTTTATAAAAAGAATACACATTATATTTCACACCAGTGTCGGTTAAATTATGGCAGACAGAATAATTTTTTGCTTACTTCTGGTGTCTTTATTTGGCAGGTAAGATTGCTCGTAATTAATCTGATTATAATATATCGATGTGCCTAAAGTGCATTTTTTTGGGATTTAATTTATAGTATCGTATAAGTCTTCAGTCTTTTTTTTATATTTCATTAAATTATTTTTGTTTTATTTCAAATCTAGTAAAATTTATACTGTTTACATTTTGCGCTATCTTTTACACACTGTAAAACGTGAACAGAAAATTTTAACTTGTAAGTATTTACTTTTTCATGCCAATTGTAATAAAAAGTTATCTTACGAGTTAGTCGTTAACCTCATTTCTTATTAGACTTGACAAGGCGCAATGACCGACTGAATCCTATAGGTAATCTAAATAACAAACTCATAACAAACTCCAGAAAAAAAAACTTAAGAAAAGAAAAAAAAAACTTAAGAAAGTGTTATATTATAATATAATATAAACTATAATATCATATATTTTTACTTTGTTGCACATCCGTCGTTTACCTGTACTTTATAGAGTTTGAAAATAGGCAATCGAGAACGGGAAAGCCCTTAACCGGGTGCATTTTGAAAGTTGGCAACGTCGCAAAAAACTTTCAAATATGACGTCATTGTGATTACAAATTGTAATAATATCATAACACTCAATATTTAGTTTATGGTGGGAAAAAAGCATTTAGAAACTCTTATCCGATATTTTAGTGCACAAGAAAGCGATATTTCATCATTTACAAAACAAACGAATCAAAACCGCGAAATATTTGACAGCTATTTGCGATGAAGCACGGTGGGCTGAAAATCAATTTTCGTAGGCATAGGAACCAAATTTTTAAGTGTGTTTTGACTTTTATATACAATTACTATGCTCAAATGTTCACAAAAGTTGTAACTGGTGACTAAAATTTTTTTACGAAAAATTTGTATGTAGCTCGTGTAACAATTCGCTTATCTTTGGAACCACAAGTTAAACTGTAATATCCTTAAATGCGGTTTAAGAACTGTTTATTTATGAATTATTGACATACCACGTATAACTTTTTCTACTGCAGAAGTTAAAAAATTGAAGTTTTTTTTATTTTTTTATTTCGACTCGTTTTGAAGCCTCTAGTTAAAATAAGTACCAACAATTTCTTAAGACAATATTTTTATTTGCATAGTTCATAAATAATATTTAAAAAAATATATAATCAAAAATATAAACAAATAACTTACATAAATATTTTTTTATTTTTTTTGTAAAATACACAAATTAAAATTGAATATGCTCTCGTCAGATTTCAATTCGCAATCAGGATCCAAATTATATACATCAAAAAACTCGAAATGAGTTTCCGGCAATTTGATGAGTTCTTTAGTTTCAGCGAAGAAATCCTGGCTTTTCCTGGTAATTTATCTTAGGTTGTGCACTGACCAAAGAATCAGACAAAAGAACAAGCATATTAAGGATATCCTCATAGGAAGTTTGCCTACGTAATTGCCAATTCAATTGAATCTTCGCATTTATGATCGTCAAACCTTCTCTTCTTCTGCTTGCTTCCAAGACCTTCAAATGTTTTTCGAGGTCTTTTTGCTGTTGTACTAATAGACGACAATGTCGACGGTTCTGGAGAGGTTGAATGTGCGCTAGGTCTCTCGTCATTTAATTCTTGGATGACAAAACTGGTTAGCACGCAATTTGACCAATCGACATTAGCCTAAAGCAAATTTTCGTACTGTGATATTTCTTCCACTTCTGTGAAGGACCTCGTGTGAATCTTCGACAAAATTCCTTGAGCATTACACTGTCTTCGTCAAAAAGGCGATCACTTAGACGAGCTTTCACAGCCCTGAAAATATGTACTTCATGATCAAATGAAGTACTCCTACTTCTTAGAAAAACAAACAATTCAAAGTTGGTGATTAGACTTTCCATAATAATAATTTACTTTCACAGAATACAGATGTACTGTTCGCAGTCCAAAAGTTTGGAATGCACCACTACAAAGTAAAATTTAGCTTATTTATTGCTGTCCACTGATCATTAAAACTATAAGTGATTAGAAAATTTACTTTTTGTTAATTAACCTGTTTGGAGGATTCTCTTTGTTTACTACGCTAATTAAAAGATGAGTATACATTTTTTTTTTTTTGAGGTTGGGAAATCATCAAAATATGACCCCTCCCGCTCTGGGTGGAGCGGAAGGGAGTGTCAGACTCTTACTGACTAAAACCCACCCGTGTTCCTTCCTTGGCCCTTTATGTTCCGGGTCAGCGGTACCCCTTTTGGATGATCCCGCTTTCCCGGCAGGCTTGGGCCCTAGTGGGCCCCCTCTTCGATGCTGACATCTCTTTGAGGCGCGCGTGGAACACGTACGCGCCGTCCAGCACGGGCCTGGTCCTGATCGGACGGTGAGCTACCCATTACTCACCGCCCGCAGGCCCGCGCCTACGGTGGCCGGGAGTCGTCACGCGGCTCCCGACGCCCGGAGCGTCCACCGCGGCGGCTTGGACGGGAGACACTCTCCCTCTCCCGTCCCGCCACCTCCTTCGCTAGCATGACTGCTTCGCAGAAGGAGGCGACTGCCTCCCACTCCCCCTCGCCCCGGACCATGGCTTGAATCAGGGCTGGGCGTGAGAGGTCACCGCCGCTGCCGATCGCCTCTACGAGGACACGGCGGTGCTCCGCCCATGCAGGGCAGGCCCCCACCGTATGCTCCACCGTGTCCTCGGGACGATCATCGCAGTGGTGACACCCGGGCGTTTCCTCCCGCCTGATGATGTGCAGGAACCTCCCGAAACATCCGTGTCCAGTGAGGACCTGCGTCAGGCGGTAGGTGAGGACGCCGTGACGCCTCTCTAGCCACTCCTCAAAGAGGGGTCTTACCGCCGCTATCGTGGCGTGCCCTGCGCTGGGTTGCGACAGTCGCTCTTTCCATGCCGCCATAAGATCGCGCCGGAGGTCCGTCCGCTCCGCCGCGATTCGCCGCGGAAGTGGGGTTTCCCCCCAGCGTAGTGCCTCCGCGCGCCACTCATACAGGCGCGCGAGGACTATTGCCTCCAGATCCCACGGTGGCAGTCCGGCAAGCAGGCTTGCCGCCTCGCCCGAGATCGTCCGGTAGCCCCGGATCAGCCTTACGGCTACCACCTTTTGGGGCGCGTTCAGATAGTGGGCGGCTCTCCGCCGCAGTGAACGCGCCCACACCGGGGCCCCATATGTAGCCATGGACCGCACGACCCCCGCGTAAAGCCTCCGGCAGGAGGCGTTTGGACCCCTCAGGTTGGGCAGGAGCCGCTTGAGGGTGACCCCAGTCCGTTCCAGTTTGGGGGCCAAACGTCGGAAGTGCTGGTTAAAGTGCTTAATGATTGAAAATGTTTACAAAAAGTCGATTATAGTTTTATTTGTGTTGTTGCATGGTGGTCATGGTAAATAGAAGTACATACAAATTGTTAAATATCACTTATTCAGCTAATGAATTTACTACTTAGTATTTTGACTTGGATATTATTTTTTTAACATCTGGTGCAGAAAAAGTGATACCTGGTATGTCAGTAAATTATAAATAATTAGTTTTAAAACCCGCTTTAAGGATATTACGGTTTAGCGTGTAGTTCCAGAAATGAGCGGAATTTTCATACGACCTTCATACAAAATTTTCGTAACAAAAAAATGTAAGTCACTCGTTTATGCTAAAGTAACCTTATGTGAATATTTGAGCATAAGAATGGTAAACAAAAGCCATATCCAAGAAATAAAACGATACTTCAAAATTGCAATCCCTATGTCTAAGAAAGTCAATTTTCAGCCCACCGTGCGACGTTCCCAACTTTCAGAATGCACCCTCTTAAACGTTACTGAAAAAATGTAGGTGTGTTATAGGTACTTTCTACAACTCGGATAATACCAACAACAGTTGTATTTTTATATTTTTTCAATCTCAGACCAGAATCCACTGCAATATGCCCGAGAAAGATGTTGGTGATAGACCACGATGGAGGGGCAGACGATGCGTTTGCTATCACCATGAGCTTGCTTTACGAGAAATACTTTGACGGGTGAGTTACTTAGTTATACATAATATAAGTACTTCCTTTGTTTTTCATAAAGAAAAAATTGCGAAAGCTGGCCTGGGGCCGTACTATGACGTGTTAATTCCATCATTGTTCCAGCGTGGAAGAGAGACGGAGCTATACATGACCGATAGCACTGTTAGGTCTGTAGGTTTTCGAGAGAAACAATCAGTTCGAGACACTAAACGGTTCTGGTTTTATTTTCGGAAAACTAACTACTTACTACATAAATTCTTAAATTAAAAAAAATATTGCTGTGGGCACTTTTGAAAACATTGCGGAAACTATTAACCAATCACTGCACAGCACGTATTAGTCTGTAGTTCACTGAACTCACGACAGGAGCGCCACCATCGCGGTGGCGGTAGCAGAGAGCTAGGGCTCCACGGTCGGTCACTCGGCCGAGCGCCAGCGCGCTGCGTCCGTTGGTATTATGTACAGCTACAGCACTATCTCTTTTTCTCAACGGAATCATGATGGCGTTAACAGCTCATAGTACGGCCCCTGAACATGAACCAGTTTTATTTTATATTTAAGGATGAACAACAGGGTATTGGATTATTTATCAATATAGGTAGGTAGGTATCTAGTATGACTTCAAGTTCCCATTAATTGTTAAGCGGGCACAGCTTGTGGATGATAATTTCAAACTCACGGGCCATCCAGTTACTGGGTATTTTATCTCTAGCAGATTGCCAATAGACCTAATGAAAAAATACCAAAATAACTACAGTGTACAGTCGCCAGAACATCAGGTTATACGGAACTGTCAAATTTCTCCAAATGATTTTAAACCTTAAAATGTTGAAGGTTAAGTTCAAAATCGAACGAGAAAATTTGACAGTTTTTTGTAACTGCTGATACAGTGCTGATACACTGCTGATTGGTTGAATGAATCATATGCCCGGAACGACTTCATAATCGCGTTGGTATCTAAAACTTCGGAGGGTATGATAAGCGGTAGGTACCTAATACGTGTATGAAGTGTTGCTGCTCTATAAATTTATCTCATGTACAGCAGCCGGTCAAGTTACCACAAACTGTCAAATTCTCACATTCGATTTTGAACTTAACCTTCAACATTTTAAGATTTAAAATCATTTGGAGAAATGTGACAGTTTCGTATAAACTAATGTGCTGTCTGTATAGTGGATGGTCTTATCGGTATCCGCGATCTTTACACGCTAAACCTGAGAAAAGAATCGTAAAGTAGTTTTTATCTTTCACGTTTTACTGAAAATGATAATTATGCTTACTTACATTGTTATGTGTTCGTGGGTAATAATAACACTGTAAAGGACGCTTCATGTCTTATTTAATTAGCTTTACGATTTGAAAACAAAGAATTAAATTATTAGATTGCCCTCACCGTATTTACGTACCAGGAGAAGAGTCAATAATGAGTCGACTGAGCTAACACATCTCGAATCATTCGCTCACAGAAAGCGTGACAGAGGCCAGAAAAACTTAATTGTTTTTGGTAAATCCAACACAAACAGCTGTTTAAAACCCCTCTAGTGACTTCAGAAAGTGTTCTAATACATCAAGAAATTCTAACAATGTTAGAAATGTGTTTTTTTACGATGTCTTTTTTTGCTCAATGATTATGCTCATTCCAAATAAAACCCGCGTTTCCATGACACTCAAACCAAGTCACTTGTGTCATTGTGTGTCAAAACGAAACAGATACGTGACCATCTTTTGACGCGATAGGACAAATCTAACAATTTAAATCTTGTTTGAAAACAAGTCAACATCAATATTTCTTTAAGTACAGTCAAGTACATCTACATTGTTTCCTTAAAATTTCAAAGGCATTGCATTGTCGTTTCCGTAAAACAGTATCTATCTACTGTGACCTCGGTATTATAATCACCTACAGGCTTAAGAGATTTAGAGATTAAGATCTATCATGATACAAAATCGTGACATCAAGATCTCGTGATCTCTTTAGCTAAAATCGGTATAGTCCCAGTCGCCCCCACATGGATTGCCACCAGGTGGCAATTGGGAGAAAAAATCCCAGTTGCCACCGGGTGGCGACTGGGACCTTATTGCCCCCACTTCAAATCGCTGTACATTGCGGCGTGGATCGCCAAACCCCCTCATCGCTATATTTCTTAGTAACGTTAATATGTTTTCTTATTCTCCTCATCTAACAGATCCCTTCTATATTATTGTTGGTGAATCATTTGGGTTAGATGAGGTTATAACAGTATGATGTTTACTTTTTCATTACATAATTTTGCCTAAAAATTAGTAAATATCACGCCGCAATGTACAGCGATTTGAAGTGGGGGCAATAAGGTCCCAGTCGCCACCCGGTGGCAACTGGAATTTTTTTCTCCCAATTGCCACCTGGTGGCAATCCATGTGGGGGCGACTGGGACTATACCCTAAAATCAACCTAGAACTGAGCGGAAGTGGCCTCTTTGAATTGTATATTTAAAATTATTAAATTATTATTAGATACTTACTGGGTTCGATGCCCAGGTCGAGCGAGGTGTCATCGTTTTTTCCATCTGGAATTTCTCTATAACAACCCAGGATCTGGATTTGTGGCCGGTTGATACCAATAGGCTCGCCCCCTATTTCATAAGACTTAAACAAAACAGGAGAAATGTGGATGTACTATTAGGTACACCTCTCTCTCTCTCTTCTATCTCACCTCTCTCTCTCCTCTCTCTCACCTCACCACCTCAACACAGGCGTAATAATGTATTGTGTGTTTAAAATGATTTACATTATCTTATATATATGTTTATTTTTTTCCAGCCCAAAGTTAGTTGCCTTGACAACAACATTTGGCAATGTGGACTTGAATCAAACAATAATCAACAGCGATCGGATACTGGCATTATGTAACAGACAAGATGTAAGTTTTTCATCTCAAATAATCTATAAGTGCCTGCATATCTCTGATAATAAATATAGATACTAGGTGCTCGTAGGGGGTAAGAGACAATGTACCTACAGATATAGGCTCCTACAAACAGACGCGACACGCGACGTGAATCGCACGCGACACAACGGCACCGCTCGTCGCGCGACAGTCGGAGCCTTTGTGTCGCGCCTGTTAGTAGGTGCTTTAATAGAAAAATGGCTCACAATAGATTCCTCGTTTTAGCATGGCAATGGTGCCGATTCTCTTGCCACAAAAAAACTAAAAACTAAACTAGACTAAAAATCTAGTTTTTTTTTCAGTCAAACGACGTTACCCATTCTGAAATTGACTAACACAATTTAACTATAATATAGCTTGACAGCACTAAAGTCATTTAGTTATTCAATTGACTGAAAATGCCAATTTTGCTATTCTGAATTTGCCGTTTTTCACCTAAGATTTTGATTGTCAATCTAAATCAGACTATTTTAAATCGCGATTAAAAAGGTGTGGGATAAAAGGAGATGTTTGATTTTGGGCCACCACTATGTACACTACATAGATAAATAGGAAAAAAATAGGGGAATTTCATAAAAATACTAAAAAAATAATTTGAAGTAGGGTACAGTGGTTCAAAAATGATAATTCAAAAAGTTTTTTTAATAAGATAACCCAAATTTTAGGGCAGCCATGACAGTTGTGTTTGACATGACGTTTGACATTTTAAAGCACAGCTTACTCCTCTCCTATGAATTAACGAAGTCCAGGGTATTAGGCAGGTTATAGGCACTACACAATGAAGTAGTAGGACTGTTAATAAACAAAACGTTCAAGCCTTCGTTACGTTTCTTGCTCCTCTTGACACCGATATAACCAATCTCTAACTTCTCGAATAGGTGATAGAAGAAGTGCTGCCGCAGTCGAGTAGAATACCCTGTAGTCTTATTTTATCGAAACCGAAACCCAACCCAAGATTTTCGAAATTCTTATTGTTTTGTTTTATGGCAGCTAATACACATCAATCAAATGTCATTGTCAAAATGACATTTTTCGCATGCTGCTAATCTGATCCACCATGTTTAATTTTATGTTGTGTTGCTCTCCTTGGCCAAGTTAATTTGAGTATACTTTGAAACGAAGTGAAATTAAAGAAAATTTACAATAAAAAACGGTTACTGTAATACATAGCGATATTTACATATAGTGTACATAGTGCTGGCCCAGACTCCATACATTTCTGGAACATCTCCTTTGTTGTCATGGACCTAAATTTACAAAGCACATTTCTCTACTAGTTCTTGAAAGTTTGGATGCTTGTGAGTTTTAGAATTCTTATAAAAGCTTATGTGATTGCAGCTGTTGTCGATTCAGGACATAACAAACAGACAGACACAGACAAATTCAAGATGTCCTTGATAGGGCTTTCCTACGGCGACGAGAACACCGGACATTTTCAACTTGCAGAAACAATAACCGAATTATATTTTCTCGAGATTACAGTTTTATTAGTAAATAAACTAGATATTGTCCGCGGCTTCGCCCGCGTGGATGTCAAAAATATCCTGTAAATCCTTGTCCATTAAAAAAACATATACAGGGTGTTCGGCAGAACGTTGAACATACGAAAATTGCAGATAGGTGAGGTCGTATGCTATCTACCTAGCCCAAATGATTTACGCCGTCATTATGCTCCCTGTATTTCATTTAATTAATTAATTCAATTATTTTAGTACATGGCTACTCAGGCTCGTTTTGCACTTCGGATCATTTCGTTCAGTTAAATTTACTCTTTGTTTTAATTTCCGACATATCTTGGTCTAGGTCCACTCAACTTTTCAGCGCAAACCGCAGAGAACGATGGCCGTCAGAGTCGTCCGCGGGTACCGCACGATTTTCTACGAGGCGGCTTGCGTCCTGGCCGGATCCCCGCCCTGGGACCTTGAGGCGAAAGTACTCGCGTCATTATATCGATGGCGCGAGGAAGAGCGGGCACGGGGCTCGAGGCTGGTGCAGCGGCAGATCGCGCTGCGCCGAGAGGAGCTCCATCAGGTCTTGGTGGCGGAATGGCGGCTAAGGCTTCTGCGCCCTACCGCCGGCCTCGCTACCGTCGAGGCGATCCGGCCAGTACTCGACGACTGGCTCGGGAGAAGGCACGGCTCCCTGTCGTTTAGGGTGACGCAGGTGCTGTCGGGGCACGGCTGCTTCGGCAAGTACCTGTGCCGCATAGGCAGGGAGCCGGACGCTCGGTGCCACCATTGCGTCCATTGCGGGGAGGACACGGCGCAACACACGCTCGCCGAGTGTGTAGCTTGGGAGGAGCAGCGCCGTGTCCTCACAAAATATGAAGTAGGAGGCGATCTGTCGCTGCCGGCCGTAGTGCGGAGGATGGTCGGTAGCGCAGAGTCGTGGGACGCGGTGGTGTCCTTCTGCGAGGACGTGATGTCGCAGAAGGAAACTGCGGAACGGGAGAGGGAGATCTCGACTCCCTTCCCCGGCCGCAGAAGGCGCACCGGGCGCAGGAGAAGGGCGGACAACGCCCTTTTCCGGCCCCCATGAATGGGTCCAGGGGCGTGGGACTTGGGGAAGTCCTCGCCCCCTATTTGATGGACCCGAGGCGAAGGCGCGCGCGGGTGTCGGCGCGCGCCTCTGAGGCGATGCACGGGGTAGTTAAACACCTCACTACCCCGTGCAGTAGGAGGACAGACCGGGCCAGCAGTAGTGTGGGGCTGCGGAAGAATTTCGATTCCCGCACGTGCGAGGAGACACCGGGGTGGTTTTAGCCGGTAAGAGTCCGGCACGCCCCTCCGCCTTTTCCCCAGGCGGAGGTAGTACATGAGGATTTCCACCCGTAAAAAAAAAAAAAAATAAAAAGTTCCATTCACCTTAGCGATTGTCAAGCTTGATTTTAGTTGTCTCAAAATTATGTTTTAGTTAAAGAATCTTGTTTACAGAATAGCTTTTAAGATTCTCTTAACCAAAAAATTTTATTTTTATGTGATAATTTAGTTTAATTCGGTGTACAAGAGAATCGGCTCCAATAGCGGTCATTGATCCACCTACATTTCCCAGCACTTTTTTATTTTAAAAACATAAATAAATTCCGATTACGTCCTGAATCAATCTTTATCGTGATATTCAACATGTTCCAATAACGAAAAACTATACATAGTTTATTGTCTGGTTCCTACGGAGAGATATTAGGGAAAGGGCAATGACCGCTATCGCCATGTTAAAATGCGACAGCTATAATGTAGAAGTTCAATCGCTATTTATTAAAAGTACCCATTTTTTTTACTTTTCCTGGACTTAAAAACAAGATTGCATGTTAGAGCCAACACAGTATGATAAGAGTAGTGGTGGCCCGGTGCTATCGGCCACTTACGAGTCGTGCTGTCGGTCATGGGTTCAAACCCAAGCAAGCACTTTACTTAGTGTGATTTATTTCATCACCACTGCTCTCAAAACCGTGAAGTAAAGAATCGTGAAGAAACCTGTATGTCCTAGAAACAAAAATTCGAAGACACACCAACCCGAACTGGCCCCGCATGGTAGATTATGGCCCCCTGTAGCAGTTAGAATGTTTTAGGGTAATTGTGTTCCAACCATAAAGTGTGTTGGTAATTTTAAGGAATGTGGACGAAACCTTTAGCACAAGTATAAATACTTTTCTCTGGAGGGAAATAGGCTTTTGCTCTGTAGTGGTCTGATGCTGGCATAAAATATTAAACACTAACTGACCCAACAGAGGTTGTCCTATCCAAAACTTCAAACAAATATTCCATAGAAAAAAAAGACATTTAGGTAAAAAAAGCTTTAAAGTTCTTCCCGAATTCGAAAATTTTCCGGGAAACTGGGGGCAATTCCTGTTATTTTAAGAACGTTTGCATTCTAATCTCGGTCTCAATCTGTCAAAAATTGTATAGCTTTCACTTACATTTTTGACATTTGATTGTCGCTGAGATGCGACTGCGACTTGATTTTTAACGTTTTTAATACGGGAATTGCTGTTATTTTTTACGTTTAAACCTAATTTGAATATTTTCAAGTCAGTATTTTAAATTTAAAAAAAAATCCAAATCGTTCCAGCTGTTCTGAAGTGATGCGCTTACCTACTAACAGCATTTAATTTATAATATATAGATTAAAAAAACAAAATATGCCCATTTCAGGTACCGATATACTCAGGTGCTCGTCAGAGTCTGATATCAGGAATCGAATCTGATGATTATTTCGGCACTGATGGGCTGGGAGACAGTGGCTATTCACCCCCAGGACCCATTGAGCTGCAGGACGAACCAGCAGCAGTCGCCCTTCTCGAACTATCCAAAAAATATGAAGGTATGGTCTTTGAACATTGGGAATATTTCACAGGAGTCTCCCTATGTGCTGAAGAGGGCCACTTTGTGGTTTATTGGTAGGAGCCAAACTCAAATATATTTAAAACCAGTATCAATTAGTTGCTCATTGTATGACTAAAAAAAACGGCTTTAAAATGTGGGAAAAGTTCGGAAAACTTTCCCTCGAGTTAGTTCGTTTAGTCGAGTTGTTATTATAAGCCCCATATATCTCTTGAAGTCTCTTAATGATCAGGCTCACCATCACACTTTGAACGAAAGGGGAAAGTTTCAGTTTAACCTTAACTATCCGCTTGCAATCGCTTAAATACACCTATTTAAAACATCGTTCTGTTTCTGTCAATGCTTTGAAGATGACAGAAACAGAATTATATTTTAAATACATTTACTTAGCGCAAAACGCATTTAGTGGTATGTGGTACGAACGGGCCATAAGAGGTTAATTTAAAAAATGCATTCATTTCACGTTTCAGGTAAACTAATAATCGTTGCAATTGGTCCTGTTACCAATATAGCTTTAGCAGCAAGACTGGACCCCGAGTTTATTGGAAGACTGGCACATTTATATGTTGGTGCTGGCCATATTCATAGTAAGTATGAGTATTACGAGAGAGCAGTGGTGGCCCAGTGGTGACGGCCACGATTTACGAGTTGAAGGTCTAAAGTTCAAACCCACACAAACGCTTTACTTTGTGTAAATTATTTTCATCACCACTGCTCTCAAAATGGTGAAGGAAAACATCGTGAGGAAACCGGCATGTCCTAGAACCTAAAAATCGAAAACATGTGTCATCTAAGTACCAACCCACATTGGTGGATAGCGACCCAATCCCTCTCAGAGATAGAAGGCCTGTGTCCCAGCAGTGGGCATGTTATAGGCTGATTATGATGACGACGAGTATAAAAAAAAATCTGTTAAAGAAGAAGTAACAGTATAGTTAGTAGGGATCCGTGGCAATATACTTTAGTTGTATTCTCAACCACACAGGGGAAGTAAAAGGGAGTGTAAATTAATATTGCACAAATTCTAAAATTTCTAAGTAATAAGGGACCAGGGCGTGGAGAAGAAGTAGATTGATTTTCGACCCTTTAAACTGCATTCAATCTTTAGTGCACTTTACAATTCGAGACACCAATCTTTAGGTCGTTTTCAGACCCATATTTGTCAAAAGAGCTTGTGCCAATAGCAAGTAGGCAATAACTATTCAAAACTTCCGATCTAAGGCCCGTCGTCCACGACGCTATTAAAGTAACCAGTTACAAACTCAAGTCACCATTGAGTAACGTCGTAGACGATGTGCCTAAGAATTTCCATTCTGGCCATTCTGGCTCTCAGACAAGGCAATTACAAGGCTAGGCAGATAAACATTGGCGGGATGCTTATGTATTTTATTATTTTCTCGAAGCCGGCATAAAATTAGCCAGACCCGTGTCGTGATAGAAATTTAAACAAGCGAGCAAAGTGACCAAGTGCCTACAACTGTTGTATAAGGTGTGAATCAGTCAATAGTAATAATGTTCTTCTATTTTTACAGGTGACGAACACCCTGATCCAGAATTCAACGCGCAAATGGACCCAGAAGCTTACTATATCGTTGCAAATAGTTCTTTAGTAGACAAAGTGACGCTTGTACCGTTTTCCCAAGTTTACAAAACTTTGAATATTGATCTAGTAAGTAATTCATCACATATATCTTCTTATAAGTAGATTAGATAGGCCACAAGCTACAAACTCAAGCGACACGTGTCTTGCGACAAGCGTCTGCAGGGAAAACAAATGAAAGAAGTTGTTAAGTAGAGTACGCCATGAGTCACCGCGGCGCGACTTATAGCGATGGATGGAAACAGGTGATGCACGCGCGTGTCGTTTTACGCACGCTTTAGGCCGTGAACGGGGCGTTACTATATATGTTATTATCCAAAAGCGAAAAATCGAAATAATTATGTACTAATGAGTTTCAATTTTTGTTACAGGACTGGCGTAAAAATGTCTTAGGAAAAATTCAAACTCCAATAATGGAAGCACTAAATGGTTTTGAAAAAGTTTCGTTACCAAAAGAGCCCTCTTGGACCCAGCTGGACCCGGCTACAACAGCTATAGCACTGGACTATGATTTAGTCGACGAGTTCAAAAATACTAACAACAGTATTATTTTGGAAGGTAAGGAGTTGTATCAACATTATTAAATACAGAGAGGGAAAATTCAAGGAAAATTAACCCTGTCAGTGCGATAAGGCATAGCAATGGCAATCATATTTAACGTACAAAACGGATATACATAGTGATATGATACGACAGTAAATAAAAACACTGGCAAAACTAGTGTATAGAAGTATTTGAAAACTGTCAAATACCTACGAGATTTTTTTCGAACAATCTATAAAGTATCTAGTGATGGCCCGGGCCAACTATGTGTTTGCCAATCAAACAGATACATATACAGGGTTATTGGTAAAACACCATCAACCTCTTAAGGGGTCATTCCACTCTTCATTATGAACAACTATTACCATGTGAACAACTATGAAATCGCGTAAAAAAAAATCTGATGTTCCCTATATTTAAGTTTGCAGAACTCGTCAAAATGTAGGGACCAGCTGATTTTTTTCTCGCGATTGCCTATTTGGTCGTATACTCGTAAATGTAGTTTTTTTTTCTGATAACAGGTACCGTTGCTAGTTAGGTAGACGAAATTTTATTAAATGATAAATTATTACATTTCTGTTAGTAGGTGTGCACAAACACTTTTACACGTCAATCATATTTTAAAAGCTAGATGAGGTCGGCGTTTCTTATCGGACTACTTTTTTACGATAAACTGTCGTATTGAAGTTCCTACTATGTATTATCTCTTGTAAGTCGTCACAAATCATTACGCACCTACAGTAGGTGCGTAATGATTTGTGACGACTTACTACTTACTACGAGTTACTGTAGGAATTCTGCTGAAAAGAAAATTTCTTTTCAGCAGAATTCCTACAGTAACTGTAGGAATACCTACTCACGATAAACCCCTTCATAGATCAATACCTAAAATAGTCGCAAAAGTAAAGGAAGTTTTACTACTATTGTAACTTTGTTAAAGCTGGTGAAAAATCTACTTGCTCAATAAAACTTTAATGTGAATAAAATCATTTGAAACTTTTTTTTTTTTTACAGGTGCCAAACGAGGTTTAAACACAAATGACTTTTCATCAACGAATCCTAACACAAGAGTGGTGTACACAGCAAATATAGAAAAGTACAAGAAGTTCTTGCTAGATGTTTATTCAGCCGAGCTAAAACCATGATTTTAAGAACTATAATATTATAGTCCAGCCGTCGCGCGTATTTGAGAGAATCCGTTTTTGACACCCGTCAGTTTCATAGAAACGAAACGTGTTTTGTGAATTTGACCTTAATTAGTTACTAGAATTTATTGTCGCACTGAGAGGTTTCAGGAACGCATTTCCTCGACAGCCAGACTATTGAAGATAACATCAGATAAAGGCATCCCAAGGAAAGTATACGCTTCGGGATTCATCGTCTGTCCTAAAGAATACGAACGTGCAATAAGGTCTTATAAAGATCTGCTATAGACATGAACGTAATTGCTTATTTGGATTTAACATGTTTACAAACGTAAAGATAATCAAAAATCTTTTGTAAACTTTTAAGTGGCAAATGACGAACTGCGGCTGGAGTAGGTAACCCAACAGAGCTAAACTCCATACAACGCGCAATGATAGTCGCACTACTACAAAACGCGGCAGTACTGTAGCGGTATCTACATTGCCACATGCGTGCTGCGCGTTATACTGACTTCATGCAAATCCTGCATCGCGCAAGCAGAGTTACTGCGTGACTAGCATATATACAACTTCCCGACATCAATCGTCGGGCAGTTGCCCACCAGACACGAGACCCGTCTGGTCAGAGGATCCTCCCTTTTCTACAGAGGTATGAGTGAACTTTACACCCTGTTCCTCGTGCCTCTACATTGGTGACCCCGACGTGATCTGAACATGCAACCTTCTGATACCGCTACATTACAAAACTAAGAACCTTTGCCTCTGTGGGTGATTAGTTTGTGACGCGATGGTCGTGCTATTTCGAAAGCACGTAGATTACCAAAGCCTTTTCTGGTTTAACTTGTACGTAGAATAATAAATCTATATGACAAAAAACTATCCTAGTCGTCTTCTTATTTGTGTTATGGCACGACAGCTTCTTAATAATCTTGCTAAGTCTGTGTAACACATCTTAGCCGTATTCTTAAATCTATATAATATTTATTTTGGACATTTAAGAGAAATTATTTTAATAATACATTTTAAATAATAAGTACAATATCTAGTTGTTTTATTTTTCACCCAAAATACTTCAGAATAATTTGAATACTGAAGAGGATTGCGTCTTTTATCGTAACTACCGTCATTTCACCGATATTTTACCTTGGGCCACAGCAACTCTAAAAAAAAACCTTATTATAACGAGAATAAAAATCACTGTGATTTGACAGAGTTGTCAATGGCAGCAACCAAACAACAATATTATTGCAATATAGATCACTTTGTTTATAGCAGTGACGCAAAATCTGAATTAAAATAACTGTGAACGGACTGAACATGCACACACACAAACACAACTTCGTTGTACCTACAACAAGGCTCAGGAAAATAGGTGGCTCGTTCAGATGTCAATGTATACGCTTTTATAATGAACTTCCAAGCCACGTTCAAGATCTAAGCCTTAATAAATTCAAATCATTCATTAAACGTAAGTTGTGCCAGAAAGGCTTTTATACCGTTAAGGATTATATTGAGGACAAAAAGGCTTGGGATTGAGTTGTTCCAATTTTCTGCATACTGAATGTTTTTTTTATTTCTGTTACATACACTGATACATTGATAATTATTATAATAGAACGACTTGAATACTTACCTTGAGAAGTACAATTTAATATTTTAATTATTGTGAATGTGAGGACTATGTGGGTCATTGTTTCAGTTTTAATCATGATCTGGCAGTTTAAGTAGTTCATGCGGCCTACCCAAATGTCCTTTCTTTGGTATTGTTGACAAATGCGTGCACTGACTGGACAGGTCCGCTCAATCTGTATGGTTTTTCCTCAAAAGACCGTTTCAGACACCAATCTACATGGTCTTCACATGATCTGACCAAGATTATGTCTGGCGTTTAAAAGAGACTGTGACCTCTGAGTTTGTTTCGGCCTTTCTTTTCAGAGTAGTCAGATAGGAAACGCCGACCTCATCTAGTTTTTAAAATATGATTGACGTGTAAAAGTGTTTGTAACAAACCTACTTACAGAAATAAAATCATTTATCATTTATCACGTGTTTGATGAGAGAATGCGTTTCCGAGACTTGTCAGTTATACGAGGGTGGGTCAATAAGTCCGAGACTTTTCGAATTTCCCGCCTTTTAACTGAAAGGGCAACACTGCTCCTGTCAACAGGCAACTGTCAGTTGACTCCTGTCAAAATTTTATTTGTGTTTGACAGCCATCGATAACAGACTACCACGGGATTTGGGAAGAAAATGCAAAAAAAGTTAATTACGTGTGCTCAATGAGCATAATTTTTTGCGGAAAAAAACCATCATTCAAACCAAGGCTAAGCTTGATAAATACTATGGGGAACATGCACCATTAATTTAAATGTTAAAAAGGGCACGGAAGGTGCCGAACGTTCTGGACGCTACTCCGGAAACAATCACAATACGGTGTTGACCGATCATAGATCAAAAGTGAGGGAGATTGTGGAAGCCATAGGGTCTCTCACATGGCTCAGTGGTTTCAATTTTGAATGATCACTTGGGTATGAGAAAGCTTTCCGCAAGATGGGTGCCGCGTTTGCTCACAATCGACCCCAAACGCAATCGCATGTGACAACTTCGCAGGAGTGTTTGGCGTTGTTCAACCGCAATATGGACGAGTTTTTGCATCGTTTCGTAACTGTGCACGAAACGTGGATCCAACACTACACACCTGAGACCAAACAGCAGTCAAATCAATGGGTTTCTCAGGGTGAATCGGCGCCAAAGACGGCCAAGGTGGGTTTGTGAGCCAATAAAGTAATGGCGACCGTTTTTTTGGGATGCACGCGGTATTGTCCACATTGACTACCTTCAAATGCGTAAAACAATCAATGGCAAATATTATGCCAATTTATTGGGTCGATTTAATGAGGATTTGAAAGAAAAAAAAAACGACCGCATTTGGCCAAGAAAAAAAGTTATTTTCCACCAGGACAATACAAGGGTTCACATGTGCTGTTTCCATGGCAAAAATCCAGGAATTAGGCTACGAATTGCTCCCTCATCCGCCCTAACCTCCGGATTGAGCCCCGAGTGAATATTTCTTGTTCCCAAACCTGAAGAAATGGCCCGGCGGAAAGAGATTTGTCTCCAACGATGAAATCATCTCACAAACAAATACCTATTTTGATGACCTCGACAAATCTTACTTTATGGATGGAATAAAAAATGGAGAAACGATGAAAGTGTATACAGCTCAAAGGAGACTACGTTGAAAAATAAAATATTTTTTTATCCAAAAACCTGTGTTTCATTAAAAGAGTCACGGACTTATTGACCCGCCTTCGTAATTAGAGATCGGATATTTAGAAGCATATTTACCTAAAGTTGAGATGTTGGCTAATATGGTAACCTTTCTTTAAAACAGGAGTTGAAGTTTTTAAGTTTGCAAGGGTTTTCCAAAAGGTTTGAGCGGGGGCAGGTGTTAGGGAAGTGGGCATAGTCGGACAGAATGAAGGCGCATTGTGGGGTTTGTGTTTCTTCCCCAAATGTACCTTCAAACCTCGTTCACCCTTAAAAAAGTGTGCTTGGGGACAATGAGGGCGTCTCACTAGGCCATCCAGCGATGTGGCCGGTTGACTGGCGCTTCGTAGGGCATTACTACTGTCGTCATTGTTCAATATAAATATAAACAACTAAGTATAACGACTACTACACGAATTTTCCTTATAAATAACACACAACATAACTTTAGAATCTAAAATAACAAAAATGACATATTGACTGAATCACGATGACAGCGGCGCAGTCGCGTCCAAACGACAGTTGGTGCACAATCCGTTCTATACTGAACACCGGGTCTTCGGCGAAGAGGAGCTCGCTTTACCGTTCTGAGCTCCTTCCATCATGTCCAGGAGAATGGATTTACCACCTGCAAACTGCTTCAAGTATATTTTTCTGCATAGCGATATGTTTTTGATTTCAATGCTGATAAATACAGTTTTTTAATAGCAAAAGAGTCACTTTAGCACAGCAGGTTATCAACGCCGAAATTGCAAGTTATATGTTTATTAATAAAATGACGCACATTCCTTCATTACTTGCGTCATTTTATTAATATACATGTAGGATCAGGAGTGCCGCGCGGTATATCGTCAGGGTTTGGAGTTCCCATTTTACTAGGATAAATAAGACTGTATAAACAATCACAGGGTTTTTATTTTCGTACTTGTTATACAGGTAAACCGACAGTTTTGTCGGGAGCAAAGGCTCTTTATTGAGTCGAATCCGAAGATCAACAAACTCGTATATATATATATATATTTTTTTTTTGTGGATGGCATCTCGCAGTTAGCCTTGAGAGGCCGTGACTGCTTAACCGGTCTATCCTGTGGTGCCTTTGAGCTAACTCAAAGCCTCCAGCCAGGGGAGACTCGTATACAGAGTGCACGCTATTTTATAGGACGATGCCCCCACCTTGCAATCCCTCCACAACAACGTCACGTGTTTACTTGGTACAAAACACCATAATGCGCTAAATCTAATAAGACCTTCATTATAAAGTAGGTAATCAAATAATACAAGAATAATATTGTCGTAAATAAACAATGGTGATATCACAAAGTAAATAATTTTAAAACCAGTCATCAATTGTTTTGAACAAAACTATTGGTTACAATTATCAAAATAAGTTGCCAAAATCAATTAGTGCGTACCGAGTACCCAATAAATTATGTTTCGATTTATTAGACAATAATTGACAGTGAAAATCATTTAAATTAATAATAAGAAAAACAAATCATAACAAATTGTGTTGACTTCCCACAATTGTAATTGACAACCAACCCCGACATACATATAATTTACAATTTCGCCGTTGGAAACCTGTTGTACTGAAGTGACTCTTTCGCTAAAATAATAATTGCAGTGGTTCAATAATAATCAAATTATTTCAAAAATAATTCTATACACTATTCCTTAGGTCAATCCATTCCATTGATATATTGTATTTCAGCATTTTTTTGAATGCCTAATACTCATATAATTTTACTTCTGTTTCGACTAATATGAATAAAATGTTAATCAACTTTTGTCTCTGTCTGTACCTACTGCAGTTTTAATAAAATAGGAAAAGTACGTGTGTGTTTTTATAGAATACTTGTTCTTGTGTCCTTTAGGTTTACCTGTATTATTAAAATACCGCACATTACTTCTAACCCTGGGTGATTTCAAGGCAATAACAAGTTGTAAAATGTGGCGACATACTAGTCGAACTTGAAAAACACTATCTATCTAGACAGTACCTAATGTTCTACTTTTCCACACACGTCTCGCCTCTACTATTCCAGGCTTGCTTTCGGTAGGAGTCAAGTTCGTCTCTCAATCTACGTCTTGGTATGCCGCGATGACGTGCTTGAATTACAATACCAGGGGTTACCGTTGGTGGAGGTCTGCCCGGCTTGGGCGGAGCACCGCCGTGTCCTCGTGGAGGCGATTGGCGGTGGCGATCTCTCGCGTCCGGTCTTGGTCCAGGCCATGGTACGGAGCGAGAGGGCTTGGGAAGCCGTCACCTCCTTCCAGTAATGTTCGCGAAGGAGGAGGCGGAACGCGTGAGGGAGAGGCAAAATTTGTGACCTCACGCCCCTAGCCGCCGCAGGAGACGCCCTGGGCGTCGGGAATCCCAGGCCGATTCCCGGCCATCGTAGGCGCGGGCTTGCGAACGGCGAGCAATGGGCAGCTCGCCGTTCGATAAGGACCAGGCCCGGGTCGACGGCGCGTTGTGTTCCACGCGCGCCTCAAAGAGATGTCAGCACCAATGACGGGGTTTGCTAGGACCGATGCCTGCTAGGGTTGCGGAAAAGTCCAAGAGGGTTACCGTGGCCCCTGGCAGAGGCAACTGAAGGAACACGGGTGGGTTTTAGTCAGTAAGAGTCTGACACGCCCTCCTGCTCTGCCCAGAGCGGGAGAAGTTATTTGATGATTTCCCACCCACAAAAAAAAAGGGGGTTACCGTTGGTAAACATTTTGTGAAAATTTATTGAAAAATCAAGATGGTGGCGCTGCACGCTGGTTCCAATTTTGGCTACGCGCCAAAAGATTCTTGTACACATGACTGATATCATGGCAAATAATAACAAAAATAAAAATGATTTTTTTATTCTTTTTTTATATTATAAAACCGCAAAATGATAAAGTAGTTATGACTGTGAATACTTGGTCGGTTTTTTTATCTCATGTTATAAATACTACGCACAGTTTATTTTTATATCAGTCGGTTGAACTATGGCACATGAAGTTATTCTGGTTGTGTTTCTTGTGTATTTATTTGATTGGTAAGTTTAAAATAATTTGTACAAATTCATACATTTTCAAATACATATATATTTTTTTCGCTAAGATACTTATAGGTATGGATAGTTAGAAGGTAAGTATGTTGGTAGATTTAGACCTTCTATATAAAGAAAAAAAATTAAAATTGTTCACTGATAAACAATGCACACCTTACGCCGCTCGGAATGAAAAAACGGAACCCTTATAGGATCACTCGTGTGTTTGTTTGTCTGTCCGTCTTCACAGGCAATTCGCGCCAAATCTACTGGACCGATTAAGTTGAAAGGACATCGGCGAAAATGGTCCTAGGACCAACAAACATCTGACGTACATAATAATTATAAATATATTTTGTTAACGTATGACTAACGTATGGGCATCCCTAATCCTTGTCATGTAATGTCAATCAAATCAACTGTTGAATTATTGCACCCAAAATGTATTAGTGAATCTCTTAGCTTACCTAGCCACATACAGGTAATATAAATGAAATTAGTGACAGGCTAACATGTACTTCTAAGTATTAAAAGGATTGTTTCTTGCTAAATATAATCTCAAAATATTTGTTTTCTTTTTAACACGCTCTTATTAACTTGGTATGTATCTATGTAACGGAATTTTTGAACTCGATTTTCATCCCCTTCAAACGTTGGATTGATTTGAAACTTCGCACACTTATCAAGGACCGATGACAATGCAATAATTTAATAAAATTCAATACAAAATAGCTAATTGTAAGTTATATATAAAAAAAAGAAATTAGTGTTAATGTCTATAGAATTGATGATATATCGTTGACCGTACACAATGCTTACTGTCAATGATTTAATATCAAAACACGCACGCTCACACACAACCGTATAAAATAGAAAGAGACAGTAAGAAAGAGAAAGAGAGGAAGGTCGCTTGGAGGGGGCATAACGCTTTTTCGTTACGTGACGATTTCTGCCAGTTCAATCTACTGTAAGCCGCGTAAAAAAATGTCATGCATTATTCAAAAAAAAAAAACAAAAAAGAACATGCTTTTGTAGGTAACCGCACTAAAAAATACGCTTTTTTACATAACCGAACTAAAAAGTAGAAAATAATTTCAATAAGTTTAAAATAGGAATAGAGCGATTGACAAAAAAAAGAAGATATTTTCATGAGGACGCCAATTTTACAAATATTCACAAATATATTTACAACAATTTGATATCAAGCACCAGACAACACACAAGATACAAGGACAACACTAGAATTTTCAAATTTGCTGTCGTGCGTGTCGTTTTCATGGTTTTCGAGGATGCTAAAGCCGATAGTGCAGTCAAAAAGAAAATCCAAGATGGCGGCTGCGAAAATATCAAAGTTTTTCGCCATGAGTTTCGTTTTCATAGTTTTCGATAGTGTTAAAGCAGATAATGTCGTTAAAATGTAAATCCAACATGGCGGCTGCGAAAATTTACAAATTTTTCGTCGTGGCTGTCAGTTTAATGGTTTTTGAAGATGTTAATGCCAATAGTGACGTTAAAATGTAAATCCAAGATGGAAACAATAATGTTTAGCTAATCAATTTGATTTCGTTCGACCCTAATAATGATAGAAATTTGAGTCATGTGCCTTAGGTAGGGTTCCTACCTACATTAAATCCAGAAGCCACTCTGGTACTCCGCTGCGGGTGTTGTTCAAAATAATTCTAAAAGTTTTCTTCGAGAACAGGTAAATATTGTGGGCGGCCCCGAGCTTCCGCTTGCGGTGGGCTGTGAAACTGACCATGATTAATAATTCACTGTGTTGCTGCTAAAATGACTTGCAGTCTTGGTACTTGCGGGTTGATCATACTTCGGTTGCGTAACATTTTGAGATTAATAGGCAGCTTGCTTTCCTTAAATTATGACCACTTATTGCGTACAGGCGCACGCCGTAAGTGGTGGTTTTATTACAATCCTTTTTCAGGAGTAAACTCCAGTCACGCATCGGAGGAGCTGACACGCACAATTTTGTTTTTTTTTTTTACGATACCTACCACATTCTTTGGGTCAGATTAAAAAAAATATGGCAGATAACATATTAATCGCACGGAACCCTCTCGACGCGAGTTCAAATCACACTTGTCCGGTTTTTTGGAAAAACCACTGTGACCCAAATTATTTAAAGCAACCTAAATTTGCTATCTCCTTTTTGAGTTGTTTCGCCAACCTAGTTTCGCGTTTGCCAAGCCATATGCTTAGCAAAATTACTAATTTTAATTCAATTAATATGTTTTGAGTGCGTTTTGAGCTAGTTGCTTAAGTGATAGCAAGCCTTGGGTTGGATCCCTGGGTTTTCCCATATGGAATTTTTCTCTGGAATTTCGAAATTAAGCCTAGCTCAAAGGTTCATCTTCCCCATGTCCTAACCAAAGCGATCGGTTGTGCAAATACACGGTCGTCGCGTTCATATTAATTATATCACTCATTTGTTCGGAAAACCGGAAGGCGCCCCCTTTTTTTTTTTTTTTTTTTGTGGGTGGGAAATCATTAAATAACTTCTCCCGCTCTGGGCAGAGCAGGAGGGCCTGTCAGACTCTTACTGACTAAAACCCACCCGTGTTCCTTCAGTTGCCTGTGCCAGGGGCCACGGTAACCCTCTTGGACTTTTCCGCAACCCTAGCAGACATCGGTCCTAGCAAACCCCGTCATTGCTGCTGACATCTCTTTGAGGCGCGCGTGGAACACAACGCGCCGTCGACCCGGGCCTGGTCCTTATCGAACGCGTCGGTCGGCGCGACGATGTATTCCGGGTCGCCGAACAAAATGAACGTGCGCGGTCGCGTATTCGCACGACGATTGCTCTGGTTAGGGCACGGCTTATATAGAACTAACAACAGCAAACATTATGTTCATAGTTTTATACCATTTTCAGTCGGGAAGCCACTGCAACATGTTCGACAAAGAAGTTGGTGATAGACCACGATGGAGGGGCAGACGATGCCTTTGCTATAACTTTGAGCTTGCTCAATGAGAAATACTTTGACGGGTAAGTTACTTTTACAAACTTCCATTGTTTTTCAATGAAATAATATGTTGCTACATTAGGAACCTGTCCCTCCGCCACAGATTTACGAGAAGCGAGTAGAGCTAGCAACTAAAAACAAGTTGGCGAGCTGAGAGCAGCAAGTGTGCGACGGCGACGAGTGATTACTCGCGTGTAAACGTATGTACAATGTTGCAAGCAAGCGTCCCTGAGCGAGCGAGTTGATAGCTCTTGGCGCTGCGATAAACGAGTACTCACGTGGAGCGTGAACACTCGGCGATCAACAATAATTAATCAATGAATCTATTTTATTTACACGGGACCTTGAGAACTTTTACTTAATCTTGTGTACTTGTCTTGAGTGAGCAAATCGTTGATAGCTAGTCGCTTCCTCATCGGCGGTGGGACAGGTAAAAGAAAGAAAAATAGGTTTACTTGTCACAGAAACACGTGCATACAAAAAAGATAATTAGCTCTAATAATTAAGAAAAAAAAAAGTAAAAATAACAAAGAGCTCCACGCACGCGCGTGTGATTGCCACGCCAGCAGCGTCTAGAGGCGGTAGTGCTAACAAAATTAGTGACACCGAAAGTGCGTTGAGCGCACAACTTATGTCAAGATGGCAATTCAAAGCCGTCAATTTGTATACATTAGTGTGGTAGTTCGAGTAAACGGTGACTCGTTTAACAATAATAATGTGAGCCATGATCTATTATTATAAAAAAAAACTTCTAAACAAAAAAAAATACAGACGACTTCCAAAAAAAAACACTACTGTGAAAAATAACTTTCATTTCGGACGTCGCGTCGGTGTCTTTGGGTCTGTATTTTAGTTTTTTCCACCGACTTCCAAAATTAAAGGTATTTTCACTTTGTAGTGTTTTTTTTTTGGAAAAATCTTTTTATTTTCACTTTTTAGTTATGGTACCTACCCCACACCAATTCCAAATCAATCGTCTTACACGTCCACGTCCGTTAGAAGGGGTTTTTTTTTATTTAAAAAAAAATATTTAGGATTTTCGATTCGGTAAAATTTAAATGGGACCATCCTATGAAACAAAAAAATGATTTTCCAATTCGGTTCAGGCGTCGTCGTCGAGTAATCGGTGAACATACATAAAAAAAAGATTCCGACGTATTGAGAACCTCCTCCTTTTTTGAAGTCGGTTGTAAAGTAATCAAATTTTAATTTTCTTAATTAATCTTTTCATCTAGAAAAAAAATCTTAAGTCTTTTTTTTTTATCCTTTTTTTATCTTATTTTTTTTCTTTTTACTCTTTTTTTTTTTTTTCTTTTTTATGACTTTGAATAAATGAAAATAAATGATTAAACCATTTATAGGCACTTTTGAACCGTCAAAGAGTCGGTCGGTTGGTCAGAAAGTTGAAGCTAGTTGCCCATTCCAAAACGTAGATCACTATGGAGAAGAACGGGCAAGAAACTCCAACGACACTCTTTTAAACCACCATCAACGGAAGCGTTTTTATAGTTACATAGGCTAGAAGCCAATCGTGTCACTGCGGTCTGTTTTGCGGTTATGTTCGCCTTTGGAAGAGCACCTTTGTTTATATCTTCACATTTATTGTGTATATCTTTTCAGCCCAAAATTAGTGGCCTTGACAACAACATTTGGTAATGTGAACTTGAATCAAACGATTATCAACAGCGATCGGATACTGGCATTGTGTAACAGACGAGATGTAAGTGTTTCTATCTTCGTTAATTTATTGATACTATAGGATCCAACAGATCTATAGATGTAACCCATTTATAGCCACGTCCTAACCAAAGCGCAAACAAGCGACGTCTTTCAGTTTTCCAAACAAATGAGTGAGATATGAATGCAACGATCGCGTATTCCTGTGACTGATCGCTCTGCATTGCGATTCTGTAACCATCTCACCGTGAAAACTTAAGTGAAGTGAGCTGTCAGTGTAGTCCCACTGATGCTAGGGATTGACCAAGCATTACATTTACAATCATAATTGAGATTTTAATTATGTTTTTTAATGTTATTTCTGTTGATCATTTTATATAATTTCAAAGCTAGTATTTAAGTGTCAAACATTTTTTTTGAGTTTTATTTTTTATAAAACAGCAACACAGATAGTCAATATTTCGATTTTCATTTGTCTTTACTTTAGACTTCAGCAACCTCAAAAACCATGAAAACGACAACAATAGTCATATTAAACAATAGGTCCCTAATAACAAACATAGTCTATGCGAATTTTCTTTAGTAGCTAGTTTAGGAAAAAAAAGAACTTATTTGAGTTGATTACTGAATTTCTGTTTTGCTGTTTTATTTATAAAAAAAAAACCGTAGACAGTAGCCACTCAAATACCACCACCAGTTTAGCCACTTAAATACTAGCTTTGAAATAATATAAAAAGATCTAAAGAACTAACATTAAAAAAATATAATTAAAATCTCGATTATGATTGTAAATGAAATGCGTGGTCAATCTCTAGCATCAGTGGGATGACACTGGCGGCTCACTCCACGCTCACATCACGGTAAGATTTTTACGGAATCGACCGGCTGGTTAGGACGCGGCATAAGGGTCAGTGTACTGAATACAGGAAAAATAATTTAAGACATCAAGGTGTAATTTTAAATTTCCTTTTTCCGGTTTGAACATTGAAATGTGTTTGCTTAAAATTCCGTAATAAAATGTGGTGACAAAGACAAAGACTTATTCGTCGGTTATGGTAAAGTAGGTTAGTCTATTTATGTTCAGAACACATCCGCTGCTTAAAGTGGCGTACGAACATTTACAATGTTACACATGGGTATAAAACTTACCTTATATACTACTTATAAGTGCTCTAATAAACAACACAAAACACTTAGACTAAAGACATATAGATCATCCAGACATCCAATAGAAAATAAAAAATAAAACACAATATTATCAACATTTGTAATATATTAAAAAACTAAATTAATCCAATGTCTATGTCTCATATATTATAGCCAAAAAATATTTTTAATGTTTAAAAATTTAGATTTTTGTCGAAATGAAATGGTCCGAATGAATCTTATTAGTTTTGGAATGTATTTGTACATTTTTATGGACATAAGGTAACTGTTTTTGCAGTGGAGAGTGCTGTTATTTTTTTTTTTATTTTATCTTGGTTGGGTCCCTTTTTCTAAATCTATCATTTTCGGTCCCTGTGGAAAGGAAGTGGGATACTTTTGGCTATTTGGCTATTTCTAAAATATAAATAGAAGCTAGCGTTAAAACCTTTAACTTTTTTAAACTTAGTCTACATCTCTATGGAGATGCCCCAGTTATCGCTCGACATTTGTAAGCTATTTGTATATGTGACGAGTTACCCCATAGGAGTAAGACCATTTCAGACACCGATCTACATAGCCTTCACATGATCTGACCAAGATTCTGTCTGGACTTTAAAAGAGACTGTGACCTCTGAGTTTGTTTAGGCCTTTCTTCTCAGAGTAGTCAGATAGGAAACCGACCTCATCTAGTTTAAAAAAAAATATGATTGACGTGTAAAAGTGTTTGTAAAAACCTAAACAAATAAAATCATTTATCATAAGCCGTACCCCAATACAGACGCTAAATAGCCGTAGCCGTGATAGGCGTTGAGTGCAGCTTCTTCATTCGCTGTTTTGCGTAGTTTTACAAATCTGTTTATTTTTTTACCTCAATTTTCAACATATATTATATCCCCCAATTACAATCTTCATCTATTGTTAGACCTAAAAATGTATACAATTTTCTTTGTTAGTTATTTCGTTAGTGTGGTTTAAAATATTTTTTGGGGGTTTTGTTTGTAGTTTGCAAATTGAAAGAACTTTGTTTTAGATAATTCTATTTTTAGGTTGCTTTCATTTAACCAATTTATTATATCGTAGATAGTTTGATTTACTTCTTGTTGAACTAATGTTTTGTTATTTTTCGGGATATTATTACTGACACGTCATCTGCAAATAGTACGCACTTAAGATTTGTTTTATTTGGTAAGTCGTTATTGTATATAAGCAAGAGAAGCACTCCTTCTTCAAATAGGAAGGGGCTGTGCCTGCAGAGGACCAACAAACTTGCATTTACTTATAACTAGAGGTGGGAATTAGGTAGAGTTTTTTAATTACTTGCATCGAAATGTCGATATTAATATGGATCTTCCCGGGATTTCTAATGGACAATCCCATATGGCCAACAATATTACAAATAAATAATATTATAAACCTCAGAGATAGACAGACAAATAAAACAAAGATAAAATTAACATACAATTTTTATTAGTATTCACAATACAAATTATAAATAGTCTTAAGCAAATTCTCATACTTATACCTCACCTTTTTTATAAATAAGAAAATACTTTTGCTTCTAGCCTTGACTCGTGAGGGTTATGCTTATTCAAACGGCCCATCAGAATCATTTTCCTTGTCCGATTCATTCAAAGTACCACTAAGATTTGAAGTGTTCGCTTCCGACATTACTGTATAACACTGCTCTTTAAAATTAATCTCGGGATTTTAGGCATATCCACTTTATTCTTTCACTGTATGAAATCAGTGTAGGTACATAAATAACTCTACCTAATTCCGAACTCTGCTTATAACTAACGACCCGCTCCTGCTTCGCACAGATTTATGACTTGAAAAAACATCGAGATTAATGTATTAAACGTGTAGCGCTATCTACATCGGCACATGCGAGCTGCGCGTCATACTGACGTCACGCAAATCTGGCATCGCGCAAGCAGAGTTTACCGCACGACTAGCATATAAAAATAAAAATAAAATAAATAAATATCGTCTGACATTGCACACAGCACCATCTAGTTCCAAGTTAAGCACTTAACACTTAAGGCTTGTGTTATGGATGTGGCTTGTGTTGTGTTATGGTGTGTTGTGTTGTGTTATGGCATATATACAGCTTCCCAACATCAATCAATGGGCAGTTGCCGACCAGACACGACACCTCTATATTTGCGATCCCGACGTAATGCTCGTACCTATAAATGCATAGACCTTTCGGAATAAATTCTATAAATCTAAATGATGGAGAAAACCGCATCCAAATCCGTTTTGTAGTTTAGAATAACAATGCCGTCACGCAAACATACACAAAAAGCCACTATATTTTATAATATGTATTGTATGATTTGCAGATCCGACAAAAATGTTTACTCATTTCTTTATATTACATTTTTTTTTTACATTTTTATTCTGTTTATTACAGATACCGATATACTCAGGCGCCTATCACGCTTTGATAGCAGAAATTAAATCAGATCACTATTACGGCTATGATGGCCTGGGAGACGATGGCTATTCACCTTCAGCATCAATCAAGATCAAGGATGAACCAGCAGCAGTTGCACTGCTTGAACTTTCCAAGAGATATGAAGGTATGGTCTTTGGGCACTGAAGATCCTGGAGACTCATAAGCGCGGCCATTTGAGTTCTCATTAGTTACAAGTCCGATAAAACATAATTAAATTCTAATCTCATATAAAGGAGAATGCTCAGACTCCATAAAAAACCAGCTCCGGATGAAAAGAGTTGTATTAAGTCAGTAAGGTTGACGATGCTATCCGGCTATTATTTTATTACTTATTATTAGTGACAATTTGAGATACATCTCTTTTACCCCGGAGCTGGGTTTTTTTTAGCATTCTCCTTTTCAAATATAAATGAGTCACTTTAAACTAGCATTCTCCTCAAGCAGACAGCAGCAAAAAACAAGAATTTCTGGATATACGGGGTCCATACCCCTTATATCCAAAAAATCTCGTTGAGAGTCTTTCTTGTCTTCCTGTTTAGCAAAATGTTAAGTTTATAGATCGATCCCTTATTTGGGTCTATTGTGAACTGTTTAAAGGCAAGGGTTACTCTCGTCTGGCTTACTTTAATTGTTATTACATTTCATGTTTCAGGAGAACTAATAATCGTTGCAATAGGTCCCGTGACCAACATAGCTTTAGCAGCAAGACTGGACGCCGAGTTTATTGGGAGACTTGCTCATCTTTATATCGGTGCTGGTCATATTTATAGTAAGTATATATTATGTATTTAGTGAGAGCAGTAGTGGCCCAGTCGTAACGACCTCGACTTACGAGTTGTAGGTCGTGGGTTCGAATCCAGGCAGGCGCTTAACTTTGTGTAAATTATTTCATCACCACTGCTCTAAAAACGGTGAAGAAAAACATCGTGAGAAAACCGTCATGTCTTGGAACCAAAAAATCGATTCTTACGCAAGCACTACAAATTGGCATCCACAGGTACGTTCTCTGATACATTTGTTCACAGTTTCATCAGATACTTTTGAAACAAACTACCGGTACTCTTCATCAAACTCAAAGCATCTATTTCAAATAAACCTGTAGGTACAGGCGCTTTTGAATTGTGAAGGGGTGGTCAGTCAGAAAGATGAAGCTAGTTGCCCATTCCAAAGCGTAGTAGGACCTATGGAGAAGAACGGGCAAGATACTCCACGGATACTCTTTTAAATAAAAATATCGTTAGAAACAATTTGTTACATCATTCATTTATTTATTTATTAAGCAAGGCACACCAACGATATATTTACAAGAGTAGTCACAATAGGATCACGAGTCTTCAGTTCTGTGTAAATACAAAATGCACAACATTCACAATAAAAGGTTAACAATTCATTACATTATAATAATATTAGAAAACATAAAATATAATTAAACTAGATAATTCAAATGACATTAAATTAAATTATTATTATAAATTTAAGTATTAAACAATTTAAAAAAAAAATTTATATATTAAAATTATATTAAAACATACATAAATTCACTGGTTAAGTCGAGGATTATAATAATAATAATAGGCAGCTGATTAGAGGACAATTTTGGAGATTTTAGTTTTAAATATTGGCAGACTATCAAAAAAAATTTCGATATTGCTGTCGACCGAACAGGCTCTGTTGTAAGAAGTTAACATTCTGTTTAAGGGAGCATGCTGGCCCAGATTTGTGCGACACGGCTTAGCGGCAAACGTCCTAGAGATACGTTTGGACCGTACATGTGAATGTCGAGGCACGTCTAGATCAATTTTATTAAGGAAATCTGGGGTTGATGTTAGCCCGTTTACAACTTTGTACAACATTGTCAAATCATTTAGAGCTCTGCGTTGTTTTATTGAGTCTAATTTGAAGTAGTTTAGCCGTTCTGGGTAATCCGCTCTAAATGGACATTTGTGGTCTTTAAACCGCAAGCACCTCGTCATTTTTTTTTTGAACGCGCTCTATACGGTTTATATAAATATTACAAGTCGGACTCCAGGCGGGAGATGCATATTCTACGAGGCTGCGCACAAAGGTGTTATAGAGCACTTTCAACGCCGAGGTTCCCCTAAACTCTTTGCCAATTCTGTTGATAAACCCAACCATTTTCATTGCTTTTTTAATGATATTATTAATGTGTGTGGCAAATGAGAGATCGCCGCTAAGCACTACACCAAGATCCCGTATGTGTTTGACTTGTTGCAGTGACGTCCCATTGAGGGAGTAAGCTGATGGTATGGGATGTTTTTTTCGCGTAAATATTATGTGATAACATTTGCTGGCATTCAGAACCATCCCGTTTGCCACACACCAGCTCTGTATTGAGTCCAGATCAGTTTGGAGTAGAGCAATGTCTTCTTGGGCTTTTATTTGACGATAGATCTTAAGGTCATCGGCAAACAAAGAACATTGGCTATGTTTGATGCAATTTACTATGTCATTGATGAATACAACAAAGAGAATTGGCCCGGTATGAGAACCTTGGGGCACACCGGAGGTTGCGATATACTCTGGAGACAGATAGCCGTTTACCACCACTCTTTGTATTCGCCCACATAGATACGATCTGAACCACTCCAGCAGTTGTCCGTGTATGCCAAGACTATGCAATTTCAGCAGCAGGATTTCATGGTCGACCTTATCGAAAGCGCCGCTGAAGTCGGTATAGAGAGCGTCGATCTGTTGGCCAGAGTCAAGGCTCATACCGATTTCGTCAAGGTATGATACCAAATTGGTGACGGTGGATTTGTTACTGCAGAAACCATGCTGCTGAGGGAAGAGTTGTGTTTTAACATGGGATGTTAATATGGGGCAAATCATTGATTCGAAAAGTTTCGAGAATATGGACAAGATAGAGATTGGTCGGTAATTTTTAGCATCGGTGAAGTCACCTTTTTTAAATATCGGAACCACGTTAGCTTTTTTCCATTCTGTGGGAAATGTACATGTTTCGAGCGATTTATTAAAAATGAAGGTAAGGGGATATGCCAAATTACGAGCACATTTTTTTATAAAGAGCGGTGGCAACCCGTCCGGGCCAGCACCTTTGGTAACATCAACTCGGATTAGAGCTTTCGAAACTTCCCTCTCAGTAAAAGCGATTTTGTTAAGTACAAATTGAGGAAATTCATGTTGAAATTATACAAATTAATTAATATAATTCAAAGATATTTTTTACATATTAATAACACATTGAAATGCATAATAAATTGGCTCAACAGAAATAATCTAGTTATAAACACTCAGAAAACAAAATTATGCATTTTCACCAGCGTCTGGGAGCTGAAAAATAAGGTGTTGAATTTGAGGGACAAAAAGTAGAATCGACAAATGTCACTAAATTCCTTGGTATTCTAATTGATAACAAACTGAAACTTGGAAACCACGTGCGGAGGATGTATGGAAGAGGTTAAGCAAGTCAGCGTACGTACTCTATAACCTGGCAAAAAAGTAAGAACTCGCACCGTGCTGGAAGCTTATCACGGTCTAGTTGCGTCAGTTTTGAGATTCGGAGTTATATTCTGGGTCAACTGTACTGACAGGGAGAGGATTTTCAGAGTCCAAAAACGTTGCTTAAGATCAATGACTAGCCTTATTAATACCGACAGTTGTGCACCTTTTTTTTTTTTTTTTTGTGGGTGGGAAATCATCAAAATAATAACTTCTCCCGCTCTGGGCAGAGCAGGAGGGCGTGTCAGACTCTTACTGACTAAAACCCACCCGTGTTCCTTCAGTTGCCTGTGCCAGGGGCCACGGTAACCCTCTTGGACTTTTCCGCAACCCTAGCAGGCATCGGTCCTAGCAAACCCCGTCATTGGTGCTGACATCTCTTTGAGGCGCGCGTGGAACACGACGCGCCGTAGACCCGGGCCTAGTCCTTATCGAACGGCGAGCTGCCCATTGCTCGCCGTTCGCAAGCCCGCGCCTACGGTGGCCGGGAATCGGCCTGCGATTCCCGACGCCCAGGGCGTCTCCTGCGGCGGCTAGGGGCGTGAGGGCGCAAATTTTGCCTCTCCCTCACGCGTTCCGCCTCCTCCTTCGCGAGACAGTTGTGCACCTGTGTTCAAGTCTCTAAAATTACTCACTTTTCCATCTCTGTATATACTTAAAGTTGCAATATTTATTAGAACAAAAATACACCTTTTTACCCTAATCGACGATATTAGAACACGTCCGGGATCTGTTAGATCGCAATACAAAAATGTAATGTTTACAGGTAGGTATAAAACAGAATTGTTAAGAAAAAGCTTCCTATCAATGGGACCAGTTATCTATAACAAGATACCTCATGACTACAAAGAAGAATCAATAAGTATATTTAAAAAGAGGATAAAATTCTTACTAATAGATAAATGTTACTATTCTATACAAGATTTTTTGAATGTTAAGAGTTTATAATGTTATAGTATTTTATTTCAAATTTCATTATGTACCTTGTTATTATGGGTAAGCAAAATAATCAATTTAACCAATAACTTGTGAACGTCGTAATAAAGATGGTTGTTTTTGTTGTTTGGTAAGGACGGTTGTTGATATCCACCTAACTGTACTTTTTATGTTTTTTTTTGTTTATATTATATTGAGTAGAGTATAATAAGTTTTTAATTTTGCATGGTCGCAAGGAAGAGGGTGTTGGAACTACCTTTTACAATGTTTACACCTTATTTTGAACCCACATTCATGGCAAATAAATAATTTCTTTCTTTCTTGCTTTCTTACAATCTTCAGCAGCTCGAACAATATTTTTGAATGCTAATCAAAAAGCAGGACCAGGGTTGAGCCAAGCATTTTTATCAGCGATGTAATCCCCCAACTTGGCTGCATAGTTGCCGTTTAAATACAAGATTTATTTAAATTTCGATTCGTAAGGTTTTTTTTTTTTAACTTTGCCTCACGCTAGGAATTTTTCCTGTATTGTGGGTGAGTTTACAAACAAACATTTAAAGTCACATACACAAACAGCCAGACCCGGAACAACTATCTACTTGTAAAGTCACACAAAATTTTTTTCCGTGCGTGAATCGAACCCGCGACACGCAGCGCAGCAGTCAATCACTTAACCACTGCGCCAACCGTGTCGTCTGGTAGTTGGAGTATGTGGGGAGGTATTTTATTGTAACATCTGCTCTCGTAGCGGCACGAACTATATAAAGAGCGCTCAAGCCATGGTAAGATAAAGCTTGTGACCAAGGTGGAAGCGGGGCTGGCTGCCCCTGATAAGCTACATTTTAAAACAGTTTAATTTATTTTCTATACAGGTGAACTACACCCTACGCCAGAATTCAACGCGTACATGGACCCTGAAGCTTACCACATCGTTGCAGATAGTGCTGTACTAGACAAAGTGACGTTTGCTGCGTTCTCACAGATTCGGTTGACTTTAAATACATCTGTAGTGAGTTTATCATGGTGATATAGAGTATCGTTGATATTAACTGTATAAGGATATTTTGGCGCGTGGTCAAAATCGGAATTAAACCCACCATCTTGTTTTTACAATACATTTCACAAGACAATTGCATATATGTTTACCACCAGCGCCCCCCTGTCAACGTCATTCGAACGCCAAAAGATCGTTGTAACGGTGAACAATGGTTTTAAGAAAATGTACGACTTTATAAAGCGTTGTCTCTGTCACTCATGCATGTGTGTCTCATCCTAAAGGTTTATAATTATGTCAACTGTACTTGACATGATTGTACCCAATTTTACACAGTGGACATATACATTGTGTAATTACACAGAGTGGATTTTTGAGACGGGGCAGAAAGGGTAGATCCTATAGATAACCGTTGAGTTGTAGCTACAGGAAAACGTTCTTAGAAAACTCAACAATCACAATCGCAATCGCTTACTGTATTCACAGGTTTTGGAAAAATGGTACGGCATGCAAAAAAAGCGTCAATTCTCACAATTTATATTTATCGTGCAGTTTCGTATATTTCGTTTCCCAGTTAGGAACGATTCAAAATGTTAAGGAAAATCTAAGAACATTAGTTAGTAGTTATGAGTAAGTAATTGCAATGCAACTCTTAACACGGTAATGTGAGGTATAAATTAGAATGATTGTCGAGAGTTTTATCTAACTGACGGCTATCATTCTAATTTATACTTTATAGCAATGGAATAAGACTAACATTGCAATGGCTTACTGAATGGTATTAAGTCTTATTTTTTTTTATACGCTGCCCCACACTTGGTATGTCTCCTGTACCTACGTTGGTGGGTGTGTTTACCAACATTTAAACTCACATACACAAACAGCCAAAAAAAAAACAAATAATAATATATCATTCAAATTTGGTCGTGAATGTCCTACTTTACTGCCCCTTCTCAAAAATCCATCCTGTATCGGCATTCGTTCTACATAAAATACTGGTATTTCGCTGCAACCGATTAAACTAGACGCCGACCTCAACATAGATGGCTAGGCAGGTCATGATGACAATGAACATTGACAAGCAATCAACCAATAACGAAATTTGTTACAGGAATGGCGTAAAAATATCTTAGGAAAAATTCGGACTCCAATAATGCAAGCTCTAAACGGTTTTGAACGAATATCACTCCCAAAGAAGACCTCGTGGCACAAACTAGACCCGGCTGTAGCAGCTATGGCGCTGGATAATAATATAGTAGACGAGTTCAGAAATACTCACAACGGTATTATTTTAGAAGGTAAGGAGTGAATGTAGATTTTTACATTATACAAGGTGAGAACGCAAACAGGACAGTAATTATTTTTAAACTTCGTTTATGTTATGACGTTCTCAGTGTGCATACAAAAATTTAATCAAATATATCCAATCGTTTAGTCATTATAGTATTAACAAATAGTCGGCCATGACTACTAATTAGTTAGTTTGGACAAACACTTTTTTTTTTTCATTTCGATGTTAGGATACAGTTGATGCAGGCAGATTCCCGGCCACCGTAGGCGTGGGCTTGCGAACGGCGAGCAACGGGCAGCTCGCCGTTCGATACAGACCAGGCCCGGGTCGACGGCGCGTCGTGTTCCACGCGCGCCTCAAAGAGATGTCAGCACCAATGATGGGGTCCGCTAGGGCCGATGCCTGCTAGGGTTGCGGGAAAGTCCGAGAGGGATACCGTGGACCCTGGCACAGGCAACTGAAGGAACACGGGTGGGTTTTAGTCAGTAAGAGTCTGACACGCCCTCCTGCTCTGCCCAGAGCGGGAGAAGTTATTTGATGATTACCCACCCTCAAAAAATAAAAAAAAATAAAGGATAAATATTTGATAGTTTCAAAATGCTCTTATGCATTAGTATTGCCAGTGTTTTCATTTATCGTCACATTGTCGTCTCCATCATTATTTATAGGGTGGTCCAAATAAGGGACGCAGATAGAAAAATATAGATTCCTCACCGTTTTTTTTTTTATTTAGGGCGGAAACCTTCATGAGGCGCCCGGCCTCCGGGGAAAGAGGTCGGGAATTATAGGTTTCTTACCTCACTAAAACCACCCCTGTGGCCACCATCAGCACATGGAGGGGGACCCGGTTCCTCTTAAAAGACCAACTCCAGAACCCCCCATTTGCAATGCCTGTCAGGCACATCCCTGGGAGGTTCCTCATACCTAGGGGTATCCGAAAATACCCCATGTATGTTCCGCGATCTTTGATAGTTATTGATGGTATGAATATTTTTGGGGAAATATTCGGGGACATCTTTAAAAATGTATAGCTTTTATTCGACAGGCTTTTTTATGGTTAGGTTTCCCTAGGTATGAGGAATCAAATATTTATATATTGACGTCACTATTTGGACCGCCCTGTATATTAATTCTTCCGTACGTGTGTTGTCACTGAACTATCCTAAACGACTGGATCCATTTAACATTTTTGTGTGTGTGAGTGGGTCCCTGGATGCCTTTTTTTTTTTTTGAGGATGGGAAATCATCAAATAATGACTCCTCCCGCTCTGGGTGGAGCGGAAGGGAGTGTCAGACTCTTACTGACTACAACCCACCCGTGTTCCTTCCTTGGCCCTTTATGTTCCGGGTCAGCGGTACCCCTGTCGGATGATCCCGCTTTCCCGGCAGGCTTGGGCCCTAGTGGGCCCCCTCTTCGATGCTGACATCTCTTTGAGGCGCGCGTGGAACACGTACGCGCCGTCCAGCACGGGCCTGGTTCTGATAGGACGGTGAGCTACCCATTACTCACCGCCCGCAGGCCCGCGCCTACGGTGGCCGGGAGTCGTCACGCGGCTCCCGACGCCCGGAGCGTCCACCGCGGCGGCTTGGACGGGAGACTCTCTCCCTCTCCCGTCCCGCCACCTCCTTCGCTAGCATGACTGCTTCGCAGAAGGAGGCGACTGCCTCCCACTCCCCCTCGCCCCGGACCATGGCTTGAACCAAGGCCGGGCGTGAGAGATCGCCGGCGCTGCCGATCGCCTCTACGAGGACACGGCGGTGCTCCGCCCATGCAGGGCAGGCCCCCACCGTATGCTCCACCGTGTCCTCGGGGCGATCATCGCAGTGGTGACACCCGGGCGTTTCCTCCCGCCTGATGATGTGCAGGAACCTCCCGAAACTTCCGTGTCCGGTGAGGACCTGCGTCAGGCGGTAGGTGAGGACGCCGTGACGCCTCTCTAGCCACTCCTCAAAGTCCCTGGATGGCTTAGATTCACAATTGGACCGATAGGTAGCGCTGTTCGGGCAGGACAACGTCTGTCAGGTCCGCATAAAATTGTCAGGTGTATAAAATGAGGAGTAGTCTATAGAACATCCTGGTGGCAGGAATACGAAAATGAAATCCCACATATGAATGTGAGTCATTTTAAAGTAGAAGCTATCACTACAGTCTGTTCGCTGAGAGTTGATAAATATTATGATACGTCTCCGAATAGTGACTGTCGCTTAATTATCGCAAACTGTATGGCGGCTGTCGCTTATCTCCCGCTTTTGCAGTTTTCGTGTTACGAGGCACGCATATGTTGTGAACTGCGGCCCGAACAGCGAGCGGGCGCGGCGGCGGCCATATTGCCATTAAATAATTAGCGGGCAAAATTTGTAATGAGCTATGAAACCCTGACTTTATCAACTCTCGGCGAACAGGCACTGGTAAATCATTGGGTCAACGTAAGATTCCCACAAGAATCCCGCTCACCAACAGTGCAATCATAATTCTGTCACAATGAAAAATATGCTTTAATAAATCTACATATTTACATACATGCATAAAAATCACGCCTTCTTCCCATGGGGGTAGGTAGAAACTATAGAACGCCATCTGCTACGATCCTTACAAATACTCCTATATCTTCGTTCGACGAGGGGACGACTTAGAAGGTGACCTTATTGATGATGTTCTTCAGGAAGCTCAGGAGCATTGTACTCACAACCAACGTGCGTGTATGACCAGATCATAATCACTTTATTGTTTAGCCTCTTTAACTAAATTGGGGTTGTTTGTTTGTTTCACTTTTCAGGTGATAAAAGAGGAATCAACACAAACAACTTCTCTTCAACGAATCCTAATGGAAGAATGATTTACTCGGCGAACGTAGAGCCGTACAAGAAATTCCTGCTCGACTTGTACTCGGCTGAGCTTGCACCTTGATTTCTAGAGCAATATGTACTAGAAAATATTATTATTATCTCAGACGTACAGTAGGCCGCATGTCAGTGGTAAAGAAGAATATTTTTTATTGTTATTACTTCTTCATTTATTTGTGATAAGCATATTGTTTAACTCTTACTTTGTTTTTATTTTTGTTTAACTTCGACTCGTGCACGGTATCTCTGTTAAATAAAGCAAATTCTAGCCGTGGAAGGGGCCTGGTGACCTGTAACACAGGTTTTTCCCAAAAACCTATATCAGGCACCAGTCTCTCACAAAGGTGTAATACAGCTGAGACACTTTTTTTAAGAGTCATCTTTGTGAAGAGAGAATATATGATAAATTATTGTTATTATAAAGATACCAGTTTAGGCTGACTTCACATTTTATTGAAACTCCATTCAACACTAGGCTAGCTCAAGGTAAAGTGTTACCACTAACATGCGGCCTACTGCCGCTAAGACGTGCTATTTATGCTATATATTATATTGTATGCTGTATATAGTTTATCAAAAAAAGATAACTTTCAGACAGTGTTGATAGCATACCACAATCTAGTTGTTAGCTGTATTGAGGATTAGTATAATACTCTGGGGCAACTGTAGTGAGAGAGAAAATATTTTTAAGGCGCAAAAACGCTGTATTAGATCTATTTTTGATCTCAAAGTGACCGACAGCTGCATACCTGTTCTAAAAAAATATTATCTACTAACTTTTGCATGTCTATAATATACTAGAAATCAGTGATGTAACGAATATTCGCATTCGCATTCGCGAAATTATTGCGAATGTTTTTGCGTGTATAAATTTTTTAAGTACCTAGGTAATAATAGTTGGTTAATATAAGAAAATCCAATTCCATTACTTAATTGATTTACTCATGTTTATAATCACTATTCACACTGTAACCTCAAAATTCACTTGTTTTGTTTACGAAAACACCGGCGCGAGCGGAATGACACTTCAATCGGATGCGTTCGTATTAACTCGGCTATTCTCGGAACGAAAAACAGACGGAATGCACTTCGTTCGAACGGGATTGCCGCTAAAGTCACCAAGACATAGACAAATGGCGCCAAATTTAAACAAAAACTGAATATTCGCATTCGCATTCGCGAATGTTGGCAGCAGATATTCGCATACGCATTCGCGAATGTCCAAAATATGACATTCGTTACATCACTACTAGAAATAGCCATTTTTGTTAAAACAAATTATCACTTATTCCCGACTTTGAAAAACACTAGAACCAGGACTACAATTTTAAGAACTCAATACGAAGACATGCATAGGTGGATATAAAACATTATTGAGAATAGTAGATTGTTATACAAGGAGCTAAAATGACCCATTATATACGAGGTAGTTTTACTCCCGAGCTTTAGCGAGGGAGTAAATAGAAACCGAGTTTTAATGGGTTTTTAGCGCCGTGTGTTACAATCTACTTTTCACTACGATTGCGAGAAAATAAAACAATCCAATACAATTAATTACGGTCACTACCAATTCAATTTGCAATTAGAGAAAAATTATAAAGATTTCGCACCAATGTCTTTTTTTTTGTTTTTTCTTCTGCAGCCGCAACGCATTGCATGCATTCTACCAAAGAGATCGCCGATTTTTGAACCATTTTCAAAAATAAAATGAAGTTCTTTTTTTATGAAACAGTAATAAGTCGAGTCTATATTCATGATTATTCTACTTATGACTAAAGACTTTTTCGTTTTTGTAGGCTTATTGTCATTTGACACACAAAAATAAAATAAAAAACTGTTTCCCCTAGAGGAAGAATTGCTATTTTTTCTTCGCTCTGGTACGCTACAATGACGGTCTTTTTGAGCAAGAGGAGTGAAAAGAGTGTTATGTGCATGGCTCCCCTTATTTATGACCATGTACCAAAAATTATTAAAGAGTAACCTTTAAGAAGATTTAAAAAGCACCTTAAAAATGACTAATTCAAAAATGCTATTACTCTGTATCAAATGTTTTAAATGATAAGACTATTTAAGGTCCAATGTTCATATATTAAGTTATTAAATAGCTTTAAGTAAATATAAGTCAATAAAAAAAAATGCATGCCATGAGGCAGAATGTATAAGGATTCAAAAATATTGTAATACCTAATTGTATTAATTACCTACATTTTATGCAAATACATAAATCTATCTATCTATCTATAAGACGCTTAATACCAAAAACCTACCACCAACTTTGTCATAAATAAAAATACGAATATATGGGCGTTACTTTATTTTTTAAATTACCAATAGCATTTTGTGTCGTGACGACGTTGTGGCCTTGACTCTCATGCACTAAGTCGTGGGTTCAAATCGGGCAAGTACCAAAAAGACGTTTTCAATTCTTGTTGAACTTTCTGAGTCATTTTTGGACATTGCTGACGTCGATGATGGAAAATATCGTGAGGAAATAACGATTTATCTGTAATAAAATCGTAGCGAAGTCAAAGCTGTACATTTATATGTTTTTTTAATAATTTTTGAGGATGATTTTAGTGGTGAAATTATTTTTTTTTGTTGTAATGTTCAAAGACAAAATCTGCTGGTTCCAGCATCACGCAAATACTAGATACGGGACAGATTTTGTTAAAATTTTGATTAGTATTCCTTAGAAGTCTGGTCAGTCTGTAGGTGGCGGGATGAGCAATATTGCAATTTGTTCATATTCTTCTTTATTTTACCGCAAATTGAAAAAGTAATAAAATTATTGTTCGACAAGAGTCGCGTCGTGCCTGTTTGCGGGAGCCCAAAATCTGTAACTATCTGCAATACTCTAGCCTTTTCTCTCGTCTTTTTACAACTTTTGTTTGCCTTTAACCTTTTTAATGATTATCATCACGCTATACATTTAAGAAGCTAAGCAGTCAATGATGAAATATTATACAGGGTGGATTTTTGAGATGTGGCAATAAAAACGGCTATTTTAGTCAACTTTTAACAAAGCAAATAGCTTAAAGGTTCGATGACTGCTTTGCAAACCCAAGTTCGATTCACAATCATTGTTTTTTTTGAGTACGTGGAGTGTACATAGAAAGACATAAAGTTTAGGCCTGTTCTGTAGTCTTTGGTTATAATAAAAATAAATATCCATGCAGTGACGCATGTTAATGAGAAATCCCGTGTAATAGCTTTTTTTTTTTTTGTGGGTGGGAAATCATCAAATAACTTTTCCCGCTCTGGGCAGAGCAGGAGGGCGTGTCAGACTCTTACTGACTAAAACCCACCCGTGTTCCTTCAGTTGCCTGTGCCAGGGGCCACGGTAACCCTCTTGGACTTTTCCGCAACCCTAGCAGGCATCGGTCCTAGCAAACCCCGTCATTGGTGCTGACATCTCTTTGAGGCGCGCGTGGAACACAACGCGCCGTCGACCCGGGCCTGGTCCTTATCGAAAGGCGAGCTGCCCATTGCTCACCGTTCGCAAGCCCGCGCCTACGGCGGCCGGGAATCGGCCTGCGATTCCCGACGCCCAGGGCGTCTCCTGCGGCGGCTAGGGGCGTGAGGGCGCCAATTTTTTTTTTTTTTTTATGATAGTTCGTGGAGTGTACATAGAAAGACATAAAGTTTAGGCCTGTTCTGTAGTCTTTGGTTATAATAAAAATAAATATCCATGAAGTGACGCATGTTAATGAGAAATCCCGTGTAATAGCTGATAGTTATAGTTTGGTGATAGCTGTTCGTCAGGAATAGTCTGTAAGAATGCATCCGCCAGTGTATCAGTGTTGTGCCGTTAATATGCAGGAACGCAAAACGCCAAACTTCGCAATCAACGGGAAATTGATATTAAAGGCTGCGGGCGTCGATTTCAGGACGAGTTGCTTCTCACACGCAGTCCGGTACGTCACTTGCTCCCGCGTCATCAGTCTAGACTCTCTTCTACAAGGTGTTGTTTTGCATCCTCGTCAAATTCGAGGAGGTAACTATGCTAACGATTCTCGACACGAATCAATAATAAAATAAGTAGGTATTTATTTTTATTTTTTGAATTTTTCGGAAATCGGCATGTGTAGGGCCCGTGTGATACCGCCCTGTAACTGCGCTGTAACTGTTAACGCATGCACACAGCAACATAGTCGTACGACACTGCCTACCGCATACGCAAAGGGGCGATTTTGTTCTTTGAAAGTTGAGTATTCTGAAATACTGTCAAACTTAAATACCTAAAAAAACAAGTATGTATTAATTATTGAGCAGGATCGTAATTTTATTTGATTATTTATGTCTTTCATAACAGCCTCCTGAAATTTGACGAGGATGCAAAACAACACGTTGTATTTTGGCTACTGAGACCAGAACTACAAACGTAGTATACACAGGGAACTTTTATAAAATGTGGCTGTTATTTTAGTATATTGTGGTGTCTTATGACTTCCACACGAACGACGTCACAGGCAGAAGCTATATAGTAGTTAACATAAGTCTGAGATCGCAACCCGTCTTGAGCAAGCATGGTGATCAATGATCGTGTCTTCTGCGTATGAGAAGAGGCCAGTGCCCTGCAGTGGGACAATAATAGGCTGGTATTATTAATAGCATTTTATTTAAATAATGCGTAACAAAGTGGAATGAACACACCTTTTCCAGTATAAATACCTACTTAAATAAATAAATAAATATAAAATATTTATATAAATACAAGATAAATAAAGTATATAGGAAATCAGGTTACGGGTGTGAATTAAAAACAGAAACTTGAAATAAATACTGTTCTTTATATTTTATTTAATGTTACACAGGGAAGGTTTTATGTCTGTCTCCTAGCACGGCGAATAGACAAAAAAGAATGGGAAGTAAGCGTTGGGAAGTCGCTGCGTCCCCGTAAGAGGGCGCGGCTAGCGGTTCCAGGGCTTCGCCCCCCGGCCGCGGATGCAGTACGGCGGCCCGTAACTACGGGCCTCTCAGTAGTTCCGCTACAATATGGCTTGTTAGCCGCGGTCGGGCGCGTGTTTGTTACACGCGCCCGTGTGAGTGGTTGCTATGTGTTTTTCTGTAGACGCGCCACGGCGCTGTTTCACAGAGCCGCTATCTTCACGACACCTCGGCGGTCTGTCCCCGCCAGGTGAGACCCCCAGTTACCTGGGGGAGGCCCGGCGGGGGACGACCAGCGACGAAGGTGCCGACTCGACGCTCCTACATAATAGGGTGTGTGGCTCCCGCCCGTCCCGCTTCCAGAGCTAGCCGGTCACGGTCCGGGCTAAGAAGCCGTCGTGTGAGTGTGAGCGGTATTGTACTGTGTAACACCGCTCAGTGTCTACGTGAATCGCCGCCCGCGCTGCGCATTCACGTGTGTGTTTAGGCGCCTGTATAGAGGTGGGTGTCTGTATTTCGTTTACGTAACGTGCCTATATTAACCTAGCACACGCTACGCAACGGATGTATGTGGTGTTGTGGAGTTCAGTTGTTTCGAGTAAGCCGCGTGTAACCTGGATGCGGCTTACTCGGGAGTCAGTCCGGTGGGATGGGGTCGTCGTCCGCTACCAGGTCGCGGGGTAGGGGTCTCGCGTCAGGGGGGCGCGCATGCCAGGGCGCTATCTGCTTGACATGGGGCCAAGCAGATGCGTCGGCACGCGCGAACATTCCTTTCGCGAGGCGCCGCACAAACTCATCCAGGCCCTCAATCCCGAGGTCCCGCTGGATGACGTCGTTCCTCACGAAGCGAGGGGCGTCCACTATTGTCCGCAACGCTTTATTGTGTTGCGTGCGGAGCAGCTTTAAATTCGACTCGCTCGTGAGGGCGAACCAAGCGGGGGCGGCGTACGTCAAGATCGGGCGCACGTACTGTTTGTACACGCCACACTTGACGCGCGCCGGGAGCCGGGACGAGAGCACTGGTTTAAGGAGGTTGCGGGCGACCCTACCCTGTGCGGACGTGCAGCCCCATCGTGAGCCGACGGTCGATGGTGACACCCAGGTACTTGACCCGGGGCGACCACTCGATGTCGGCTCCTTGAAGTTTCAAGGGTGGTGGGAGGCGCGCGAAGCCGGTGACCATCGCCTGCGTCTTACCCACGTTCACCGACAGCCGCCACTTCGACAGCCACTCGGAAAGCAGATTCAATGCGCGCTGCATCTTGACCGCCGCGTACTTCGCGTTGAGCGAGGTAGTAATGTACGCGGCGTCATCTGCGTACAGCGCGAGCATCGCGTCCGAGGTAGTGGGGATATCGTCGGTGTAACGTGAGTAACACGCCGGCGACACGCAGCTGCCCTGCGGCACACCCGCTAGCACCGGGCGGGTGCTTGATAGCGCGCCGTCGACCACCACCCTGAAAGTCCTGTGGTAGAGAAAGTCAGAGACCACCTTTACAACGCGACGGGGCGCGTCGGACGTGGCCATCTTATATATGAGGCCCTCGTGCCACACACGGTCGAAGGCCTTCTCCATGTCGAGGAATACTGCCACCGAGTACTCCTTCTTGTTTGCTGCGGCTGCGAGGTGGTGCAGTACCCTCGACAGCTGGAGCGTCGTGCTGTGCTCCGCCCGGAACCCGAATTGCTCCGGCCCGTGGCACAATGTATTTCTGTAGATGTCGCAGCAGGAGTGCTTCGAACATCTTGGAGACTGTCGGCAGCAGCGTGATTGGCCGATAGCTCTCCGGCTTCAGCGTATTTTTCCCGCCTTGGGCAGCATAATGACGCGCCCTTCCTTCCACGTGGCGGGAAAGGTCCCCGTGCGCAGTATCCCCGTAAACAGGCGCGCCAGCGCCGCCACCATACGGTACGGCAGGCGGCGCAGCACTGTGTTGGTGATACCGTCCGCACCGGGGGCCTTCCTAGGCTTCGTGTTTAGAATGGCGCGTCTAACTGCGCCAGGCGAGAAAAGATAGAGTCTTCATCGGGAGCTATCGGCGATGCGAAGTAGTCTCCCAGGTGTTTCTCGACTGCTGCGACATGGTCGGTGTCGCTGGTCGGGTTCGGGCGGAACTGACGCTCCAGGTGCTCGGCGAAGACCTCCGCCCGGTCCTCCGCTACATACTTGAGCGCCCCGTCGCTATTGAGCAGCGGACGCACCGGGGCTGGGGTGTTCGTCAGCTGGCGGCACAGTCTATGTACAGACGGTCAGCTGTCCGCTGCGGCGTCTATGCGTTCCTCCCAGCCCGCGGCGGTGTGAGCCTGAAGCTCGGCCTTTACCTTTTCCGCGAGACGGTTGAGTTGCGTCTTGATGGTGGGGCATCTTAACTGCTGCCACTGCTTGCGAAGGCGCCTCTTGTCGGCGATCATTGCATTGATGCGTGCCGGCAGGGGCGGCAATAGCACTCTCCCCTGCGGCTGCGTGCTAGTCGCCACTTGGGGAAGTAAGTGACAGCGGTTGTTGGTTTTTTATTAATCATTTAGTGACAGTGTTGCCATTTGTTTAGGTTATTATATTTTAATTTTAATAGTTTGGGAGTGTCGTGATTATGTAATTTTTTCTAATAAATACAATTTGATAACTTTTTTAATAAATCATCACAATCTTACTGGTCAAATATAGAAAAAAACCTGTCGAATATACAAACCATTGTTATTGCATTTACTTAAACATTACAACTACAAACCTTTACAATATAATGATTTGAATATACAAAACATGACAATAAATTTTCTAGAACTTATAATATAATTTGGATAATATTTTATAATATTAAAACATACATTATTTAACTTCCTTTTTAGCTACTTTCATTGGAACTCCTACTCCTACTTCCTCGAAAAGCCTTTACATGTATCCATGGTCAGATTCTATCAACTGCAATGATAGTTTTATAAGGTTTGCCATTCATAGTAAAACCTCTATTATTTATACATATGTATGAAGGAACATACAGAGTTGATACGACAGAGGGGCTTTCCTTTAAACTGCCTATACTAGATACCATTTTCAAGCTCTGTACCAAAAATCAATTAAATAGGAGCAGTAGTTTAGTCGCAAATGATTTTTTAAGTTTTTGCCCCGTTTGAACACGATGTACGAGTATCTTTCCTAACAGCTGATTATGTCTATACGCATAGGTTATGCACCTTAAAACGATAAATCTGAGTATAACCTACGATGCGTTGTTGCCGCTCTGACGCAAATCACAAGTACAACCAAATATTTTCGCAAAAAAGATGGCAATGCATACACACACACTTGCACTTTCATTTCAAAGGCTGGTTGCGTTTTACTCTGATTTGTAAGCTATTTAATTTGTTTGAAGGAAAAAAAAACAAATCCGGTGTTTGATAGATCGTGTTGAGAATGTTTACAATGAGAAACGATGCGTTATTTCAACGAGCAAATTACGTATTCGCTTATTTTAATTATTTTATTTATGGATTGTTTTGTTTAAATTTATATTTTCTGTACTCTGGACACTCAACGTGTACGTCTTATTTACATCGTTCTCACATGTAATTATATCTATATTCAACATTAATGATGTATCTAATATATAAGTAACAACATAATTTAAAAGAGTGTCCATGTAGTTTTTTGCCCGTTCTTCTCCATAGGTATATAATACGCTTTGGAATGGGCAACTAGCTTCATATTTCTGACTGACCGACTACTTGACAATTCAAAAGTGCCTGTAAATGGTTTAATTGAAATAAATGCTTTGAGTTTGAGTTTATATTGACAAGGTATCGTCATGATTGTAATAACCTTAAACAGTTCCCTTAGATAATCGGATAAACAGAATAAAATAGACGCGACGTCTGCAGCCCGTCACCAAAGTAAAGTATAGTAAGACATGATACTATGAAAGTTACTAAAATAAACTAGCCTCGTGGTGTCTACATCAGTAAATTGACTGATTTTTCTGACAGTATATGCTGCTGAACTTAGCCATCCCAACAGAAATGTTAAAGAGGACCCCATTATAGCCTTGAGTTTAGCGTGATCCCCAGGAAAACAATTTTATCGATGAATTCTAGTTTCTCTTGATTCAATACTATCTCACAATCACTACTTTTGACATTTGGTAAAGAAAATCTTATGCACTTGGTTTTTTTTTTCCATTGAATACTAATTTATTAGCAGTGAACCAATTTTGAACCTGCAGTAGGGCGTTATCACTACTCTTTCTACATTGAAAATTAAGGAAGTATCGTCAGCAAATAACACCATTTGTGGTTGATTTTTTAATAAATGGAATAATAGATCATTATTATTAAACTAAAAAGAAGAAAGGACCCAATATTAAGCCTTGTGAAACTCCCATTTTCACTTTTAAACCGAGTTAATTGACACCATTTATTTGAACTTGCTGCTGACTATCATTTAAACAAGATTTTTAGACTAAGCGAAAGTATTCCAAGACCATAATGCTCAAGTTTCAAGTTTCGTGATCTACGCAATCAAATGCTTTGGAGAGGTCACAAAAGATTCCTATGGCGTCTTGGGCCTGTTCCCACGCCGTAAATATGTGTTTTAAATAAGGTGACACCGGCGTCAGTCGTGAAATGCACAGTAATTGGCGTAAAAACAGAAAAGGCGGTAGAATAATAATAATATGCACGAGGTGGCTAAGTACTCTCACCAATTAATCATTTTTTACACTGAGTATATTATGGGTCAAATCACTACACCTCACGACTATCACGCATATAATAAATATCCGTGCAATTCCCAGACCACCAACCAAAATTAAACATAAAATTATCGGAAAATCTAGAAATAAACATCAGCAAGAAATAAATAATAACACAATTAAACCTAGAAAGTTAATATAATATGGCAATACTAAATAAGTTGTCGACACAACAAAAAATCGATTTATGAAACCATCTAATATTAAATTAATAGCTGTCAAAACTCAAGAAAAATGCTAACTGATGACTAGGCAGCATGGTCTCAGACCTTAGTCTGTTCCGTCAGGAACTAATAAAAAAAAATAAAAAATCAATAGCTGTCAAGTTTGACACAAAATTCAGAAACAGTGGATCTTGCCCAAATGCCTTTAAATAAATCTAAAAAAGGTACTCTGTGACCAAATGTAACCGTCGTCTATCGAACGAATCAGAATTTACATGGTTCCCCATAACACATACCTAAATGTAATTCAGGAAAGCTACAAATAACAGTGTGAGTAAACTAATTAGAAACCTTAATACAAATAAAGCTCCAGGGGTAGATCAATTAGGTGTATTTACATAATATATCACTAATCCTTATGTTTCATGACTTGAATTATTATAAATTAAACTTAAGAAATATTTGGAAAGAGAATAAGTATGACATTAACGAATATTGTAATATTATCTTGAAGGTATGAATATCCTAGCTATAAGTTTATTGTAACAATACTTGCTGTGCCGCCGCAAGGTCATGTACTTCCAAGTTTTAGCCTAGTCACAGCCCATTGACAAGATGACAGGCGTTATTGTCAAAACTAAGCTAAGACCAAAACTACAAACGTAGTATAAAGGAAATTTTTATAAAAATGTGGCTGTTATTTTAGTACCTATATTGTGGTATGTTACGACTTCCTCTCGAACGAAGTCGCGCGCAGAAGCTTGTTATCGCATAAAAATAATAAACATTGACAAAAATGGTTGTTGACCTCGTTTGTAAACAGTTTTATTGTTGCGATTATGTTATTCATTAAAATGGTATATAGTAGGACGAGTCTATGGTACGTTTAGTTAATTTCATAAGGTAATTTTATTAGTTAATTTTTATTTCATTGGGTAGATGCTAGCTTACGTTCTAATTGAATAAATATAAACTATACCATACATGTAAGTCGAGTCTACTTAGAGCAAGAATAAATAGATGGATAACAAAAGTGTTATCCATCTATTTATTCTTGCTCTAAGTGTGGAATAAAAGTGATTAAAGAATCACTTTTATTCCACAACTAAATATTAATTAATTAATAATAAGATATTATTTAACAATGGAGATGTTGTTTCTACGACGAGCGCGAGTGAACTACCCACGAACTACCCCTCAGCCCGCTTGCTCGGGGTATTTAAAGACTTGGTATCCCCACCGAAGTCACGTCAGCCGATGCAGGTACCCAGTGATTCGCCAGCAATGTTCCAACGTCCAGTGCGACGCAGGTGGCAGCACTGGACCCACGGTGCGTCGCTTGACTCGCGATACTGGCGCTATGTTTGGTCGTTTAGGGTAACGCAGGTGCTGTCGGGGCACAGCTGCTTCGGCAAATACATGTGCCGCATAGGCAGGGAACCGGACGCTCGGTGCCACCATTGCGTCCATTGCGGGGAGGACACGGTGCAACACACGCTCGCCGAGTGTGTAGCTTGGGAGGAGCAGCGCCGTGTCCTCACAAATGAAGTAGGAGGCGATTTGTCGCTGCCGGCCGTAGTGCGGAGGATGGTCAGTAGCGCAGAGTCGTGGGACGCGGTGGTGTCCTTCTGCGAGGACGTGATGTCGCAGAAGGAAACTGCGGAACGGAAGAGGGAGATCTCAACTCCCTTCCCCGGCCGCAGAAGGCGCACCGGGCGCAGGAGAAGGCCGGACAACGCCCTTTTCCGGCCCCCATGAATGGGTCCAGGGGCGTGGGACTTGGGGAAGTCCTCGCCCCCTATTTGATGGACCCGAGGCGAAAGCACGCGCGGGTGTCGGCGCGCGCCTCTGAGGCGATGCACGGGGTAGTTAAACACCTCACTACCCCGTGCAGGAGACGAGGCCCGGACAGACCGGGCCAGCACTAGTGTGGGGCTGCGGAAGAATTTCGATTCCCGCGGCCCCGCGCGCACGTGCGAGGAGACACCGGGGTGGTTTTAGCCGGTAAGAGTCCGGCACGCCCCTCTGCCTTTTCCCCAGGCGGAGGTAGTCCATGAGGATTTCCCCCCGTAAAAAAAAAAACTACGAGTACCTACCTAAAATACCAGTAACAACCGATAAATTTGAGTGTGGAGACCACCAAATATCTTTACATCTGGATTGTTAGGACTTAGCAACCGAAAACGATTGCTAACTATGTCGAGACTGCAGGCCCAGTGCGACGCAGGTGGCAGCACTGGACCCACGGTGCGTCGCTTGACTCGCGATACTGACGCTATGTTTGGTCGCCGGAAACAGTGGCGCCAACGTACATGATATTAAACCGGTTAAAATACATTCTGTATTTTTATTTACCTATTCAGCTTTTTTTTCCAATTATGTTGGAGTCGGCTTCCAAGCTAACTGGATGCAGCTGAGTATTTTACAAGGAGCGACTGCTATCTGACCTCCACAACCCAGTTTCTGGGTAATATAATACCCCTTGGCAAGTTGGTGGTCGGACTTTCGGGCATCTGACTACCCGTAACGACTGTCAAAGACCAACGAATGACAGCCGGGATCAACTGTTTAACATATGATTTGCTAGGCTCGGAGGGGTCTCGGTATGTAATGGATGGTAACCCGTCCACGGACCAACCTCGGTAAACGTGGCTTAACCTCGAATATCAACCCGTGCAGCTGTTACTATTTAGCGACGAGCCCCTATTATGTTATGAAATAGTTTTATAAAATTAACATACATTTATTGGAACGTACGAATTTGTTTTAATTTCTCCTTTTCCATTGTCACTGGACACGCCAAACAAAAGTGGCGATTTATAATAATTTGGGACTGTCAAAGGGGAGAACGAGACGGGAATACGAAGGTCATCGACCGGAATATTTACAATTCGCTCGCAATCGTCAACACTCGTGCCTCATACGTATCACTACGTCATGTTATTGAGCTCACGCAGCGGCTAAATAGACAGTATTTTATGCATAGTGTTAGTATAGAATTAGACGTAGTGATAAGCTTTGTTTCTAGGAAAACAAAGAGAATTATAAACACATCTAGAAGATACTAGTTCATTGTTGCTCCTGCCTTTAAAGTTGGTGTCAGTGTGTTTCAAAAGTGGATTTGAAAAATGGCTGCAAAATCGTAAGTACCTAAACGTTTTGTTATAGAGTATTATGAATGACTTGTTGTAACTTTGTAAGTAAGTACATACCTAAATATATTGTTGAGTAATCTAACACGATACTTTATCTGCAAATCATTCCAAATAGGCCAAACTGGATGGAAGTTGATACCCACAACAGCAGCAGTTTAAAAAATACGATAATAAATAAGAAGTAAAAATAAAACAATGTAATATTTTGGAATAAAGTATAGGTACCTAATTATTTAGTTTCAAAATCTTAATTATCTTTGCCAATCAATAACATAATTAAGTATATGTTTGACGTGTAAAAGTGTTTGTACAAACCTACTTACAGAAATAAAAATCATTTCATTTCATTTCAAATGACTTATATAAATAGGTATTGTAACAATCGTGAGGAGCATAAAAATAATAATAAAGAAACAGTCATGAGGCCAAGGTTGCGACCGTGAATGCAGTTTGTTTTATATGGCTTTATTATAATTTTAAAGAATGAATACCTATATAGTCTACACCTAGATAAAAGTCGTCATCGTCTCATCGTCGTCATGAACTCACGCCTGTGTACCACAAAAGGTAAGGCAGAGGTTTGCATATAGTACCTACACCCATATTTCGCCAGCTTTGTTATAGTCCCATGTAATAGGCTCATGTCACAAACGTTATCTTGGTCGCAAACTCTCATCAATGCGGGTCGTAAAGGCTAGTCATTACTATATGAAAGAAGAAAGGCAAATACGTTTATTTGCGGTGAGCATGACGCAGAGAACGAAGACATACACAAAAAAGAATAAGTTGGGGGAAAATATGCGTCACATCAACGCAAAACGGCTATCGCTCAGGCATGCGCTTAGATATCCGTGGGAATGCAGTATTTGAAAGGTACTATGCAATTACCCAATGAATATTGACAACGTCACTTCAACGTTCCTTTATCATAAAGATAACAATCGTACTTCTGTCGTCTGTGTACCTAGGTACCTGCTAGAACGTTATACCTTTAAGTTATCAATAAAGTAGGTACCTATCTACAACTACAAACGTATACAGGGTGGCAGGGTCATCAACGCGCAACCGGTTACCAGGGATTCAGTAGGTACATGATTCTGAACCCTGCGTAGTAATATTACGACGGTTATTTAAAAAAAATTGCTGGTCCATACATTTCAATCGCTGTATTGCACTTTTCTACGAAACAGCTGATTTTTTGTTTTATATTCGTCGATATTTACAACATGTTTTTTTGCATCCTCGTCAAATTTCAGGAGGCTGTTATGAAAGACATAAATAATCAAATAAAATTACGATCCTGCTCAATAATTAATACATACTTGTTTTTTTAGGTATTTAAGTTTGACAGTATTTCAGAATACTCCACTTTCAAAGAACAAAATCGCCCCGTTGCGTATGCGGTAGGCAGTGTCGTACGACCGGTACGACTATGTCGCTGTGTGCATGCGTTACAGTTACAACGCAGTTACAGGGCGGTATCACACGGGCCCTACACATGCCAATTTCCGAAAAATACAAAAAATATAAATAAATACCTACTTATTTTATTATTGATTCGTGTCGAGAATCATTAGCATAGTTACCTCCTCGAATTTGACGAGGATGCAAAACAACACCTTGTATATATGCTTGGGGGTCTAGAATTATGTGCTGAACTCATGGCCTCCTTGCCACCCTGTATACTTACACTTCGTGTAATAAGGGTATTATTTTAAAGTACAATCAACCGCACAGTGGTAACACTCGCACTGCTGCGACATAAGGCGCTGTCAATGTCGGTTGTCTGTACTGCAATGCACTTAATGCACGGATTTTTAAATATATATCAAGATCATATAAGTTCTTGTTCCAGTCACTCGCCCAAAGACCCAGCCTTGAAGGATATTGCTAATCCATTGCTTCATATGTTCGAAAAATGTGTCTGCTCAACAACGTAAATAACGCAATGAATGTTGTCGAACTGTCAACATTAAAGGCATTCCTACTATTAGTGTTACGCAATTACCGCTCAGGTCATTGTAAGATTTTGCATCTCTTTCTCAAGATTACTCAACATGTAGAATCAAAACATGAATTCATTATCTCTACCTATTATTCAGTTCATCTCCCGACGCGATCGATAACGCACCGTGTTTCAATGATGTTGTATTTAAGAACAATTTTCGTGTTTTTGTTTATTTGTGTTTGTGTTCATTGGTGAGTAATTAGTTAATAAAATATCTACGTTTTTGTGTGCGGACAATTTAGTTCTAAAAGAAAGTGTAGTTAAATTCATTTGAGTGTGTGTGAGATTGACGATCTTGCTGTATCTGTTTTTCCCTTTTTTAAGCAACCAAGAATCTACAACCAGTTCCTATGTTTTATAATTAAGCACATGGGTACTACAATCCGTATGCTACGCGTGATTATAATATTAGTCGATACGTGAGTGTTTATAGAAAGAGATTGATAAAAGCAGATTTTCCAATATAAAATCTTATGAATGTGAAAGTTTAGATGTTTGTTACTCAATCACGCAAAATTTGCTGAACGGATTTGGAAGAAATTTTGCATACAGATAGTTTATAACCTGGATTAACACATAGAATACTTTTAATCGCGGCAGTACCTTCCCATGGGATATTTTCTGGAATCGATGTAAGCGAAGCCGCGGGCAAAACCAATAAATTTTTTTATGTCAGTCGACCAAAATGACTGTTTTATCATAGAAACATAATCGTAGTATGTAGTGAGTTGCAACATTATCTGATAAGATATTGACGATGATGCAAGATATTATTTCGATTTCAATGCGATTACTTTGATTGGCAAGGCAATGAAAGCAGGGAAAGGTGTCCGATAGGTAGATATTCCTACATTCGTATCCACAGAAAACCCCTTTTGGAACGTAGATATATGTATATTTATATATATATATTTATGTAAGTATATAGTATAGTAAATAGTATGTATGTGTATAGGACTTATTTATGTATTTGTGTACTTACGTTGTTTTGATAGTTTATTTTTTCTATCATTGTTAAACATCGCTCAAAATCAATCCTTTCAATTAAAGCACCTGCCATCCAATCTCTTCACCACCCTTGGTTGACTGGTAGAGAATGCCTAAGGCATTAAGTCCGCCTTTGTACTTTTTGTGCGAAAAGTTATAAATAAATAAATATTTTATGATATTGTTTATTTATTTATTTTATTATTTATGTAAAACAATACAGATACTTACGATATATTAGTATTGAGTACAAAGGTACTGCTTATTTCTTAGGAAATTTCTTTCAGCACACCTGCGAAAGGAGATAGGAAAAAGAAATGTAGACAATAGTGTGTGAGAACAAGAAGAGAATAATTTGGTTTTGTGACGTCTTTTTTAAAATATATTTTTTAAATCTTTACTAAGGGGACTCGGTCAACAATGACGATGTCGTCGCCCCGTAATTCTAATTATAATATAACTCGTATGGCTAATGGCTCTATGGCATCTTATCTCTCTAAAATCTTATCTATATTTCAACAATAGAGTGGAAGCAGAGCCGAGACTATTGCCGGGTGGTGCTTCCGCTCCGCTGTATTGTATAATGCACACATCTTCCTGGCCCCTTCCGAAAAAGGAAAGACCAAGAAGCTGCTACATAACCCTATGTTGTACTGCGAATCCCCACTTAAAATAGAATGTTAATAACCTACATACCTACTTATAATAAACATATAAAAATACATATACTTAAATACATACTTACATAATGCTAAAATAATAAAAAAATATATAAATTCTCACAGTTAATAGGAAGGTGGTTTCACATTAACGGACCATAACTTTATAATAATTGACTTTTATAACCCATTGAAACTACAGAATAGAATAGAATACTCATTATTACGTACACCATAAAAATACGCCACCTGCTGCGATCCTTACATACTTACTCCTTCCATTCTACCTAAAACTAATATTTTATTGTCAGCCTATCAACTGAACAGAGGAAACCGAAGTTCATAATAGACAATGACGCTGGTGGGGACGATGCTATGGCTATTTTCCTGGCTCTGCTGTATGAGAAACATTTCGATGGGTAAGTTTTAACTTTAACACTATACGGGTCCAGTTATCAATCCTGGACAAACAGAAGCACCATCATTCACATGAAATGAGGCGCCTATTAACAGAAAAAAATACAAACAAATTAAGTAGAACCTTTCCTTGGATCAAGGTCTAGATTCTTTTATTTAAAGATCCATACATGATCAGCCTATAATGTTCCCACTGCTGGGACACAGGCTCCTCTCTCCTCTCAGTGAGAGGGGGCCGTAATCCACCACGCAGTCCCAGTGTGGGTTGGTGGATGTCACATGTCTTCGAATTTTTGATTCTGGAACATGCCGGTTCCCTTACTATGTTTTCTTTCACCGTTTTATGAGCAGAGGTGATGAAATAATTTACATAAAGTAAAGCCCCTGACTGGGTTCGAACCTACTGCCAATAACTCGATAATATATACCCTATTATAAGTCTCGGCCATTACAACTGGGCCACCGCTGCTCTTAGAAACATCTACAGGTACACTGCAACCACCTGAGGGGCAATTCCCGTATTTTTAAGACCGTTCGCATTCTAATCTCAGTCTTAATCTGTCAAAATTACTATCAATTTACATACATTTTTGACAGGTTTTTGACATTGATTGTCGCTGAGATGAGATTGCGACTTGAATTTGAACGTTTTTAAGTACGAGAATTGGCCTACTGATACGTTTGTTATGCAGGATTATCATCGTGGGCGGTCAGACCAGCCAGACAAATTCTTAATTAGTAATGTTTATTTTTATCACTGTACAAACTTATTTTGTTCAATTATACTAACAGCCGCACGTGTCATGATTTAAGTATTTACAAAATTAACTGTGTTGCCAGGAGGCAACACAGTGTCGGATGGCCATATGTCATGATTTCCAAAAATCTATAAGAAATGTAGTGCTTTTAAACACTAAATATAAAACTGAAAGTATGTGATTTGCCTCAAATGTTTTTTGTATCAGTGTAGTCACGAAGTTTAAAAGTATCTCATTTGACAGCTACAGAAAAAGTACAGTCTTCGAGCTACGAAATCAAAAGGTTGTCATCACGAATGATATTATGTCGAGTACTTAATGTTTGTATGTGTCCAACAATTGAAATACAGAAATGTTTATACTGGAAAAGGCATGCTCAGTTCGCACAGGTCGATCAACGGTTAAGCTACGCTTGCCACGATGGGTTCATGGATGGGTGACTATACACTACACATCGACAACCCTCCCTGTTACAGAAAGCACGTTAAGCCGTTGGTCCCGGCTGTCATGCGTAGATCATTCACAGTCGTTACGGGTAATCAAGACCCCAAAAGTCTGACTACCAGTCTTGCTAAGGGGTATCTTACCCAGTAACTGGGTTGAGTAAGTCAGATAGGTAGTCGCTCCATGTAAAATACTGTTAGTCAGCTGCATCCAGTTAGACTGGAAGCTGACCCCAACATAGTCGTGATAAGTAATAATTAGTATTTATTTATAGCATTCTGATTTTCAGACCGAAACTCCTAGCCCTAACGACAGGAAATGGGAACACCAAAGAAGACAACGTTTGTTACAACAACCAGAGGATACTGAGGGTTGCTAAAAGACAAGACGTGAGTAAAAAATAAACATAAGTAACGATTTTGATCGTTCAAGTCCAGGATCAACCTACTGAACATAATCGATAATTAATCCAGTTTATCAAGTTTTGTCTTGGCTTGCTAAGCCACCACTTTCTAAGTATCTACAATAAAGGTTACAGATTACAGTACTGTACTGTATAGCCACGAGCATAAATATATTACAAAAAATAAATAAAATTAAAAAGTGTTTATTCAATGACATAATTTTTTAAAAGACATACCTATTACCTCTGCCAAACTGCAAAGCAGTTTGTTGGCAGACGTAGCTCCTTTTTTGTACTATTATAAGTCAATGATATTAACATAATTATTTTTATTTTTATAATGACACTTTTCACATAGACTTTAAACTTCATTTCTTAAACAAAAAAAAAAAACAAACACAACTTTTTTGTTTTTTAGATATTCTCTACAGTGAGGCTTTGACACAAAATATTAAAGAGGTACTTATGTATTTCATAAAATCATCGAAAGGAAACCGAAAGCATGTTCTAGAACAAAAAATCTAAAGACATGTGACATCTACCAACCCGCACTGGGCCCGCGTGGTGGATTACGGCCCACTCCCTCTCACCGGGAGGAGGCCTGTGTCCAAGCAGTGGGAACATTATGAGCTGATGATGATGACTTATGTTTTTTCGTTTTAAAGGCGGTTTTCGTGATGCAACTGTTTATATCGACTGGAAGGTTATTAAAAATAGTTGGGACAAAAAAAAAATCGTTCATAATAATTATTATATAATTACAAATCTTCTCATATTATTGTTCCTTTGAGATCTTGTGCGATTAGTATTGTTTTTAAATTCATAATATGCACAGCTCAGCAAGAAATCCGAAAAATCCGAAATTATTGCATTCTAAGAGGTGACACGTCGTTTATAAGGATGCTGCATCCTATATTTAGGCGTGGCTTGGTTCGTCAAACAGTTCTGTTGTGGTGTTCCTTTGATGTGCTTTAAGATGAGCATATTTTATGCTGTCACTTGTATGCCTATGCCTTCCACAAATGATCAAATTTGACGTCATCAATGTCAATGTGACGATAAATCTTACTTTGGGTGCCAGAGTTCATCGAAAACACTCTTTCCTTAGTTGTAACGCTGCATGGTGTTTAGATAAATGTTTTTGTACAACAAAAGGTAATAAAAAATCTTTTTTTTTTTTTTTTATCTTGGCTACAGATATTATTGCCAAGTTGTGCATAGTAAAATATATTATGCTTGTGACTCTACCTCTAAATGTTGGCACAATCAGTTTCGTTATATAAACTACCAGCTACCTCAGCAATCATGATCTGGCAGTTTGAGTAATTTATGCGGCCTACTCAAATGTCCTTTCTTTGGTATTGTTTGTCGAATCGTTGAGCTCCTTGAGTCTAAGTTGAGCTGCACGATTACTGACAATTGCGTGCACTGACTGGACAGGTCCACTCAATCTGTGTGGTTCTTTCCTCAAAAGACCATTGCAGACACCGATCTACATAGCCTTCACATGATCTGACCAAGATTTTGTCTGGACTTTAAAAGAGACTGTGACCTCTGAGTTTGTTTCGGCCTTTCTTCTCAGAGTAGTCAATTAGGAAACGCCGACCTCATCTAGTTTAAAAAAAAATATGATTGACGTGTAAAAGTGTTTGTTCAAACCTACTTACAGAAATAAAATCATTTATCATTTACCAGATAAATAGTTGAATAGTCCTTCCAACGTAGGTAAATGTCTGAAACTGGGTTCATTTGGCGATAAATTAATAGTACTTTTGAATTTTAATGCATTATCGATCGTTATCGGTCATTAATTGAACTGTGACTTTGCCGACTAAGATAAGAATTCGTTATGAATGTGTTTTAATTAACTCTATACTGTAACCGTTATACAATTGTTTGATTATACAATTTAAGAATGTTGTCTGTTGTAAAGTTAATCTTATTTGGTAGCAGTTAAGGCTGAAAGTCGATCCATTAAGAAGAACAGTGAAAAAATATATATGATGCAAAAATAGTTTTGAAAACTTTCGGGACTATTTGACATAATCTACTGGAAGTACCTAAGGGAAATAGACAATCGAAAGATATTAAAAGGCAAAGGACCGAGTCTTTTGGTCCTTCATTCTTTTAAGATTCGCTTAATTCATTCGAAGCGCTTAGGATGCTTTAAACCACTTCACAAGTGGTGCATGGGGTAATTCTATGAAAACCTTTATCGACACATCGACGTTAAACAGTAAATCGCACATCACTGTCAATTTTACATTATCAACGCCTTTGCATAATCAGCCTATAATGTTCCCACTGCTGGGACACCGACCTCCTGTCTTCGAGAGGGAGTGGGCCCAGTGCGGGTCGTTAGATGTCGCAAGTCTTAGTTTTTTTTGGTTCTAGGACATGCCGGTTTCCACATGATGTTTTCCTTCACCGTTTTGAGAGCAGGTAGCACGGTTGACTGTACCATAATACATATTAATAAGAAATCTTCACCAATTCCAGGTGCCAATTTACAGGGGATCCAAAGCATCTTTGGTAACAACTCCATCAGTGACTGATTATTATGGCAAGGATGGTTTAGGAGACAGTGGCGATACTTTCCCTGATCTGGTGCCAGCAAAGACTGAAAACGCTGTAAATGTTCTTATTGATTACTCTAAGACATATGAAGGTAAGGATAAAAATAAACTACTAATTTGGGATCTCAAGGATAGAACTTAGTATAGGTCCTTTTGAAGTAGTGCAACTGGTCCTAAAGCACATGCTAGATGAACTTTGATTTACTGTGACGGATGTTTAGATACTGGCAAATGATATGAATTAAAGCTAACCAAACTTTTATTTCTGATCATTTCAGGTGATTTGACTGTGATAACAATTGGGACGTTGACAAATGTAGCTTTAGCCATAAAACTTGACCCTGGTTTTTTGTCAAGACTGAGTCATCTATACATAGGCGCAGGACATATTCATAGTAAGTAAAAGTTGAAATGATTATAGAGGTAAGGTCGAACGTAGTGAATACGAAAATTACTTAGGGGAAATCCTTAAAATATGATTCAGCCTCAAGCAGATAATTAAAACGAAGTACATTTTGACGACTTCTCTGTAGTTTGAGGTTTTGGAAATCCAAGATACAAAGAAGAAAAAGATAAACCATTAAATATTTTTCTAATATGTGCAGATGAAGAGAACCCAACTCCAGAATTCAACGCTCACATGGATGTTGAAGCGTATCATGTAGTGGCACAGAATGCCACTCCAGACAAAGTCACTGTCTTCCCCTTCTCACAGGCTAAGCAGTTCCTCAATTTTAGTAAGGCAAGTATTAAGTATATTTATTGTTAGTCTCCAAATATCGATCTTTGGAGATTTTGGAAGTATGTCTTGAATACGGTTATGTCAACTTAGGCCCGCTACTGAGAATGTAATCATATTAAGCCCAATAACGCTTTAACCGGCCATGCGAATCAACCACAGGACCTCAAGTACATCAATCGCCGTTTGCAACCATGTTCTAACAAGTAACTAAAAACAATATTCAAATTGCAAACTTCCTACCCAGTGACTAAAGATAAAGTTGAATTTTTCAGGAGTGGCGAGAAAATGACCTAGGAGCAATAGACACGGATATAATGAAAGCCCAGAATAAATATGAGAAAGTTACCTTAGGTATAGAACCAACCTGGCAAGCGTTGGACCCTGCGACGGTGTCACTATTCTTGAGGCCAGATCTAGTGGCGGAGTACAAGTATTCGAAGAACGATATCCATGTTTGTGGTAAGTTCGTAGTGATGATTGTGTATTAGAAAATTTTGCAAGAGCCCGCCCCCCGCGTAGTGGACCGGGCACCTGCAGGTGAAGGTCACGAAAAAGGGCAGTCCTAAGCCAGTAGTAATAGTGATCTATGAGGGAATTCTTTGTCCAGCAGTTGATGGCAGAGTTGATGATAATGCTGAAATTGTGATCATGATTGAGGGATGATAAAAGGAAAGAGGCCTTAACATAGCTAAACGATATAATGAGACGGGCAACGATTACACCTGCGACAGGACACAGGTCATCGTGACCACGACCGCTCTTTCAAAAGCGAAGAGAAGAAGAAGAAAACGATATACATGAGTCAAATAATATTATTTGACTCATCGTTTCGTATCGTTTTTACAGGAATAATTTGAGTAGGTTATAGATAGTCCATCTCATTGTTTTCATCGTGCTAATTACATCTATGTTTCCAGGTGATATGAGAGGAATCAATACAAACGATTTCGTGGAAAAAGAAAAGGCTAACATTAGAATAGCTTACTCAGTGAAAACAGAAGAATACAAATCATTTTTATTGAATGTTTTTGGATCTGAATTAAATGCTACCGACAAATGTAAAAGTGATGTTTGAAAGTATTATTGGAGTCTTGTAGATTATAAAAAAAAGATGAAACTTAATAGAAAAAAGTTATCAGAAGTTTTATTTGCATCAACCATCAACATTATCTTCATTTGTTTCGTTTTCTTTTATTGTATTGGCAGTAGAGTCTCTAAGCGACTATTTCATTGTTTAGATAAGCTACATCTAGCGAGGTTACTGTCAACTTCTAGAAAGGTTTTCCTCCCATTTCCGTCAGAAAACAGAAGCCGTCTGCTTTTCTTGTGAACAGCGCCATCTATATTCGGTTTTATGAACTACACCAAAACTAAAGTGCGCGTGTAGATTTTAATACCATCAACAGATGGGGACAATTAAAATTCGAATTTGGCTCGCAGAGTTAAAAATATTAATTCAATCAAGAATGTTTGTGAATCCTCAAAATAACACACTAAACATATTAAAATAACTTTCTCTTATCACTAATATTTAATCCTGTTTAAACTATTTGTTACCTCGAAACTGTTTGTTCTTGAACTTGAACTGTCTAAAAATGTTCATACAACTTACTGTCCATTTGCACGAAAATCAAAACATTCCATTCTCAAAACATAAATCGACAAACCCATTTCTTCTACTTCGCTGGCTACAAGCAATCATCACAAAATTAAAAATATCTACACTTCCAACCCCAAAGGCGAACTATACATTTTATTACCCACTATCAACTATCTACAAAAAATTCTTTGACATCTCCTGAATGTAATCTCTCGGCCAAAAAAATGTGTCATACATACTTAATAAAAGATAATCTTTTTTTTATGGTAACATAAAAATCAACGTTCGATTTTATATAAGATTGCGGACAACATACAGTTTATGGCTATTTTTATGATCAAAATATTAGCTGTAGTCAGGTCATAGGGCACTAAAACTGTTGGCGTAGGAGACCTACATACTATTTATAGAGGTTAGCTACAAATTCCTGAAATAATAAGGCCTACTAAAATATCTTTATTTGCCTCTCCTAAACGAGCATTGAGATCAAATACCTAGACGTACCAAATGTTTTTTTTTTACAAATATATCTATCTACGTAGGTACATTAATCTCCAATCCTCTTTTTGATTCAATTCATCCATATACTTCTCAAGAATTTCTAAAATGCAAAGAGTATTAATTAACCAAATTATGGAACAATAATCGCGTTTCAAAACTTCTAACATCAATCGATCAAACTGTCGTGAAATCAAAGCCCTGGGGCGTATTGTGACACCTGACGATGTTCTCGACTTCCATACAGTGATTTGTGAGACAAGGATGAAATGTTCAGCTAAATAAATGCTTCTTATGAAATAAGATTTCTGGAAAGAGTTACAGGCTAAAATAACATCACGTCTGTATTGGCTGATAGAGTATGCAAAGGTTTGTAGTACACCCACTTTGCGCCAGTTAAATTATTCCTCAAAATTCTCATGTAGATATTACGAAAGAATTACCTACAACGAATAAACATAAATTGTGTTATCATAATACTCTATTGATTTTAAATTCAGAATTACCTTACGGATTATCCATCGAAACTAAATGGGAAATACCGAAACACCTAATAAACCGAAAATATTAATAAACTTGAATGTGTCACATAAAAATTATAATATTACAAAAGTAATCTGAAAATGGTGACGAAACAAAACCAAATTCTCACTTGGTCTCAATTTATAGAAAACGAAAATTCAAGTGAGCGTAGGTAGTAACTTCGCAATCCAATAACAGCTTTTTACAGCCAAATAGATTTACTAATGTTTGGCCAGTAAGTCCAGCAATTTCGAACAGTTACCTACGTCTCTCTGTTCTTAGAGAGGTGAAATAGCTCACCAGCAGCACTCGTGACAGTGCAGCTCGCGAATTTTCTTCAACCAGGACTAAAGGTTTAAAACAATTTAATCGGACAAGTAGCACAAAAATGAAAAATCTAACAATAAAACTGCCACCCCGGCTTCCCTTACCTTTGACAAACCTTTGAGGTTTGTCAAAGGTAGGGGAAGCCGGGGCATTACGGTCTCCCAGGGTGGGACGGATACCCCCTCTCTCTTGCAGAATAATAAACTGAGGCATTTAGAACTAGTTTGATCGCGTTCCAGTTGCCCTTGCGCTTGCGAGTCAAGTGGCTTTGTGTGGCCTACCTAATTCCGTACGATACAAAGACTCCGCCAAATGTAATTCCCAAAAGTGAAATTCGTCGCCAAACGTAAATCCCGTGGGTAGCTCCCAGAACTGAGCAACCTGAGATTAACATGAATTAACGCGTGATGGCGGTAGGGCCCAAGTTTTAATATGCAATAACACACGTTAACGTTTACCAAGTACGTTGTAATGAGGGTAATCTTAACTTTGTACTGTTACACTTTTGAAACGTTTGATGTAAACGCTTATGATTTTGGGTGTAGCGTTGAATATTAAAAAAGTTAAAGAGTAATTTGGAATTTTGTTTTTGTGGATTGTGGGTATCATCATCATTGAGCCAATTGTACGCTACTAAACTCAATCCTTGGCTGACCAGTCAGAGTCGTCCTGCGAAAATCGTTACTCTAACTAACCAGAGTCCGTCCTACTTACCTTGAGCTTGCCGACTCGCGTTCTTAATTCAAGAACACGTCTAACCAGGTCAGCAGTTCTTTATCAAGTAACAGTCATCATGATCATCATAAATCAGTCAGCTACCTACATACCCTGGCTAAGGTGTTTGTCTGGCGGTATCTGAGAAGCCAACCCCGCTCTACCTTGCTAAACTAGATTATCCTTTGCCCGACTTGAGTAAGTCACAAGTACCTATCATTAATAGCTGTTGAATAATTCCTTGCTTCCACTTAGATTATTTAACGTATTTACAAAGGTGGTCATTTATGTAAGGCTGAATATAATAAGCCGGCTCAGAAAATAATCACACGGTCCGTGTGAAGCGAGACAAAGGGTTTAAGGTAAAGAAAATGCAAAGAATTTTTTTTGTAACAGAACTTATTAAAAACCTGTCTTGTGCAATTTTTCTTTTACAAACTACATTCACGAATTACCGGACCGTAATACCAGATGTTTGAACGTAGACGAAAAAAATGGAGTATCTTAGGATAATGGCTTGTGTATTGTTCTATCATTTCTGCCTGCACTCAGGGAAAAAGGACCAACATAAAATATATATGGATTGACTGAAAAATTATATGGCTAGGAGCGAAGTGAACACTGAAGTGTCGGCTCGATTGAGACGTAGGTACAGATGAAAAAGACTTACTCACCATCTGCCTAGGGGGTTTTCCCAACAATTTTTAGGGTTGGCTTCCAGTCTAACCGGATGCAGTTGAATACCAGTATTTTACACAGAGTGTCTGATCTTTTCTCCACAACCCAGTTACTTACTAGGTAATACGATGCCCTTTAGTAAGACTCGTTGTCACACTTTCAGGCTTCTGATGACCCTTAACGACTGTCAAAGATCCACGGTGATAGCCTGGACAAACAGCTTAACGTGCTTTCCGAAGCACGGAGGGGTCTCGTTATGTTAAAATGGTCACCCATCCACGGACCGACCGTGGCAAGCGTAGCTTTACCTGATCGATCGACACGTGCGGCTGTTATTACTTAGCCACGAGCCTCCCCTCGATTAAAAAGACTTACTGCGCCATCAAAAAGAAATTGAGATAAGGGCTGGAAGCTGATGATGACGCTTATGATTGTATACATAATCAGCCTATAATGTTCCCACTGCTGGGACACAGGCCTCCTCTCAGTGAGAGGGAGTGGGCCGTAATCCACCACGCGGGCCCAGTGCGGGTTGGTAGATGTTACAAGCACGCTCAATAGAATATTGGCTTAACTCAAAAAGAAGATTTCTGGGAAATCGCCGTTTAATGTTTTGCTTTCGAGGTCTAGTCGGCTTATTAGGCTATTAAGCATGCGCATGTCTTCAAATTTTTTGGTTCTAGGACATGCCGGTTTCCTCACGATGTTTTTCTTCACCATTTTGAGAGAAGTGGTGATGACATAATTTAAACATGGTGTAGCGCCTACCTCGGTTTGAACCTACGATCTACAACTCGTAAGTCGCGGCCGTTATTACTTGGCCACCACTGATTGTATACATAATTGACCTAAATTAAAACTTTAGCTTTCCAACTTCTAACTAGAAGCTACTGTAAACTCACTGAATACCTTGTTATTAAAGTCCAAAATGAGATTGACACGGATACATGGAATTATCTCATAACTGTTTGGGTCCCTCTTCCGCGGTACCTGTCGGGTTCCATTGTTGTAAAGTTCATAATACAAACTTTAGGACCACTCATCGTAGAAAATAGGGATATGTATTTATATTTTTCCGTTTATTTCCCATGACATTTTGAAATTAAAAACTACTGCAATTTGAGTCATATTACACACGTATTCACTAGAAGAACGATTTCTTCGACTGCATGGTGAGATGTCTTCTCCGGTTACTATTTTTAATTTCTCACTAATCTTTTCACGACCTCCTTGGCGAAATATTGTTGGGTGTTTTCCGTGGGTACTGGTACGAAGAAGCGCCGAACCGGGAACGATGGAAAGAATGGAGACAGTCTTTTGCCCAGCAGTGGGACGGTACAGGCTAGCTATAATAATAATTTATTTAAACATACTTTCACAATACATATCCTGCCCTCAGACTACCCAGACTCCGTCTCAATGAGCGTATCGATACCGGAAATTTCAACTATCGTAAAGGAAAAAACACGAATTTTCAGTAGAGCCAAAAAAATTTACGATACATCCCAAATAGTAAAAAAAATCGAGCTAGAGCTGCTGAAAATCCAGGTGTAAGGACCTTTTTTTAAAGGATAGGATTAGTTTAAATATAGCAATCGATAGAGCTCGCGACGCTGTTTCCGAATATATTTTATAACTTAATTTCGGCAAAATGTTCTTTACGGCAGTTGAAATTTCCGGTATCGATATATTTAAAATACTTCGATATGACAATTTTGCGCACACTGAAGCAACCTACTCACATGATGTCATACCTCCTTCGTCTACATGGTCTTAACTTAGTTCCACAGGGACTATCAGTGTTTATGCTATGTTATGAAGTTTAAACTTGTGCATATTATACTGTATCGTCAAACAATTTTGCATACTTACATAACTTTGTGTTTGTGTTCTTTAGCTAATGTTTGGGTTACGCTTATAAGAGAAAGGCAATCATTATATAAGTTTCAGATAAGAGGTCAGATAGGCAGTCGTCGTATGCAAAATATTGGAGCTGCATTTGGTTAGACTGGAAGTTGACGACTACATAGTTGAAAATAGGCTATAGGATTGATTTAAAGTGGGTAGGTATTTTGTGAATGTGAGAACGTTGTAGGCCTTACTTATAAACTTAAGATTTGTAGAAAACACTGTAACTTGAAAACATTGTAAAAGCCAATTATTTTTAAAAGAGTAACCGTAGAGTTTCTGGCCGACTATTCTCCATAGGAAACGACCAATTGGAACCGTGCACCTAGCTTCTGACGTTTCATAAGTGTCCATCTATGTATAAGTGAAATAAAACATTTTGATCAGATTTGATTTGATATCAATGCCCAAACCATCTGGAATCTGGAAATTAAAATTCACCAACTGAATGAAACACGTTATTAATAGAGTTTAGTGTTGTCTCGTATTTTTAAAGCTTAGATTTTTAACCGTAAGTTGATTTTTGAATTTAAAGGGTGTTATTTGTGAAATCATTATTGTATTGGGGTCATTCTGTAAGATTTTTTTGCAGTTGAAGTTGAGTTTTTTGCAGAGAAGTTGCCTCAAATAACACGTATCATAATACCACGCCTGTCACCCCCAGAGGTGTACCTATAGCACATACTCATTTCCCCAGTTATATCTAAGGCCCATGTAACAGGGGGCGAGTCTATTGCCACCAACATAGCACAAATGCTACACTAATCAAATAACACAAACACTCTTTAATGCCTAAGCTATACAAGATTCCACGAAGCGGATCCTTATTTAAAGCATGACAGAACCAAAAAAAGCTTGAGCAAAAGTAACAAAGGTGATGGCGCTCGCAGCGCGTACCGTTAGCAGAGCAATTTGCTAAATGTTGCCCCACTCTTGGCAATCCCTGGCAGGGTTTACACCTATGAGCATGGACAATCGTTGTCTTGTATCCTTATTTCAGTGAGTTTTTTTGTACTTTTGTGCTTTGCTTTTAGACTGCTGTAAAGTGATTGGGTCACGACACACTACACACACTTAATCTATACATCTATATATACTTTAATTTATTATCTATATCTTTAACTGAACATATTATAAATTGAAGTCATTTTTTGTGTGTCTTCCGGTGAAACCACGTTTTTCTTTTAAACTGCGCAACCGATTTTGATGCGGTTTCTATCTGTATTGTAGAGAGTTTATTCCGAAAGGTTTTTTAACATGAATTTTAAGCTTACAAATACAAAAGAAATCTCCATGTCTTGTCAAGCCATCTAAACCGCGCGGTACAGGGTAGGGTTGCCAGTTCATGATAATTTGTAGAAGCTAGACTATAGAGCAAGAGCAATGTTCGAACAAAGGCAGGCATTGTTAACTTTCAATTTTTTTCTTCACTTCTGGCCTAAAAACATTGCAGTGGAGCAGTGGTGGGCCAGTAGTATCGGCCCCAATTTACGAGTTGTAGGTCGTGAGTTCGAACCCAGGCAACTTTGTGTATTAAATTTCATCACCATCTGCTCTCAATACGGTGAAGGAAAACATCGCGGAGAAACCGGCATGTCCTAGAACAAAAATATCGAAGACGAGTGGCATCCGCCAACCCACATTGGATCCACGTGCTGGATTATGGCCCACAGAGAGGAGGCCTGTTTCCCAGCAGTAGGAACAATATAGGCTGATTATCCTGAAAAACGGTGAAGGAGAAAACCAGCATGCTCTAGAACATATCATTCAAATAACCGTAACATTCACCAATCCAAACCGTGCGCGCGTGGTGTAATGCGGTCCGCTCCCACTCTCAGAGAGGAGGCCTGAGTCACACTGGAATTATTATACAGTAGGTAGGTACTATGTTTTGTTAATAGAGTAGATAAGTAACCACGTCGGTGGATATTCTATTCTTAGTTCAAGGCCATCTTGCATGAGCATTTAACAATCACCACAAATGCAGGGATTACCCTATATCAACTGTATCATTGATGCATTGTTTATCCAAGTCTGTTTGATGTTCAATTGCTTTCAAACTGCGCTGAATCGTAACATAGTTTGCAAACTTTGATGTCTGAAATTATGGTATGTTTACCTAATATTTCGTGGTCGTATTTTTCCTGTTTGTGTTGTTGTGTAGTAGGATGTAGTATGATCAGCTGAATACTAGACATAACATCACGCCTGGTTTCTCCGAAGTATAGGGTAGAGGTGTACCTACCTATAGTACCCCCACATTTTGCCAGCTATGTATAAGTCCCATGTACCTAACTGTGGGCGAGACTATTGCCATCAACAGAGCACAAAAAAAAAAGATTTTTTATTACCTTTTGTTGTACTTATCTAAACACTCTTTCCTTAGTTGTAACGCTGTTACAACTAAGGAAAGAGTGTTTTCGATGAACTCTGGCACCCAAAGTAAGATTTAACTTGTGTTTAGGGTGCCAGCGTCCTCGCCTATAATTTAAACATAATATATCAGTAGTTGTTGGACGAGCACAGCTTATTATTATTAAGATAACTACTTACTGAAATGCATATATTATGTGGCCTTTTAAAGTACCTATGTGTATGTATATAGTGAGAGATAAATATGGTAAAAACTTGCGTTCATGTAAGTCTGTTTAAAATTATAAGTATAAATATATGACATTATTAAACTAAGCTAAGCGATTGATACACGTAGTAAATCTTCAGTCTCATCGTAACTCAGTGTCAATAGCCACTTTGTGACCGTGGTCTTACATCCATTTAGGCACATGGGAGCAATGGTGCAAAATTTATTTATTTTATTTTATAAATGGTTTGATAGAATATAATAATGACGCTGAGCTAGAGCCGTTTTACATCCGCTAGTTGAACATACCTCGAAGTATCTACACTTTTTAGCAGCGTTTGGCTTATATACCACAGAGTGATGTTTGCGCAGAATAGTGCCAAATCCAGACTTCTGAGGGGCAATTCCCGTATTTTTAAGACCGTTCGCATTCTAATCTCAGTCTCAATCTGTCAAAATTACTATGAATTTGCATACATTTTTGACAGGTTTTTGACATTGATTGTCGCTGAGATGAGATTGCGACTTGAATTTGAACGTTTTTTAAGTACGAGAATTGGCCTACTGGTTGCTGCTGAGAAATTCCAGATAGAAAAACCCGATAACACTTTGGATGACCTGGGAATCGAACCCAGGACCGCGTGCTCAACAGAAGCTCTTGACCGCTTGACCACTAAACCAACAAGAATATAATAGAATATTTATTTGCGTAAAACATGTTATACAAGGGTGTTAAATATACAAATTGAGGCACAAGCATGCTTAGCTAGGATAAAACATAGCATGCAAAATTTTAAAGACAAGTTAAGGCAACCACATTAGTTTTTTTTTAAAACATCAACATTTTTTATCTATAAATTATTTTAAACTATAAAACCAGTGCAGTGTAACCAGCAGCAACAGCCGTACATGGCAGTGTGGACTGTAGATTTGTTTTAGAACTTCATAATATTGCAGCACCAAGTTATTGGTGTGAAAGAGACTGGATTCCAAAAGAACTGGCTAAAGCTATCTTTATCGCCCAGTCACACAGGATGTTGATACTGTTACTATCGTTATTAACTTGGTAATTTCCTGAAATAATCTTCTTGCTTGCCTATTTATCGTCCCCCATCCAATACGACTAATTCGTGGTACAACGTAACTGTGAAACTATTTGTTGTACACACAAACAGTTGGTGTATGTACTTACTGTTTAAACAAAATACAGTCATGTCACACCTAATGCTACTAAAGTAACGGTTTCCTAGAAGAGCGGTGGCGGCCTCAGTGACGGCTATCATGAAAATGAGTGGGGTTTGACTTTATGGTGTCCAAAAAACGCTATCTATCAATACATATCAACTTATTTTCATGAATAACGTTTCAGTGACGTCATTCGCCGGCAATTATCAACATCATCTGCCTAGTCTTTTCTCAACTATTTATTTTACATGGAGCGACTGCATACCTGACCTCCACAACCCAGTTACTGGGATTGGTTGTCACACTTTCGGGCTTCTGACGACCCGTAACGACTGTCAGAGATCCACGAATGACAGCCGGGACCAATGGCTTAACGTGCTTTCCAAGGCACGGAGGGGTCTTGGTATGTAAAGATGGTCACCCATCCACGGACCAACCGTGGCAATCGTAGCTTAACCTGGTCGATCGATCCGTGCTGTTATTACTTAGCCACTAAAGCCCCACGGCAATATTATTATTATTAATAATATAGGATACTGGATGGTCTCAAGCTAACAATAAATTGCTTACGCTATGTGGCGCCCACCGCAGACTCAGGAAACCCTAGCGTTAGTGTGTACTCGACCCAGTGCCCATTTTTCTTTGAGCATGTGAAAAAATAAAACTTCCAATACTTACTTTTTAAAGGAGGTGGGTACAATAAATTTTCCCTGCAAGAGTATAAAAAGAAAAATTCCAGCTCAATTCATCCGTGTGAGCTTCACGAAGGCAATTTATAAACATCGCCTAAAGAATGTTATCCCAACACATGCAGCGATCGGGGTGCCTCGACATGTCTATTTGTTTAGGTATTCAGTGAAAGAGGGTTTTGTATTCACGCTTATTTTTACATGCAATACTGCAGTATTGGAAGATGGAGTATCTATGTTATCTTTATTTATACATAAGTATTGTAATATCGATATCTAATAACTATCTAGTTTTAAATATTGACGTGTTTAAAAAAAATATCTACTTACAGAAATAAACATTATTTTCATCCCATTACATATAAATACGAGTACTATAAAATAAAGACGCTTTTCGGGTCTGACTTTGATGCGGTTTTTACTATCATTTAGAGAATTTATTTTGGAAGGTTTATGTGTATATTAAATTAACTTTAAAATTACAAATAATTAAGAAATCTCGATGTTTTGTCAAGTCGTAAAGCCGTGCGAGGCAGGGCCGGGTCGCTAGTTAATTATCAATGCGAAAGTAACTCGGTCTGTCTGTCTTTTACCATTTCACGCCTTAATGACTGAACGGATTTTGATGAAATTTGACACACGTGACTGACGGATCGTTGATTGCATTTAGATGAGTGGTCATAAAATGTCCTGATATTCCTTAGTCATCCTTTCGGCACCGTTGACTGGGAAAATGCTAGCCTTTTTTTTCGTAAGATACCAGCACAGTTCAAAACAATGAGATAGCTAAAACTGTGTCCAATACAAAGTGCCGTCTTCCGTCTCCTGAGTGAAGAACCCGGAACCATTCTTCCGCTACCGTTTCTTTGTATTTTCACGCGGTATGATAGATAGGTAGGTATGGATTCTTTAGAGAGACTTTTTCGGAAGGAGACTTTTAGTAGAAGGAAAGAAAATGGTGGAATTTAAAATATTTTGAAAGGATGTCCTTTGAGTATAGCAAGAAAGGAGAATAAGGGTCATCTGGAGGGCTAATTGTCATAATTCTCTCTTATTCCGTGTCTGAATGAAAACTGGGGTTTAATAACATTAAAGATTTAAATCGTTAGATTTGTCTTCACGGTACTTAGACTTGCGAAAAAGTGTGTACTGAGACCAGTGAAAACCATGAAAACGACAGCCAAAATGATTTATTTTTTAATTTTCGCGGTTGCTATCTTGGATTTTCATTTTGACCTTACTCTCGGGTTTAGCTCCTTCGAAAACCACGAAAACGACACCCATGACGGAAAAAGTGAAAACTTTCGCAGCCGCCATCTTGGATTTTTATTTTGACCTCACTTTCGGCTTGAGCACCCTCGAAAACCATGAAAATGACACCCCTGATGGAAAATTTACGCAGCCGCCATCTTGGACTTTCATTTCGTCCTCTTCTTAGGCTTTAGCACCCTCGATACCACGAAAACGACAACCATGACGGAAAATTTTTATATTTTCGAAGCCGCCATATTGGATATTCATTTTGACGTCACTATCGGGTTTAGCACCCTCGAAAACCATGAAAACGTCAACTATGATGGAAAATTCGAAAATTTTCGCATCCGCCATCTTAGATTTTCATTTTGACTCCAGTTTTGTTATCAGCGACCTTGAAAACCATGAAAATGACACCCATGTTAAAAAATGAATAAAAGAAACTAAAAAGAAAACGTATATAATATTTAATAAAAAAAAATCTTAAGAAATAAGCAGGTCCCCAAATGTTATAATATGTCGTATCTCTCAAGTAACATATCAAGATAAGCATACCTTCGCTACTAACTGCAGGGCGAGTATTCTGCGTGCATTTTATAATACCTACAATATTACGATACCAGTAAGCAGAATTTCAACTTGTTGAAATTCTTTTCGGTCTAGAAAAGCTGAATCATTTTTTACACATACACGCATAATTATCTACATAAAGTCACGTCTTCTTCCCATGGGGGAAGCCAGAAACTACAGAACGCCACCTGCTACTATTCTTACATACATTTTTTTTACCAGTTAAATGAGAGAAAAAGAGATACAATAAGTAAATATAATTTTTTCGTCCCGTACCATGATACTACTGCACGTACAGACTCTCGCGAATTCTCCCGTTCGCTAAGATTTCCCGCCAGTTTCCCACGAGATACTGAAAGCTGTGGTCGCGTTATCCGTGACGTCACCACGAGTTCGAAGTACGAAATTCACGCGCGAAATTTTTTCTTAATACAAATTAAGTTTACTTTTCTCTTCGGCCAGTGCATGTGTTGTTTTAACATTATTATAAATTACAATTTTGATAGTGGATTTAAAGTTTCAAAAGTGAGATTTAAAATAGGTTTTCAGTGTTTTTAGTTAGAATTGTTTGCAGCAAGAGTTGCTGAGAAATGGATATCTAACTTTTCCTCTGAAAAAGGTAGGTAATTTTAAATAATATTTTTTATACTTATACAAATTAAAATTTAATTTTATAAAGTGACCTACTTTATGATAGTTTTGTTTTGAATTACCGATACCGCATAATTCTTTTTTATGGAAAAGTATTTAGGCTTCGCAATTTTATTCGATTATTTATACATTTATAAATGAGCATTATAAGGATACAAAAGCAAATAATACGAAAAGTAGATAATTAAAATCTACGTGGTTTTTGTGAAGGGATGAATGCTTAGGAAACCCTAAATAAAATTAAGTAATGCGATCATTTCAAATAAATATCGATATACTATCGGGGATTTTAGAATCGTTTAAAATAAAAAACGTAAAACTCTTGCTGACATTATCATCAAAACTTGAGACTTACTATTAAATTGACCATACAGGGCTCTTTACATATTCCCCATTATTTATTTTACGCAAAAAAATTACCTATCAAATTTCTCTTATTATTATAATAATAGAATAGCTTTTAAAATATCAGTTTAATGATCAACAGTCAGCTACCAATATTTCACGTGACCAATTATATATTTTTTCTTCTTTCATAAAAATTTGGTTACTAAAAAATACCCTACAAAATTATCTACTTAAGCCTAAAGATCCCATTTCCATTGTTGTTCGTAAAAAAACATCTTCCTTACAAATCATAAAAAATAACGATTCAACATTGTCAATTTGTATTGTACGCCATTTTGATTGATGTCTTAACAGTCTGTTCTTTTATATTAGAGATCTCCCTTCAAATATCGGAAATATAATCTTCGAAATACAAGTTTTGCTTTTAGCCTGTCAGGAAAGTAAAAGATAAATGAAATAGATCCCAGTCTTTAGAAGTCTACTTAGGAAAATTGTCTTGAAGGCCCTGTCGTCAACTTTTTTGTTAAACTTCTTTTTTTTTATTCCGTGGCAGCTGTTATTATTGACCTGATAAATAATAAAATTTAATTTAAAGGAAGAACGTCTCAATATATTTATGGTTTTTACATAAAAAAGTATCTGTTTAATACGTTTGGCAAGTTTTGCAAAAAGCATAGGTATTTCTTTTTTGTTTCAATTAGTCATTGTACTTATAATAAATTCAAGAGCCAGCCTGTATAAAATTAGGTACTCACAAAAACAAATTGTAGGTCTGTAATTTGTGTCTGTCTGTGAATTATACCAATCTATTTTTCGTATTGTCTCGAAATATTTCAACACTGTCTTATACATTAAACATAGTAGGTTCCTAACAAATGTGCAAAAAAACTTGAGAGGTGTCAAGGGACACCCGGATGGAACGAAGTTCCTTTCGATTAATTAGTGAAGGAATTGTAAAAAAAAAATAAAACAATAATATATATATATATATAATGAAAATATCTGGCTTGCTTTCTATAAGAGAGAGAGAGAGAGAGAGAGAGAGAGAGAGAGAGACAGACAGAAAAACATGCGTACGCCGTACAGCTTACAATAGTTTACTATAGCAAAAAGTGTCGTGACAACTTTTCGTAAGAATTTTTTTCCGTCTAGCCCCCTTTCACAACGCGCGATAAGGAACTTCGTTCCAAAACTTCATTCCAATAAATTCTCAACCTTTCAAAAGCGATTTTATAGCCTTATTTTAAATGAAACACTCATTATCCACCTATGATTTTCCCATCTATGTTGGGGTTGGCTTCCAGTCTAACGCGATGCAGCTGAATCCCAGTATTTAACATGAAGCGACTGCATATCTGGCCTCCAAAATCCGGTTCTTGGATCGCTACTGGTTGTCAGACTTTCGGGATTCTGACTACCAGGTAACAAAACAGCTTAATCAGCCTATAATGTTCCCACTGCTGGGACACAGACCTCCTCTCGGTCGTAGGTCATAATCCACCACGCGGGGCCCAGTGCGGGTTGGTAGATGTCACATGTCATCGAATTGGTAACAAAACAAAACTCTCTAAATAAAAACGGTTACAATTTAACGTACGGAACCAGTCTATAAAAGTAACACACACTATGTACGGTGCATTAAATAATGTTGCCTGCAGCGACAGACGCGCCGGGAATGATTGATCGATGAGCATGGAGTGGGGCAGGTTGTCGCAGCGCGATTTAGTTGTTATTTCAGGCATTTAATTATAGAATACAAACGTTACCTGTGCAGTTTCTAAAGGTGTTGAAAACTGTCACCAGAAGAAAATGAGAACAGCCACTGCTGCAGCTGGAAGAGATCGCAGAAAGCGATAAGGCCGCCCATTGTATATTAAGCAGTGTTCAATTTTATTTATATTGTTATGTTTTTTGTGGTGTACAATAAAGTATATATAAATAAATAAATAAGACAAAATGTTATAAATAATGGAGCTTTTTGACTACATTAATAACCATATCTGCAAGCAAAAAAAAGCTGCAAGCAAAGCTGTAAAGAGTAGAGTCGTTCCGGTGTAATTAATGGCACATCACATCATCGGCTAAGTTATTATAAGCGTTGGGTGGACTACCTGACTTAGTCTAAAACTATGTCTAAAATATTTAGTCTAAAATATCTAGTCTAAAATATCTAGTCTAAAATATCTAGTCTAAAATATCTAGTCTAAAATATCGAGAGGTATCGTGAGACACCAGCGGGATAATTGCGTAACACATTTTTCACACAGTTCAACAACATTCATTGCCTTATTTACGTTGTTTAACAGACAATTTTTTCGAAGTTAAATTCAATATCCTTCAAAATGATTAAGATTGAGATTGATAGTATGTTCTGCAATTAGGGCGCCGGTTGAAACGAAGTTTCTTTACGTCTTTACTACAGTTATAAACCTATATATTATAATTATAATCAGTTTATACAAAAGATGTAAATCATTTTAAAAGAGCAACAGTGGTGTACAACACAAAGGTAGTTTCGTACGGAGAGGAATGGGCAAGAGCCCATTCCTCTCCGTACGAAACTACCTTTTGGAAGGGGCGACTAGGTTCATTCTATTTTAATGTAAAAGTTGACGTTCAACAGTGCAATGTATGTGCCTATTTGAAATAAATGCTTTGACTTTGACTTTGACCTACACATAGTCATACGCTTATAAATACACAAACACATACTTACTATAGAAAAAGTGTCGTGACGGCCAAAATGTTACTTTTTTCGGTGCAGCTCTCAATCGCCAGGTGTACAGAGTATAACGAGCGACAAGGAACTTCTTTCCAAAATTTAAAGTAGTCTTCTATTGTTGAAAATTCTAGTTCTAAAATATTTACTTGATTCTTGTAACAACTCACGTGCATACAGGGTGTGGCGTAAATAATGGATAACCCTGAAACTGTCGATTGGCCACATTATCGTCTATCTTTCACCCCACTTATATCGCCTACATACGCGTAGGTACATTTTTTTTCGATATAGGGGCCCTAAATTGCATGTTTCCGTAGAAAAGATGTTAAAATTTAAGAATAAGTATTGTTTGCAATGTTATCTTAGATTGTAATAAAAAAAATTGATACTGGTCTGATAATACAAATATTCAGGAGTGATATAAAAAAAAACAAAACGAGAACAAGTCACCAATTGTAGAAATGGCAGCTGTTTTTTTAAGAGTACGTACGATTTTTATTTAAAATATCAAAATATCAATATTTTTTTTCATCCATGGGCATATGGCGATAAGGGTGGGTAAATGATAAATAATAATCTGGCCGATCGACAGTTTCAGGGTTATGCACGTTAATTACGAACGTCACACCCTGTTTAAGGATAAAGCATCAATCAACCTGCCTAGGCTTTTCTCAATTCGGTCGGGGTCGGCTTCCAGTGTAACCAGATGCAGATGAATACCAGTGTGTTCTTTTATGTATTTACTTTGTTATGTAATTTGTATTTATGTAAAGAACATACCCAACTAATAAACAGCCAAAAACATTAGCAGATCAACCAAACAAAAATAACCATAAACCCAAGAATAGTCATGATATTTTGGTACAAATTCCACATGTTTTTCGTTCAAACTTTAAGCGTGCCTGTTTTAATTTTCACTGCTGTCTGATTTAACGGATGCCACCGGACGAATTTAGATTTCACTTTTAAAGCAAAGCTCATAACTCTACACGAAATATGACCTTTATATTCGTGAGTTACGAATGTCTATCCAGAGGATTGTTTCTGTTGCTATAGAGAGAAAAATATGGATGACTTAGATTCATGGTGAAAGAAAAAGTATTAAAATAGCACCAGTTTGAATAAAACACAGCTCTTTGGGCATACTCGTATACAATGAACTTCATTTATGATATACAGAGGTGTGTACGCACATTCAGTTATGAAAACGTTGGATGCAAGTGTAACTATATTTTTCTTTTAAATTTTCCACAATTCAAAAATCTCAAAACTCAATATTCTAATGCTAGAATATATTTTCACCGCAAAAACCTCAAAAACTCCCGTACCTAACCGAAAAAACAAAAATCTGTATACATTGCAAATACTTTGCCACGTATCAAAAGACCAGAAAAAAAAGCGTTGCGTGGCGAAACTGGACTGAATGACATTGCGCTTTACTTGTTTTGGGCATTCCATTATAATTTGCGGCCATGATAAATTATGACAGTGAATTAGCAGACAGGTTGGTCTCGTCATGATCGATGCCGTGAGATGATTGGCTGACAGTTACCCTGTACCTATTCTCTGTGAGTGAGTGTAATTGAGTTGTAATGAGAGTTACACACAAGAAGTTATTCTATATGTAGGAGGTCTAAATCTGGTCGATTACTGTTATAATTGACTGTTATTGATCAAAACTAACTAACTACTAACTTAAAAGCAAGAAGATTTCGATATTAGTGAAATGAGTTTACTAATATCGCAACTTCTTGCTTTTAAGTTAATAAAAAGAGGACGTTCTTGCAATTACTGGAAAATAGTGGGACTTAGTAAAGGCTAGTATTATTTATATATTTTAGGTCAGAGTGCCGCCATACTCTCTTTATCCAATTGCTGGAAAAAAATTACCACAGATTTTTAGGGTTTATTCCCTAACCGACCGGGTGTTTTTATACCCACGTTGTAACAACTTGCGTAATGATAACAGCTCACTCAAAAAAAATATTAGGGCACGTTATGATTTTATGTAATAAGCACCAAAAAAAAGTCGTTACGATGCTGTCAGTCCTTCAGAATGACGCTGCAAATCCAGTATTCCGTTCATCCTTTTATTACATATTTTCGCTCATGATAAATATTCTATAACAGGCTTCCTCGTAGCCATTACCCTTGAGAATAAGGTCAATGTTAGTTTGAATAACTTTTTTATGGCAGGGAAAAGTATTATGCCTGTTTTGTACGAGTACTTGGTTCTTTAGGTAACGAGGTTAGGATCGTTCGAGCAGCAGTGGGGACTATCAAAATCAAAATTAAAGTTATTTATTCAAACTAAGCTGAGAACCAGCGCTTTTTGAACATCAAAATTAAATAAGACAGTCCCCCAAAGCACCCGCCTTTCACCACTTTCTAGTGCTTTAGCTGGGAAGAAGAAGCGGCGCAACAAACTCCCCAGCAGCACAGCTGCCTGTTCAGTTAGAAGAATTGGATTCTATACAGTAGTAAGTAATTAACATTACGAAACATAAACCATTAAATTTAAATTATATTTCGTAAGTCAGCTAGCACACGCCAATATACCTAGCATTAAAAACATTGAAAATTATACTCAAGCAGAAATAAATAATAAAAACGTAAACAAAACTTAAGAGCGTTTATACCTTATGAGTGGCAACGTCGCAATTTAGTGTCATATTTCGTGGTTTTCAATTTTTATCATTTAATCGGAGCTATATTTTAAAAATATGTTTATTAAACTTTTTAGAATTACGTGAAAGTGTTTAAAAAGTAAGTAACCGTAATGCTTACAGTTATTTTACAATGAAAATAACGCCCTGCAAGTTTCCAATGTATTATTTGCATATAAAAAGAACTGTAAACGCAACGATTTCTTAACTTTTACACAGTTTTCACATAATTCTAAAAAGTTAATTAAACAGATTTTTTAAATGTAGCTCCGATTAAATGATAAAAATTGAAAACCACGAAATATGACACTAAATTGCGACGTTGCCACTCATAAGGTATAAACGCTCTTAATACCTAAATAAAAGACTCCAGGCATAAAGGGCGTGCTCGCTATATTGTGCTTTAATGCTGCCGTTATATCATTTAAAGTAAAAATTTATTTAGCTAAGTTTCTTTTCTTAATTTTTGGACTATAGATGCATCAGAACTCCCGTTAACGGTGGAAAAAAGTTTATGTTGTTGGGTCTATCTTCATTGATTTTTAACCAAATCGAAAAAAGGAATAGGTTTTTATTTATGCACACCGATTTCTCCGTGATTACTGGGTCGATTCACGTGATTCTTTTTTAATTTGTTATAGGAAGAATTTTATTAACTTTGCTTGGATAGTCCCTGAGTTCAATAATACGTCATTTCCACTTTGTGTATGGTGATGATGTTTTCCATCTTTCCATCAATGTTGTTGTTATAGCAAGTTGAAATAAAAAGTGAAACCTTTTTTTTTAACAAAAAACATTTGTGAATTTATTATGTTTTTTGATTTTGTTTTAACTATTTTTGTTGACAAAACATAACATAATTCTCCCACACTATCCGGAAGAATATTTTCAAGATAATAAAAGGTGTCAAGCATTTTGTGGCTGACAAAGAATGGGCCGTTAAGAGATCAAAAGATCGCTTCCTCTTCTAAACGCCCAATTGCTTCTCAACTCACTAAAATACAAATAGTACAATTTCAAAACATCCTACTTTTGTTAATCGTTTGAAGTTGACAGAGACAGAATGTGTGATAAATTAATATCTAATAATATATTACCGTTCGCTCTTCTAATAATCGTTGTCCTTGTCTGCTGCCACGTTGGTCTCGTAGTCGCAAGCGCGACGGTTGAGCGTGGGGTCCTGGGTTCGATTCCCAGGTCGGGCAAAGTGTCATTGGGTTAGCAGAAGTGGAGTTTAGAAGTTGGCGGTGTGGTGCCCCTTTTTTGTTTGAGGGTGGGAAATCATCAAATAACTTCTCTTGCTCTGGGCGGAGCGGAAGGGCGTGTCAGACTCTTACTGACTAAAACCCACCCGTGTTCCTTCAGTTGCCTGTGCCAGGGGCCACGGTAACCCTTTCGGACTTTCCCGCAACCCCGGCAGGCCTCGGCCCTAGCGGACCCCGTCATTGTTGCTGACGTCTCTTTGAGGCACGCGTGAAGCACAACGCGCCGACGACCCGGGCCTGGTCCTTATCGGACGGCGAGCCGCCCATTGCTTGCCATCCGCAAGCCCGCGCCTTTGGTAGCCGGGAATCGGCTTGGGATTGCCAACGCCTAGGGCGTCCGGTGAGGACCTGCGTCAGACGGAAGGTGAGGACGCCGTGGCGCCTCTCTAGCCACTCCTCAAAGAGGGGACTTATCGCCGCAATTGTGGCGTGCCCGCGGTGTGGTGGGTGCCCCTGAGCCTCGGAAAACACATTACCCACGCAAGCTGTTGGTCCTGCGCCTGATCTCTCCCTGGTAGTATCGGATTACCGGCCAATCGGACTATGAGAGTAAGAGAAGAGAGAGTGTACCTGTGTCTGCGCACACACTTGTGCACTATAATAATATGTCCCACGTAGATGTCTAATCTCTACTGTAATTGGCCGCCATGGCCAAAATTCGATCTGGAGGACTATGTCGTAAAGCATACCATACAAATTGACAGACTCATTCTTACACATAAGTATGGAACTTTTAATCGTAGTTGAGTATGAATAGAAATAATAAATCAGTCTGAATCTGCTCCCCAATTGCGACACACTTTCAAATCACGATCCGAAGGATTTTGAAGGTAATTCCTTCTTAATTAATATGTTAAAAATTCCTCTGCTCGACAACATAAATGACGTAATGAATGCGATTGCTGTTGTAAATATGTTACACAACGTATATATGAAAGTAGTAACGAAGTCAAAACTGTACATAGAATATTTTAGAAAAAAAGCATTTTTAGCTACGCGGTGTGGGGGAACGAGTCTGATACCGAAAATATAGTTTTTTTGAATTTTTGTCCGTTGGTCTGTTTATCTGGATGTATGTTCTGGATTGGCGCAAAAACGGCTAAATGGATTTGGGTGAAATTTGGCACACAGGTAGTTTATAACCTGCATGAACACATAAGACACAACCTTTCGGGCGAAGCCGCTGCATGGCAAAAGCTAGTAAATAATGAATGAAAGAGTAAAATGAAGGATTTTTTAAACTCTTTGTAAACTTCTTGACAAAAGCTCTCTCTCACATGACGTCACCTTCTTATCAAATACCAGCACCCTAATTTCATAACACACTATCAATCACAATTTGAATAATTTCGAAGGATATTGCTAATCTATTGCTTCATATGTTCGCAAAATTTGTCTGTTACAAACGTAAGTAACGCAATGAATCTTGTTGAACTGTCAAAATGAAAGCTTCTGTTAGTGTGTCACGGAATTACTCCGCCGATTGTTATGCGCCACTATGCTATTATCCAACATTTTCACAAACGATATTTTAATATTTATTTTATAGTTTCGTTGTCCCTTTTTTTTTCTTGAGGGTGGTATATCATCAAATAACTTCTCCCGCTCTGGGCAGAGCGGCAGGGCATGTCAGGCTCACTGACTAAAACCCACCCGTGTTCCTTCACTTGCCTGTGCCAGGGGCCACGGTATCCCTCTCGGACTTTCCCGCAACCCTAGCAGGCATCGGCCCTAGCGGACCCAGTCATTGGTGCTGACATCTCTTTGAGGCGCGCGTGGAACACAACGCGCCGTCGACCCGTAGTCCTTATCGCGCCGTCGACCCGGGCCTGGTCCTTATTGAACGGCGAGCTGCCCAATGCTCGCCGTTCGCAAGCCCACGCCTACGGTGGCCGGGAATCGGCCTGCGGTTCCCGACGCCCAGGGCGTCTCCTGCGGCGGCTAGGGGCGTGAGCGCGCGAATTTTGCCTCTCCCTCACGCGTTCCGCCTCCTCCTTCGCGAACATTACTGCTTCGCAGAAGGAGGTGACGGCTTCCCAAGCCCTCTCGCTCCATACCATGGCCTGGACCAGGGCCGGACGCGAGAGATCGCCACCGAGTTTCGTTGTCCCTACGGATTACACAAACCAGAGAACACTAGTTCAATGGTATAGACCTTTCTACACTTATCTTAGTTCGAGCAAACAGGACCGATGACCCTTTAGGATCCAAGGTAAATCGTACCCTATAGTTTACTTTACCAAATTTTATTCAACACTTTGACCAATATTGGCGAGTTTGTACGAACTGTGTGAGTCCGCGGAGAGTTGTTGAATTTAAATATTCAGTGTTCTCCAACTTCGCGAGCCAATTAACAGCGTTTGTACCTTATGAGTGGCAACGTCGCAATTTAGTGTGATATTTCGTGGATTTAAATTTTTAACATTAATCGAAGCTATATTTTAAAAATAGGTTTAAATACCTTTTTAGACTATGTGCAAAGTGTTTAAAAAGTGAGTAACCGTAATGTTTACAGTTCCACTGTGCAATATTGAACACTACATTTTTTTTTAAAGTTCGTTTTTATGTCGCAAAAACACTAACCTATCTTGTATGAAGATTTTTAACTTTATTTTATTTGTATAGCGGCCTTAGTACACACTCTGTGAAAGTCTTAAGTGTCTACCTATTTCGGTTCATTAGATACCTCTGACAGACGGATGGACGGACGCACAGAGGCTCCAAGTAGTAATAGGTGCCCTTGGCACCCTTCGGGTGGAACCCTATTTCTTTATTCAAATAACGTAATTCATAACCCGCCCATTTAGCTTCAACGTATTTCAGGTAAAAAGAGCGCCAGACTCCACGTCACACCCGGTTGTAACACTAGTCGTCACAGCGTTGGTTTTACAACACCTTTTATAAGTAATAGGAAGGTAGGTACCTAAGTATGTTTTAAAGTACTTGTATCACTTTTCGGACTGGGTGTTCCCATCGGACAATTATTTTTACTCGCAAAAAGGTTACGCGACCCCGTACGCACGAGCCGAGTGAGCGAAGCGAGCGTGCCGCAGCAGCGACTAGCGAGTGCCGCAAACGACTAGAATACATAGTATTAATAAACTGTAGGTGAGTTGTCCATTAGGTATTTCCAAATTAGGTATTGAAATATCCAATATCTTAAAAAAAAATCATTAGATTAATCGTTCGTTAGTGCGATTAATTTTAGTTTAATCAAAATTAAGTAAGTATAACAGTACTTGAGTCGACCAATATGCGTTAGATAGGTTAGGTAGATGGGGGATTTATCTATTACAAGCACAAAACTAATGTTGTCATAAAAAAAGGTGTATTAAAACTAGCGGTGTGACGACAAGAAAAAAAAATACTCGTCGTCACACTGGTGTTACAACCTGGTGTGACGTGGAGTCGGGAATGGTAAAAAGTACCTACCCCTTTCCAATTAAGGTTTCAATTTAAACTTTGCTCGCAACTTCTTTTGGCTTCCTGTCGGTTTTCATTTAATAACTCGTGATATTACTAGGATCGTATAAAACGTGTTTCTACAAAGAACCATTGTTTGAAAGAAATTCCAAGGAAAAGAGTTTTAATGCGGTAGAGAATTTTCCAATGTCAACGGACTTGACCCTTTTCTGTAAGTAATGCCATAAACCACTTTGGGCTTCTAATTGATTTAGACTTCTAATTGACCTTAGATTAGGGTTGTTTTTTAAAAACTAAATTTCACGTCACCCACAAAATATTACCTAACTCCTTCTCTTAAATTTATTCATTGACAGACGACCGACGCACAGTCTAAGCCGCTGGGACTCGAAGCATGAAATTTTGCACAAGAATTCCTTATGTAAAGATAGTGAGCAAGGACGAATTTTTGAAAATTCGTCCGCACGTATGTTTAAAAATATGGTACGTAAGTTGGTAGGGAAGTTTGTTATTTCTTCTGATAGGAAATTACACACAGCATAATCAGCCTATAATGTTCCCACTGCTGGAACACAGTGTGGTATTTTGCTACACCAAAATAACATATTTTATATTTAACATTTATGGAGCTGTTTCTGCCCAACCATTCTGGTTAAAATTCAGTAGTTAGTAGTAGTTTAGTAAATCTATGTTTTCAAGGATGAAATCGTAGGACAATGAAATAATTAGGTTTAACAACCTTATTATTTATTACCCCGAGACCGATTGTCATTGATGGTGTCCCCCTTGAAGTTGTTCAGGAATATGTTTACATCGGGCAGAATATGCAGTTGGCTAGGAATAATTTTGAGAGGGAAGCCAATAGGAGGACTCACAAACTCACATCTTATGTTTTTGGAACACTGGTACCACTTAAAAGCAAACATTTGGTTTACCTTTGACTTCTTCTAATATCCAAGTTTGTATTTTATACTACCTATTAATTTTCTTTATTTATAAAATCTTAGTAAATTTTCATACTTTAACATTTTTATCGTAAATTTTCATCTGTCAGTTTTCTTTTACTATAAAGCTTACATGTTAAGGCCAGCTAATGTACGAGTAATAAGGTCGGGTTCTCTCTGAAAGCCGTTCTAATTGTTTCTGGCCGACAATCAAATATGAAGTAAATTTGATTTATGTTTGAAACGTTGAACACATACTTCCAGAACGTCTCACAGGGACTATAAAAGCGGCTGTCAGTCCTAACAAAAGGCAGTCTTTCATTTTTTTATGAGTTTTTCTCAGTCTTTACGCAGTCTATATCAGTCCTGGCTCACTCTTGAAGCAGTCTTTACGCAGTCTTTATCAGTTCTGGCTCAGTTTTGAAGCAGTCTTTAGTGCAGCTCTTAACTCGGTGTCTGTGATTTATATGACCCAAAAGAATAATAAATTCGGTTATTTTCGGAGAATAAACGTTTCATTCTTAGTGAATCCTTGCAAGTTTTGTGTGTGACCCGTTCCCTCCACTCTCAGTTTGCGTAGCGAGGGGTGCTGCAACCTGGCACTCCTGGACCGGGAGGTCTCCGAGTACCTCCTGCTGAGCGCGAGGCACTGCCTCTGACGAGGCGCTGCTGACATTGCACTCACGTGAGTTAACGTCGACATGGCCTCTTCCACAACAGTCCACCTGATCTGTTCGAGGTGGCTCCCCATCCTCGTCCAACCCCACCGCTACCTGTCGCTACATCTTGCTCCTTGTTGCCTAAGCCTACCTGAAGCTCCTACTCATCTTTTATTTTTGTATTGTAGTTTTATTTTAAATGTGACATAAAATAATTAGCCTTCGTTAACCCTAAAGTTACAACAGGCCTCCTCTCTGTGAAAGGAAGTGGGCCGTAATCCACTACGCGGGCCCAGTGCGGGTTGGTAGATGACACACGTCTTCGAATTGTTGGTTTTAGGACATGCCGGTTTCCTCACGATGTTTTCCTTCACCGTATTGAGAGCAATGGTGATGAAATAAATTACTCAAAGTAAAGCAGCTGCCTGGGTGCAAACCCATGACCTACAACTCGTAAGTCGGGGCCGTTACAACTGGGCCAACATTGCACTGCACTGGCCACTACGGCTTGTTCCGATGAGAGTTTTCCGAAAGGCCGTTCACTAGGTGGCAGCAATTAGACGGCGGGTAGCCTGTCAAAAGATTCAAAGCGCCTATATTTTCTTTACTCATGACTGAATGAATGAAACGAATGATGGACGTCATCTTTTAGTTTATATTGATTATAAACATAAAAGATTTCTTGTCAAAGTGGTGCCAACAGGTGGCGTGAATTTTCATGAAAACCCTCATTAAAAAACGTAATGCTGCTATATTATATTTACCGCAAACAGGAAGTAAACCACCGGATTTTCTGAGCCACAGACAGTAAGATTAACGTCTCTTTGTTGTTTACAGATTTGGTACATTAATTTATTTATTTATATAACAATAAAATTGGTTGCTACCTAAAAAACTTAACGCATACATTAATAGATTTACTGCTTTACATAAATACAATATATATATATATATAATTTTTTTTTGTCAACATCCGGCTCCTGAGCAATCAAGGTGTTCAGCAGATTGATCGCCTGGGTTGTGGGAGCACTGGCGTGGCGGGGCGACGATTGTAGTCTGATATGAAAAAAGGCACCTTTCATGTATTCCACCGTTAATTCAAAGCACGTGTGGGGCTGACCGTGTTGGTTAAATAAAACACCTACCAATACCTTTAGTCGAAAGAAATCTTTCAACCAGTCTTTACCAAGGGGTATCGTTTTACTCTGTAACTGGATTGTTGAGGTCAGATAGGCAGTCGCTCTAGGTGAATCCTCGTATTCATCTGCAACCGGTTAGACTGGACTCCGAACCCAATAGATAATAAATAAATAAAATAGTTGGAAAAAGGTTATTTTATATACTGGGTTACTGGTAACTCGACGTATTCCTTGCAGGACGTCATAGTAGGGTTAAAATGCAACAAATTAAGCCACCAAATGTTCTCGTAAATACGTCTCGCAGGTCCACCTAGGAGGTTGTCGGCTACTTAACCAGGCTTGCCTATGGTTACCTTAATAAATTAAGGCCTCCAGCCAGGGCTTAAAAACTTATAAGCTAGGTGGTGACTACACGCTAAGGGCACCCCTTGTGTGGTAAGGACCTCGGCTAAGGGCATCGCTGGGGGAGGGCAGCTCGGGTCAGGCTGGATCGGAATTATTATTAGGGGATGAATTTAAAACTACCGGCTCAGCGGCGTGGATTGGCTCGAGCAAGGGACGTGTATTGGGGCGTCGCGTTGGGCCTCAGCGTCGAGAATGGAAGGACGGCGGTCTAGTTCTGTGTTTTCTGAGGGTACTGGTAGCCTTGGTCTCCTGAAGGAGAGTAGTGGCATCGTCGGGGATAATTAATGTATGCCTCAGGCGGCGAATCTTACTCATGCGGGAGGGAGTAAAGCGGGCGGCCGCTTTTATCAGAGGATTGGTGTGCTTTATGCCACAGTCAAAGAAACGTTTTGCAAGGCGTTCATGAACTGCTGGATAATGGGCATTTTAAGGTCAAGGTGAAAGTTCTCATTACGGACATTTCCGTAACATTTCTGAAGAAACGGTTCTGGAGGGTTTGCATCTTATGAACTTTGCGTGTGCAAATACGACGCAGGCATAGTTCATGATGGGAAAGATGACTGCGTTGTAGACGAGCAATTTGCACTTAAGTGACAATATGCTGCGGGTGGTGAGAATGAATTGAAGCCTACCGAGAGTGAAAAAGGCGCGCGAACGAAGGTGGTGGTCGGCGAATAGAGCCAACTGAGCGTTTTTACTATTGGGGATGTCGCTGGTGAACAGCTTGAAGATTAGGGGACATAACACGAAGCCCTGAAGGACTCCCGCGGGAATAGGGTGAGAGGATGAGAGTGCACCTTCGATGCGTTAGTGAAAAGTGCGATTCGAGCAAAAGTCCCGTAAGATGAGTACGAGACGATCCGGCACTCCGAATTGGTAAAGCTTTATAATAAGCCTTTGTGCCAGACTTTATCGAATGCTTTCGCTATGTCGACGAATAGCACGCCCATCATCGCGTTTCATTGGAGACCCACACTTAAGTGCTCTGCGATACGGTGGACCTGTTGGATGCACGAGTGTTGGGTTCGGGAACCAAACTGCTTATTGGGGATGAGGCTCTTTGCTTCAGCATAGTCTTTGAGACGCTTATGAATAAGCCTCTCGTAGATTTTGCCGAGAACATTGAGCAGACTAATGAGAGTTGGGAAAGGGCTAGGCAGGTAAGCTAAAGTCGAAAAAATGGTAAGCGCGTGTTTCTGTTTGCTAATAACAACAAACCGCGATCACCAACTTATTCCACTCAAATCTGTGAAGTTTTTTCCCTAGATACCACCCTCAGACGTTTATCCACATGATCCTGATATGATCGTGACAAGATATCGTTTGAACTGTAAAAGAGACTGTAACCTCTGAGTTTGTTTCGGTGTATCGTTTCAAAGTAGACAAATAGGAAACACCGAACTGCGGGGTAATTGGGTTACACACTGACAGTAGTAGTGATCTTCATTTATACAGTTCAATAACATTCTTAGGCCTATTCCTGTACAATAGATCAAATACACTAAGTATCTATAAACTAAATTACTGTAGCTGTAAAAAAGATATTTAAATATTGACTAACCATCGACTATGCACAGTCAGAAGACCTGCTTATTATCTGCAAACAGAACTGCTAACTTGCTATTTCACTTTTATTTACGTATGTTTTTATTTAGGTTTAACGTTATATTCATTTTTAATTTATTACATTAAGTATTTATGCACTTTCTAGCCTGAAGCTCAGGTTCAACCTAATTCAGGCAAATTAGCAACTGTGCGCTGTTTTAATTGTTAAGGTATTCATTGTAAATGTATCCCCTTTTTATAATATACGATTTTATTATTATTATTCATTGTGTTATTTAGAAAGAAAGAAAGAAAGAAAAATAGATTTATATGTCACAGAAACACGTGCATACTAAAAACTAATTAGCTCTAATAAGTAAGAAAAAAAAAGTAAAAATAACAAAGAGATCTCTAACCACGAGCACAAAACAGAAATCGTCGACAGCTGCACGTCATGACTGTGACAAGAAGGCTTCCACTCAGCATGATGCTGTGCTATGGGGGAACCACAGTACGGCGCTGATTTTCAGTGGTTACCCGAAAAGGAGATCCCGAAAGGATTTACCTTGTTGAGCAGATATTTTTTTCCAACATATGAAGCAACGGATTGGCAATATCCTTCAAAATGATTCAGTTGCTATATGAAAGTGTGTGACGCATTTAGGGTGCTGATCTAGCTCAAAAATATTATTATTGTTCGACTGTTATTTACAGCCCATTGACGAAATAATTATTATTTATATTTGGTCACGACAATTAAGCCTGCCTATTGGGGCAGCGGGAAAGTGCAAGATTAATCAACCAAACTTTACACTTGACCGGTCTTCTCCACTTCAGTGGACAGCCAGCCTAAGCTTGTGCTCAATGCGAGTAGATGTTAACGAGTTATAAGGATATAAAAATATTCATAATTACATAAGTTATTTTTCACTTAGTTTTTTTTTTGGAAGTCGGGTTTTTTTTTTTGTTTTTGGTAAAATATTTTTATATATTATGTAGTGACGTACCAACAGCAACGGTACAAATTAGGCGTTGGGTCAACCCTAATCACCAGCAAGTACATAACAACAAGATCTTAACCCTTCCGACGATACTTAGCAACAAAAACCACGGAACCCTTTGATGCGGTCGCGGGACCCTTTAACATGTCGCTCTCTATTTTTACACTTGGGCTGAAAGCAAGTGGAAGATGTTTCATTCAACCCAGTACATTTACGAGCAGAATGGCAGGTGTGTACTCGGTTTAAGCGGTTTGAAAAACTTAAACAACGTTTGTTGTACACACATACACGCAGAAACTACAGAACGCCATCTGCTCATATCCTTACATACTTTTTTGCTGAGTTCGGTCTGTTTTCATAAAATTTCCACTTTATTTAAAATAAGATCTAATGAAGATTCTGTTTACAATATTAATTTATTTTTACACCACCTAATACAATCAATATATGTTGGTGCGCACAAAACGTAGTTCTGAATTTCACTTTAAAATGATGTGAAGAAAGAAGAAAGGCAAAAAAGAAGAAATATGTTTTATACTAAGGTCTAAAATTCACCGTTTCAATTCATACTATAAATCGATTCGTTTTCGCAGGTACAAAACTCTCGCTACTAAACTCTGTGTTTACTGGTAGTTATTTTAAAACTAATTCTACAATAAAACCAGTCAGTTATTTGAACGAAAAAATGCTTTTATATCGACCGATATCAAATTTTAGGAATGGCTACGCCCGTGAAACCTTATCTCCTCAATCCGGCCCTGTGCTACTATATTTAGTTTGATGGCAACGCTTTTCAGATAACTTACAATGTAAAGAGGTCATAGCAAGTTACGTCACTTGCCTAATCCTCAATTTTCGTCTTCACTGACTTTAGTACAAACTATAAAATGGAATAAAAATTATAAATAATAATATTAAAAGTGTTTATTTCTCACCACAAGCCAAAAAAATACAAACAATATTTTACACACAAAAAATTGCTAACGATTTATGGTTGTGGATCGCTGGTGCCTGTGGTAGGTAGTAACACCTGCATTACAGGTCACCAGGTCCCCACCTGCTCATGATTACATATTTGATAGCTTAACATCTGATATCACAACAAGTAACATAAGTTTCAAACAATTAGTGAGCTTATTATTAGAGTAAAAAATAAATAAAACGAATTAAAGGGATTACTTATTAATTGTAAATTACGATCTTATATTCATTAAATTAATTAATATAAGACCTGCACCTTACTATCAATCTCAATCTGAATAATTTTGAAGGATATTGCTAATCCATTGATTCGTATGTTTGAAAAATTTGTCTGCTCAAAAACGTAAATAACGCAATGAATGTTGTTGAACTGTCACAATGAAAACTATTGTCTTACGCAATCACCTCAGTGGCTGTACTAAAAATATTTGTGATTCAGTAAGGTAGGGTAACCAAATGGTATCCAAGACAAAATAAAAGAAAGAAAGGGAGGCAGTGGCTTAGATGGGAGGAGGGTATCCGGAAAATAGCTGGTGTTATTTGAAGGAGGATGACCCATAATCTGAAAGGGTGGTTTAGGGGAGGCCTTTGTGGAAACACATGACAAATAATTATATTAATTATTTAAGTTAAATAAGATACTAATTTATATTTTTAGTTTCGTTTACCTACTTTCATATTCATGTTTTGTAAGATTGTGTAACAAAGGCTATTGTTATTAGGTAGGGTAACGTAAACGTTAAGCTTTGTCACCCGTCGAAAATATACCAAGCCCCGCATAGGATTATGATTTTGTTTAAATAATTATGTTTCTTTTAACTCATAACAGTTCCTCTGTCATGAGATTTCTGCTCTTTTGAAAATGCTTAAAGACAAATGAAGACCAATGACACAGTGTTTATCTTATCATTTATAAACCCACATAAATGTGGAACTTTGTATTTTTGGATGTTGACCTATACCCGGTTTGTATTAAGTTCCTAGATAAATTCTCATTTGCTATTTAATAAAGTTATGCATAAGATAAACGTCACTCACAACAACAATCACGCAAAAACGGCTGAACGAATAGGCACACAGATAGTTTATAAACTGGATTAAACACATATGATTATTTTTATCCCGTGGGGTAATTTCCGACATCAACGCGGGATAAGCCGCGGGAAGAAGGTAGTTAAAAATAATTCAAATAAATAATATTTTTTATAACACTACATAACTTTGCGTTATGCTCGTGAACGGGTGCTGCTTGTGGTGACAGGTCATCTTGCTGACTATGGTTTTGTTATTGTTATTAGTAATTAATGATTCTTTATTTTACTTCGAAGGTCCTAGTTTATCATTTGTGGCTACAAGTTACAGCTATATACATATAAACATAATGCAGCATTGTATATGTAAGCGGGCACGCCCTTTATGCCAGGAGGCTTTTTGTTCTGTTTGTGTTTTTGTTTTTTAATTTATTTATTTCTGCTTGAGTATAGTTTTAAATATTGGCGTGTGCTAGCTGACATATGGCAAATAATTTTAATATTTTTGTTTTTCGTAATGTTAATTACTTATTACTATATAGAATCCAGTTCTTCTAACTGAACTGACAGCAGTACTGCTGGGGAGTTTGTTCCGCCACTTCTTCTTCCCAGCTAAAGCACTAGGAAGTGGTGAAGGGTGGGCGTTTTGGGGGGACTGTCTTATGTGATTTTGACGTTCAAAAAGTGCTGATTCTCAGCCTAATTTGAATATTAATGACTTTTGATTTTGATTTTGAACAATAAATGTAGGCTTACTTGCATATTAATTGCGCAACACGTAGGTAAGTACACGATCGTAATAGATTTCAATTTGACAGTTCAACAATATACATTGGTCTGTATGTTTAGAAAATCTGTCTTCTCGCCAAATAGATTTACACTACCATGTACCTATATTGTTGAATTGTCTAAATGAAATATATTAGGATTGCGAAATTGCTAAAGTAAGGGGAGATTCGAATGGTATCGAAGTGTGAATCAACGATGCAATGGTTTTGATCAAAAACAAATGAGAACGCTTTCCAATTCTGTGCGGCCATTAGTTGCGTAAGGTTCAAAACACAGTTAATTATGTGAATGTATGCTTATTATAAATAAAAGTCGCTTTTCGCGCCTGTCATTGTGACCGCGTTATTCTTACTACCATTTAGAGAATCTTTTCCGGAATGTATATTTGTATGATAATTAAACCAGGCAAAGCAGGGACGGGTCACTAGTTTACTATAAAGCTCTGGCCATACTGAGGCGAAAATTTCCGGCGTGGAATTCGCTTTGGTCACGTGCTCGTTGGCGTTAATTCCGTACTAACGTATCCCTTTGTTTTCGCCCTGGTTAATAATACTAGTTCGAGTCAGAATATGTAATTACGCCAATAAACAATACATAGGAACAAGGCAGTGGTAAATATACATTATATCGTAAAATAATATTTGGACTAGTATCATTAATCAAAGACCACGTGACCGCGTTCCTATTAACATTCTGTCTCTTATTTCTTCTTGCATGCCTCAGTAACACCTACTTAATCCTACTTTTAACTCAAATATGCAAACCACTATTCGTACCCGATCCTCGGAATCCCATCAACCCTGTAAGATACCCAAACATTTCTTAATAATGCAGGCACATTAAAACTTCAGCCTCAATAAAACTGAAACAAGAATATCTTGCCCAATTATTCGCCAAGAATTCGGACCAATAGCCTCTAGGGGAAGTTTCGTTAATAATCTGAACCGATAAATACAAGTTAAATAAAGTCGGTGTTTGTCGAGTGAGATTGGATAGGGAGTTTGAGTATTTCAGCTTATTTAAACTGTTAATAATTTCAAGTTTCAGTTAATTAATGACCGGTTTTTTGTCCGTCATCACCGAAATGGGTTAAAGTATTAATCTAATTTGTTAATTTAAGGCCGGTCCGCCGGTGGTCCGTGTTGCTCTATGATTTAAGGTGATGGAACAGAAAACATTGCATGAACTGCATGGCGTGTATGTATATGCTGATATGACTACATCAAAACTCATCATTCTCCTGTCCTTATATTTATTTGTGGTCGGCGCAGCATGTACCTATTTTTCTTCCATACTCATTATATTAGTCATCAATCTCGGTAGTCACTCCCTTTCTAGCCATATCACGTTTCACACAGTTGATCCATAGTTCTTTTGTCCTCCCCCTACAAAATCAAAACTCACCAGCAATTATGTCTTTTTATTTTAAAAGAAACAAGCTACTTTTATGTAATTGACTAAGCACTATCAAATACAATGTCAAGGATAAAAACAAAAATATATTATTAAAAGGAGTCCCTTTGGTAAGACCCCTCTTTGGTAAGACCCCTCTTTGAGGAATGGCTAGAGAGGCGTCACGGCGTCCTCACCTACCGCCTGACGCAGGTCCTCACCGGACACGGAAGCTTCGGGAGGTTCCTGCACATCATCAGGCGGGAGGAAACGCCCGGGTGTCACCACTGTGATGATCGCCCCGAGGACACGGTGGAGCATACGGTGGGGGCCTGCCCTGCATGGGCGGAGCACCGCCGTGTCCTCGTAGAGGCGATCGGCAGCGGCGGCGACCTCTCACGCCCGGCCTTGGTTCAAGCCATGGTCCGGGGCGAGGGGGAGTGGGAGGCAGTCGCCTCCTTCTGCGAAGCAGTCATGCTAGCGAAGGAGGTGGCGGGACGGGAGAGGGAGAGAGTCTCCCGTCCAAGCCGCCGCAGTGGACGCTCCGGGCGTCGGGAGCCGCGTGACGACTCCCGGCCACCGTAGGCGCGGGCCTGCGGGCGGTGAGTAATGGGTAGCTCACCGTACGATCAGGATCAGGCCCGTGCCGGACGGCGCGTACGTGTTCCACGCGCGCCTCAAAGTGATGTCAGCATCGAAGAGGGGGCCCACTAGGGCCCAAGCCTGCCGGGAAAGCGGGATCATCCATAAGGGGTACCGCTGACCCGGAACATAAAGGGCCAAGGAAGGAACACGGGTGGGTTTTAGTCAGTAAGAGTCTGACACTCCCTTCCGCTCCACCCAGAGCGGGAGGGGTCATTTGATGATTTCCCATCCTCAAAAAAAAAAAAAAAAAAAAAAGGAGTCCCTTTAGGCAAGGTTCCGAAGATACTGGCAGCGTTCCCCCTTTGAATAGCTAGACTAATTCTTTGTCCGATGTAGCTGCCAGCTCTTCGGTCTCCTGTGATGTCGACTAACCTTTTTGCTATTTCCATAAAAAGCTTTGTAGCGCTAGGACCCCACGGACCAAGGGTCTCGACACCGAATGGGACAAAACCATATTCGGAGCCTAGACCATGTCTTTTTATTATACAGCACCATTATTAACATGCAATTGAAGGAAAAGAGCTCGTCCTCCATCTACGTCCGTTGTCAACATCGCCATTTCTTCCACTGTTTGCATACATTATTTTCGTAGTCCTGATGATGTCATTAGCAAACTGTGTCATGACCTTGACGTGTGCTGCCCAGATTTTCCATCTTTTACTACATAACTATGGTATTATCAATAAAAACAAAGTACTGCGATAAAACTCACCAGCCCTTGGATACTTTTATGCAGGCACAAAAATGCCACAGGAAATCAGGCACAGGATTTCCATGGCGCTAAGAAGAGGAATAACTTTCCCTCTTCCTGTGAGTTGGTGTTAACGTTAACGTTAACTCCAGTCGTGTTCAGGTCTCCTAGTACAGAAACCAGTCTCCCACATAGATTATAATTCGCTTATGTACTCTTTGAATTATGTATATTATACCTTGAATATTTCTATGTGAGAGAGAAAATAAACTTTTTGTATTGTATTGTATTGTATTGTATTCTTCCGCAGCCCCACACTGGCTGGTCTATCCGGGCCTCGTCTCCTGCACGGGGTAGTGAGGTGTTCAACTACCCCGTGCATCGCCTCAGAGGCGCGCGCCGACACCCGCGCGCGCCTCCGCCTTGGGTCCATCGAAAAGGGGGCGGGGACTTCCCTAAGTCCCTCGCCCCTGGACCCATTCATGGGGGCCGGAAAAGGGCATTGTCCGCCCAGCGACAAGCGTGTCGTCCGCATAACACGTCAAGTCGGCGCCCGACAGGAGCTCACCTCTCAGCACCCACCCCACCACCGATGTGCCTCCCTGATGCAACTCCAGGGCAGGGTATTAAAGGCATTGGCGATGTCTAAAGACACCGCCAAGACGACCCTACCCCGGGCCTCAGCATCCCCCATCGTGAGGGCCCGCACGCGCATGATGGCGTCCACCGTTGATGTCCGCCGCCCTTGGGCGGGCGGCGGGGTCTGTCATACTCTAACTGACTAAAAACCACCCCGGTGTTCCATCTCACACCTACGCCGGGGGTCGCGGGAATGTACGATCCTTCCGCAACCCCCAACTGGTGCCGGCCCGCGACCGCGGGCCGCTTCGGGCCTGGGGGGGGAGTGAGGTGTTTGACTCCCCCCGCAAGTCTAAGAAGGGCGCGCGTGGAACACTACGCGCCGCCACCTCGGGTCCTGATGTGTGGGAGATGACGGGTGTCCCCGAGTCCATCGCCCCTGGATCCATTTAGGGGGGCTGGAAGAGGGCGTTGTCCGCCCTCTGCCGACGCCCAGTGTGCCTTCTGCGGGCTGGGTGAGTGGACGAGATCTCCCTCTCCCTTTCCGCAGCCTCCTTTTGCGAGATGATTGTTTCGCAGAAGGAAACCACCGCGTCCCAGGACTCGTCGCTGCCGACCATCGACTCGACTACGGCCAGCAGCGAGAAGTCACTGCCTACTTCTGAGATGAGGGCACGGCGCGGCTCCTCGTAAGCGGCACACTCTGCCAGCGTATGCCGCGCCGTGTCCTCCCGGCAGTCGACGCAGTGGTGACACCAGGCGTCCGGCTCCCTACTTATGCGTCACAGGTACTTCCGGAAGCAACCATACCCCGACAACACCGGCGTCGCCCGAAACGACAGGGAGCCGTGCCTCCTCCCGAGCCAGCGTTCGAGCACCGGCTGGACCGCCTCGATGGTGACGAGAGCTGAGACCGACGCTGCTCCATGTGTCGCTGCATCGGTCCCTCGCCCCGCGCCCTCGCCGTACCGATACAATGACGCGAGTACTTTCGCCTCGAGGTCCCAGGGCGGGGATCCGGCCAACGTTGCGAGCGCGCCAGCCGCGCCCAGCAACTTGGGCGCCAGCCGTCGGTTGTGGGGCCCGAAGTCCCACCGGCTGTCGAGCACCAATCCTAGGTACTTCATGGATGGCCGAAAGCCTCGATCAACATCTCTCGAAGCTCTCGTAAGGCGGTTGGATCAAGGGCCTAATTCAGAAGGCAGTACTCGGTACGGCTCGTATCGTGAGGAGGTTCTTGTGTCTGGAGCCCTAACCACCAGGAGCTTGGACCCTGCTTCCGATGCCGGCGGACTACAATTTTTTATATTTTTTAATGTTTTTTAAATGATTTATTTTTATTTAAAAATGTATTTAATAAGTATAAAAATAATTAACGAAATATATACTTTAATACACAATATTATTTCGCATAACTCATTGCTCCTTTTAATCCAGATATATAAAGTAGTTCCGCTGGGATGCGTATGAATTCAAGGGAAAATGTTTTCAGAACGTTTCAAAGGTGAGGTCATGACAGTCCGTAAGACTAATATTTTAAAATTAATCCGCGCTATTTTTGACAGGAGTCACTTAGTAAGGCAAGTTACAAAAAGCCCGCAGAATCTCCCAAGGGTCACACTAGGCCGTCTGAGAACCCGCAACGAAAATAATTACATGAAATATAGATAGCCGTGTAGAGGGTGTAACTTAGAACTAGGGATGAAATATTATAGACAGGCGATGATAAATATTAGGCTGTCTAATGGTAAAAAAAGCTGCTACGTTTTGTTTTTTGACTAAGTAAGAGGAGCAATGTATATTTCTGTCAAATAAAATTAGTTGGAGCTGTAATAAAAGTTGTGTACTGGCTAAAACCTGACCTAAAAAACGCCACTGATGCCGTGATTGGCGTAGCCAGTGTAGCCACGCACTGAGCCCCACTCTCTTAACGTAATAAAATATTTTATTTATTTATTTTTCGACTCAAAAGGAGAAAAAGAAGACTAATGGTGTGGGTTCATGATAAAAATATACTATTTTAAATAGTGCAACCCTTGACAGAGCGCTGACATTTAAGAGCCATGAGCCTGAAAACCAAGAAAATTGTCGTTTCCCGTAACAACTCCGCTCAGGCGCCTGGGGTGCTTCACCTTAAGTACTCCGGACTGATCTAGCACTCTGCTTCTCTGCGGGCGAATATGACATTGTTCCATCCACGCCTAGGAAGTAGATGTTGATCTGAACGAAATATACCCAACAATCAAGGCGGCCTCAAACAGACCCTGGTCAGCGCACTATACAGTTTAAAAATTCTTTATTTCTCAAAGATTACAAATCACTTACGAGGAAAAATAAGATAAAAACAAAACTTAAGTAATTTAAATTACAGATGATAGACGGTATTCTTAAAAAAAAAGAAACAAAGTTACATTTCTGTATTGGTAGGTAATTTCAATTAACTTTGTCATTGGGCAACAGTTTTTGAACAAATAAAAGGGATGGTTACTATATCTCACAGCACCTCCACAAGTCCGAAAAGAGCGCAGTGGAGAAACATAAACAGGAGTCTGACACTAGACTATTTGGCGCACAACTACCAACGCAACGGCTAAAAAGCAGGCACAGTTTCTTAAAATCGACAGCGTCTCTACCAAGAAACCCGGTCGACGCCCGCTGCAAACTATGGCAGGATACCTTTTCCACACGTACTCACTATCTACCACCAAACAAGCATCTTGCTGATGGATGCAACCTTCCTGAACCATCTTCGAACCCAAGTGGGAAGGTGTAAGTCAAACCTCGTAAAATGAGGCTACACTGAACGGTAGCAGGGTGTGCTGTGTCCAAAACTGTGCTCCATCTCCTATCCTGCCCTCTTTGCCCCAAAACACGCAGCAAAAGTGACCTCTGCACTGCCACCGATGACGCTGAACTGGCGACGTTTTGGGCCTACAAAGATTGAATAACTGTCGTGTCGGCGACGCGCAGAAGTCTTCTTCTGCGTGTCGCTGGCACGACAGTAGTCAAACTTTCTTCTTAGAAGTCCAAGTGTTTCGTTAGTTTCACTATAATAAAAAATGGAATTCTATTTTCAAATTAAGTCGTTCGTTTATTGATTAGTGTTTTGATTTCACTACATTTGTATATTTTTCATCAATAAGTAAGCTTACGAGTAATTAATATGGAATAATAGTTCCGTCGTGGTAGCAATGCCGCACAAACGGCTCGCAACATTAATTGCGTGTACGGAGTGAACACTACAAACGAACGCACAACACGTTATTGGTTTGAACGCTTCCGACATGGAAATTTTGATCTAAAAATTAATTCCGTGGTCGCCCGAAACTAAAGTCAACAACGACGACTTCAATGCGATAGTGAAAACTGACGATACTTTTACTGACGGCGTTAGCAGCAGCTTTCAACGTTAGGATCAACACAATATTGGTCCATTTGCGTCAGATTGGCAAGGTAAAAAAACTTGATAAGTGGGTGCCGCACGAACTGAACGATCGCACGACAAATGCATTGAAGTATGCCATGCGTTGTTTAACAGACACAGAAACGAAGGGATTTTGAACCATTTTTAACTGGTCACTTGCGATGAAAAATGGATTCTTTTTGATAATCGTAAGCGGTCATCATGTTGGTTAGACCCTGGTTCAGCGCCTAGGCAATGCCCCAAACAAAAACTTACCCCTAAAAAGTCATGCTCACTGTTTGGTGGTCTAGTGCCAGTATAATTCATTACAGCTTCTTACCGAATGGCACCAGCATGACTGCGGATGTGTACTATGAGGAACTGGACACAATGATGGAGAAGCTCGCAAATCTCCGGCCAGCTTTGGTTAATCGCTCGTCCGCGCTGCTCCTACACGACAACGCTCGACCTCATACGGCACAACAGACGGTCTCTAAGCTACAAGAGCTAGGGTTGGAAGTGTTGCGTCATCCACCGTACTTACCAGACCTTGCACAGACAGACTTGATGAAGTTGTCAAAAACTTGGAAAAAAAAGAAACTTTTTCCAAAATTTGGACAACTTCTTGGCAGGGAAAAAAATCAATAGCCGAGAGGCAGTACGAAATGCCTTTGAAGAGTTTGTTTGCTCCCGTACACCAGACTTCTTCAAGAAGGGCATTGAAAAATTACCACTGCCCTGGCAGAGATGTATCGATAGCATGGGTGCATATTTTAATTGAAATAAAAAATATTTATATAAAAATGATTTTAACTTTCTGAATACTAAACGGCAGTTTCGTAGGTAAAAAAAAACAATATATACTAACACCTAAAACTTCCATCAAACATTTAACTAAATAATTTTTCCTGTAAATGGGTTTTAGGTGGTAACTAAGGCTATGTTACTATAAGGCATATTTATCACGGTAAGATTTTTGGCAGAAAAATAAAACGGCACAGGATAGGCTTTACCAAAAGTGGTCATCGTATTAGTTATTCAGCAGCTTGAGTATCAGGATTGTGCCGGAATGGCCGAAATATAACAGTTCACTGTGAACGAGGTACGAAATGGCTCCTTGACATCATTTCTCATCGGAAGACAGCCGCCACTCAACCGTCACCGTCGATGCGGTACCCTGCTAGATTGACTGTAATCAGCCAGTGTCACTCTTAAACGACCTTTGGTGGTTTCAGTACCTTTATAACAAAACTATACGGCGCCACTTGCTGTGTCGTTGCTGTGTAAAAAGTTATCACAGCAAGTTAATGCTCACTGTTAAGGTTGTTTTTAGCTAAAATATAACCTAAACCTAAAATATAACCTGTCATCGATGAATTGATTTTACTTGAGAACGCATATCAAAACTCCCTTTATTTTCCCCCCAAAAATCCAATACACAGTTCTTCATGAATGATCTCGGTTCTTTAGTTTATTTACTTAGTAAAATAAGACAGACTTCAGAAATTCGGTCAAGTGTGCCCTTTAGTTAAGCCGTGAGAAGATCTAATTAAAGTCAGTTTCTGTTAAAATTATGATGTTTGCGTTCACTTGGTTTACATGATAGTGGTTTACTGAAAGTGCTTGTTACCCTTTTACATCAACTGTAGGTGAATGCTTGTGGACTCGTTGAGACTTCACGCAGACTGGGCTCGCTGTAACGTGGCGAACGTGGCCTTTTTAAATTAAATAAAAAGCTGTCGATAACACATTTCTTTAACAACAACATTACCAGTTTTTTTAGGTAATACCTTAAACTTCCACGAAAAAAAGGTTACTCATTCTTACAACTCAATTACGCTAAAAGTCACTGGATACAGAAAAGTTAATATCACAATTTCGTAGAGTAGTTATTAGTAAGTGGTTGCGACTATTAGATTTACGAGTTGAGGTGTATTTGATGCAGCATAGGTACCTATGCGGTGGAGGGAAGGTCGTCTCCGTCGAAGGTCGAAGACCGTCTCCCCCACAGTTGGACAAATCATCATTTGTCCAACTGTGGGGGAGACGGTGAGGAATTTGAATGAAAGCGTTGGAGTAAATTAAGACACGGTTAAAGAAGGGTGATATTTTATTAATGAAGTGTGGATCTACGTGTCTTCATTCAGATAGTTGAATGAGGATTGAAAGTTAGTAATTGTATGTTAAATCATTAGATTGGGGGTTTAAGTAGTTACGTATACCTTAAGTTTTTCCAAACTTTATTAGGGTCAGCTTCGTCTGAATTACAAAATATAAAGCAACAGTTTTGAGATTAAAAGATTAATTTATACGTTCATACGCCATTCATACGCTCTAATGAAGATATTGAAAAATGGTATAAGCAGGTTTAAAAAATACTTTTTCCAACTATGCTAAAAATAAAGTCCCATTCTTCCCTATTTTACCCTATAAAGAACCAGAGAGATCAATTAACACAAACTCCGAAGTGCTAACTACTTTCCTACAATTTATAGACTAAACCGTTCTAGACAAAGTGCAAAAGGATGACCTCATCATTCTTAGTGTCTAATCTTGAGAAATACTGCTTCTAACGAGAATGTTTGTCTAGCTATGAGAGAGAAAGAAATTAATTCTTGGGATTGTTTTCTGAAGATAGCTGCCAGGCTGTAATTACGTTTTGCAGCGTTATGCTCTATGATATTGTTCTGTAATTGAATTAAAAGACTCAATGTATCAGCTGGTTATAACATATACTGCTGAAAATTTGCATTAAAATGGAGTGTTCACTTTGTCACATTTTGTTTTTTTTGTGGACCTTTTCAAGTATGAGACAAAATCAAGTACGTTTGTCCCATTTCACCGGAAAATAGGAAAGGTTTTTATTACAATAATTATGCTGGTGGGCAGATTATTTCATTTTCCTTACGAAGACTGTCACAATACCAAGCCAACGATTTTTACTCTCTCCTGAGATTCTTATGACAGAAGTCCTTAGTAATCTTATTATTTAGTTACAAGACCCAGACATTTCTACCATTAGGTACAATAACACATACTTACGTAGGTACTTAAATAGCCATAATCTGCCTTTAAACGTTTCCACTGGTGGGACACAAGCAGTTACTAGGTGTGAAATGTCTTCAAATTTTTGGTTTTACGAGTAGATCATGCCGGTTTTCTCACGATGTTTTCCTTCACCGGTCACGGAGCAGCTCTGATGAAATAAATTACACAAAGTAAAGCCTGTATTCAAACTCACTTACGAGTAAGTCAGGTTCGTTACCAATGGGCCACCACTGGTACTTACATATTCACCGTATATTACAACCATAATCATAATTATCCTTAATTGTAAGAGCGGATGTTTGAAAGCTAACGATCAAACTTGATATGTCGTCATTAAATTGTTAGAGTTAAGATTTTAGACGATCAAAGTGTTGAACGAACTACTGATAACGAGATCAAAGAAATAAGCCTACATTACATCAGGTAGGTAGTTTATGTACGAACGTGATAAAATTCTATAAGTTTAAAAATGTATGCACCTACCCACATAATTTTAAGGGTTTCAGACAAACAAACCGAGCTTATAGTTTTGATCATGATCTCCAGTATTCATTAGTGAGACAATGATGTCCTTCCTACTTTAATTGGTGGCCTATTAACACCATATTTGTTTGGTACAAACTAAGCCCGTTCGTCCAAGACGCGACTCAAAAGTAAGCAATTTCAAACTCAACTTAACGATAAGCAGCCAGAATATACAGCACTAGTATTCATGGCAGCCAATGCACGATGCGACTTACCAACGCGATATATTAACTAACTAGTTTTCGATTGGTTGGGTCGGGTACGGACCGCCATTGAAATACTACTGGCTACTCATTGGTGATTTGAGTTTGGAACACGTTACTTTAAAGGAGTGCCGTACGCGATGGGTCTTCGGTAGTTGTTATACAGGGTTATTTGTAATATGTCGGCAATCCACTGAGGGGATATAAGAGAGAACCTTTGCAACTAAATTACCCCTAATTATGCAAATTGTCAACGATTTTTGAGTAATTTGACATTTTATATTTTTTCGGTGGTATGCGACTTTAAAAATGTATTAAACAAAACAATGCATGTTTTTTTTTTCATTAGTATTATTATCTGCTTCTAATTCAATACAAACTAATCAACCATAAAATGATAAAATGAAAATTATCTTTAATAGTTCTTAAATTTATTGAGGGTTATTTGACTAAAATGGTCGATTTCTGCCATTTGTACCTTATTGGCAGGACAGTCCAAAAACATGTACAACTTCTCAGCTATTCAAAAAGATACATTAAGTTACCAGATATCTTCAAAAAAATATAAAATGTCAAATTACTTGAAAGTGGTTGACATTTGCATAGGGTTCATAAGGAGTTATTTGATTGCAAATAACCTCCCCTACATCCCTTTAATTGATGAAAATACATAATTACCAATAACCCTGTATATTTTTTTTTTTTTATGAAGATAACTTTTTGGACCCACACAGTAGCTGTTAGCAATAATTAATTCTATGTTAGTCCGATACCGCGAGACTAGTCTATTTCAGTTACTTTCATGGTATCATGTCTTACGGTATTTTATTATGGGGACGGACTGCTGATGTTAAGTATATTTTTATTCCGCAGAGAAGAGCCATCAGTGCAATATTTGGGCTCCGAAGGCACGATTCTATAAGGAAACGGTTTAAAGACAAAAACATCATTACGGTACCTCATCAATATATCTATGAAAACATCATGTACGTAAAGAAAAAAAACATTTTTTTTTGTAAAAGAGGTGAACGACACAACTATAGGACTAGTTATATGGACCAATTAGTTTAACTACATTTCAGACTGGCAAAAATAGACTCATCCGGCATGGGGTACTGTTTAAAATGTAACAATAAAATACCTCCCCACATGCTCCAACTGAATGATTCGAAATTTAAATCTTGCATAAAACACACACTATACAGCCAAGCAAACTTTATTATTTATTACATCGCTAACAAAATTGCTATGCTAACGCTGGTCCTGCTCCACAATGGCGCATAAACTAATTAATAAATAATAATAAAATTTATTTCGCTCTCAGACTCCAACAAAAACTTAATCTATGTACAGTACTTGAACAGCAGCACATAATTGATGATCTACCAACTCCCAAACTAAGCCGAGGTTGTATTTTAGGAGAAATAAATTATACCATCTACATTAACCAAAAAGTGAGTAAAACTTATTAGCATTCGAAAATATTGTTGGAACTGCTGAACATTGTGAAAAATATGTCTGCATATTGCATATATGCAATATATATAGCAAATATATAATTGCATATATGCAATTACATAGCACATGTGTAAGAACAATGTACTAAAAAGCTTTCTACTGGGTTCGTCTTTCATTGACTTGAATGTGCCCTGGCGGCTGAGAGTATGTCATGCTCACTCAAATGTGTCGCTGGTGGTGGCGTGTGTATTGGATCATTAAGTTCCCTTCAAAATTTTTGAGCCGAATGGTGCTGATCCATACGTCATGTTCGTGAACGGGTGCCGTCAGTAGGGACCGATCATCTCTTAGCTGCCACGGCTTATTTTAATACCTGTTTTTTTTAATCTTTTTTATTACGGACGCTTATAACGTGCACGTCTCTCTACGTCGTTCTCACATGTATAATTTAAATATTAATGATGTAACCAATTTTTTGTGACAATATTTTGATTTAAAAGAGTGTCAATGGAGTTTCTTGTCCGTTCTTCTCCATAGGTACCTACTACGCTTTGGAATGGGCAACTAGCTTCATCTTTCTGACTGACCAATGCCTTGACAATTCAAAAGTGCATGTAGTTCGTTTATTTGAAATACATGCTTTGAGTTAAGTTGGGTTGAGTTGAGTCCTAAAGTAAACTAACCATAATATTAAATATCTATTCTCATTCATACCTAAAAAATGTATTATTTTCCTTAATAAAGACAAGTCATCAATAATAACAAAACAAAAAAAAAAAACAATTATAAATATACTTACATGTTATTGTAGTCCCAACATCTCGCAAGAGTTTTTACAGTACAATTACTGATCCAAGAACCAGGAGAAAGTAAGCAAGAAAGCAAATATGGTTTTCCGAGCAACAAAAACGTTTCTCCTAAATATTTGTATGTAAATAAAAACCCAGCGACGATCACATGTCGCATTTTCATTCCCAAATGAATATGAAAATGAACATTACGTTATGAACCGGGTCTTGACGACATACAAGATCAAGGCCTCCACAAAGTAACTACATTACTCATAAAAAAGTAAACAAGAATTCTTAGTAAACCGATATTTTTGTGTACAACGTGAACATAAAATTTAACGATAACACACATAAAAATGTAGCAAGTGAAACAAATATTTATGTGGAAGACACTAATAAAGGAAATTTTGTTTGTTAGTGCTGTTGCTATAATAAAGACAAGCTGTGTCAGTTCTCTCATTGTCTGTTCCAAAAGTATGTGATGAAAATGTAAACAAATGGATCAGAAAACGTATAATATAAGCCAATGTGTAGTGCCACTTACAAATTGAGCGCTAAGGTTTGATTTTTAGAATACCAAATTAAAATAAAAAAAATAAATACTCAATTTGAAATTTTGAAAAGTTTATAACACTTAAATTTTCATAAGTGATTCTTAAAGCACAATTTAATCACGTTAGGTTATCCAATCAATTTGTTGGAAAAAGTCGTGAGATATAACGTTGAAACCTCCGAAATACAGAATGTGTTACTAATTCCTTTTAGTGAGTGATTACGTAAGAATGTAACCCGAACAGTGTTTGTTTACACTTTCATCAGATGCTTTTGGAACAGACAATACATTGACTTTACTAAAACAAAACTGTTTCAGTATGGTAAAATAAAATGTAGGTATTTGGTAGCTTAACTACTTCTAAAACTGTGTTAGTAACAACTTGATGCTCGAAGAAAATGCACGTCCTTTTTCAATGTCCCTCGTTATAAAACCAACTTAGGCATGAATGCTCCGATGGCTAGGCTATCGTCGACGTACAAATTTTTTTGCAATCTTTATGATTTGGATATCTTCCACGACCATCCCAAGCGTTTAAGATCTAAGATCATAAATGAGGGAAAGACTGAAGACAACAAAATAAAAAAATAGTCAATGTTTATGTCGATGAGGGTATTCTCTCTACTACCGAGATTTTAGCTAGAGCTTTTGTTCGTCTATTGTTTTTGTTTTTTTATTTATTTTTGTAACGTGATTAATGTGCACGTCTATAATTGACGTAAACACTAATCCATGTCTCTGTTCTCTTTTATTTGTAAATGTTTGTGTTTGTATTGTTGATGCGCCTTAATAATAATGAATAAAATAATTATACAAGAAAAATAATAAAATACTAAATCAAAAACTCTCGGTCTATGAGCTTAAAAAGAAAAATGTCCTAAATCGCGTCGCCACGAGGGCTTCATTTCAAAAGGACCGCTCTCTTACAGAAGTTTTACCGGTTTTCAGTAGATTTAGAAATCTTTCACCTCGTTTTCCACCTCCCACGTGGGACGGGGAGCACGTGAACAAAATAAAAATGAAAGAAAAATGTTTGTAAATGCAAGTTGGAACAGCTGGATTGTATTACGTCAAACTCTGCGACTGCTGCATCGGATGGCACCGCTGTCTTTACGTGTTGGTAGTTTAACCCTCCGGCTAGTTGCAATGTAACTATATTTAATATTTTCCTACCCGTAAACTGGACTTCACTAAACACACTAACGAACTAACACAAAAGGTAATAAGCATGAATATTGAATCATACTTGATTAACCGTGCGGTGATTGGGTTGCCAATCAACGTCGCAAACATGGTACTAAAAATGTACTGTTTTACAAGAGTAAAACAACCTGTATTATTCACTCTGTATATTAATGAGTAAAACACCTGTATTATTTACCCTGTATAATAACACAGGGTGAATTTTTGAGACGGGGCAGTAAGGGCAGGTACCTTAACCGTTTTACTACAGAAAAACGGTCTAAGAAGGCTGTCCTTAACTTTTTGAGACATTTTGATCCGCATTTACGGATTTTGAAAAATCCTTTATAACCTCTTATCCTAGTGATTACGTGTGGTTTACCTTGTTGTTTTAGTGGTTCTAAAAGGCGACTTTAGAACATGGAGTCCTGAACAGGGCACGAAGATGCCTCTAGAGGCTGTATTGTCAACACTTTCCATACAAACCAGGGTTATCAGTGGTTGTAACGACTTATAGAAACTGGTGGTCCAGTGACAATTCGAACCATGCCTGTGACAACCATTAGCGCTCAATTGCGCTAATTTTGGACACAACAAGCCACAGCAAAGGCGTATCTAGTTGCTATAGCAGCGGCAGTGCGGCGATTCCGTGCTTAGTGGGGTCCTGGGTCAGACAAAGTGCTTTACATTATTCATTTCAAAACCTGCTTTAATTTGCATCGATGATTTTTCCTATAAGTAAAGCCAAATAGCACTGCAAATTAATTAAATCATTTACTAAAACCATCGCCAATTAACGCCTCCTGTATTTAATGAGGCTCTAATGCCATCAATGGACGCACAGAAAATGCCATCAAGCAGTAAAGCGCTGCCATTTATGTTAATGTAAATTGAAGATATATTTTTCAGCGCAGATGTCGCTTAAAGTTGAAAATGAATTTTAAAATAAATGGATTCTGAGCAATTCCAGGGGATAAGGCTAGGTAGGTACGCAAAGTGAGTTAAGTTATTTCTCGCTCATCTCTGCTCGCAAGGTCGTAATTCTTTGAGGAAACTGCAGCGAAATGCTTTAATGATGTTCAGGGGTTTCATTTCTCGCTCAGCTCACAGTATGACCTTGTCTCATCGCAATATATCCCTGAAAGTGCCTCATGACTAAGTGGGAGTTAAATATTGTACATTAGCATTTTTTGCATCGTCGCGACGCTTGCTTATTGCAAGATTTATGAAAGTGCGAGGTATTAAAGTAATTTAGCTGACTACGTTTTAATTTATATGCAGTTTTAAATTTTTTTGTGTGGGCCGTTTCTTAATTTGTAAATGGTTTAATTTTTGAGTTAAATTACGTGTAGAGAGTCCTTAATTTTCATGGAACGCTGTTGTCGGATTTTTGCATGAAGGAAATAATTACATCTCTTGTTTGAGGGTCTGGATGATTCAGAATTTGGGTATATTTTTCTGAGAACGCACCTTCGATTAGGTATCACCGGTTCCTGTGTAGATAATACCAATAAAAGGTACTAAGCAAGTGAAACAACGAACGCATACAACCCTAATCTCTTCAAAGGAAGAGTGAACAGGCTTCTTCTGGGTAAGCTCACTCCATCGTCGACTCTATCTCTGTCACCACTGACCTAGACTAAAGTCAAGAGCGAAGCCATTTTAATAAAATAATTAAAAAACAAAGGTTTCGATACAAATTAGTTGCTATTATAATAAGTTACTTCAAAGCGGCCAAGCCAACATTTTACATCAATATTTCTCCGTTACCTCTACAAAGTAGCCTGACATTGTTTTATTACCGACGTTACCAATATCCTAGAGTACTTAGGTACCTATAGCTACCTATATTGATCGAAATATCGAGACCAGGTGCTCCAATACTGTTAGAAGCCACAAGACCTATGTGTTATACAGCCACGTTTGCAGGATGTACCTAGGTACCGGCTTAACTTATTCAAGAAGGTGGATACTTGGGATGGCCGACTGCGTTTAAGCTCACGGTTAGAGAGTTAAACGCATTTTGTATGAAAATTACCACTTCTATTTGGCAGTTATTTTGCTGCTAAAAGAGCTAAAACAGTCGTATGTATGGGTCGGTCTGTTTATAATAGGCCCTGCCATGTTTTTCATAGATTAAGATTTAATAGAGAAAGCAAGTTTTACGTAGATGGCGTTAGTAGTCATGTAAGTAGTTTGTAGATTATGTTATAAGATTAAAACCTCCGCTTAACAAAATCAATAAACAATCCAAAAACAGCTTATTTACGAAAACTGTGAAACAGGCAAAATGCCAAGTTTTTCTGTAAAATATTATAATTATGCTTGACACGATCCTAAACTTTTGGTTAAAATATCTGCTGGCATTTCAGCTGTTTCCAGATAATCAATTTTAACAATTAATTTTTTACAGCCTCTCTAACGAAGTGATACCTAATATCTATGGGCTTTGATTTCCGATGAAATATTGGGTTCAAAAATAGTTTCTGTACACTTTGGTAATCATTATACAAAATAATTGGTTCTGAAGTGCCTAAAGATTCAAACAATAAGTTTTTAAAATAAATAGCTTCTTATCTAGAGCCCTTGTCGTGGAAATATATTCGGCTTCTGTTGAAGACAATACTAACTTTGTTTGTTTCCTATGTACACTCAGCTTAACGGTGTGGGTATCCCCCTTGAAAATTATTTACTTGAAAATACAAAAATACAAATACAATTGAAAATACAAATTATCTATTTGAACTTTATTAAATTATTTTTAACTATTGTGGTAGGGTGATTTTTATTATAGGTGCATCGTCTTCACATATAATTATATAATTGATGTATACAAAATATTGTAACACATTTTAAAAGAGTAACGGTGGCGTTTCTTGCCCATTCTTCTCCATACGAAACTACCTTTTGGAAGGGGCGACTAGAATCAATTCTATTTAAATGTAAATGTTGACGTTCAAAAGTGCCTTTTATGTGCCTATTTGAAATAAATGCTTTGACTTTGACTTTGATAGTTAATTTCAATACAACTGGGGTACCCAATTGATGCAGCCCACTGTACATTCAAAAGAGATTCATTTGATAATTTAAAACAAAACCTAAAAAAATATTTTCTTTCATTAAAATCTGAACCCCAACCTGCACCTGCATAACCCTCAATACTAGATTTATCTTTATAAAATATAAGACCATAGTTTTTAGTTCCTTTTAAATATTTTAAAATCCTTTTCAAATGTTTCTAATGAGTTTCATCAAACTACCTGAGAGTTGTCTTTGTGGACAATTTTTATTTTTATATAATATTTTATCTATATTGACATGTAAGTATCTTATAAACTAAGCCCCACAAAACCGTAGTAGTGGTTTGACTGTGAGGTCGGTGAATCTCTTATACATTCAATTAACTTAAAACTAATTACTTATTATTACTTATTTAGGTAGGTAGCACTTTAACATATTTTTAAATAATATACGACCATTTTGAGACATCTCTAAAGTTTAATTAATCTCAGATTTTGTGAAAATAAAGACGTACATGTTATGTACTGCTATTTTCATATTCAACTTCATTAACAGTTTCTTCTTTTTCATTCAATTTCTGTTCCTCCGCTGAAACCTTGCATTCAACAGAAATATCTACCTACTGTATTATCCGTTGGTTTTCAATTATGATGATATCTCTGCTTGTCGTAACCGAGTTATTTTCTGGGTCATATACCCTATACGTTTTCACGTTTTCATTACAGCCAACCAATACAGGTTCTTTAGCCTTCTTATTCCACTTTAGGCGTTTCTCTTTTGGAATATGCATCATCAATTTACTTCCAAAGATACGTACATGACTTAAGTTTGTCTGTTTACCTGTCCAAACTTCATACGGAGACATATTTAATCCGGCTACAACTGATCTATTTCTCAAGCCGTTCTGTTGAAGCGCGTATGCATTAGTTTTTTGATACAAATACAAAATTGTTTATTGTGGCAATTAGAAAATTACATTACATTTAAACGTGTTTGGAGCCTTCTTTTAAGCAAACAATGCCTGTATTTGAAGGCTCAAAATGGATGGATTATTCCTTGCTGCTTTAAATATCTCTAAAAGTCTTGACTGCAGAACTCACACGCTGGAATTTATTTTGTTCAGTGTGTTCTGTTTTTCAACGGTAGACCGTTTTATTTTTTTAAACTTAAATACCTCACATTTTGTTTTCGTCACCGGCCATCGATCCTTCCACAGACATGGCCAGCCCACTGCCACTTCAGCTTGCTTACTCTTTAAGCAATATCGACCTGGGTCGATGGCGCGTTGTGTTCCACGCGCGCCTCAAAGAGATGTCAGCATTAATGACGGGGTCCGCTAGGGCCGATGCATGCCAGGGTTGCGGGAAAGTCCGAAAGGGTTACCGTGGCCCCTGGCACAGGCAACCGAAGGAACATGGTTGGGTTTTAGTCAGTAAGAATCTGACACGCCCTCCCGCTCTGCCCAGAGCGGGAGAAGTTATTTGATGATATTCCACTGGTACTCATAGAACTATTAACATTATCATGTCGGTGACGTCCCATATGATTTTCGACAAACCAAAAATCGCTCAACGTGCCTAAAGAAGTCTTCACTTCAAAATACCGCTATCATCTTCATTTTATCTACATTTATAATTTGAAATTGGTATTTGTCTTCTTTTGTTTTCAAATAAATCGAATGCCAATTATTTATTTTCCTTTTGAGTGTTCAAGAGTAGGTTCACAAATAGAACGGCTATTTGTATTCTATTTTTGAACACTTCGAAAGTAGCTTTTGCCATTTTGAAGATCATGTTAAGGGTGGGGGCGGTAAATATTTTATTAGTATTGAAGGCATAGTATTGTTTTAAAGTCAAAACTATACATAAAACAATACGTTATAAAACACGAAATGAAAATTATTGTTTGTTATTACTTAGAACATTAAATTTTGACCAAAGATAGGGTAAACTCTAACTCAATTCCTAACTAACGGACCGCAATTTAGCTCAGTCGTAACAATGCTGTATTGGGGTCCTATAATGTCTTAACAATACAAACTAGGAAAATTATAGTAGGATCATGTCCTCGGACAACTAAACTTTGAGTTTTGACTGACCGGTTGGCGCAGTTGGTAGCGACCCTGCCTTCTGAGCCGGTCAAACATTTGTGTGCATGAACTTGTCTGTTTGACCTGCGTCTGGGTGTGTATATGTATATAAGTATGTATATCAGTCATCACGTTACCGCAGTACAGGCTCTACCTAGTTCGGGACCTGAAGACCTTGTGTGGATGTTGTCTCATATTATATTATTATTAGGGCAATATTTTCGGCTGTATATATTTTCTCATACATGAAATGTTCATATTCGTGTAAACGAATGGTAGCAAGCGTTTCGAACGAATATCAACATTATTTTACTCAATTAATCTCCCTGGCCTTTTTCCAACTATATAAGGGTCGGCTTCCAGTCTAATCAGAGCTGAATACCAGTATTTTACATGGAGCGACTGCTTGTCTGACCTGCACAATCCAGTTTCTGGGGAACACTAAACAACTTGGTAAAACTGGTGGTCAGATTTTTAGGCTTCTGACTAATCGTAACGACTGTCATAGATCTACGAATGACCGCCGGGATCAACGGCTTAACCGTGTCGGGCACGAGTCGTGCCTTAACCAAGGCGCGGGCGAGTCACGGATCCCAAACTTCACAAACATTTTTTATGAAACAGATTATGCTGCTTGTGCAGCATCCTTGTCCTGTCCGGTCCCTAAAAATTGAGCATGCTTGTCAAGGCACGGAGGGATATCGATATGTAATGGATGTGACCCAGCCACAAACCGACCGTCGTCGCTTGCCACGGTCGGTTTGTGCTTAACCTTCGATAGACCCGAAGGTTAAGCTTCAGTATTTTTTAAACAAGTAAAGTTCAAATACATAAGAGACACTTACTTTCAAAGTAAAAGTCAAAGTGAGATCTATGAATGATGCCCTCATTTGATTAGGATGTTTACTTTATTAAGTAACGAATTGACTTGTTGTGCCCATAGTCATGACTCATTAGTCTCATAATTATTTTCATAAAATAATTGAAAAAAGATAAAAAAATGCACAGCAAATAATAATGGTGATAAGATAATTGAATTAAAAAAGGTGATTATGCAAGATCAACAGTGGTTCTTATCACATCATGAGCTGCATTGATAAAATCATTTATTGTTATGTATTTATTTTTAGTGTTATTTTAGATATTGCGGCATTGGATTTTAAATAGGACCATGAAAAAGTTGATAACAATGACACTTTATGTGTTATCGAGATTTAAAAAGGATTACACTCTATTCGTCACTTGGTGACTGATAATATGACACCATACCTACCTAAACAATCTTTAAGACTTATTTTTAAAAACGTGTATTCAATCGAACCTCAAATAATTCCCATTTTGTAATTCTAAAAATACTATTGAACACTGTGATATAATGACTGCGCCTCTTTTTGTGTACTTCAAATAATTATTACTTTGGGGTCCTACAAATACAAAAAAATCACGTAATTGCGAACAACTAGGATGCCGCCGCTGCCGCGCCACCGCTCGCTTCGCTCGCTCGGCTTGCGCGCCTTTTATCACAGTTCTAATCTAACCTAACTTATTTGGTCGAGGTACCCTAGCTTAGCTACAGCGACCAACTATGAGAATAGGCCAGAAAGTTAATAACTTATTATAAAAGTGTGCATCATTAGAAGCCCAGAGGTTCATTAATTTTAAAAAGCGTGCATCATCATAAAGTCTACTATAAGTTTTTAGAGGATCAGTTAAATATTTCCCATTTATATATAGTGTGCATGTTAAATCAAAATCAAAATGAATTCATTCATATATGGAGTTACATAATTATACCTATAACTTTAGAAGGTTTTTGCACTAACTTTGCAACCAAGACGTATACAGTGTGAATAACCTTTCCTAACCACACAAATATCTGCGAAGGAGTCAAATCTCTCGTCGAAAATACACCTACAAGTCCAAAGTCGTTTGAGTCGTTTGAAATAAAACCCTAAAGTTCAATAAAACAAGAAACAAGCAGGTAAGATCGCTATAACATTTATTGAACAAAAGTTTTAAACAAACTCATATATTTCTTGTTTATTTTGAGCCGATAATGTAATGTTGAGACATTTGGAGTTTGTTTTGAACAGTTTAATTGTTTAGGCGTAAAGGATATTGTTACTGTTAATGAGGGTAGATAATTCTATTGACAATGGCGTTAAAGAACAAGAGTGTTGCTATCTCTTGTTATAGGGAAATGAGAATGAGTGGGGAGAGTTGAGGCAGGAATGAAACAATTTTGCTCTATCTTGCTGTTTTGGTGTAGTGGCTAAAGAGGCGCCACGGCGTCCTCACCTTCCGCCTGACGCTGGTCCTCACCGGACACGGTTGCTTGCGGAGGTTCCTTTTCCGGATAAGGCACCATTTTTTTTTTTTTTTTTTTTTTTTTTTTTTTAAACGTTGCCCCACACTAGGAATTTCTCCTGTATCGTGGGTGCGTTTACAAACATTTAAACTCACATACACAAACGGCCAGACCCGGAACAAGTACTTGCAGGTCATACAAATATTTGTTCCGTGCGGGGATCGAACCCGCGACACGTAACGCAGCAGTCAATCGCTTAACCACTGCGCCATCCGTGTCGTCATTGTGTGGATCACTCGGAGTACACAGTGGAGCATACGGCGGAGGTCTGCCCGGCTTTGGCGGAGCACTGCTGTGTCCTCGTGGAGGCGATCGGCGGTGGCAATTTCCCGCTTCCGGCCCTGGTCCAGGCCATGGTACGGAGCGAGAGGGCATGTGAAACCGGCATCTCCTACTGCGAAGCAGTAATGCTCGCGAAGAAGGAGGCACACCGCGTGAGGGAGAGGTAAAATTCGCGCCCTCACGCCCCTAGCCACCGCAGGAGGCGCCCTGGGCGTCGGGGATCTCAGGCCGATTCCCGGCCACCGTAGGCACGGGCTTGCGGACGGCGAGCAATGGGAAGCTCGTCGTCCGATAAGGACTGGGCCCGGGTCGACGGTGCGTCGTGTTCCACGCGCGCCTGACGCGTGCGTCCGATGCCTGCCAGGGTTGCGGGAAAGACACGCCCTTCCGCTCCGCCTAGAGCGGGAGAAGTTATTTCATGATTTCCCACCCAAAAAAAAGGTACACTGCGAAATGTTTTTTTAGCAGGAATAAACAGTAGCAAGGCAAAGAGAATCAATCAGTGATACAGGATGGCTGGGACATCGACGCACAAACCATGAATTATTTATTAAGCACATGATTCTAGACTCCCTAGAGTAGAAAGTGTAGTAGTATGTATATCTGCTGTTTCGTAGAAAAGTACGCAAGTTTTCACATAAGCGGTGAAAATGTATGGAACAGCAGATTTTTTTTTAATAACCGATGATAAATTGTGGTTCAGAATTTATGTACTGAATCCATGGTAGCAGGTTACGCTTCGATGTCCCTGCCACCCTATACAACGTGTAACATAATTAACGCAAGACCTCATACACCCCAATTAGAGTATTGAGTTAAAAGCATTATACAATGCCCAAAACATTTTTGTTTTAAAGCTAAGTGTTATTATTAAAAAAAATTGTGTTGACCCTAGAATTAGTTTATGCATTTAAAATTGAGTCTTATTACCTTTTAATAGGATTTAAATTTCTTTGTGTCAATCAGCGGTCTGTATTGCAAAATATGTAAATAAAATTTGAAAAAAATACCTATTATAATAGTTACCGAAATTGATTCAGTACTTAGTCAATTATGAGCAAACTACTTTCAGGACTTGCGTTTATTCTGTTACACCTTGTTTATTCGAGTTGAATTTTATACAGAAGAAAAAGGGTAACCATTTTTAAGGTGAAAACCCCACTAGGGCCCAAGCCTGCCGGGAAAGCGGGATCATCCATAAGGGGTAGCGCTGACCCGGAACATAAAGAGCCAAGGAAGGAACACGGGTGGGTTTTAGTCAGTAAGAGTCTGACACTCCCTTCCGCTCCACCCAGAGCGGGAGGCGTCATTTGATGATTTCCCATACTCAAAAAAAAAAAAAACCGCTGTTTATAACTTTAAATAATAAAGATGAATTTGACTGTCTGCTTTAACCACAGGCTTTAAATAAGCAAGCAGTGAAATATTTTGTTACTATTCACATTATGATTAGGTACTTACCTACAATATTGAAAACGCTGGGACGCCCTAAAAAGGACATAAAGTGACCTTATTGGTGTTGTTCTTCAGAAAGGTCAGATCCGTAATGCTCGCAACTACCGTGCATGTATGACCTGCAGGCGTAGCATGAGCACCGTATTGTCGACGGAAGAGTAGACAAAAGTGACGTTCCGTGTAGACAGTACGACGACAGCAAAGTAGAAAGAGTCAACTGCACTTTTTAAGAAATTCACTCTTTTACATAATTCGACTCAGAATTCTTTGTTTGGTGATAGGATTTTTTTTTTGTTTGATTCTCAATTTTTACTTATTAAGTCACGTCAACTACAACAATTTTTCTCAAAGTGTCAAAGTACCGTATTTTGGATCAAACAATTTTACAGTAATATTGGCCTTAATTATTTCCTTGGTAGGTACTTATGCCCTATTAACTAAATGATGTAAAATAGGAGAAGATAGCTTTGTTCTTCTATTAATTATCACAGTTTTGCGTTCAAAATTTTGTAGATAACCATTTATACTTTGCAGCCAACGAGTAGAAAGTTTTCTACTGGCGATTCCAAAATCAAATTGTCTTCACTACCTCAGAAAAATGTCAGTTGTCAGTGTGATTTTGACAGTAAGGATAGAAAACTTTCTTCCGAAATAGTCTACATATAAAAAGACCTAGACACAGATAGTTAGAAATGAAAGACAAAATGACAGATTGTAGAAGTATTTCTACGGTGCGATGTCAAAAATGAAGAAACAAAATGTCACTTTGTATAGAAAAAAGCTATGTCTATTCTTCGTATAGAAAGTGTCAAGCTACGCCTGCTGATGTGTGAACGTAAAGGAAGGAAAAGGAGTATGTATGGATGACAGGTGACGTACTATAGTTACTGCCTACCCCCATGAGAAGAAGGCGTGAGTAATTTATGTATGTATGTATGTACGCATATTTTTTTGATTATGGTTGCTCTGCATTATAACGTTATTATATGAAAGAAAATAAAAGAAGAGTAAATCCTTGCAAAAAGGCTTGTATATTATACGCCTTACATTCTTACGACTAGAGAGGAGGATCCACAAAAAACTTTTTAGTCTTTTTTTGGAAGTCGTTGTTTTTTTTTATTTATTTAACCATTTATCCGGCTATAGATCAGGCTGTACATTTCCACTGTAAGCTGATTTCGCTTTGTATAGGATTTCCGTACAATGAGAGGTCAGTGTAAACTGGAAATGTATAGCTTGATGTGTAGCCGTGTGTACACACTTATATAAACAGACAAGAAGAAAATAGTGAGCGTCAAAATGACCAAATCTCCAATGTCTGTCATAATATATAAAAAAATAGTACCATTAATCTACTATTTCCTACCTTTGCTATAATTTTAGCTATCTTATCATATACATAATATTTTAACAAAATGCTTGGTCCCTCCATCATGATATCAAGATGGAGGAACCAAACTGATAGGCTGCTCCCTGGAATGTTCTACCTCAAAATTCAAAATCAAACAATTGTTTGTTGTTGTTGTGAAAATGTTCAAAATTTCTTACGTTAAAGTTCTTTTATAACAGAGAAAAGTAGGTACAAAGGTGATGCTTATTTCTAATGAAATCTCTTCCAGCATACCTGCGATAGGATAGTAGATTTTTATGTTTTTTTTTCACTTTTTAGTTATGGTACCCACCCCAAACAAAGTCGTATACCACTACTTACAATGTAAATAACAGTGACAGGAAGTTATTACAACATCATCAACATACACTAAGTGGAAAAAAAAACGTATTGTTGAAACTGACTCAAAAACTACTTATCAGAACTTGACCTTTATATGGGACCAATCTGGAATTCTAGAATTATGGAAAGAATTTTCCAAATTGGTTTGTGAATAACGGAGTAGGTACCGAGATAACAGACATAAAAAAAATACGAAAGCTATATTACTTTTTAGGGTTATTTCAACAAAAATCTTTGCCTTATTGAATATTATGCAGATTAGGTTTAGATATTATCGTGATGGAGGAGGCTTTTACCTGAAGGGGGTTCCAGTGGAAAAATATACTAGTGCCTACCTAGGTACTTAAAATGTGTGTATTTTTATATTAATAATAACTATGTATTAGTGATGTAACAAATATTCGCATTCGCATTCGCGAATATTCGCATTTTTTTGCATATTCGCATTCGCGAAATTATTGTGAATATTTTTGCGAGTATATTTTTTTTAAGTAGGTAATAATAGTTGGTTAATATAAGAAATTCCAATTCCATTAATTTCTTATGTTTTTAATGCAATAAAAAGTAATTTAACCTTGTAATCACATTATCAGTTTTCTCTTTATCATTTGGTATCATTTATTTATTTAACTTTGGGCAATGAAGCTTAACAATCAAACTTTCATAACAATTTAAAAAACAAAACGGGACTGCCGCTAAAGTCACCAAGCCATAGACAAATGGCGCCAAATTTAAACAAAAACTGAATATTCGCATTCGCATTCGCGAATGTTGGCAGAAGATATTCGCATACGCATTCGCGAATGTCTAAAATATGACATTCGTTACATCACAACTATGTATACTCATATTAAGATAATTTAGGTTACATAGATATTACATACATTTGTGAAGGTGGAAAATCATCAAAGAAAGAAAGAAAATAAATTAATTTGACCCAGGTTAAAGCACACAATATTACACAAAAAGAGACAAACAGAAAGTACTTAAAATAGTATTGTGTGCCTCACGGCTGCGCCAAATATGCCCAGTTTAGCATAAATGCCAGACAACTATAACTATAACTATATTTTTTTTGTTTTTATAGTGTATTTTTTATAGTGCTATTTGTTTTATAGTGCCTGACGCTCGTTTTCAATTGGACTTTATGTTACGAGGATGTCTTACGGATGTAAATCAGTTTTATAGCGAGTGTAAATATTGAAATAAAAATAGATAGATATGTTTGACAAATAATAATAAAACGATTAGACATTTGTTAAAAATAACTAAATCATCAAATAAATTCTCCCGCTCTGGGCGGAGCGGGAGGACGTGTCAGACTCCAAATGACTAAAACCCACCCGTGTTCCTTCAGTTGCGCCAGGGGCCACAGTAACCCTATCGGACTTTCCCGCAACCCTCGCAGGCATCGGCCCTAGCGGACTTACCCTAAGGCGAGCTATGTGTATCTGATAATGCGTCTGGTTCTCTGAAAAAATAGTTCATCTTTCCCTAACTTGTGGCTCTAAACGGGTAACCGGCGGGCGAGAGTATTGCGTAACAAACTAAGAGTAAAAATGGCTTTTATTTTGACAGTTCAACAACATTCATTGCGTTATTTACGTTGTTGAGCAGACTAATTTTTCGAACCTACCGAGTTGATACAACAGAGGGGCTTTCCTTTAAACTGCCTATACTAGGTACGATTTTCAAGCTCTGTGCCAAAAACTAATGAAATAGGAGCAGTAGTTTAGTCGCAAATGATTTTTTAAGTTTTTGCCCCGTTTGAATACGATGTATCTTTCCTAACCGCTGATTATGTCTATACGCATAGGTCATGCACCTTAAAACGATAAATCTGAGTATAACCTACGATGCGTTGTTGCCGTTCTGACGCAAGTCACAAGTACAACCAAATATTTTGGCTAAAAAGATGGCAATGCAAACAAGGAAGCAATAAATACACACACACTTGCATTTTCATAACGAGAGTGACAATCATAGCAAAACATCCCGCGCGTGAAAGAAATAGAAAAAGATGAGTGTGTTGCTATTGCATCCTTTAACCTTGCGGTCGGTAAGTGGGGCCTCAGTCAGGCCTCCGTCACTCCATGTACTTGCGCGCTATAATTACCTACCGCTCGAGCGAGCGCTCTCGGACCGCTTGCGGTCCAAATTCGGTTCCCTGCGATTGCTGTAGGATCGCGCGGTGCGAAGCAATCACAACTGTACGCTTGAGCATTTAGGCACATTTTAGCATGCAGTGGTTGTTGAGGCGACGGAGTAGGCTATTATCTCAATAGGTATTGGAAATTTTCTACTGAGTGAAGTATCTGTTACGTAGTAACTATTTAGTAATCTGTGCCTCAGTGCGCCGACACTATCCTTTCGGAACGTATGTTACGTAACACGGAAGCTCCTGCGCCGCTTTTGTTTTGTCGAGCTCCACGCTGACAATCGTGATTTTGTTTTGTTATTGTGATAGGACACTAAATAAATTTATAATTAATAATTATAATTAATATTTTAATTGATAGACCTCACACCCATGTATTTCTTTTTGTGGGGGTACATTAAGGGTGAAGTGTATGCCTCAGAGGTAAATACAATTGTTGAACTAAAAAATAGAATTATTTTCGCATTTCACACAATAAAGTGCTTAGCAACGGACAGTGATTTAATTAGTAAAATAAAGAACAATATTCTCCGTCGGTCTAATTTGTGCATCAATGTAAATGCAAAAACAATCGATAATTAAAAAAAAATGAGTTTTTGTAGCTGTGCGCGTATTTCAAAACCTTACCTAACATAAAAGCCAGCGTGAGCGGAGGCCTAAGCCGCTGCCCGCGCCCCCGCCGTCCACCCGCTTTGACACCCGCCGCCACCGGCGCGCGCGCGACGTTGCCGCTTTGTTACCTAGGTATCTAAGGTCTTTACAAAGGATGGTTGCATTTTACTCTGATTTGTAAGGTATATTGTTTGAAAAAAAAAACTAATTTTTGGTGATTTTTATTTTTATACCGTATCGAATTAATACTAAACACGTATAGTATACGAAGTGTAATTTAATGCCCCTCTGTCATATCAACTCCGTATGAAGCAATGGATTAGCAATATCCGTCAAAATGATTCAGATTGTGATTGAAAACACGCAACTACGGTGCAGGTTTTGAATATGACATGAGGCAGCAGCACAGTTCTGTCTACTCATCTACTCAGCCTATCGCATTGTCTACCCATACCAATACCAACAGTCAAGATTGCCAATCCATCTGCAAAGTCTGGTGATTTATTTTTAAATATGGAGATACCTAGAATCGAATATATTCTGTTGTTACATATTGTTTGCTCATATTTGCAATATATGATAATGAATTTTCTTTTGATTGTTGCTAATGGTTTGTCACTTTTATCGAGATGTATGAAAAGACCTCTACAGTGCACATTGGGCAGTCAGGCTCTCTTCTAACACCAATGCTACTAAAGCTATTATATCTTTGACAATACTTAGAGCTATTTGTTTATGTAGGACAATAAGTAGGTCATTGTTTTTGTCATCACAAACAGTCGTTCCATAAAAATGCTAACCGATTCGTCCAGGCGTGAAAATATGTATGATAATAATATGAAACCTAGGAATCGCCATTGTGTATTCAAATATTCATGTCACCAAAAAGGTTTTTCAATCTTCATGCATATTCCTGAAATATTTTGTTACTCGAATCTATCGGTCAAGGTCACATGGGTTCTTTGTAATATCTTTTTCATGATCGAATATTTTGGTCTAAATCAAAGACGTATTCTGAAATTTCAGATTGTGATAATTTGTTGAAAATATGTCTTCCGGTTAAATTATTACTTCCTGCAAAAGCCTCTTCTCGTAAGCAGAAGGAAAATTTAGCAAATCACACACTTTATTTTTCTGTCTGTCTGTCTGTTAGGAATTTTAGATCAATAGTATACAGCCAGGGAAACGAATTATTAAGCATTTAATGTGATGTTGCAGAACTCTAAATAAATAAATAAGCAGACTCGGTTATCAACTACGGACTAAAGGGAGAACTTATCATAGATACCTGACCGATATTTTATAAGTTACAACTAAGAATATTAAAAGTAATTAGGTACGCCAAAACATTTAAATAAAACATTCAAAAACAGTGACGACGACCTCTAAGTATAAATATTGTAATGTTATGAATGTGTCCAATAAAGTTGAATTTTGTACTCTAGCGGAAGTCAATAGATCTGAGTTGCTAACCAAAAAAACAAGACCTGAATTTCTGAGAATGATACCACTTAAAAATAAATACATCCTACCAAAATTCATCTAAAGCTAAGCCAACATCTGCATGTTGGCTTAGCTTTAGATGAATTTTGGTAGGATGTATTTATTTTTAAGTGGTATCATTGCATTGGTGGTGGTTTGCATGCATTACAACAAATTACCTCTCGGGGTTTATCTGCATAAACCCCGAGAGGTAATTTGTTGTGTAGTTAAAACTAAATGTGAAATAGGTTACGTGTTTTAGAAAGAAAAAAGCAAATTGACTCCCTACGTCAATTTCCGTGTTATAGAAATTTAATACACCTGTCAAATAATGACAATTGTGATTTGAATAATTATACGGACAATTATTTAAGTTGATAGTGCGTTGCGTTGCGACTTGTTGCGTTTTTGTGCTGCGCTGGGCACGCCACAATTGCGGCGATAAGTCCCCTCTTTAAGGAGTGGCTAGAGAGGCGCCACGGAGCCCTCACCTTCTGCCTGACGCAGGTCCTCACCGGACACGGTTGTTTTGGGAGGTTCCTGTTCCAGATAAGGCGGGAGGAAACGCCCGGGTGTCACCATTGTGTGGATCGCCCGGAGGACACGGAGCATACGGTGGAGGTCCGCCCAGCTTGAGCGGAGCACCGCCGTGTCCTCGTGCTGGCGATTGACGGTGGCGATCTCTCGCGTCCGGCCCTGGTCCAGGCCATGGTACGGAGTGAGAGGGCTTGGGAAACCGTCACCTTCTTCTGCGAAGCAGTAATGCTCGCGAAGGAGGAGGCGGAACGCGTGAGGGAGAGGCAAAATTCACGCCCTCACGCCCCTAGCCGCCGCAGGAGACGCCCTGGGCGTCGGGAATCCCAAGCCGATTCCCGGCCCCGTAGGCGCGGGCTTGCGGACGACGAGCAATAGGCAGCTCGCCGTCCAATAAGGAGCAGGCCCGGGTCAACAGGCACGTTGTGTTCCACGCGCGCCTCAAAGATATGGCAGCAACAATGACGGGGTCCGTTAGAGCTGATGCCTGCCGGGGTTGCGGGAAAGGCCGAAAGGGTTACCGTGGCCCCTGGCACAGGCAACTGAAGGAACACGGGTGGGTTTTACTCAGTGAGAGTCTGACACGCCCTCCCGCTTCGCTCAGATCGGGAGAAGTTATTGAATGATTTCCAACAATCAAAAAAAAAAAAATGCTGTCCAAGAGAGTATCGTGTTACCCAATAACTGGTTTGTGGAGTTCAGAAAGATAGTCACTCTTTGTAAAATAGGTACTGGTATTCAACGGCTTTCAGGTTGACTGGAAGCCAACCCCAACGCAATTGGGATAAGGGATTTATTCCAATTATACACATGAAAGGCATTTTTAAAAGTCATAATATACAAGAGTAAAGAATTGATTCTAGTTGCCCTCTCCAAGAGGTAGTTTCATATTCAGGAGAATGGGTAAGGAACTTCATACCTAGTCACGCTTTTAAAATGTATACGTAGGTTCATTAATTATGTACAATATGTACTAAATTCAATGACGAAATAACTAACTATGCAAAAAAACGGGACAGTTAGGCGTCGATGTACTCGTCCGCATTACTGTCATTCGGAAACGTACCCAGAAGACTTGCAGCATTGCCACGTTGAACGGCAATGCTAATTGTTTTGCCCAAGAACGAACCAGCCAGGTCACGTAAAGTGTTGACATCTATAGTAACATCGATACTGTCCGATATAGGAACAGACTTTAAATAATCGACTAGAAACATTATTTCATTGAATCAATTAAACAGATAGGAAACGCCGGCCTCATCTAGTTTTTAAAATATTATTGACGTGTAAAAGCGTTTGTACAAACCTACTTACAGAAATAAAATCATTTATCATAATTGACTTGGGCTTAATGTGCGTTAAAATAGACAAAGACACATTATGGATTACAACTTAGACTTATTTAAACTATAAAAATAGGGAGCACAAAATATGCTGTTTGTCGAGCAAGCGTCGCTTGGCCGGCATGACGGGCGGCGAGTATGGCGTGATGTGGCGGTCACGTCATTGGTAATGAATAATAACAATTCACGATAAAGGGTACCTATTGACAGCGGCTGCAGAATACAGTTATTGGTTATTGCCAGCTACGGTTGATACGTTCGGGTACAAATACGGCGTCAACAGATATTTAGCAATATATTCTATCTATACAAATAAATACAATTGAACTGTCTGTTTGTAATGTCCAAAAAACAGCTTTTACTAAATTCATAATAGTTTTTTTTTTGTCTGTCTGTCTGTTTGTTCCGGCTAATATCCGAAACGACTCGACCAATTTTGACAGGACTTTCACTGGCAGATAGCTGATGTTATAAGGAGAAACTAAGGTTACTTTTATTTTAGAAAAAGTATTAGGGTTCCGTGAAAAAAAAATTAAACCCGTGGGATAATTTGATAAGTGTATATCTGAGGATCCGCATGATGTTTTGTTCTTTACTGTAAGTTAGTAGACGTATTTAGATTAACGAAGAAGCGTTCCCGAAATGTCTGTATTTTCCCTGCAGGAGCACGTTTCCAGTTTATTATTGTGAAGCATCCAAGACATCCATACCGAATAGTTGCTAGGGCTTCCTAGTTTGGCTAGAGGCCATGACGAAAATTGTTCCGCTAATCTGCTAATGCTACTTATTGGGTCACGCTAGCTTTGCCAGGAGCATGCGTTATGCAATAAATTGTTTGCGTGCTTTCGAGTAGTCTATTATGGTTGGTTTATGTTTGGAAAGCACTATGAGAAGTAAATGGTGACACAGTGATACAATGTGATGATTTTTCTTCAGTGATCCCTAGAGCAATGAACAAATCTCAAAAAAAAAAAACGATAAAATGCTACAAAACTGGAACTCCCATGTATTTGTTTCTAGAAGCAATAAATCTTTTGTTTCCTTAATTCATTAAGATTACTTGGTCGTCTCTTTGAGACCCTTATAATACTCATTCAAACCAATTCTTATTCAAAGACATACCTAAACAGTTTTCATTAGAACTCGCACACAGACTTAAGGTACGGACAGACATGCTCATTTCTAGCACGAAAGCATGCCATTATTGAGCTATTGCTACTTAGTAGTATGTGTGTCGAAACGTTGCTAGTAATGAGCATGCATATTTCTAGTATGTTCAAAATTCAACAGTCGTTTGATTTTAGAGCATGCTACCTGAGGCGCGGGTGGAAGGGGGCGTGCTCCGAGCGCGTTTGAACAGGTTTGCTTATGAGCATGCTAGTATTGATTTGATCCAGTCCCACAGGTGTGTGACGTGTATTCTAAAAAAAAAACAATATGTCGTGTTGGGGAGAAGAAAAAATTTAGGGAACCACTGTTTTGATTTATTATTTTGAAAAGCTTCCATTTCGGCCGAGAGCCAGTGCTTAAATAGCATTGGTGTCCAATGACTTGCTTTGAGCACGCTTATTTAGGAGTATGCTTAAAACTAGTATGCAAATGTGAAAAGCTGCAGAGCATGCTATTTTTAAGCATGCTTTTTTATAAGCATGTGTGTACAAAACTCATACATCTATCATATCCCGTTTACCACAACTTTATAACTAGATACAGACGCCACCACAAATTGCATTACTTCAACACACGACTTCTTATCTCTGACGGTGCCGCCAACTTTTTAGTACTAATAAACGCTGGCACTTGCCTTCGTGACAAAAGAAAGCCTACACTGTTGTTCATTATTGCTGTGACGTCATATCGGGCCGTAAACGCCCATCGTCTGAATATGGGCTTGGGTATAAGGCTTCAGAGAAAGTTTGTAAGATTGTGTGGGCGTTATTAATAAAACGCTTGACTGGCAACATTGTGATCTCTGTAGAGTAGGTAACCTACTTAAACCTTATGTTGTTTTTTTTTTAAACATATTAAAAGAGAACCTGTGTAGTTTCTTGCCCATTCTTCTCCATACGAACAAACCTTTTGGAACACGGCAACTACGCAACAGTGGTAGCGGTGGTGGCCCAGTGGTATCGACCGTGACTAACGAGTTGTAGGTCGTAGGTTCCAACCCAGACAGGTGCTTTACTTAGTGTAAATTATTTCATCACCACTGCTCTCAAAACGGTGAAGGAAAACATAGTGAGGAAACCAGCATGTCCCAGAACCAAAAATTCGACGACATGTGACATTTACCAACCCGCACTGGGTCCGCGTGGTGGATTACGGCCCACTCCCTCTCACAGAGAGAAGGCCTGTGTCCCAGCAGTAGGAACATTATAGGCTGATGATGAACAAGAATCAAATTTATTTTCTTGTAAATGTTGATGTGCAAGTCCCTTTAAATGCCCAAGAAAAAAAATATTTGAATCTTTATCCACCTTTGCTTGAATTCACCTAAAATAACAATAAACGATTGGAGTATTGCATAGAGAAGGTTGAACCTGGTTGCAATTCCTTCAAAAAAGGCAGGAAGAAAGAAAACAAATTTATTTGACACAGGTTATTGCACACAAAAACAAAAAATCTGAAAAAACTTATAATATTATTACGACACACGGTTACGACAAATAGGCACGGTTCAGCGTAAATGCCAGCAAATAGTGCCTGACGCTAGACCCTATGTTACGAGGAGATCTTTAAATAAAACGGAAAGGTCTTCATCAAAATTCAAAAATGTTATGAGCCCCCTTCAGTTTTTGTCATACTCTCCTCACTGTTTTAAGGTAAGGTTAGTAAAACGCCCAATAGCCAAAAACCCAGCCTCTTTAAGGGGACTACATGACCTAAACGCAAGTTTTATAATGTCTAAAAGTGTATGATCCACTACAGTAAACAAAAACCAGAAAAATATATGACATTCCTCAGGATATATGCTAGTTAGATAGTGTGTTGAAAACAACTTATGGTACAATAGAAAAAAGTCACGAAGACACCTCTAAAAATTTATTTTAACGATTAAAAACCATACTACCAACCATTCTGTTCTTTTTTTCAGATTGTTCTTCAAGCAACATATTAACGTGATAGTGTTTTATTTTTTTTGTCTAATCAATAGATTTTTGTAAATAGAGAATTATTGCTTCATATTTTGCAATAAATTACCAGCTTTGTGGCATCACGCTTTTCTTTCTTTTCTATGCAGTCCGACACTGACCGCGCTTTAGCCTAGCTCTTGTCAGCCCATAAAACTAAAGTTATATAGGTATTATTATTGTCTGCCTCGTTGGTCTAGAGGTCACACCTGCTACTACTGAGCATGAGGTCCTAGGTTCGATTCTCGAGTCAGTCAGAGTGTTTTTGGGTAGCGAAATGTGGGTGTACTATAAGTACGCCTCTCCCTTACACTTCAGAAGACTACGGGCGTGATCATATGTTATTATCATATCTATAAATAGAATGTGAAATGAAGTAGAAGAAAATAAAACCATACGTATTATAGCACACACCGATTACAAGTGACCAGCACTTTCTGAGACAAGGTCAAGAGGGCGCCAGAAAGCTCTTTGCCATCTTTTAATGATGTCTTCAGGCCGTCATATTACCATATTCTTTTGTAAGACATCAGGAACCTTCGCAGTTGTTTTTTTTTATCAGAAAATCTTTCTAATGTGAGGAGAAAAGAGAAATTTTTTGATTGTTTGAGAAAAATGATGAAATTTTGCTGTCCGTTTGGTTAATTTCTAACAGTTATAGTGTCAAATATTTTAAGAGGTGATAGTAAGCACGAATACGAAGCTTTTTACAATGGGAACTACTCTGAACTCACGAAAAATGAGGCACGAACACAGGTGTTTTTTTTCTTTGCCGTTTGCAGGGCAGTTTAAACACAGGTCAGGTCAACGTGACAGTTATAGCTGCACCGCACAAAATCAATCTGCCTAGCCTTATCCTAACAAGTTCTTCAAGGCTTCAGTCTAACTGGATGCAGCGAAATACCAGTATTTTACATGGAGCGGCTGCCTATCTGACCTCCACAACCCAGTTTCTTCGTAACACGATTCCCCTTGGTAAGACTTGTTATCAGACTATTGGGCTTCTGTCTACCCGTAACGACTATCATAGGTCTACGAATGACAGCCGGGACCAACGTCATAGCGGGCTTTTTGAGACACGTAGAATATCTGCACCGCACATGATTCTAAATCACTTGGCACTCCTCATGACAGCCAGCTTTTTGTAAAAAGTTTGTAGTGCGTATCCCGTCGATACACAAAATTCATGTTCATGAGTATTTAAAAATCTCTTAAAACATTTTACAGTAACTAATTGTTGTACAGTTAGCCAATATTATTTTGCAGATAGACTTTTCAATTTCGGTGTCCTAATTGCGTAACAGAATAGGATTTGCTTTAACGGTCCAACAATATACATTGTGTTAGGCCTGGTTATCGTAACCACGATCATGAAAGCGATTGCGATTACATAGGGGTGCGGGTACAGTCGTGTTTTTATTCCGCCAAGTACTTTTGGAAACACTTTGTCCCGGTTTTCGTAAGCCTGGTCAGAATTTGTAGTGAAATCTCAAGTAAACTTAAGAATCTCACCTAAAACTTTATGTAACACTTAAGAGCGTTTATACCTTATGAGTGGCAACGTCACAATTTAGTGTCATATTTCGTGGTTTTCAATTTTTATCATTTAATCGGAGCTATATTTTAAAAATCTGTTTAATTAACTTTTTAGAATTACGTGAAAGTGTTTAAAAAGTAAGTAACCGTAATGCTTACAGTTATTTTACAATGAAAATAACGCCCTGCAAGTTTCCAATGTATTATTTGCATATAAATAGAACTGTAAACGCAACGATTTCTTACCTTTTACACAGTTTTCACATAATTCTAAAAAGTTAATTAAACAGATTTTTAAAATATAGCTCCGATTAAATGATAAAAATTTAAAACCACGAAATATGACACTAAATTGCGACGTTGCCACTCATAAGGTTTAAACGCTCTTAAACACTTTTATTAAAAAAAAATCAAACATTGCATTGTATAAAATAACTTTTATAGACACGGAAGCTTGACTACAATGTCCACTGACTTACATCGTTCGAAGCTCAATGATCACTGGCTCTGCACTGATTTAACACGCTTTTAATAACTTGGTATGTATCTATGGATCTATGTAACAGAATTTTTGAAGTCGATTTTCATCCCCTTCAAAACGTCGGATTGATTTGAAACTTCGCACACATATCAATGACCAATGACAATGCAATAATTTAAATAGTTTGTCCCACTATTCTTGCCAGGATCCTCAGGATGAACGAAAAGATATCAAAAGGTATCAAGCAAACAAACTTACTTTCGCATCTATAATAATATAGTTAGGAGGATGAAAAACCGGTTTATCGACACTCTTGACTCACGAAATGTATTAGGTATCTACTTAAATAAATAAACTAAAAACTCCTAACACACTACGCCACACAGTACACGTGGCGCCATCTATTATAATAAGAACGTTATTGTTGTTTTCCTCGGGAACAGTACTTTTTTTCGGGATGAAAAGTACCCTATAACCGTTTCTGTACACCTGACAACATATATGCAAAATTTCAGGATGATCGGTTCAGTAGTTTAGGAGTGAAAAGGTAACAAACAAACTTAGTTTCGCATTTATAATATGTATTATACTTAGTTATGATCAAACATGAATTTGAAACAAGCTAACACAACTAACTCTCTCGGTGTTTGAAAGTTCTTGGTTTTAATGATCTGTGAATAATTCTATTTTAAATGAGGTGAGTTGAAGACGAATGAATAGCTAAGCATAATATAATATTTAATATTTTTTACATAAACTAAGTCATTTTATACTCATTGACAACCCCCGACGACGACAACTGACTTACGAGTTGTAGGTCGTAGGTTCGAACCCAGACAGGCACTTTACTTTTTGTACATTACTTTATCACCACTGCTCTCAAAACGGCGAAGGAAAACATCGAGGGGAAACCGGCGGCATGTTCTAGAACCAAAAATTCGAAAAGAGATGTGACATCTACCAACCCGCACTGGGCCCGCGTGGCGGATTACGGCCCAATCCCTCTCACCGAGAGGAGGCATGTGTCCCAGCAGTGGGAACATTATAGGCTGATGATGATGATGATGAACCCCCGAAAAAGAGGGGTGTTATAAGTTTAACGTGTGTATCTATGTGTCTGCGGCATCGTAGCTCTCAAACAGCTGAACCGATCTCCCTAGTTTTTCGTTTGTTTTGTTTGAAACTTGACTTGATCGAGAGTGTTTTTAGCTAAAAAAAACAATTCTCTTCAGTCGCTTAAGAAGTTTCTGTTAGTGTAGGGGGTTTTCTTAATTTTAAATTTTATTTTAGTAAGCATACATCTGACTAAAATTCCTCAGTAAATGCCTGGAGACTGGATTTGTTCTCGGTTGATGACAATAGGCTCGCCCCCTATTACGTGAGACTTTTAACATTACTGACGAAATGTGAGTGGCTTTAGGTATACCTCTGCCCAACTCTTCAGGGGAAACAATGCGTGATTTATTTAAAATATAATATAAAAATCAAGTTAAAATTATAACAAAAGGATGTTTAAAAAGCATAAAGCAAATACATGCAAATAACATGTAAATACGAAGAGAAAACCACATTGAAAACATCGAAATGTACTCCAAATTAATTACTCATACATTCATCAACATTGAAAGAGTTTTCCTTTAACCTAATTGAAATGGACGTTTTATTGAGGTTGAAAATGGAGTATATTTGAGATTTTCTTTATTGTTATAAAATTAGGGAATATATTACCTGCTTGCCTTCATCATGACCAAGGCCGCTTAATAAAAGAGTTTGAGTGCATTATGTGGTATTAGGTTTTTGCATCTGGAATTTGTCAGTAGCAGTCCTTAGTCTAGATGTGTGCCCGGTTGATGGCAATAGACTCGCCCCCTGGCAAGACAGTAGTAATTATAAAGTCGATTCGCACGAATTAACTCGCCCGAAACTGGCGAATCACCACTTTTAAATCCATATATTATTTTCTTTTGGCGATTTGCATGAAGTTAACTTATTTGTGGGTGAATCGACAAGTCCAGAAATATGTATGTATTAGGCAATTGTCCTATTTAGATTTTTATTACTCCTATCACTTTCTTGCGCTAGTTTACTTCTTTCTTAATTTTATTGCAAAAACTTCAAAACTTACCAATTGCCTAACGTATTTTAAGACTTGTCGATTCGCCCACAAATAAATTACGTTCATGCGAATCTCCTACAGAAAACAATCATTTAAAAGTGTCGATTCACCCGTTTCGGGCGAGTAAATTCGTGCGAGTCGACTAATAAGCCGCTATGTTATGTAGGAATGCATTGATCACCAAATCACAACGCTTGTATAATGGAAGTCAGTGGTCTCTTAGGGGAGGATTAATAGACGTTATTAAGCACGTGCTTTGGCTAAGCATTATAATTTCCTGGCACTGTCACCACCTGTCACACAACTGTCAACCTACAAGTGCAAGATGGAGAGAGGAACGTATCTGAGACAAAGTTTGTGCTAAGCAATGTTTATTAATCTCGACCGTATACTTTTTCCGTCTTATTACAAAACACGATCTAACTGTAGGATGAGCCTAAACCTTCGAGCCAGTTTTTGTATTTCGAACTTTGTGCCGACTTTATTAAAGTTCTTAATACAAAATTGACAACCTAAGATTGGGCCAAGTTGTTAGTTTCGTAAAAGGAACTATATTTCGATTTCTGTTAGGTTCTTCTTTCAAAAACAATCTCGATGGTTTAAACCATGTCTAAAGATTAACCTTGTTTATGACCATACTAGCTTCTGACCCGCGACTTCGTTCGCGTGGAAGTCGTAAGACACCACAAAGTACTAATATAAAAGTCACTTTTCCCGCCCTCGCTATTTACCTACTTAGGTTTCGCTTATCGTTCTTTCTGACTATTTTTCTATTTGCTCGGATCCTGAGGATCGTAGCATGCTGTTAAATAGAAAGAAAAAAGAAAGGTAAACATGACGCAATAAATAACACAAACACAAAAAATATGAAAAGGTTGGGGGAAACATGCGTCACATCCACGCAAAACGGCTATCTCTTAGCATTATGCTGCGACCCTATGCAAGACAGAGCCGTAGCTTAATACCTAAAGCTTAACATAGCTTACAACCGTCCTCAAGAATTGGGCTATCATATGCAAAAGATATTTTCAAACCCGGCTGGTAGTTCCCGAGATTCAAACAAACTCTTTCGCATTATCATTAGTATAAAAAATAAACTTTATTCAGTTCAGAAAATACACAGCACAGTATTAAAAAAAAAACTAGTACCATATAACACAGGAGACTCAGGTGCCAGTTTTTTTACAAATGCCTTGGACCCCACACTAGGGCTCCCTGTGTCGTGGGGTCCAGTCTCTTCCCAAGTCAAACCTTTTAATTTTATTTAATTTTCATATGGGTGACGTAACTAAGAAAAAAAAAAACTTAAATTAACACCTATGTACAATGTACCTAATAAAAAACTAACTAAAATGATTACGTTCTAGAAAGACGGTTTGATGACGAAAGGTTGAGGTGCTTTTGGGTGTGAGTGTGTGTGAAGTGTGGGGTGTGTCGGGTTGTATGTGGTAAAAATGGGTGAGTTGGTGCGCGCACGTTATGTTTTTTTTACTGGACTTGTACACACAAAGGAGGTACAGAGAAACCTATAAATATGGCTACTCAGCTAATTGCATACTTTTGTCACCCCACAGGAAAACATAATCGTAACTATACATTATTGGCACATAAAACGCATAGTCATTATGGGAACCATCTTGATTGTGAAGCGTCACAAGAGTACCATATTATACGAGCTATGGGTGACTGGATTTATGTATAATAAAAATGAAGTGTAGCACTTAAATATACCCACTTTATTTTTAATCTGGGGTGAAAGGGTGATATAAATGCTGGTGATATTTGAGATGTCACTTCTTTTATATTTTATTTATCAAATGGTGAAGTTGTAAGATCGTTTTCGGTGTTTTCTTTAATGCATTAGATGATTTGAAGAAAGTGTTACTGGATTCCGTCTGTTTAAACGATATTACTATTAAAGAGAAAAATAAAATATGTTTTACTAGCTGCTGCCCACGGCTTCGCCTGTGTGGTTGTCGGAAATTATCCCACAGAAACGTGCTACCGGGACCAAAAGTACATGTTCCTCCTTATAACCTCAGCTACCTGTCAGTGAAAATCCCATCAAAATCAGTCCAGCCGTTACGGAGATTAGTGGGAACAAACAAACAGACAGACAGAGAAAAAAATTAAGATATTTTTTTTCTGAGCCGATGCTGAGGAATATTCTCTCATTATCAGTGCTTCTTTCAGCTCACCAAGCGTGATTTTAGTCAAACACTATCCGAGCTGTATGGGGACGAGTGTTATCTTGCATAAAAACGGTGTTCTTGCCCATGTTTACTAAAAATGGGCCAACATACTCATTTAAGATTTCATTCGCGTATCTTTTTTGCAGGTAAATTGCCATTTTCTATCAACACTAGCACGGGGCAGCTGTCGGAAGAAATTTCAGCCCACACGTGTATGCAGCCTCCGCCGTATGGTACTTTCTCTTCAATGCAAGCTTGGTTATAGCGCTCTCCTTGTCTTTGTAGACTCTTAGCCTCCCATCCTGCGTGTATAGCATGAACCACTCGCCCGAAAACAGTACTCTTGACCAGTCATTCAGAGTCGAATTAATGTGTTCTCTAGCGTTAACTCTGCCTTGAATTTCTATGCTGCCATTCGAGTTTTGAACCATTTGCAATTTGCAATTACGTCAAGCTTGCTTCAGCAAGCCACCGCCTCACTGCACACATGCTCGGATTGCTCCCTCCAGCACGTAGAACGTTATTTTTGACTTCAACAGCCGTTTGAAATCGATTTCTCAACATTTTTGACGATCCTCCCGCGTTGTCGTACACCTTGTTCGTCATGTTCCTGGTCTGTTAATATTTGGATCTAGTCTCTTCAAATCGCTGGAATATGCGTTGAACTGTTGATAGCGACACACCGACAGTCGTTGCTGTATAATGCTGACTGCGCCCATCTTCCAGCATTGTCAGAAATCTGGTACACTCTTCAGGGGTTAGTGGCATGTTTTATAATTTAATTTGATGAAAATAATGAATTTCTGCACAATAAATGCCATATTTATAAACAGAAAAAAAAGTAAAACAAATTGTTTAAAAATTGGTAAAATTAATAAACTCGTCTTTATTTTTTACTTAAGGTTTTTTATACAATCACCAAAAAGAAATTAAAAAGTTTTACTTGTTCCTACTTACATTTGGAATGAAATAATTTACTATACTTTAATTAAGTTTTTATTTTAAAAGGATTGCTCAAATATTTTAATAGATAACGCATTTTTTATAACCGATCCGCTTTTTCCGCGGCCCAGTGTATATTATATTCGTTGACAAAATATCACTGAGCCATCACAGAATGAGAATCTCCAAAAAACTTCACAACCTTAATTACCGTCCTAAACAACACAACCTACTTTAATTCCTAAGTACACATAAAGCCCTGAACACATGACCTCCACATCTCAGGTCCACCTTGTAACCTGACTCGATACGCTCTATTAAGAAACAACCAGCTTGGGACCGGTCTACATGTGCGCAGAAATGCATGGTCTAATGCGTCCTTATTGTGCCTGAATGCATTCTTCGCGGTGGCATTTCAATGTTGTAGCAAATGCAGCAAATGTTGACTAGAATACATGTTTTGAATAAATTATATCGTGGTGTTATTGATTCCTAACGAAATGTTATTTATTGCATTGGAGAATACTTAATTTTGTTGTGGCTGTCTTTATCCGAAGAATAATTTTGATTTCTTTTAAGTTTTGCTATAATAAAACTGTCAGACGTCAATTTAATTCCACGGAAATTTCAGTGGCGTTAAAATATCAGCCCTAAGTTAATATTTCATCGACTGTCATTATACCCCTGTCCATATCTAAATTTATTTGGGGTCAATACGACACTGGAAGTATTTAGTTAATATCGCAACGAGTGTGCTTTGAACAGATTACTTCCAACCTTCACAAATACTTAAAGCCATATTTGTTTTGTCCCCAAAATCCACATCAGAAACTATTTTTCTAAAAAGTCCCGTCATAAAATAGTTGCACGTAGGCGACTATCTGTCAACTTGTCATCTGTCACTTACTGCACCTTGTCCTCTCGTCGCTTGCCTGACATTTTTCCACCAATTTTATTTCTCAATAATACAGTAAACAGTATATAGGTACAGTAATTTAATATTATTTGGAGGCAATTTCAGGTCATCTACTAGAAGAAACTTGATTTCATTTGGTGATTCTATTTCGACTCAACTACGACTTATTCGATTTAGGTATAGGAGTCTAGGATTGACCAGAAGGCCAATTCCCATAATTAAAAACGTTCAAAATCAAGTCGCGACTCTCAGCGACCGTCTAATGTCAAAAATGTAGGTAAACGCTATACCTACATTTTTTGACAGATTGACACTGAGATTAATTAAAAATACGGGAATTGCCCCTCTGTATCGAATGTGTTCAATAATACTGTTTCAGTCGAAAGTAATTTCGACGACAATGTGTTAAAAAAAACAAAATCGAAATGTCGTGGTTTCTAAGCCATTTAATGTATATTGTAACTTACGACCAAATGAAAGAACTTTAATAAAAGAGGAATTCGAAATGGCAAAGAGTAACTTCATAAATATCGCACAAAGGGAACTGTGCAAACACAAAAACATAATCGTAAAAACGGACTAAGAACCGAGACCAATAAAATGGAGGTAAACGCCGTACAAAGTAAAAACGAAAAAACATACAAACAAATCGAGAGCCTGATTCCATTTAGTTTAGCCAAGCTATCTGCACTACACATGCACGCATATATCTACAAAATTAAAGAGGTTTTGTTCCAAGGCAATGTTTATTTGGTAAACTGAACCGGGTACTGAAGGATTGCTTGTTTTGCTTCCCTGGACTTACACCAGATTCCTTCCTTTACAAACATTCGGAGAGCTCACAGTTTTGGGTGGCTTTTTAGTATATCTTCGTATATACGAAGATAACGAATACACGAATTGTATATACGAATGTGTATTTCCGTATTAATGAAAAGCCTGATATAACCTTCTTACCAAATACTTATATTAAATCTTGCGTATATTTGAGTATATCTCAAAAGCATATTATTATAAAACTCATCGATAATGTTGAAGGTGTTTCTATTGTGTGTGTGGGTGGGTTCAATGGTAAGAATGACATCAAAAACAAGAAAAATTATCCGTTCTTACCGTAGACGAACCGAACGCGTATGGAGAAAACAGTTTAGTTATAATGCTTGATTGCAGTCAATATTTCTAATGAATGTACGAAAAAAATTGGGTCAGCTTAAAGCTTCAGATTTGGAGAGGGAGCACAGAGCGTTGTCAGTCCGGGCGAACATGCTGGTCCGCAGGTTATCTCCATGTACAGTCCCAGTTAAAATAGCCCGTATTAAGGCGTATTGCACAACACTGTACTCGGCTTGCAATGCGTTCAGGGTGCTGTTGCGACTGCCACGCTTCTGCAGTGCGTCGGCGATGTTTGCCGACGCGCGCACTGACAGCTTTGACGCAGTATGCCGCCAGAAATCTGCCTCGTTACTTCGTAGGTTGCGTGGCAGTCTCAACATCATTCTGCACTCGAGTGCAGAATGATGTGTGGGCGTTAGCCGATCGAACAAGATCTGTCTTAGTTATTAAGTACTAACATAGGCTAATTAAGATTGTTACTAACACAATGGACCTCATTTGTAGTCTGAACAAATAAATGATGATAATAATAATAAATACAGTGAATTAATGAAAATCTAAACTTCGCGAAAGCATACCGTAGCTCGTAGTTCTGAGACATTGGACAATAACTTATGTTTCCGATTTACCCTTTCATTGTAACTTTGTATTGTGAACCAAATAGCTTTGTAGTTGAATTTCAAGCAGCTGTATTAAATTTGCTCGGGTCTAAAGCGCTGACCAAAATAATAACGGTATAATATTGGATTAGCTAGAAGGCAACCGATTTTTAAATTGGTTTAATATAAGTGTATTTGTGCAACCTTTGGCATGAAACATTTATACGTGGTATCTACTTGTTTCAAACGCAAAACATGGGAACAGGAATGAGTTGTTAGTAGGGAACCTTGCTGTTACTTTTTATTTTTGTAGTAAACTGAGTCCTTGTAGAAGTCCCTTTATTATTAAACTGTGCTATACTAAAGCTAAACTAAAGCTCCTGTATACTAGGCAACTGAGGAGCAACAGCCAGGCTGCGGCAGCCGGAATATTAAGAAAATTCTTCTCTATCTAGAGCGCGATCTTCAACTAGACATTATACGTTGAATTGGCCGCAGTAGCCTGGCTCCGTAGCCCGGCTGCCTAGTGCGCGCCTGTCCTAAAATAACCATAGGATTATGGTTATTTAACACAGGACCACCACATGGATCTATGAAATGGGCTCAACTTCAACCGTAAGAAGACTTTGATTTTTTATGTCGCCATTATCAAATACACATTTACAGCACTCACACCGCACAGATACACGCACACACACACACACACACACACACTATAAATATTAATAATTATTTCACTCTCTGTATTTCTTATTTTCTGTGTACTTCGTAACTGGCGTAATGTTTTTTTTTTCAATAACTTATATTTTGTTACATTTTATCTTAGAGGAATGTCCTTTTAAGCAAAATAAATGCTTGTGTTAGAATATTCCGCCCTTCTGGTGGTAAAAGTATTAATGGTATTTAGGTTATTGAATGATATAACTTAATTAAAAGAAGAAGAAAAGTCCTCAATTTCAAAGAAAGAGTCTAAACTAAACAAAACAAAAAGCTAAATTAAAAAAGGACGATTTAAGAGTTTGCGCGCGCACTCGTGTGCGTGTGTGTGAGCGTGGCTGTGTCTGTGTGTTTGTGTGAGCGTTTCTGTTTGCGTGTGTGTGTGTGTGTGTGTGTGTGAGTGAGTGTATTTGTGTGTGTAAATGGTATGATGTGAGTGGGGGGTGAGGGTTGGTGAGACAGGGGGGGGCGAGGTGTTGAGGGAGATTAGTGTGTTTGTATTCTGGGGTGTGAGTGTGATAAGAGATTGAAGTATTAGTTTGGAATAATAATTGTGTTATTCTTACTGTCAGCTGTGAAGCCACCTTTGCCGGAGGCTCTACGCGGGGGTCGTGCGGTCCATGGCCCTTTACGGGGCACCGGTGTGGGCGCGTTCCTTGAGGCGGCGGCCAGCCCGCTGGTTGAACGCGCCCCAAAGGGTCATGGCCATCCGGCTGGTCCGGGGATACCGTACGGTCTCCGGTGAGGCGGCGAGCCTCCTTGCCGGATTACCGCCATGGGATCTGGAGGCAAAAGTCCTCGCGCACGTTTGGGAGTGGCGCGAGGAGGCGAAACGCCGGGGCGTAGCTCCGCTGCCGCGAGAAATCACGGTACAGCGGACAGAGCTCCGGCGGGATCTCAGGGCGGCATGGAGAGTGCGATTGTCGCAACCCAGCGCTGGGCACGCCACAATTGCGGCGATAAGTCCCCTCTTTGAGGAGTGGCTAGAGAGGCTCCACGGCGTCCTCACCTTCCGCCTGACGCAGGTCCTCACCGGACACGGTTGTTTCGGGAGGTTCCTGTTCCGGATAAGGCGGGAGGAAACGCCCGGGTGTCACCATTGTGTGGATCGCCCGGAGGACACGGTGGAGCATACGGTGGAGGTCTGCCCGGCTTGGGCGGAGCACCGCCGTGTCCTCGTGGAGGCGATTGGCGGTGGCGATCTCTCGCGTCCGGCCTTGGTCCAGGCCATGGTACGGAGCAAGAGGGCTTGGGAAGCCGTCACCTCCTTCTGCGAAGCAGTAATGTTCGCGAAGGAGGAGGCGGAACGCGTGAGGGAGAGGCAAAGTTTGCGCCCTCACGCCCCTAGCCGCCGCAGGAGACGCCCTGGACGTCGGGAATCGCAGGCCGATTCCCGGCCACCGTAGGCGCGGGCTTGCGAACGGCGAGCAATGGGCAGGTCGCCGTTCGATAAGGACCAGGCCCGGGTCGACGGCGCGTTGTGTTCCACGCGCGCCTCAAAGAGATGTCAGCACCAATGACGGGGTTAGCTAGGGCCGATGCCTGCTAGGGTTGCGGAAAAGTCCAAGAGGGTTACCGTGGCCCCTGGCACAGGCAACTGAAGGAACACGGGTGGGTTTTAGTCAGTAAGAGTCTGACACGCCCTCCTGCTCTGCCCAGAGCGGGAGAAGTTATATGATGATTTCCCACCCACAAAAAAAAAAAAAAAAGCTGTGAAGCCACCTTATAAAAAATAAATTATAAAGACAAGCACCGAGGTCTGAGGCAATCATACTAAAATTTAGCATTATTACAAAAATATATCGTAAAATTTTGAACTTGCTCCAGTTCTGTTGTTATGACGAACACGCGCCATGTGTCGACGACATATCGATGTGGCAACTACGAATTTACGATGCGAATATCGCGTTAATTTATAGCCAATACAGAGCGCGATGCTTAGATGAAAATAGGCTAGAATGCAGGCTGGCTATTTTCGTATAAGGTTTTGTTGAATGATTGGGGTTTGTTGACAAGAGCTAAAGCGCGGTCACTGTCGGACTGCATAGAAAAGAAAGAGAAGCACGATGACAGAAAGCTGGTAATTTATTGCAAAATATGAAGCAAATCTTTATTTACAAAAAATCTTTCGATTGGAATAAAAAATGAAAACACTATCACGTTAATATGCTGCTTGAAGTACAATCTGAAAAAAAAAAACAGAATGATTGCATGTACTCGTATATTAGTATGGCTTATAATCGTTATGAGAAATTTTTAAAGGTAACTTTGTTACTTTTTTCTATCGTACCAAATTAGTTGTATTATGTTTTCAACACACTACCTAACTAGCATATATCCTGAATAATGTCATATATTTTTCTGATTTTGTTTACTGCAGTGGATCATATACTTTTAGGCCTTATAAAACTTGCGTTTAGGTCATGTAAGTAATCCCCTTAAGAAGTAAAAATACAAAAAAGTAATTGTTTATTTTTCACCAGCATAGCAACAAGGATTACACAGTAAAATTACTTAATAGTAGGTAAGTATGTATAGTATACATGTACATTATAATGTACATGTATAGTATATCATAGTTATTAATAACATGTATGTATGTAACAACATAGTTATTAATATTTTCAGTTTTAAAAACAACAAAAAAAACAAGATTGAAATACCTATACAACCTACATTCTAAAGATTTATATGAAATAGTTGTAGATAAAGGTGTACTGGTAATAAACTACAGTTATATTAGTATTATACCTAATTACAGTTAAATTAAAGGTACCACTCTAGATACGGAACGCCATTTTATGCGTTGGTCGAAACCCACTTACATTTTCTTTTTGGAAATTGCAGCCAAGTTTTTTCCTCGATTTTACTTTCAAGGTCCAGTAACTCAGATTGTAAGACCTGTTTTCTAAAACGATGCTCATGCTAGCATTTCGATTTAAAATCAGGTTTTTTAGTACAGACTAGTGCGAAATCGGTTAGATTCGAATCTAGATTTATGTTCGAACGTGGTTTAAGAATTTGGGTCTCTGAATTTACAACCTCAATACTTTCGTTAATCCATCACAAACACAGTCAAACGGTTTCCCTCATCAACATGTTTTTAGGCGTGCTAATTCTACTTGAGGAAAAAGAAGCTTGCAACAGTAGATAACACATTTACATAAAGATGCATAGTAACAACAAAATTAAGCAGTGTAGGTACCTACTTAATAAAGTAAACAAGGTATTTTCTTTTTTAAAACAGTGATTCTACGAAATTAGGAGATGATATAAGGGTCTGCAAATAATTAATAGACGTTTGAACACTTATTCTAAATAACTGTGACTATGTCTGTTACCAAGAGTCAAAAATTCGAAGACATGTGACATCCATCAACGTATACAGTCGTTACGGGTCGTCAGAAGCCCGAAAGTCTGACAACCAGTCAAAGTCAAAGTCAAAGCATTTATTTCAAATAGGCACATAAAAGGCACTTTTGAACGTCAACATTTACATTTAAATAGAATTGATTCTAGTCGCCCCTTCCAAAAGGTAGTTTCGTATGGAGAAGAATGGGCAAGAAACTCCATCGTTACTCTTTTACTCGTTAGTCTTACCGAGGGGTATCGTGTTACCCAGTAAATGGGTTGCTGAGGTCAGATAGGCAGCCACTCCGTGTAAAATACTGGTATGCAGCTTCATCCGGTCAGACTGAAGCCGTTCCAACATTGTTAGGAGAAGGCTAGGCAGATTGATTTTGTGCGGTGCAGCTATAACTGTCACGTTGACCTGACCTGTGTTTAAACTGCCCTGCAAACGGCAAAGAAAAATAACACCTGGCCCTGCAGTCTCGACATAGTTAGCAATCGTTTTCGGTTGCTAAGTCCTAACAATCCAGATGTAACGATATTTGGTGGTCTCCACACTCAAATTTATCGGTTGTTACCTACCGGTACCTACCTAAAATACCAGTAACAACCGATAAATTTGAGTGTGGAGACCACCAAATATCGTTACATCTGGATTTAGCAACCGAAAACGATTGCTAACTATGTCGAGACTGCAGGACCTGTGGCCGTGCCTTTTATTTGCGAGTTCCGACTACATTGTAAAAAGCTTCGTATTCATGCTTACTATAATCACTCAAAATATTTTATAATATAACCGGTACACATTATTTCAATAGACAGAACAATGTGTGTTAAGAAATTAAATACAGACCAGTTTAAGAAAACATTACAATAAATACTGACAGAAAAAGCCTAATACAATGTTAATGAATACCGACAGGGTCCCTATTTGTGACCAATTTAATTATTTCCTACTCTATGTATATAGATAATGGTACGCAATAAAGAATTGAGAATTGAGAATTTTTAAATGATAAATTGCTCTGAAGATACTGGCTGAATCTGTTTCATTTATTTTGAATCGCATGACTATTGACCTAATTTCTAATTTAATATTATTGTTATTTGTTTTTTTTTCTCTTTATTTATTTAGGGACTTGCCACCATTAACAGGTCATGTCAGCCCCATCATTTCCTTAAGCAAGTTACTTACAAAATGTTCTTACGACTATTAAAATTAAATTTATAAATAGGCTTAGGTTTATTGCTTGCAGGATAAGCCAGAATACATTGAAATTTACATTTATATATTATTCTTTGTATTTTTATTTTTGAATCTTATTGTATTTTGACTTAATGTGTACACCGGCCATGGTCAAACATGTTGAGCAAAACAATATCTTATAACACCTTTAATAAGAATCATACCATGTATAATAGGTACAAATGTTTTGCAAATAAATGAATCTGAATAAATTTAATATTATAACTCAAACAATCAAAACGATTAATAGTTGGGAAAGGTTAGACAGATGATGATGATGTGACATCTACCAACCCGCACTGGGCCCACGTGGTGGCTGGCCCACTCTCTATCACAGATAGGAGGACTGTGTCCCAGCAGTGGGAACATTATCGGCTGATTATGCTTATGTCTCTGATGAGTTGTAATATAGAAATTCTCAGAATTTCTAAACTTAGCTTTATGAAGACTATTCCGGTTTAGTCTTATTTTAACTACAATTATTGAGATTATTTCAAGGACATCTAGGTCATTGTGATAAAATTGGAGTTAAGACCTCTTTGTGGCTTTCTAAAGACTACATCTCTTGGCTCGGGCATCTTTAATAGGTGCTTAACCTTAGTATTTCCTCGGTAGCTGCCAGGTTCTGCTATATTAGAACATTTTCACTGTCAAGATCATTAGTTTCTTCGTGTTCGGAACGCTGAGTTTTATTAATACCTATCTATAGATCAGGATTTTGTTACGAAGAACTTTATCTTTTTTCATCTTTTTCTAACTTTTTCCAGCTTAAACACTAGAAAATAGTGAGAGATCTTTTGGAACTGTTGACGTTAACAAAACATGCTTAAATTGCTGTTTCTCTCGACTTTATCGGCGCTTATTTTGTATTTAATTATTTTTTGGGTGGCGTGAAAAGGTAGCAGACCAGACAGACAAAGTTAGTTTCGCATTTATAATATTATTATTATATATAATACAAGCTATTTTCCGCGGCTTCGTCTGCAATCTAGGATGAAAAGTAGCCTAAATCCTTCTCCAGGTAATGGTCTACCCATGTGCCAAATTTCATCCAAATCCGTTCAGCCGTTTTAGCGTGAAAGCGTAACAAACAAACTTACTTTCGTGTTTATAATATTACTAGCTTTTGCCCGCAGCGTCACCCGCGTGAAGTTCGAAAAAAATCCTGTAAATCCTCCACTTTAAAGATAGATACACTTACCTATGTGCCAAATTTCATGGTGTTCGGTCAAACGGTGTTGGAGTTCACTCTAGACTCAAAAAATGTATTATTTATATATTTTTTTAATAACTCTTAACACACTACCAAAGTTTCTAATAATATAATTCAATCATGATTCGAAAGACCCGTAGCGCCATCTAGCGTCCTAAAGCAATTGTGACCATCGAAAATTATTGTTCTTTCACTCGAGAACGGGGACCAGTTCAGTGGTTTAGGCATGAAAAGGTAACAAACAACTTTCGTATTTATAATATTAATAAGGATTTACTAGCTTTTGCCAGCGGCTTCGCCCGCGTGACTGTCGGAAGTTGTTTCAAGGGTATGTTCTTTTCTATGTACTAACCCAGGTAACCATGGCCTATCTGTATGCTTTTCATCCAATGCCGTTCAGCCGTTAAGGCATGAAAAAGTAGCAGACACTATATTTCCAATCCCTTAATTCGCTTAAAAAGACGTACACTTAAATGTCAATATTAACTACATGTTAATTAGAAATCATTCCGTATTTAACCTCCTTGGGGGATGATTTTACAAAAACGCTGAAACACGTAATTCCTTATTTGTTATCAAAAAAATAAATTTTAATTTTCATATCCCTGACTTAAGAAATGCCGGGTTTCCCATACATACTTTCACCCCCTTTAGGATTATTTTTGAAACAAAAAGTAGCCTATGTCCTTACTCAGGATGCCATCTGTCTCCTCTTTAAATTTTATCGAACTCCATTAAGTGGTTTAGCCGTGAAAATATAACATACAGACAGACAGAGTTACTTTCGAATGTATAATACATATACAAGTTGTCGTTTTGCATCCTGGTCAAATTCGAGGAGGTAACTATGCTAATGATTCTCGACACGAATCAATAATAAAATAAGTAGGTACTTATTTTTATTTTTTATAATTTTTGGAAATCGGTATGTGTAGGGGCCGTGTTACACCGCCCTTGTAACTGCGCTGTAACTGTAACGCACGCACACAGCGACATAGTCGTGCGACACTGCCTACCGCATACGCAACGGGGCGATTCATTTCTTTGAACGTGGAGTATTCTAAAACACTGTCAAACTTAAATATCTAAAAAAACAAGTATGTATTAATTATTGAGCAGGATCGTAATTTTATTTGATTATCTGTGTCTTTCATAACAGCCTCCTGAAATTTGAGGAGGATGCAAAACAACACGTTGTATATATGAATATAAGGACAGATGGATTAGTTAAGTATGGACTCCATAGAGAGTATTTAACACATTATTCTAATGATAAGGCTCTACTATTTACAAAGTACATACCTACCACTAGCTATGCCAATTTAATTTTTTAAATGTGCCGGTCTCCATTTTGAAACCACATTTCCGACCTATTTATAAGTCTACCAAAAAGCTGGGTTTCACCTTGAGGACATATCGAACCTTATTGTTACAAAATGGGCTTTCAATGATCTTGGCTAGGACCCAACTTATCATATATAAGACTTGCAAACGAGAGGACGTCGAAAGATTTGGTTCCCGATAATGTGTTGCAAAAACTGTTTTTTTTTCTTGTTGTTGGATTTCTTAAGAACTGAATATTTAGGTTACAAAGGGCCTATTTCCTAGTGTCTGGGTAGGCAATATCTACCAGATAATTAAAAAAATATATATATTTTTATTTTGACTTGTCACTATTTGCTAGATAATTGGAAATTTAGCGGAGGTGAAACAGGACATTAATCGTAGATTTCACGGTAAGTGCTCCGGTTTTCAAGATAGAGAAATCGCCTTCAATACTGATTAGGACTAATTGAGATACCTCTTAATCGCTTGTCTGAGAGCTTATTTAATTAGGATTACAGTATCACACAGTTCTGGTAGTCGGCCAAACGAATAAATTATCTATTTTAATTTAGCTTTCGTGCCGGCATTTGGATGGGTGCCTAAAGAAAAGACATTGTTAAATATGTGAACTGTCCTTTTCTAATTTAACTCCAATGATTGAAGTAAAATACAAATTTAACGTATAGCTTTGAAGACCGGTCTACAATACAACATTTTCTGTCATTCATTATAAACGTCAAAATAAATCACTACATAATTATATTAAAACAAAGTCCCCCGCCGCGTTTGTCTGTCTCTCTCCACCGAATGGAGGTTCATACGGTTTTCACCCATGGACGGAGTGAGAAAAGTTTAGGTGTATAATTCTTTCTTCTTTTTTAAAAAAAAAAAAACGTTGCCCCACACTAGGAATTTCTCCTGTATCGTGGGTGCGTTTACAAACATTTAAACTCACATACACATACAGCCAGACCCGGAACAACTACTTGTAGGTCATTTGTTCCGTGCGGGAATTGAACCCGCGACACAATCAATCGTTAACCACTGCGCCAACCGTGCGTTTTGTGTAAATTGGCTGAAATATGACGATGATTGCTGAAGATGTTCCACCAATTCACACTAAGCGTGAGCGTGCTTTACTGCCGTGCGCCGCGTAAACCGATAGAGTTATATGAAAACAATGTATCACGGAATCGTTGATTAACATATAGGATACTTTTTACATTGCCGTGGGATATTGTCAGACCTCAACACGGGCGGAACTGCGGGCAATATAAGCTGATAGTCTCCTTAATGATAATCTGATGTCCAGGTTTGTACATAAAGTAAGCTATCGTTAACAACTAAAAACTAATTACACAAGTAACTAAAACGTTCACTTATTACGAAAAAAACAAACACAGAACAAGAACGGAGTAAATAAAAATTAAAAGAACGAAATAAAACAATTTTATTTGGGACACGCACAGGAAATACAAACAATAAAAAAAGAACATTACATCAAAACACAACAAAAAAAAAACATACAAAACAAAAATCATGAAAACAATAAAAGAAGAACCATGACCATGATCGTCAACTTTGAAAATGTAATGAACGTGTATTGCATAGATTTTACACAGTAGTTTACCTGGATCCTCCATCATATTACGGACTTTGCTGTATCGCCTATAAATTGTTAAAGCGCTGTATACAGCCACGAAGTAGTGAAAGTTCAGACGGTGCGCTATAAACACTCGCGAACTGATAAAATGGACTATGTTACAGAATTGACAGTCCACCACCTCTACCGTACGACTTACAACATCTTATAGCTTATAAATCAGATCCATCTTGAGCAGACTTATCTATATACCTTTGTATTCAGTCTATCACTCTCAAATAGGGAAAAAAATTACTCTTATTCTTCAAGGTAACCTTTTCGATTTAGCCACCTGACTACCTAATGTCTCCATTGAGAACGTTAGCAGACCTTTTCTTTTTTTTGATGGTGGGAAATCATCAAATAACTTCTCCCGCTCTGGGCAGAGCAGGAGGCCGTGTCAGACTCTTACTGACTAAAACCCACCCGTGTTCCTTCAGTTGCCTGTGCCAAGGGCCACGGTAGCAGACCTGCTTATAAGTTTTATGAGCTTGATTTAACCCGAAATGAAATGAATTTATGTTTATTTCTCTATGAAAATCTTTTTAAAGAGGTATTTACGGATCGTCTATGAGGTGGCGTTTTATAGTTTCCGTCTGGTTAGACAGAAACTACAAAACTTCCCCTGGGGTTCATGGCAAGAAGGCGTGAGTTTTTATTTATTTATTTAACCATTTATGTACACACTTATATAAACAGACAAGAAGAAAATAACAGAAAAATAGGTACAAAGGTGATGCTTATTTCTAATGAAATCTCTTCCAGCATACCTGCGATAGGATAGTAGATTTAGAGATGTAGACAGCATGTGTAAGAGTAAAAGAGAAAATAAAATACATAAAATCAAAAACAATTCACTTAATAAAATAAAACAAATAATATGAGAATATACATGCATACATACAAACATACATACATACTTCTAAAATAAATAACACTAGAATATTAATATATACGCAACTATGACGAAGTGGAAAGATAGTGTTCTTTCACTCTTCTTTTAAAAACTGCACTGCAAACTGCAAACTGTGTGTATGTTAAAATAATGTCAGCTGCACGGGCCGATCGAAGGTTAAGCTACACTTGTCGCGGTCGGTCCGCGGATGGGTGACCATCCATTGCATATCGAGATCCCTCCGTGTCTCGGAAAGCACGTTAAGCCGTTGGTCCCGGCTGTCATTCGTAGATCTTGGACAGTCGTTACAGGTCGTCAGAAGCCCGAAAGTCTGCCAACCAGTCTTGCCAAGGGGTTATGTGTTACCCTGTAACTTTGTTGTGGAGATCTGAAGGACAATTCTCGTACTTAAAAACGTTCAAAACCAAGTCGCAATCTCATCTCAGCGACAGTCAAATGTCATAATTGTAAGTAAACTCTATACAATTTTTGACGGATTGAGACTGAGATTAGAATGGGAACGTTCCTTAAAATACGAGAATTGCCCCTCAGATAGGCAGTCGCTCTATGTAAAACACTGATATTCAACTGCATCCGGTTACACTGGAAGCCGACCCCAACATAGATGGGAAAAGCTAAGCAGATACATTTTTACAGAAATAAAGCACCATAGGGGCGAGCACGGCCTACTGTGATAGGCTTGAGTCACACATTTTTATCACAGTTTGGGAGCAAAAACCGTGATATAATGCGTGACTCAAGCCTATCACAGAGGCCGTGCTCACTGCCCTGCACGCACAGTCTTTAAACCGTAACACGCTAACAAGCTGCAAAAATATGCAGGTATGGTGGGAGTATTATCCTGGGCGACCAAACACCCAAGTAGCTTTACTAATTATCCACATAAGCCTATAATGTTCCCACTGTTGGGAGTTGGGATACAGGCCTCCTCTTGGCGAGAGGGAGTGGGCCGTAATCCACCACACGGGCCCAGTGAGGGTTGGTAGATGTCACATGTCTTCGAATTTTGGGTTCTAGGACATGCCGGTTTCCTCACGATGTTTTCCTTCACCGTTTTGAGAGCAGTGATGATGAAATAATGTACACAAACTAATTACTACTATTTACTAATTATGTACAACTTAAATTCTGATTGAACCTTCTGTCCTTTGACTGTGTTGCGACGGAGTTACAACAAGCTCTTCATTACAAATTCGTGGTGGGTAAATGAGAAAACCACGGGGTAACCTCATATTTATGACCTCAAACACGCTCGCACAATTATTGTTGCACTGTAGACACTTGAGACGAAAAATATTACAAGAATTAACTGTTTTTCATTAAATAAGTTTAGAGTGATAGTAATAAGTGAAACCAATAACATTTTTTAAAGGAGTTTCGATTATTTCATGAAGGTTCCGTGATAATCTGCATCTCGCATCATCATCTCTTTCTATCGACAGTCTTTGTACAAAGAAAACATTTTCAAATGTGCGCTGACCGCATTTAGGTATTTGCAAAGTTGTTAGCTGACGGATTGTTTTCCTTCCTTCATGTCTCCTATCACCTTCTGTCGCTACACCTAGCAATGTGCATGGGTAAACCCACATCCATTTGAGAATATATAAATTGTCGTAATACCATCACTTAATATTGAGAGCGTTTTCTTAAAATCCTTCCTTTGATGGACCCCTCAAAAACAAATAGAGCGTCTAATATAGAATCCTATTTTACCTTGACAACCTTCAACATATAATACATAACAAATCACATCCCCGGTACATTCGTTTTGTCCTATATTCAATACAACAGTAGACAACAATCGTCAACTCAAATGTTCTTTGAGCCATGAACAAGCCAATCTTCAGCATTCATATTTACTGAGCCGCTTTTTCATATCCAATCTATGTAAACTATTTGTTTTGTCACGGGCATTACGTAAATTCTATGTGATTGGGCTGATGTAGTTAGTTTTAAGAAACAGGTGGGATAAACGCGAGTATTCATTCGTGTATAAGGGTACGGTCTTTGACATCACAGAAGCGGAAGGCAACTACTGCGAATGCACATTCCACAGTAACGGGCTTTTGAAGTTCAGATAGGCAGTCGTGCCACGTAAAATACTGGTATTCAGGTGTATCCGGTTAGACTAGAAGCCAACCACAACGTACTTGGGAAAAGGACAAGCTGTGACGATGGCAGTCTGTAGTATTTAAATTGTTGGATTGCATGAAGTTTGGTTGTTGCTTGAAGCGTAATGGCAGAAGTTTGGTTGTTGCTTGAAGCCTAAAGGCAGGTGATGATGATAATGATGCCATTTTCCAGCGCGGTAATTTACATAACATTAGGTACGTCTGTATTATCCGAAATGTTAGACAGAGCCGGCACGACTGGAGAGAGATCAGGCGCAGGTCCAACTGCTTAACTTGCTTTCTGGGGCACGGGTATCACACCGCCAACTTACAAACTCCGAGCTGTTGCTGAGAAATTCCTCATATTCTTTTTTTTTATACCTTTTTCTTTATAACTGCAATATTATTATGTTTGTAACACCATAAAAATATCTATCAAGGCTTTAGGAGGTAATCGCTTTTTAATCTTGCGTAAGTGTTAAGGTATATTTGCACGTGACTGTACTTACCAAACCACCACACGTACTATGCACGATGTAAAGGGAACATTGATGGGACGTAAACAAAACAGGCGAACAATATTTTTGCTCGCCTTACGTGTCCCATTTCCCTCTGGGAAATATTTAATTGAACCTCTAAAAGTTTTTTGCGTTACTAATGATGTACGCTTTTTTAAATAAATGAGCATCTTTTTAACTTTCTGGCCTTTTCTCACAGTTTGGTCGCAGTAACTAAATTAGGGTACCCCGTCCAAACGCGTAAGTATAGATTAGAACTGGGGCCAACCACGCGCCAGTCGAGTTGATCGCATTTATTTTAAATATACCAAATACAGGCACTTTTGAATTGTCGAGGGGTAGGACAGTCCAAAAAAAAAATAAGCTAGTTGCCCATTCTAAAGCGTAGTAGGTACCTACTTATGGAGAAGAACGGGCAAGAAACTCAGTAACTTACCTAGGGCACCCCGATAGATTAGGTTGTAAGCGGACACGACTTTTATGCCTGGAGACTTTTATATAAGTAATAAGTTCTGTTTACGTTTTCATTATATTTCTGCTTCAGTATAGATTTCAATATTTTTGTTCGTAGGTATATTGGCGTGTGCTAGCTGACTTATGGCAAATAATTTAATTTAATGTTTCGTGTTTCGTAATGTTAATTACTTACTATTATATAGAATCCAGTTTCAGCAGTGCTGCTGAGGACTTTGTTACGCCACTTCTTCTTCCCAGCTAACTCTGAATCTTTATTTTCTGGATTGCTCTGGAATTGATGGATCTGGATTTTGGTTTAGGTAAATGATAAACAAATGTTTGCATGCCACATGGTAAAATATGGGTGAGCTTTAATTAATGTATCGTATCACCTATTATTTGCTACCCATATTTGCAAAATAAATGTCTATTCTATTCTATTCAAAATTGAAAATATTAGATGTTCACAAAAAGAATTCATAATTATTTATTAATAGTGTTCAATAATATTTTTAGGAAAGCAAAATAAGATTTATTTGAGGTTCGATTAAATACATGATACCTCTCTCTCACTTTATGCACGATCGAGTATCCATAACGGCAAATGAAAGACGAAATCCCATAATCTTAAGTGATAGATACCCACAATTCTAATTTCAACTCTTTACTAATGGCTTTTGTAGACAGGATGTTAATTACTTGATAAACGAATGATAAATGATTTTATTTTCTGTAAGTAGGTTTGTAAAAACACTTTTACTCGTCAATCATATTTTAAAAACTAGATGAGGTCGGCGTTTCCTATCTGACTACTCTGAGAAGAAAGGCCGAAACAAACATAGAGGTCACACGCACACGCGCACGGCACGGTTAGCGCAGTGGTTAAGCGATTGACTGCTGCGCTGTGTCACGGGTTCGATTCCCGCACGGAACAAATATTTGTATGATCTACAAGTTCTTCCGGGTTTGGCTATTTGTGTATGTGACTTTAAATGTTTGTAAACGCACCCACAATACAGGAGAAATTCCTAGTCTGGGGCAAAGTTTAAAAAAAAAAAAAAAAAAAAAAAAGAAAGAAGTCTCTTTTAAAGTCCAGACATAATCTTGGTCAGATCTTGTGAAAACAATGTAGATTAGTGTCTGAAATGGGCTTTAGAGGAAAGAACCACACAGATTGAATGGACCTGTCTAGTCAGTGTACGCATTTGTCAGTAATCGAGCATTTCAACTTAGAACTTAAAGGAGGTCAACGCTCAAAGAATTATGATATGTTACAGCTGTTATAGCAATCGTGTTATTTGGTTTAAATAGGCTTTTATTTTTATTATTTTATTTATCTTTTAAATTCTTTTATGTTTTGTGAATGTGAGAGCGTTGTAGGCCCAACTAGACGTCGTTGTAGGCTGTAGATTTGTAGACCATTTTCTATTTTGTTAAGTATTTGGTACTTGTTGACAGGTCTACACTGTCCTCGTACCTCGTTTACAGTGTTATTTGGAAACTTTGTAAAAGCCAATTATTTTTAAAAGAGTAACCGTGGAGTTTCTTGCCGGCTCTTCTCCATAGGAGACGACCAATTGGAACCGTGCACCTAGCTTCTGACGTTTCATAAGTGCCCATGTAGGTTTATGTGGAATAAAATATTTTGATTTTGATTGCAGTAAAATTAAGCCAACCCTACACTCAAGCTGCCGCAAATCCAAAGCTTTTCTTAATCCCATTTTTGTATTACCCCACAAAAGGGCTGCCAGTCTGGCCCTGAAAGTAAAACACCTTTTTACTGCGCCTTTAATAGATCTTCAGTTAGTGTAAAGGAAAAAAATGTAGGTTTTATGGTGGGCCCCGCCTGTTTGTATGACAGTTATGGCCCCATAACTCTGGGCCGCTCGATTTGGGTCCCGTTCTAAAGATGAATCTTGCTTCTTTGGCCGTGTAAAAGTTTTAAATGTGGGTATTAGTTAACTTTGGGGACTTTTACTTTTTAAGTTGGTCATTTTGTTGATATAGGAGTGTTGTTTTCAGATTGAAATTGTACCATTAACACTCGTGAAAAATACTAATAATTGGTCCTATCTGACTATTTGTTCTGCATAACGTTGTTAATATGTATAGGCTGAGATAGTAGTATTTTAAATTCCTCGTAGTTAGTCGTTGTAATGCTCAAATTGGATTGGGCCGGTCACATCAGCACAATGGGTGCCTGAAGAGTGACGGTGCCACCGGACCGGCCCAAAAAGTGGTGGCGTGGGAAAACATTTCCTGTAAGAACTTGGGAAAGGCCCCTGCCCAACAGTGGGACCAGATAGGCATTAATAAAAAAAATTGTAAACGTGTGACGAAGATTATCAACTTTTCATTCCAAGATGTTTTCTTTCTAAACATTTATTAATAGTTCAATAAAACACACAAAAATACTATCTAAAAACATAAATTTAATTAATTATTTTTTGTTATAAATACACACCATCACTAATCATATGCTCAATGCCTTCCACTCATTTCGTTCACTCACACACACACATTCATATACACAACACAAATACATCCTGGCACACACACAATTCCAGTCTTTTTTTTTTTTTTTGAGGATGGGAAATCATCAAATGACTCCTCCCGCTCTGGGTGGAGCGGAAGGGAGTGTCAGACTCTTACTGACTAAAACCCACCCGTGTTCCTTCCTTTTGGCCCTTTATGTTCCGGGTCAGCGGTACCCCTTTCGGATGATCCCGCTTTCCCGGCAGGCTTGGGCCCTAGTGGGCCCCCTCTTCGATGCTGACATCTCTTTGAGGCGCGCGTGGAACACGTACGCGCCGTCCAGCACGGGCCTAGTCCTGATCGGACGGTGAGCTACCCACTACTCACCGCCCGCAGGCCCGCGCCTACGGTGGCCGGGAGTCGTCACGCGGCTCCCGACGCCCGGAGCGTCCACCGCGGCGGCTTGGACGGGAGACTCTCTCCCTCTCCCGTCCCGCCACCTCCTTCGCTAGCATGACTGCTTCGCAGAAGGAGGTGACTGCCTCCCACTCCTCCTCGCCCCGGACCATGGCTTGAACCAGGGCCGGGCGTGAGAGGTCGCCGCCGCTGCCGATCGCCTCTACGAGGACACGGCGGTGCTCCGCCCATGCAGGGCAGGCCCCCACCGTATGCTCCACCGTGTCCTCGGGGCGATCATCGCAGTGGTGACACCCGGGTGTTTCCTCCCGCCTGATGTTGTGCAGGAACCTCCCGAAACATCCGTGTCCGGTGAGGACCTGCGTCAGGCGGTAGGTGAGGACGCCGTGACGCCTCTCTAGCCACTCCTCAAAGAGGGGTCTTACCGCCGCTATCGCGGCGTGCCCTACAATTCCAGTCTTACACGCACACTTTGTTTAACTTTTAAATATAACCCATTGTAGTTTTAAGTTATTTATTTGTATAAAAATGGTAAAATAGAAATAAACAAGTATTTATAAGTACTACTAATGCATGGAAGAGCGGAGTCCCCTAATACAGGCTTTATACGCTTAAAAGGAGGTTCCAATCACCACTGGTGTAATATGTAAAGTTGATTCCAATAAACCTTTTTTCATATTATATATATATTTTTTTTGATATTATAGAGATCAATAAATTAGTTACGTTGCCGATACATTAAGTGTGAAAATTAAAAGCATTCCGTGTATTTGCTGGTAATAAGTCGCAGAAGCTGATGAGTAATATTCAAAAGTTAATCAAATCACCAATAAATTATTATAGTGATCATAATAAATTACCTGTTACCCTATCACATCCTGTTTCCCGTTTATTTTTAAAACAAACTTCATATTACGCGGCAAATTGTGTAAACAATTAAAAATAGTCTTCCCATTCATTATAGTGATCAGCTAATTTATAGCGTATAGCGTATATACTAACGTATTAGTAATTTTTTTAGGATCAATAAAAATATGTGCTGAATATTAATAGCATGCTACGAGGGGCTCGTGGCTAACTTCTAACAGCCGCATAGGTCCATCGATCAGGTTAAGCTACGCTTGCCGCGGTTGGTCCGTGGATGGGTGCCCATGCTTACATACCGAGACCCCTTACGTGCCTCAGCAAGCACGTTAAGTCCTTGGTCCCGGCTGTCATTTGTGGATCTTTGAGAGTCTTCACGGGTCGTCAGAAGCCACAAAGTCTGACAATTAGTCTTAACAAGAGGTATCGTATTACCCAGTTATTGGGTTGTGGAGGTCAGATAGGCAGTCAGTTCATGTAAAATACTCGTATTTAGCTACATCTGGTGAGACTAGAAGCCGGCCTCAACGTAATTCGGAAAAGACTAGGCAAATGTTTTTATTATTTTTTATTATTCACATAACTGATGAACAACAAATGCAATAGAATATCTACAACACAATATGTCTGATTGACATCTACTAGATGTGAATCTAGCATGCGTATTTTAAGTAACACTACAATTAAAAAACAAAAGTTATCCTACAAATCGAACGAATTGAAAACATTTCCATGATAAAAAAGTTATGGAAAACAAAAATTAATTATAAAATAATATTATGATGATTAGTAGCATGGTACAAAATACACTTACTCAAAACATTATTATGTGTGTTAAAATAAACAGACTTATAACGCTCTACTAACTCGTCTCCGTGAATACAGTATAGATACTTCATCTTTGGTCCAACATAGGTAGTACCTGCTATTAACTTTAGTAATCCCAGCACAAAAACTATCTACATTCTATCCCACTCCACTGTTTGTCAAAATCTAGATCGTGATTATCACCCTAATTGCGTAACAACATTTATCACACTAGTTGCGCCCCGTGGTTTCACCCTCATAAGTCTTAATCCCGTGGAAAAATCGGAATAAAAAGTATCGTATGTCCTAATCCAGGTTATGGTCTACCCATGTGCCGAATTTCATCCAAATCCGTTCAGCCATTTTAGCGTGAAACCGTAACAAACATACATACAAAAAATCAAATCTTGTCACGTTATAAATATCAGTTTAGATACATGACATTGTAAGCGTATTACGCATTTACTCCGCATTTATTTTGATCACGGATGGTGATCAAGGTTGACCTCGTAATGAGAGCTAAATTCATATATAAAAACCTCGTTTGTTCTGTAGCACCAGAAACAGCAGAGCTAACATTAGTCTAATAGTAGGTACATTCCGGTAAATATTTACCTTTGTAACCAGTCTCTAAGCCAGATAGTATACAAGCTATTACCATAATTCAGGCACCGTAGTTAGCAAGGTATATTAAATTAGGCCAAGTTTCACTGTCGCCACTCTGTTGACTTGTTGTTGGGAATGTCTGTGACCTCCCCACTTAGTGTACTCATAGCTTGAGTTAAGCATAGTTAGGAGTTTGTTGGAGACTTGATTTTGTAAGAGACTGTGCTTGACTGATTTTATTAGAATCATAACTATATCATATCATACAACAAAACATGCTTTTATATCCAAATTTTACCTGATCCTCGGTCCTCTCCTCTATAATAGGCTAAACGCGAAAGCAAACATTTATTCATTGAACTACACAAATTGTAAGAGAATTCTGAAGGATGCTCTCCAAAGTATGTCTTACGAAGATACAGTGAATTTACTAACCGTGTTAAAGTAAATATGTATACAAATTTCACTTAAGTTAATTATTTATCAAATTTAGAAACTAGGAGTAAGTAAGAGTAGTTTATACTCTGCATAATATAAATTATTTGTCTATTGTCAACTTTTGAATATTTATTAATTTTATAAGACTATTTTTAGCTCATCTCGCCTGTAATACAGGATTACATAGTTCAGGCACGTAAATCTTAGGTAAATAATTTACATTTAAGCAAAACTGTATTTATATTTATGCCCTGTAATTTTCTAAATAAAAAAATATTCTATTTATTTTATCATACTAGCTTTTGTTCTCTGCGGCTTCTCCCGTGTGGAGGTCGGAAATAACCCACGGGAAAGTACTACCGGGATAAAAATCCGGGTATATATGTCCCAACCGAGGTTATGGTCTATCCGGGTGTGAAATTTCATCTAAATCCGTTCAGCAGTTAATATACATAGGAACCAGAAAGACAGACAGACAGAATCAGTTACTTTCATATTTATAATATTAAGTACTAGCTGCGCATAATGTCTCGATCCCGTGGGAATTTCGGAATATAAAAAAAAAAATATCCTGTGTCCTAATTCAGGTCATGTGTGGGGAATATCGGAATATATAGTATCCTGTGTCCTAATTCAGGTCATGTGTGGGAATATCGGAATAAAAAGTATCCTGTGTCCTAATTCAGGTCATGTGTGGGAATATCGGAATATATAGTATCCTGTGTCCTAATTCAGGTCATGTGTGGGAATATCGGAAGTAAAAGTATCCTGTGTCCTAATTCAGGTCATGTGTGGGGAATATTGGAATGAATTGTATCCTATGTCCTAATTCAGGTCATGGTCTACCCAAATGCCAAATTTCACTCAAATCCATTTAGCCGTTTTAGCGCGAAAGCGCAACAAACAGACATAACGTAATCAAATCTTTTCTTTTTTTAATATTAATTTTTATGGAGTGTAATAGTGTCGGCTTCAGCTATTTATTTCAATGAAGCTCAAACCATACAAAAATAAATTTATTATTTTATATTATTACGATGAGCCTCCACAAATATTCATTAATGTAGTTAAATAAATCTCAAGGATGGTTAGTAAATATTAATTTAAGTTGAAACTTGTATTTGAAACAAACAAGTATATACCTAAGTAAATGATGTATTTATTTAAGATACAAGTTGGTGTCTGAACACCACATTCTTGTAGTTAACTGTAAACAAACATGGAATGTTAACGAATAGTAAACTTATTTGCTCACAGTTTCATTAACCACCTAACACATACTGCAATCATCATTAAGGGGCTGACAACAGCTAAAGCGCGGTCACTGTCGGACTGCATAGAAAAGAAAGAGAAGCGCGATGACACAAAACGAGTAATTTATTGCAAAATACAAAATATGAACCAATTCTCTATTTACAAAAAATCTATTGATTGGACTAAAAAATTAAAACACTATCACGTTAATATGTTGGTTGAAGAACAATCTGAAAAAAAAACCAGAGTGATTGCTTGTATATTAATATGATTATAAACGGTGAAATCAATTTTTAGAGGCATCTTCGTGACTTTTTTCTATCGTACCAAATTAGTTGTATTATGTTTCCAATACACTATCTAACTAGCTTATATCCTGAAGAATATCATATATTTTTCTGATTTTGTTTACTGCAGTGGATCATATACTTTTAGCCATTATAAAACTTGCGTTTAGGTCATGTAATCCCCTTACCAACGACTAGGTACTCTGTGAGCAATCAATGACATCATCTGTCAGTAGGAAGGTTTGAGTGGATAAAATGCGGCTCTTATAGGTATCTTATTCAATCAAATCATTTATTTCAGATAAATATCAATTTCAAATATTTTACACAAAGCATAGTACAAAATAAATTCAAATATAGTCGCAAACTTATAAAACTAAAATTAACATGAAAACGAAAATTAAAATTAAGCTCAAAATAAAGTCGCAAAGTTATAAAATGAAATTATTAACCATTATTGGTAAATTACATAAAATAACATCAAAACTGTCAAAGTGGAATGTTTGGCGAGTAAAAACTGTAAAAAGTATTAAATTTAACGGTTGGTAACTGATGGTTTCAATATCATCTTGCGAAAAAGGATTGCGTCCATGATGCGCAGAGTGCGTGGGAGCGTCTAGAGCATTCTGAAGGTCATTAGTTATAAGCACGTTGTGCCACTATAGCGCATTCAGTACAAGTACACGTGCAAGTACCCGGTGCGTCCGGTGAGTGCAATAGTTTAATTTGTAAATAAAATAGTAGATTATTAACCAAGGGGATAAAGCAGTGTCTTCTGTCGCGGGTGACGATTTAAATCACGAGCGTAATGAAGGACTAGAGGTTTATTCCCGAGCGTAGCGAGGGTGTTAAAAACTTAAATCACGAGCGAAGCGAGGGATTTAAGACGAGTCCTGAGTTTAGCGAGGGATTTAAGTTCACCCAAGTCTAAGACAGCTTTATCACCGAGGAAAATACTCTACTTTTCGTACCATTTGCGAAAAAATTAACACAATACTAATATGAGATAAGCATTTATTAAAAATAATGACAATTAAACGTATTTTTAGAACATTAACTTTTTTATAAAAATAAATTAAAATAAACTTAACGTTTATGTATTTGAAGAAAACAAAAACGCGGCAAATTCCTAGACTAATATTTTTTTGTCGGAAAAGCAAAGGCATCAAGCTCATACGGCCTCGTCGGTTTTCGTAATTTTATTTAATAATCATAACTGCATAATAAATGCGTATTCCTTTTTCAAAAAGATGTATAATGCTTTATATAAAACGCAATGGTGTAAACACAGATGTAGTTCAGTTTAAATTTCGGTAAGTATTCCAAATTCCAAATTTAAATCACATTCTCCCCCTAGAGGATGAATGAAATTCAGTACAATTTTCTTTCCCTGTTTTTAACAGATTAAAAATGACTATTGTTATGTTCGCTTTTTGTAGCATAGAATGTCACTTTTTTGAGCAAGTGGTACGAAAAATGTTGTATTACATTTGTTTCTAACATAGCATACAAGTAATTACATTACATTACTGACATCCTATGGCTTAAGGTCTGAATTAAAATATTTTTCTTATTAATATTTTTATTTAAAAAAAAAACGGCAATTTCGCCAGCTTTGTTGTAGGAACATAAATCCCATGCCTAACAGGAAACAAGCCAATCAACAATCCCTAGCATCTGTGGGATGACACTGACAGTTCACTTCACCTAAGTTTTCACGGTGAGATTGTTACCGAATAGCAATGGATATTTAAGTACCTACAATACTCATGGGTGAAATTGCTCATAGAAAGTAAAGGGTCTACAGTTGACGGTACTCAAATTAATATAGAGTAGCTAACAAATAAATACTGATTTTAATAAGACGTACCGGCCTTAAGTAGAATCTGTAGGTGGAATCTGTTCAATTATATTGATAATAGGTACTATATTTATATTTTCAATGAGACATTCAGAGATCATTCTGTTGAATGCGTTTTATTTCATTATTTTTATGGCTTAACGCGATATGATGCAAAAGGTAAACTTAGCAAGATTTATTATACGAAGGCTGATTCAAAATAAATAGCCCGTTCATTTGCAAAGAGCAACATTAAAACTTCTATTAACAACTGTAAACTATCGTAACGTTTGTAAGTTAATAAAATACATAAGAGGCAAAATTATCTACATTTGTAAAGGACCTGATAAATACCTAAATGTTCAATTGTTTTGTAGGTAGAAAAGAACCTACCCACCTAACTTTTAACGGGTACGACTAGCAATAGCCTGTGAGTCGGGGGTACAACAAGTGGGATTCAAACTTATGACCAACAAACCTTTTTGTAAGTATCTGATTTCAAGACTTATTTCATAAAGTCGTCAAGAAAACGTATGATAATATTATTAGTTATTATTTTCAGACGAATGTGAAAAATACTTTTGCGCTAGCTTTAAAAAAACTGTTTTCTAACTCAATAAAAATAAACAGACTCTTTGATCGTAGTAATAAAATGTTGCAATGTAATAAGCTTTATACAAAAAATTTAACACCGTGGGAATGAAGGTGTGTGATGAAAGATTTTATTTATATTTTTATGTGTAGGTATGTACTTTGTATGTAGTACATCCGCTGTTGAACGTTCAATAATTAGCGTGCATCTGGAATTTTAATAAGCTTCCGTCTTTTAAATATTTTCTTTATAGTGAGAATGTGTTACGTTTCATGGCATGAAATAGGAATTCATATTTTTCTATTATTAAACAAGGTGGCAAGTACCTTATCACATTAAATTATACCACGTATACTTATATACTACATGGTATACTTAGACGATATACAAAATTTTAATGAAATCCATTCACTAAAAAAATCTGCTCTTCCATACATTTCGTCGAGATGTGACAAGCATCTAATTAAAATTGTTTAAAACTAAAAACCGACCGCTCGCTGTTTACAACCAAACATGACATAAAATAAATTTACGGCTTACTAGCACACTTCACGAATAACGGATTAAAACTACTACCAACAAGCTTTTTTTCAAGAACAGAAGGGCAATTCCCGTATTTTTAAGAACGTTCGCATTCTAATCTCAGTGTCAATCTGTCAAAAATTGTTTACCTATATTTTTGACATTAGACTGTCGCTGAGATGAGATTGCGACTTGAATTTGAACGTTTTTAATTACGGGAATTGGCCTTCAGATTGTGTCCAAAAACAAAAGATTACCATCATTCAGTAAAACGACAATTCGTTTCATTCAACAACTGTCTCTGTTAATTCCGAAGATTAAATTGCCGTAAGTATATCTCTTCCTTCGTGTGAGATGTAACTCGGAAAATTCCATAGCGCAAGGGAATATAATAATCATACCCGATGCATACGTAAAAGCACTTAACACTGAGACTGCAAATAATTAAGGTTGCCGCTCCATTTCCTCCAATTACTGTACCTACTCAGTTAGATGCATGTTGTGTGGCAGTGTTGTGCAGAAGACTCACAACGGTAAGTATGAAAATGATTAATGTGAAAACTTTCTCAATATATACAGGGTTATTGGTAAAACACCATCAACCTCTTAAGGGGTCATTGTACTCATTATGAACCACTTTTACTATGGGACCAAATATGAAATCGCGAAAAAAAAATCAGCTGGTCCCTACATTTTGACGAGTTCTGTAAACTTATACTCGTATGTGGGGAACAAATGATCTTTTTTTCGCGATTTCATATGTTGGTCCCATAGTAAAAGTTGTTCAAATCAAATCAAAATCAAAAGTCATTTATTCAAACTAGGCTGAGAATCAGCACTTTTTGAACGTCAAAATCACATAAGACAGTCCCCAAACCCCAAAACGCCCGCCCGTCACCACTTCCTAGTGCTTTAGCTGGGAAGTAGAAGTGGCGGAACAAACTCCCCAGTTGTTGATGTTCACAATGATGAGTACAATGACCCCTTTAGAGGTTGATGGTGTTTTACCAATAACCCTGTATATACTGTCTAGCCTTTTCCCAACTATGTTAAGGTCGGCTTCCAGTCTAACCAGCTGAATACCAGTGTTTTACATAGAGCAACTGCCTATCTGACCTCCACAACCACGTTACTGGGTAACACGATACCCCTTGGCAGGCTTTCGGGCTTCTGATCACCCGTAACGACTGTCAAAGATCTACGAATGACAGCCGGGACCAACGGTTTTACATGCTTTCTAAGGCACGGGGAGGTCTCGATATATAATAGATGGTCACCCCGTGCCGCTGTTCGTGACGACACGTTTGGTGTAGTGGCTACAGTGGCTAAGTGTAGTCAGCGAAACCAAATGGTCCTGGGTTCGAATCCCGGTAGGGGCAAATGTTTGTATGATGAATATGGACATTTGTACCCGAGTCATGGATGTATATTTATATGATGTATTTACGAAAAAAAATGTATTTAAGTAATGTATCAACCATCTGGTATCCATAACACAAGCCTTAAGCGTTAAGTGCTTAACTTGGAACTAGATGGTGCTGTGTGCAATGTCAGACGATATTTATTTATTTATTTATTATTATTATCAATACCGAAATGTATCTGATGGTAAAATTACAGTAAAAGAATCTAATAATGTCTTTACTACGTTATCTTTGAGCAATTTGTGCACATACAGTGCGCACATTGGAATCAAAACATATAGGTATCGTGTAAGATCGATGGTTTTTTTTTTAATAGCCTACGCAATATTTCTACGCCGTTTGCGCATCGATGTCCCTGCCACCCTGTACACCGCGAAGATCCCGCTTCTGTTTACTTAAGAATGACAGCTTGCCTTTTATTAAAAAAAATAACTGTTTTTGAAATACCTACAGAGAATGCACAGAAAAAATAAAATCTTAAACCTGCAGCAACTGTAGTAATCTGATATGGTGAAAATTAGACCTAGGGGGTGACTGTACTGGCGCACGTCAATGGTTAGAAAACCAGCACTCAGTAGCTTGCCTATTGCCTATTGATACTCCGTAGTACGCTAGGCCAGCTCAAGGTTAAAGGGTCCTACAAACAGGCGTGACACGTGACGCGAAACAAAGGCACCGCCTGTCGCGCAACGAGCGGTGCCTTTGTGACTAGTGCGATTCACGTCGCGTGTCGCGCCTGTTTATAGGAGCCTAGAAGTTTTACCACTGACGTGCGGCTTATTAAGCGTTAGTCCAGCGCACCCTGGGAAAGTCAGACGAGCTACCAACATGCTGATTGGCTATATATTTACCAGGCCATGAGTTAGCCCCTAATCCCCAAAACCCTGGACGGGTCACACTAAATACCCTGTCTGCCATTCAGCGTACGTAAGTTCCGAAATCTCCGGGAGCAACAACAATTCCAAAATACGGTTAGGTCCGCAAATATTATTACACCACGACAGTACATAGTTATGTGACCGTGTCAAGTCGCATTGCACTCGCGCGCTCGAGTGTTCGTGACGACGCGCTACGGCTTCACTGTTGAATGCGCTAAAGTTGTACCATCGATATTGTACTCGTAATACGTATCGATAAGTGCTAAACGTTGTAAAATATTTCAGTGTCGGTGGTGTGATTAATCTCTTTATTACTTGGAATATTTTTGTAATATTTTATGTTTCTAAGATTGTAGTAAATCATTTATAGTCGTGTTGTTAAGAAGGAATAAATAAAGAACTCATTATTATTCAATATTTTTCTATCTTACTCTATCACCTTGTATTTGAAACGTATTTATTTTTAATGCTACATTACAAGGTGCACTGCCAAATACCAAATTCGATAGACCTATTTTTTCTTAGAGCATTAATATCAGAATTCGGTCCACTGCACAGAAGCCTTTCAAAATATTGGAATATACATCTTCAGACAAAAAAAAAACGCTATCTGATCTCGTTATTCTGATCAAGCGATAAGTTTTAGTTCCCGCAATAAATTATATACGACATGAGAAATTATTAAACACTAAAGTAACGTCATCTTTTTCTATTTATTCCGAGATACAAAATGGAATAATAACATAGGAAATAAGGGATGTGATTTGAATAATAATGACTGAACAGACAGCAGTGCTGCTGGGGAGTTTGTTCCGCCACTTCTTCTTCCCAGCTAAAGCACTAGGAAGTGGTGAAGGGCGGGCGTTTTGGGGGGACTGTCTTATGTGATTTTGACGTTCAAAAAATGCTGAGGCACAGCCTAAATTGAATAAATGACTTTTGATTTTGATTTTGAATGTGAATAGCTTTGTACTGATACCATATTCGTCTTGTGAGAAGTGAAGGCCTTCAAAAAATACAAAATTAAGGATACGGAATGTTATGGACAAAAAGCAGGACTAGAAATGGTTGACTGATGTCGAAGGCGTTTTGACGTCCAGAATTGGTTTATAACTGTTTTGACGTATGATTGAGTGATTTTTGAGCATATAATAGCTTAGGATTCACGTGTAGGCCTTCACTTATCCGGGTGTCACCATTGTGTGGATCGCCCGGAGGACACGGTGGAGCATACGGTGAAGGTCTGCCCGGCTTGGGCGGAGCACCGCCGTGTCCTCGTGGAGGCGATTGGCGGTGGCGATCTCTCGCGTCCGGCTCTGATCCAGGCCATGGTACGGAGCGAGAGGGCTTGGGAAGCCGTCACCTCCTTCTGCGAAGCAGTGATGTTCGCGAAGGAGGAGGCGGAACGCGTGAGGGAGAGGCAAAATTCGCGCCCTCACGTCCCTAGCCGACGCAGGAGACGCCCTGGGCGTCGGGAATCCCAGGCCGATTCCCGGCCAATGTAGGCGCGGGCTTGCAAACGGCGAGCAATGGGCAGCTCGCCGTTCGATAAGGACCAGGCCCGGATCGACGGCGCGTTGTGTTCCACGCGCGCCTCAAAGAGATGTCAGCACCAATGACGGGGTTTGCTAGGACCGATGCCTGCTAGGGTTGCGGAAAAGTCCAAGAGGATTACCGTGGCCCCTGGCACAGGCAACTGAAGGAACACGGGTGGGTTTTAGTCAGTAAGAGTCTGACACGCCCTCCTGCTCTGCCCAGAGTGGGAGAAGTTATTTGATGATTTCCCAACCACAAAAAAAAAAGGCTTATGACCCACTGCAGGGCAAAGGCGCTCAAAGAACGCACCAGTATTGATCACCATGCTTGCTCAAGACGGATTGACGAGTTTCCTCACTATGTTCTTTGTTGTCCTTCACCGATGTCAGTAATGTCCAATATAAACTCAGAAGGTAAAAGGTAAGGACAAGTCACATTGGTACCTACTTGCCCGGATTTGAACCCTCAACCTTGTGCATGAGAGGCGAGGCCTCTATTCAATCACTCAGTCTAATCATATAACTATATATAAAAATTCATTCAAACTAGGCTGAGAATCAGCACTTTTTGAACGTCAAAATTACATAACACAGTCCCCCAAAACAACTGCATTGAAAATATCGTGATTTATGCATGAAAATACGATCATCACAGCACTGATTAAAAACTGTCAATCACAACGACTACGAATGATTTTAGTAGCACTTTCATCCAAATAGACATTTTTAGCATTTGCGTGGGATGTTCCAATGAAATGAAATATTATTGACCTTTTGAAAAATTTCAGAGCTTTGTTGGAAATATTTAAGTGTGGATTCTATCAGTAAATAGATACGTACCTATTATAAATGTCTTATCTGCGCATTGTGCAACTAACAAATTAAATCATGGTTATTTCAGCCAAAACGACAGTAAAATAATATATTTAAAAAGTGAGAAAAAATACGTATTTTTATCGCATTGTTTGTTATTAAAAATAGGTAATAATTGTGTCTATTTGTCTTCTGTCGACATCACCATTATTTAAATGTTTATTTTTGTGAATCGATATCGATAAGCTGCACAGCACTAGTAAACATTTGCTTACTGCATTCAATTTGCTCGCACAGTACATCGAGAGCCAAACACTAAAGGTGAGGGTTTGGTCAGCTGACATGCTTTGGCCATTGATCTGTTAAAACCAATTAGAGGCAAATAAACAGGGACCTAGAGCTGTGGTGACCCAGTGGAAACGGCCGTGACATACGAGTTGTACGTCGTAGGTTCGAACAGACAAGCGCTTTACTTTGTGTAAATTATTTCATCACCACTGCTCTCAAAACGGTGAAGAAAAACGTCGAGAGGGAACCGGCATGTCCTAGAACCAACAAATTCGAAGACACGTGACATCCACCAACCCGCACTGGGCCCGCGTGGTGGATTATGGCCCACTCCCTCTCACAGAGAGGAGGCCTGTGTCCCCAGCAGTGGGAACATTATGGGCTGATTATGTAGAGGCAGGCAGTAAATATACAGGGACCTGACATTACATAACGTCATGCCTGTAATTGTTCCAAGGGTTAGGTAGAGGTGTATCTATAGTACACCCGGTTTGTGCCAGCTATATTTTAGTCTGATGGGCGAGCCTATTGCCATCAACCGGGCACAAATCCAAAATCCGGGCCGCTACTGCGAAATTATAGGTGGAAAATCCAAATAACGCTTTGCTCGACCCGGGAATCGAAACTAGGAAGACGGGGAACTAATATGATTATTATAACTTTTGGGTTTTGATATTAGCTTGCTAGCTAGCCCAGTATATGGTACAGACCACAGAGCACGAAGGCGCATCCACGGCTGCAACCAGAAGCGGCACTGTCAACACTTTCTATACATACCAAGCGTGTTGCGAGTTACTCGCACTACGACACAAATGACGTATTGAAACTGATGTCTTTGAATAGCTGTCGTGACAGAAGTTGTGCATTCAACGCGGTTTCTTCTAGACGCTTCCGACGCGGCGATTCCGTGCTCTGCGGCAAAGAAAAAATAGGCATTTACTGTCACACTTGAAGGTGATTTCAGACTATTAAATCTAGGATATTTCAGACTATTAAATCTAGTATATTTCAGACTATTAAATATAGGATATTTCAGACTATTAAATCTAGGATATTTCAGACTATTAAATATAGGATATTTCAGACTATTAAATCTAGGATATTTCAGACTATTAAATCTAGGATATTTCAGACTATTAAATCTAGCATATTTCAGACTATTAAATATAGGATATTTCAGACTATTAAATCTAGAATATTTCAGACTATTAAATCTAGGATATTTCAGACCATTAAATCTAGGATATTTCAGACTATTAAATCTAGGATATTTCAGACTATTAATATTAAATATAGGATAGTTTTGCCAATTTGGTCGAGAGATTGCAAACGCTACTGCTGATCATGAGATCCTGGGTTCGATTCCCGAACAAAAACAAAGGCAAACGCTTTCCCGGGCAAAGTGTTTTTGGGTTTTTCCATCTGGTAGTTTTCAGTAGCAGACAGGAGCCTGAATTTGTGCCCGGTTGATGGCAACAGCCTCGCCCCCTATTACATGGGACTTATACATAACTGGCTAACTGTTGGTGTACTATATTAATTATGAACACCTCTGTTTAAGCCTTCGGGGAATGCAGGCGAGATGTTTATGTGTGACGTTAAACGATATTTTACCTTACCATAAGCCAATAGAGTCCGAAATTGTCTGTACCTAATTTGTATTATCGTGTCAAAAAAATTATTATCACAATAGTATCAGCTATCTTTAAAGCCTGAAGCTTAAGAATCGGTTACATAAACCTCTGATCCTTTGCACACTTAAGAGATCCTCGATTAGAGGAAACACGTTCATTCGAAAGAAACTTAACAGACCTAGTCGAAAATGTTAAAGTGCAAAATCAGCACAGAACAAACTAAATTAACATGTTTTTCTTAAAGTCGGTCTCAAAAGAATGTCGATTGTTGAGCCAATACCGCTCATTTGCAATACCTAGAGCACCTTGAAGATCACTTAAATTGCGTCATTAGTAACTTCGCAAAGTAAGTACTTCTAAAAAGAACTGTCCGTTTGAAAGGAACACTTGAACGGACTTCTCAAATCGAAAAGGTATCGAATCAGTGATGTGAGTAATCGATTTAGAAGTACTCGTAACTGAAGTGGACGCTAGAGGAAATCGATTGGTTTATTCGTTTTCTATGGGATGTAATTAATGAAGCGAGAACTCAAAGTAGAAATAATTTTCTTTTTAAATAAGAATACGGTACTGTAAGCGCCAAGCGCGCTTTCATTATCGAGATTATGAATGAAAGGCGTTTTCAGCAATAATATTATATCGTAATGATTTCTATAAACGATGCTACTTCTTTTACATCATGATGAGCTCTGTCAACTGTCCAAGCTGATCCTCTATTGTTTTCTAATCTTGTAATTAATATTAAATAATGTTTATACATGCCATCAACATATAAAATACTTACACAATATATTATAATAGAATACTCTTTATTATCTACACCACAAAAATGACAGCTATAAATGTTGAAATTTTACACAGGGTCACCCTATGTAAAATTTGGGCTGTCTAATCGCTATAAGGGATCTTCTACAGACAACCTTTTTTTTCGTCATAACACACTAGGAATTTCTCCTGTATCGTGGGTGCGTTTACAAACAATTAAACTCACATACACAAACAGCCAGACCCGGAACAACTACTTGCAGGTCATACAAATATTTGTTCCGTCCTTTGGATGGATTAAAGAGAGAAGGAGAGACAATATTGCAGGTAGTCAGTGGTGTACCATTTACATATACAATAAATATATACATACATACATAAAACATATACTTATATATACAGGATGAAATTGAAAACTTGCGCCAACTCGAAATAGGAGGTACAGTAACTGTTACATAATCATTGTAAATTGTCATATCCCAAATCTAAATTCTATTATTATTTTATTAATTTTAGGAAAACTTACAGCTAATACATTTTATACCTAGTACAATGTGTAAACGATGGCCAATTACAAGCTTCCATCACTAACGATGAATGTCAATAACATTAACACATACGCGGAAACAGCGACGTAAGAGATACGCAAATGAATTATCTCATGCTCAAAATATACAATAATATTGAGAAAAAAATTAATAAAAAAATGGTTATACATCGAAAAAACAATTGTTCAAACTTTTATTTACTTCCCTAACGCTACTAGTAAATAAATCTAAATCAATCTCGACAAACTGACACACCATGTTAAAAGTACGACAAGCTCTGTATGAACGATCGTGTAATTAGCGTCTTAGATAGTGCAAACTAAGTAATTGCCTTCAAGTAAACACAAATTATCGTAGATCCAGTAAAAATAAAATAAAAACAAATAAGAAAATTAAAGTATCAATTTTAGCGCGCGCCCAAAGATCAATCCATTCATCGCAGAGCATCACAACATGAAACAAATTGGCAACGCGTTGAGCTAGTGGTCATTTACCTAATTTGGACCGTTTCTACGAAAAAAAGGGCTCGCGACGACCGACGTTGCCATATGGCTGGCCTACACGCACGTGTGTGCATCCCTTTCCTTTCTCTCGGCCGAATGACATGCTCTATATTTTCTTAGTAACGCGTTGAATTATATATAATTATTAATTTGACGCGCCTATTAAATTTCAATTTTTTTTTTTTTGAGGTTGCGAGATCATCAAATATATTCTCCCGCTCTGGGCGGAGCGGAGGTGCGTGTCAGACTCTTACTGACTAAAACCCACCCGTGTTCCTTCAGTTGCCTGTGCCAGGGGCCACGGTAGTCCTTTCGGACTTTCCTGCAACCCTGGCAGGCATCGGCCCTAGCGGGCCGCGATGAATTATATATTTTAATTTGATGCACCAATTAAATTTCACCTGTATCTACAATCATAAACATGAAACAAAAGCAACGAACGCACAGAGTTTGCGCGTTTATACAGTGCCTATAAAATTATTATACTGCAAGTTTTCTGCTGCATACAGACTGACTTCTTAGACCAATATGCAGCTACTGATTCATATAAACTACAAACTACGCTCAAAATTCAATCATTGGTAAGATGCTAAGTAATTTTAACAAAAGATTTTCTCATCTATACCAAAAAAGTTAAATTCAGGAAACAATAATTAATATCGTCAGTATGTAACGAACTGACAAATAAATCTAAATTTAATTGAATTGATTAGAAGGTATACAGACAATCACCACATACCACTCACACACATCCATTCGCAACTTCTCAAGCACACTCCTAGTATACACTCACCCACATTGTAGACTTAGCAATGCTTAGATGGTGTTAGCATGTTCACTTCATTCTGTATGTTCGTTTCTGTTGCATGTATCGTATAGCTATTACATTGTAAATCCGTAATTGGCTGTAAGACTAGTTTATATATTATATTAAGATAAAATTTCAAAGAGGCTATGGATTTTGTGAATAATAAATAAATATAAAAAAAAAAACTGTTAAAACGAGCGGTGATAATACAGTGTAAACTCAGCCTTTACCTTTCGCAAAAAACGTGCAAGGATGTACTAGACGTGTGAAGGATGAGTAAACACTGACCCTATTAAGTCGTGGTTTTTGTCCACTTAGTTATTGGTGGGTGTCTCTAAAGACAACAAAAAGTATATATTTCAACAGAATCAGCCTTTTAAGACTCTCATTAAATACTGCGTCGACAGCAATATTATAAAGTAACACCACAATAAAGTAAACCGTCGTAAAGACTGTACACATTATTCCAGTGCTGCATTTTTATATCGCTCGTCGTTATCGCATGCAGCAAGCAATAAAATTTCTCCGTATAAATGGACATTAGAGGAATATTATCCGACTTGATACGGACATAATCTCTTATTAAAAAATATCTGGAACAAACTCTCCGACACGGAGCTCTCATAAAATATCAATTTGAAAGTAAAATTGCATTTGGAGTAGTTTTCTCAATATAAAAATAGGATGGTTCTTATAATTGTCATATAACCGGGATCCATTTGGACTGACCGGTTGGCGCAGTTGGTAGCGACCCTGCCTTCTGAGCCGCTGGTCCCGGGTTCGATCCCCGGACAAGTCAAACATTTGTGTGCATGAACATGTCTGTTTGACCTGTGTCTGGGTGTGTATATGTATATAAGTATGTATATCAGTCATCAGGTTACCGTAGTACAGGCTCTGCCTAGTTCGGGACCTGAAGACCTTGTGTGGATGTTGTCTCATATTATTATTATTATTATGTTATTTTGATATTTATGTGCATCGTTATTACCTATGTTCTACTATTATTTCTACCTTCCACTCTGTGCCGTCACCTGTGCACTTGGTGGTCTTATGACTGCGTCAGTGGGTCGATTTCGCGCAGCTGAATGTTGGGCCAGCATATTTCAGCTTTTTACCATCGATACGCTTAAAATATAAAAGGATTCGATTAAAAGAGTTTTTCGTTTAGAATACTTCTGTAGTGTACCATGTAAAATACTGGTATTCAGCTGCATCCGGTTAGACTGGAAGCTGACCCCAACACAGTTGGGAAAAAAATAGGCAGATTGTTTTTCCTATAGAGTATTTTGTCTCTGTACCTTTTTCTGGAGTCAAGGAGCATAGTTGTGTTCTTGTGATCTATTGCTAGATGCCAAGATAAGTGTTACCATTCATCCGGGTATGTCCAGAAATATCCGGCTTTTTGGCTCCCCATCCGGACTTTCTCCAACCTTGTCATTTGTCCGGATTTTTTGTCATAAAAGGATTTTTTTAAATAGAAAAGTTAAATGAGGAAAAGTAAAATGTCCGGACATTATTGCGACTACCTCGTGGGTCCTGTGGTCTTTTTGACAACCTACCTGAAACATAAAAAATACACTTACATTCTTCGTTGATAAGGTTTGAGTAATTTTATAACATAATTAAATTCGTACACACAAATTGCAGTCTTCTCTCGAAATTATACCTATCCAGTTTTTAATTGTGACAGTCGAGACAATTTAGAGAGCGATTTATCTTCTCATTTACGTGGAGGTTCATCACATAACCTCTTTGTATGGTCCCAGTGTGAGAGTTTAGTGCTGGTTTATTTTGTAATAGTAGAAAAGTCGTCGAAGGAAGTAACATCTCCACATTTCTGCTCTCATTGATGAGTTTTGTAAAAAAACAGGACCTGCATAATCTACTTCTTTTTAACTTTGTTTCTGAGATTCATCATCTCACCTGCCTATGCCTAGCCTTTTCCCGACCAGGTTGGGGTCGGCTTCCAGTCTAACCGGATGCAGATGAATACCAGTATGTACATGGAGCGACTGCCTAACTGACATCCACAACCCAGTTACAGGGTAATACGATACCCCTTGGTAAGACTATTTGTCAGGCTTTCGGGCTTCTGACGACCCGTAACGACTGTCAATGATCCACGAATGACAACCGCGACCAACGGTTTAATGTGCTTTCCGTGGCACGGATCTTGGTATATAAAGATGGTCACCCATCCACGGACCGACCGCGACAAGTTTAGCTTAACCTTATCAATCGACCCGTGCAGCTTTTATTACTAAGCCACAAGTTTCTTTGTTTCTAAGTTTAGTAACTTTAAAGCCATATTCACTGGGTAGGTCGATAATTTAATATATAATAATTATATAATTTTTTCAGCCTGTATACTGCAATATACAATTTACAAGTTTGTCTTTACCAAGGTAATCTATGCTCAGTGGACAAGAAAAAAATACATAAGTAATAGAAAACGTGAAAAGAAGTCTGACAGAAACGAAGTGTCAAACATCTAACTTCTTTTTTTTAAACAAACTGCTAACCTCTGCCCTGCATAAAAAACTGGGTTAAAGAAACAGCAATTACTTATATTTAAAACAACATCACTAATTATAAACATGGGCAGAACTGAACTTTAACTTTACCTTACTAATGAACAGTTACTTTTTGTTAAGTCATCAAAGCTAGTAGATAGCTAATTGAATAAGATTAATACTATGTTGCTATAATATAATAGCATATAATGTAGAATGTTTGCATTTGCATTTTACTAATTTAGCTGTTGATAAATAGGGAGCATCTGTTTTTCTTTTGTTTTTGTGATATATGACCGCCCATTGTGTCACCGTTTTTTTTTTTTTTTGTGGGTGGGAAATCATCAAATAACTTCTCCTGCTTTGGGCAGAGCAGGAGGGCATGTCAGACTCTTACTGACTAAAACCCACCCGTGTTCCTTCAGTTACCTGTGCCAGGGGCCACGGTACCCCTCTCGGACTTTTCCGCAACCCTAGCAGGCATCGGTCCTAGCAAACCCCGTCATTGGTGCTGACATCTCTTTGAGGCGCGCGTGGAACACAACGCGCCGTCGACCCGGGCCTGGTCCTTGTCGAACGGCGAGCTGCCGCCCATTGTGTCACCTTAACTAATGTATTAAAAAAAAAAAAACTAAAATAATAAAACCAAACTTAAAAAGACCCGAGTCATTAAGATCGTCATTCGGTATCCTTGATCGAATTTGATCAAACTGTCTGATTAAAATCAAACTGTCAACTCAACACATAAAACCGATATAACTCAAGCCCCACCACATAATAATTTCATGACAGAATACGTCCTTGACATAGCCTATCGTCGTGTAAGCGTGCAATAACGTGCATCACAAATTGCTCAGACTGACGGCTGTAAAACGTGAATGAAATGCATCCGGGTGTACTGGAATGATATAGACTATGGTTTATGAGTGTTGTAGATGAGTCATAGGAAAACTTGACTGTTTTGTCCTTGTTGGATTTAGTATCTGTTCTCCTAGATAATTAAACTTACATTTTTCTTTATTTTTACAAACTTTAAGGAAGTGCGTCAGTTTGCCGAAACTATACCAATTGAAAAGGGACATTAGTTGTGTATCGAATTGACTAACAACTTAAATGGTTCGTATATTCAAATGACAACTGTTATTCTATTTAAAGTGGCTTTAAAACACGGCAAATAATTAATTATTCACCGGACCGTATAACCAACTACCAATAAAATTATTTTCAACAGTCTGTAACAGTGAAAATCACAGGCTCAACGCCGAAATTATTTACTTGTTTACAACCAAACAAAATGAACGCACTCATAACATTACATGGAAAACCAAAGTAAAATTGACGTTTTAATTAATATTTTTAATCATATTTTCTTTCGATCATCCACAAAATAAATTATTTAAGCCTGTAGCAACACCTAGCCGTGCCATTGTTTCTGAACCATCATTGTTTTCTCAGTTACTTGTATGAATTATTTACAATAACGTCCGGGACTACAAACTCGACGTCACGTTAAAACCACGCTTTTTATTCAAATTCAATACAAAATGTACTTATTGATGAAGCTTTTTTGGCATTTCTGACGTCTGTATTAATTACTCGTAGCGTTTACGTCGAAAAATGCTGTTGGAGAAGAGAGGGATTATTTTTTCTTTTGCTTAGTGGGGAATTTAAACAATTTAGTTTTTTTTTTATTAAAACGAATACAGAGACAGGTACCTATGGAAAAAAAACCATTTAAAGACATTTAGATATTATTTTGTTGAATTCTATCTTGTATGTTGTGAAAATATATTGCGGTCGACAAAAAACCTAAATAAAACTGCCTATAAGTAGGTTTAGAAAAATACGTTTATTTGTCACAGAAACACGTGCATACAAAAAAGATAATTAGCTCTAATAATTAAGAAAAAAAAAATAAAAACATAAAAGAGATCTCTAATCACGAGCACAAAACAGAAATACTTTTTGTATGAAATTAATAAGAAAAAAATAATATAAAATAATTAAGAAAAACTTTTTCTACTTTAAATTACTACGTTAAATGGCAGCCAATTGTTTTCATATGGGTTGAATATCACCAACGCATTATTTTGATTCACGTTCTAAATTACAAACTTGCTTCGTAGCAAATTAATATAGGTACGGTCAGCAACAACAGTCGATTAACGCTTCCGTTTTTAAAAGTTGATTATTGCGCGACATATTCGCAAATATCGGAGCTTTTATATTATTTAGTGTAAGCTATTACTTGAAATGTTAAATGATAAATAAATGATAAATGATTTTATTTCTGTAAGTAGGTTTGAACAAACACTTTTACACGTCAATCATATTTTTTTTTAAACTAGATGGGGTCGGCGTTTCCTATCTGACTACTCTGAGAAGAAAGGCCGAAACAAACTCAGAGGTCACAGTCTCTTTTAAAGTCCAGACAAAATCTTGGTCAGGTCATGTGAAAGCTATGTAGATCGGTGTCTGCAATGGTCTTTTGAGGAAAGAACCACACAGATTGAGTGGACCTGTCCAGTCAGTGCACGCAATTGTCAGTAATCGTGCAGCTCAACTTAGACTCAAGGAGCTCAACGATTCGACGAACAATACCAAAGAAAGGACATTTGAGTAGGCCGCATAAATTACTCAAACTGCCAGATCATGATTACGTTGAGAAAAATACAAAAATAAATATAAATAAATCAATGACCGACATAGTTCTCACATTCACAATAATTAGAATAATATTATAATAATCTTTGAGGACCATGTAGATTTGTGTCTGAAATGGTCTTTTGAGGAAAGAACCACACAGATTGAGTGGACCTGTCCAGTCAGTGCACGCATTTGTCAGTAACCGTGCAGCTCAACTCAGCAAAATAAAAGCAATATATCGAATCATTTAGTATTATATTAGGATGTTAATGTAAAAGTAAGTGTTCGACTTTCGTACCTACTCTGTGGTAGAAAAAACTTAATTCATACTGTATATTATAATATTATAAATTCGAAAGTAATTCTGTCTGTATGATACCTTTTCACGCCTAAACCACTCAACTACTTTTGTCCCGGTTGCACAATCCTGTGGGATAAAATCCGAAATCCGAGCGAGCGAAGGCGCTGGCAGAAGTTAGTACTAAATAAATTATTTTGCAGCCCCAATACCATGATCAAAAATATCTCACTGTTTTATAATTTTTTTTTTTACTGGCAGGCGTCGTAGGCTCATGGTACGTTAGTATTACCTACAAGTACAAAAACCATGTTAGTAGTAACAAATTAGGCACACAAATACAATATTATTAAACATTATACCTAAAGAAAAAATAAAGAAAACATCCAATTACGGAAAGGTTTATCAAGCTCCATGTCTGACATCTAGCTTTGTAAACATATCCATTGTAGGCGAATTCGAAACTTTCAGAAAATACCTTCAGATTTTAATGCTAATACCAATAAAAAGCTAATAAAATAGCCAACTAATCAATGAATCTCCTACTTCTTTTTTTAGACGCAAAACTACCACTGCGTCACAATTGCCTTAACTGAAACACCCCACATTCATTTCAGTAGTCAATCGAGTTGTCGACACAGAAAACTTTCCTTGATTGTCCCGTGTTTTCCCGAACTTACTCACGGTCAGTATACATTGAACAAACATAAATAACAGTGCAAATAACCCCGTGGACGTCTGTCTTTTTCATTCCTGTTCGCATTCTGAGATGAACGCAATTTTGAACGAGTGTTGGTACCTAATATTGTTTGAAATAAAATTCGGGTAAGAGAACATTGAAAAATTGGTTGGTGCCTGAGAAAATATTTATATGGGGTACGAAGAAAAATGGGTGTCTGTTTCGCACGTTTTATTACTGCGCAAAAAGACAACTAGTGTTAATTTATTTGAAGTTTAGTCTTCCACTGTTTTTGACGTGACAACGTCTTATAATTCGATGGAGCCGGCTGCACGCACGAAAAACACGACTCATGCGGCGTTACCTCGCTCTGAGGCGTTCTATTTAAGGCTTGAAGTGCAAGCGAGAGCGCGGAACGAGCGACAAAGAGGCACAATCGGCCTGCGCGTTCAGTAGCGTTCGACATCTGTCTCTCTCCTACTTGAGTGAGCGATGCGTCTGCGTGGATAGCTGCTATACAATAATATATTTACATGTCTTCGTCAAGTATGAAGTGCAGTGAAAAGTGAATGTGGTGTCAATTGTTTATAGCAACGATAATCGCGGCGATTAAGGTAAACATTTACATAATTGTATTTATGCGTACAAATAAATGTAACTTGATCAATTCAATTGTGATTTCCATTTACCTCCTTCTCTATATCCATACAAAATATCAATCAAACAAATAAAATTAAAATTTTCTTTTGAAAAGTGTAACCATTCCATCAGTATTTTCTTATGACGTTGTTTTCTCATCAAGCTAGAGTTAGCAAGCTAGAGCTTTTTATTTCATTTTTGAATGTAAGTCATCCTTGGTTTCTCTTATAATAAAACACACCGATGTTGTTGAGCGGAGATATACCACTTGCAGCACTAATTTGAACGACGATTGAACGAATGGCACCTAAGCTATTTCACCGACGGCACCAACAATTTTTTTGTTTCGTGGAACAGTTTGAAAATAATTATGCGGGCGGTCGCTGAAAACCAGCGCTACTAGGGCTCTGTCTCGCATAGGGTCGTAGCATTATGCTGACCGATGGCAGTTTTGCGTGGATGTGACGCATATTTTCCCCCAAACTGTTCTTTTTTGTGTATGTGTTAATTTTCTGCGTCGTGTTTACCGCAAATAAACGTATTTTCTTTCTTTACTTTCTGATACCTAATTATTCTTCTACCATTAATAATAATTGGAACAATGATTTGGTTTCACCGTCATATCTGTTACTTATTTATTATATACCAATAACCAATCTCAATAGTAAGCCTATTTCACCTTGATTAACCTTCACATCACAACTATAAACCGCGCAGATCAACCTCAGCCATAACCCTCGAGCCGCCATCGACATGTCATTTCCATACCAATTCACCTGACATCCGTGTTAGCTAAGCTGCGATGAGGATACGTCAGTGTTGTTGTTCTTTACTCATTTATGTGCCTGCACTCAGCTATGGCGATATGTCAAGTTTGGAGGATGTACTAAGTTGTCTTGGCAATTTAATAGAACAAAGATCCTTGTCGCACGTTATACTCTACACATTTGGCGAATGAGAGCTAGACCGAAAAAAGTGTAAAAAATTGACTACCACGACGCTTTTATTACGTAACAAAAGTCTCAAATGAGAGCATTTGCCAAGTCTGCAAAAATGAAAGGAACTTCGTTCCAAACCAGTGTTTTGCTTAATCTTTTTCTGTGACTGACCGTTTAATCCAGAAATGCATTAACGCATAGGATATAAAGAATTCAGCTATCAACAATAACGGCGAGTACAGCTCACAACTTCGCTTTGCCGATGACATCGTTAGAATGGCAGAAATGCTGAACAGTTAGACCAAATGCTGCACAGCGTGAATGGAACCTCCTGGTGGGTTGGTCTCGGTATGAATTTAGACAAGACGAAAGTCATGTATAATTCACACGTCTTGCCGAGTCCAATTCAGATCGAAAGCCCGCTTCTCGAAGTTGTGAAGTTCTACTGCTGAGTAGACACCACTTTGAGAAAAAAACGGATAGAAGGATTCGTTTGTGCTCGGCAGTGTTTGGGAAACTTCGTCAAGTCTTCTCGCCGCCTATCCCGCAATGTTTGAAGACTAATGCGAAATTAAATTTAATGTTTATTTCTGTACTGTGACTGATCCCTCAGAAGAAATGCCGAAATAAACTCAGAGGTCATGGTCTCTTTTAAAGTCCAAACATTATATTATTATGATTTTATGTGAGTCTAACAATGCAGGGCCATTTCTAGAAGGGCCTTTTGAAGAAAGCCATTGCAGCTTTGAGTTGACCTGTCCTAATGGACGGCATGCATGCATCAGACATCGTGTAGCTCAACCCTATTTTAGGGAGCTCAACGACCCGTTACACGTCACAAAACACTTAGTATAAAATGGTTTGTTGCTTGGAGATACGTTTGAGTAGCTTAATTAATCCCAAGCCTTTTTGTCATCCAAGTAATGTTTAACTTTATAGAAACCTTTTCGACAGAGTTTCTGTTTAATTTAAAATGGCTTAAGAGTTTGTTGTAAAAACGTATGCAATGCCACTTAAACGCTTACTAATATATTGCACAATAAGTAAATCTTTGTTTCAAGTATTAACGTTCTTAATGTCGCTGTGTTTAGAATATAGATAAATTATGTTTATTTCCTTAAATTTATCCCTCAGTGACTGCCTACAACTTAGGTTATAAATTGCTCGAATGGCTCGTTTCTGCAGCACAAATATAGCCTGAATGTCGGCTGAATTTCCCCACAGTAACATGCCGTACGACGGTCTTCAACCAGTGCATCCTGCCTGTTATGACGTACATTGCCGAAAAGTGGACACTGACAGTTGGGCTGGTCCCTAAATTCAAAGTCGCTCAGCACGCTATGGAGCGGGCTATGCTCGGAGATTCTAAAGGATAAAATCAGAAATCAATTTGTCCGGATAAGAGTAAGCAAACTAAAGTGTCAGTGGGCTGGCCATGTTTGTCGAAGGACCGATGACCGATGAAGCAGACGACTCCTGGAATGTTATGTGACTTATGGAATGGAATGGCAAGCGTAGCGTGGGACGCCCCCCAGCTAGATGGACCGACGACCGGACCGGCGGAGGGCAGGGTATTGTGGCGCAGCCTGGGACAGGCCTATGTCCAGCAGTGGACTGTGGTAGGCTGAGCTGATTGAACACGGTAGCCACCTTGTGTACAGGCATACCAAAGACAGTTTCTTGTGCAGCAGTTTTATCCTGAAGTAATTATGTACCCACACGTTGCATGTAGGTAAGTAGGTTGAATCATTGACACAAAATGATTCAATAAGCAGCTTTTCCGCATTTTTTATAGTAACTTAGAGGTAAGCAATGTTATTTAAATTTAACTTCTGTACCGATTTTTTACTAAGTAGGTACCTATTTTCCTTAATCTATACTAATGATAAAACTGAAGGCTTTGTTTGTTTGTTTGAACGCGGTAATCTCTGGAACTTTCAATCTGATTTGAAAAATACATATAATATATATACTAAATAGCTGTTGCCAGTGACTTCGTCTGCGATCCAGGACGAAAATTAGACTAGGTATGTCCTTTTCCAGCGCACATTCTACCCATGTTGCAATTTCCACCCAAATCCGTTCAGTCGTTTCAGAGTACAACAAACTTACTTTCGCATTGATAATATTAGTGAGGAATAGTTAGGATTAGGATATATATCTATATAATATACATATTATATTATATTATAAATAGTTAGGATAGATAGGGTAGTGGCGTTACTTCGGGCAGGCTAACTGAAGAGTTTGTTTGTTTGTTTTAACGCCCTAATGTCTGAAACTACCAGTCGGATTTGAATGATTATATATTTGGAATTGATAGTCCAATTCCTGGCCATAGGCTATTTAAAATCACGCTAGAACCCCAAGGAGCCAAGCAAAAAACTATGTATCCCTCTACAACTGCATTGGACTTCCAGCCTCCGTGGCGCTTAAGGGACAGGAGATCAGCTCCGGAATCAGCCAAAAGTGTGGCTGAAGTTCGTCGGAAACAATGACCCGTGTACAACAGGGGTTCTGGAAGTTCAAGAAATGTTGCTATTTCTCGTGGGATACTGCCAATTTTATTAGTACCCATAGGCTGTCTAACACACTTTCCATTGCGATACTGTAGAAAAAATCGATTGATTGGAGTGTTAGGCGGGCGTAAGGCTTGATATTTCTCAACAATCGTTACGTATTCCTTGCGAATGACGAAGTTGCGGTCTCTTTTTGTCTTTGTATTAGGTAAATTAATTAATAGTAAGTCATCTGAATGTTTCTCAATGTTTTTGACATTAAGTTGTGTTAGTTCATTAGTTCGACATGCTCCGTTTATTCCAATAATAAGAACAACCTGTAACGTAAAGAGTATTGTAGTAGATAAATGAATAAAATTGATATGAACGCATAATTATGCCTATCAACATCTACTAAGTATACTATTTAATTGAGATTAATATACGTAGATACTGAATGTGCAACTGACTTACTTTTGCCGCCAAATATACGGAATCGGGTGCTTCGTTAAGAAACTTTTCAATATCAGATACTGTGAAAACCTTCGATTTTTTTGGTTGATGACCAGATGAGGCTCTTTTTAAAAATGCCACTAATTTAGGATAGGTATCGATATGTTTGTCTTTTTTCATCTTTATTGTTGCTTTTAGCATCGAATACGTACTCCATAGAGTGCTTGCTTTCTTGTTCTCGGATAATTCTATAAAATATGCCAGCAAAACGTTTTCTGAGAAAGTTTTGGCTCCTTTTGCTAGTCGCCACGTGTTGAACATATCGTACTGTTTTAAATACTTCTTGCGTGATTGTTGAGGGATAAAGCTCATTTGCGCATTATTAACAGTTTCAGTCAATTCTGTTGGCGTCAAGCAAACTTCCTCGTCGCTAGAATCACTCATTTTAGTTTTTTCACTTGTTTTCAAGTTTCTTGTTTTTAATATAAGGTTTAACAATGACGTGAAAAAATGCCGCGTAAAGAACCGCGTACAAAGCAAATTGAAAAAAGAACACCAAGAAGGTTCCGAGTCTGAGTTTTTAACAAATTAAAAAAAAGTTGTATGATATATTCGGCACCATAGAGGTAGCAGTAAATAGGTTTAATGTTTTTTTTAATTCACAAACTTAGTGCACACGATGTTCTAAATTCAATTTACTTTATCCTCTAGAGAATAAAAACGGCTTTTCCACTCAGATATTGAAGATTAAAAATACTCTTTCCGAGATGGTGGGATGAAAAGAATTTTACTTAAGTAATAACTCACGTAAGTTAATACACTAGATAACGAGGGTTATGGGGAGCATTCGCCAATGTACTATAAACTTGACGGAGTAGTGACTAAATTTACATTTGTGCATTAATTTTGTTCTCCTGGAATCCTACCTATTTTAAAGTGTGTAGGTACTGACAATATCTAAAGGAAATGACGAATTTACCTAGTTAACTAAAGCTTCTTTTTTTATTCTTTTTTTTAAATGGAGTATTTTATTTTACTCTATTCTACAGATCGCTGAGAGAAAGTACATACATTTTTTTTAATGCAATTCAAAGTTATTTTAATATTATGAGGGGCTCGTGGCTAAATATAAGTGGGTAATCGTTCCAGTTTTAATAATTTTCTGGCATTTTGAGTAGCTTATGCGACCTACCCAAATGTCCTTTCTTTGGTATTGTTCGTCGAATCGTTGAGCTCTTTAATTTCTGAGTTGAGTTGCACGGTTACTGACAAATGCGTGCACTGACTGGACAGGTCCACTCAATATGTGTGGTTCTTTCCTCAAATGACCATTTTAGATACCGATCTACATAGCCTTCACATGATCTGACCATGATTTTGTCTGGACTTTATATGAGACTGAGACCTCTGAGTTTGTTTCGCCTCTCTTCTCAGAGTAGTCAGATAGGAAACGATGGGCTCATCTAGTTTAAAAAAATATATGTTTGTCGTGTAAAACTTTGTCTGGGTGTGTATGTATATGTATATATATAAGTCATCAGGTTACCGCAGTACAGGCTCTGCCTAGTTCAGGAGCTGAAGACCTTGTGTGGATGTTGTCTCATATTATTATTATTAAAAGTGTTTGTACTACTTACAGAAATATAATAATTTATCAAATGATAACAGCCGCGCAGGTCGATCGAAGGTTAAGCTACGCTGGCCCCGGTTGATTTGTGGATGGTGACCATCCATTACATATCGAGGCCCCTCCGTGCCTCGAAAAGCACGTGGTCCCAGCTGTCATAATTATGTAGATCATTGACAGACGTTACGGGTAGTTAGAAGCTCAAAAGTCTGGTCGTGGAGGTCAGATAGGTTGTCGTTTCATGTAAAATACAGGTATTCAGCTACATCCGGTGAGCCTGGAATCCAACCCCAACAAAGTGGGGAAAAGGATAGGCATGTTAATCCATATTATTACCAAAATGTTAAGTTATGGTAACAGATACAATAAGATAGGTACACTCCTAAAACATTGAATTTCAAAATAACGATAAAAAGTCATCGACTTTTGCCTTTAGCTATAACCAAGCAAGGAAAAAATCGCGCCGGGGCGAAAGTTAAATGAAAAAAAAAACCTCTTTAAAAAAGTGAAAATCTGCTGTGAAATCGGGAATTCTCAAGATCGCAGTGGGCAAAATAATTAAATGGCCTCTTGTAACCGTAACTCAGAAAACAAGAATATCAACCTAACTTATTCGCAATGAACTTTGAGATTGTAACTTTTATAAAACTCTGCCTTTGATGGACTTGTATGTACTGAAGATTAACTGAAATTGGTGCATTTGCATTGCTCCAAAGTATTAACAATAAAGATAAATAAAATATTGTGATAAGGAGAAGCTCAGAAAATCTTCATCAATGTGGCCATAAACTGTAACAGATGAGACGCTAAGTCAGCAAACCATTTTAATGGCTGCGACCCCTGTCTTTGACATTATTTGAGTAAACTGCTCAAGGGTTATGAGATAATATCACTATGATACCATCTCATTTAGAAAGGAATTTTTTGATTCACTGGTTTTCAAAAACTAAGACAAAAGGTTTCTTAATAGCATCAGTGAGTTATTATAATTAATTTTCATTACTCATACTCGGAAAGTAGATTTGAAGTTGCCTGAGGAGCGGGTTGAAAGTAATACTTTTCAGCCCTAGGGAGAATCATTTTCAACTGACAGCGGTCAATTTTTTTTTTAAATATATTTATTATAATTTAGTTAAAATAATTTCTTTAAAATAACATATATTTGGGCAAAATATTTACCATGTTTTCAATGATGGAAACGAAAAATAATGGCTTTAAAGCTAGTCGCCAGCAAAAGAAAAAAAAATATTGGCGGGAAAGCGGCAATCCGATCTTCATTTATTTTTTCGAGTTGTAGAGTATTGTTTATACTTCCGTATAGCAGAGATTTGTATTAACACAATGAGTTCATCGGATTCAGATATGGATTTAACGTATGATTTCATAAGAGAAGAGGATCAGTTTTTCTTTAGCTAATTCATTTTTACTTTCCTTGTATTCGTAATGAAAAACACAGTGTTTACCTTGGGTTAAAGACTTATTTAGTCCCCTAGGGTAACAATGTACTATTAAAGGATTTAATTCTGCATCCTTATAATGCTACAACCACTGTTTATTAACTGAGGCTGAAATTCTTCATTTCTTCTCTTAACCGCTCTCTTTACTCGCTCAAACCACACTTTCAAGAACATTGTATTAAATTAGACGCCTCCGAGCACTGAACGTGCTCTAAGGGCGGTTGTACACTCGAGAGGAAGGGACACACTGAATGAAACGTAATGCGTTCCCCTATGCACTCGGAGCAATTTAGATGTGCAGTTTGTAGCGTAAGAAATTGTCGTAGTTTATAGGTGAAAGTGGGGCTTTAATTGTAGCAAAGTTTGTTTTCAGAAATAGGTAATGTGTAACTCTTGACTTTGTGCGGGTGTGGTTTAAAAAACAATAAGAATAAGAATCTTTATACAATTAGATTATTATTTCAATCAACCTTTATTGTTAACTTTTGACGCACTAAAAATAAAAATTTTGAGTGGAAATAAAAGTACGTATCCTTCAGAGCCTTAATTTTTCTATTACTATTCCAAATTTTCTATTTACATATAAGTTAATATTATGACAATTTTGCTTTTGCATAAATCGCTGATTATCTCCTCTGCCACCCAAGATAAGATTAAAGTTATGTTTGAATACTAATTTATTTATTTCAAAAGTGTGATACAGTCTGTTACAATAAATATTATTTTGCAAATTAGGGGGCCCGGACTCTGGATTTGTACCCGGTTGATGGCAATACGGTCACCCTCTATTACATGGGACTTAAAATAACTAGCGAAATGTGGGTGTAGGTACTATAAGTACAGGTGTACTTAAAATCACGCCTGTGTTTCCTCGGAGGCTTAGGCAGACCTCTGCCTAACCCTTCGAGGAAACACAGGCGTGATTTTATGTTACGTTATGTTAAATTAGGCGACTATCGTAAAAGTAAAAGGGTAACAAATTAGGGACCAATCGTTAAAGTAAAAGTGTAAAAAATTAGGGACCAATCGTTAAAGTAAAAGAGTAAAAAATTAGGGACCAATCGTAAAAGTAAAAGAGTAACAGATTAGAGATCAATCGTAAAAGTAAAAGAGTAACAAATTAGGGATCAATCGTAAAAGTAACAGATTAGAGATCAATCGTAAAAGTAAAAGAGTAAAAATTAGGAACCAATCGTAAAAGTAAAAGAGTAACAGATTAGAGATCAATCGTAAAAGTAAAAGAGTAAGAAATTACAGAATTTCTAAACGTTTGTTGTTACGGGGGAAGCGCCAGGTTGGCCGCGAAATTCAATTTTTTTTAATGACAATTTCATAAAATATCACTGCATAGGATTATATAAACGTAGAGAGTTGTATTGATGATTATAATTGTATAAATACATACTTGTTACGGTCGAAAATCATGTTTTTTCAACATACAACCTGACACTGACCAGCAAATTGCACAAAACGTAAGAAAATTTTAATTTCGCGGGCAACCTGGCGCTATCCCCTTAAAAGTTTTACATAATTTCATAGTAGATAGTGCATGTTTCGGAATTTAAGTAACGCATGATGTATTGGGTCATTGTTATTTGTTTTGGTATAGTATTGTGTACTGGCTCAATATAGCAGTGGTGGCCCAGTGGTAACGGCCGCGACTTACGAGTTGTAGGTCGTAGGCTCGAACTCAGACAGGCACTTTACTTTGTGTAAATTATTTCATCACCACAGCACTTAAAACGGTGAAGGAAAACATGTCCTCGTACCAAAAATTTCAAAACATGACTGTGACATCTACCAACCCGCACTGGGCCCGCGTGGTGGATTACGGCCCACTCGCCAAGAGGAGGCGTGTGTCCCAGCAGTGGGAACATTATAGGCTGATTATGTATGTATGTAAGCATTGGCTCAATGGGCATTGTTTGAATTTGTAAATAATTAAGTAAGTATGTCAATCTTCATTTTCAATATGCTACAGCCACTAGTAGTTGTTCCAGTCTACCGTTTTCCCAAGTTCAGCAGTGAACAATGAAACAAAGCCCAGCATCACCACCACCTTGCTCTTTGTTCCCGTAGCTCGTTTTAGGGTCTAAATTGTGACAAAATGTTCAAGCACACCCATAACCAAGTAGGCCTCAATTTCGACGTCCCAATCATTTTGTATTGGGTCCGTGGTAACAAAATTCCTCTCTGAATGGACTGGAATTGTCTACGATAAACTGTAACTGACTTGCCACTCATAAATTATAAGTAACTTCATAACTATAATTATATTTGTATCTACAAATACTTACTATTAAAGATTCGCCTACCTACTCATAATACGAAAAATATGTTTTTAAATAAATATGACGCGTCCAATAATAAATACTAATTACGTAATAAATAAAAATAATAATACGTATATAAAACAATAATTAATCATTTAAAAAAATATATGGTTTTTACTACAAAATAAATAAATGTATATAATGTATAAAACCAATAATTATAATTCTTATTTATTTTATTATTTATGTACACACAATAAAACAGATACAGATACGACATATTAGAATTGAGTTCAAATGTACTGCTTATTTCTTAAGAAATTTCGTCCAGCAGACCCGCGAAAGGATATAGGAAACAAAATCAAATTCAATTCTGTATTAATAAAACAGATTATCTTACTAATAACTTAACTAATAATAAAATTTTACACATTAAACACATACGGCCTTATTACAAAACAAGGTTTTTCTTTTGACATGGTTTAAACCATCGAGCCTGTTTTTGAAATAAGAACATAACTGAAATCGAAATACAGTTCCTTTTACAAAACTGACTACTTAGTCCGGTCTTCGGTTGTTAATTTTGTATTAAGAACTTTATAAAGTCGGCATAAAGTTGGAAATACAAAAACTAGCTTAAAGGTTTAGGCTCGGGCTAAAGTTAGATCGTGTTTTGTAATAAGACGGCCAGTGTTCTTGCTCCTCTCTCCTACTTGATCTATGCTGTGCCCGACAGGGTCCATAATTGTAACTAATATAATTATTTCCCTACCAACTAAATACATTAAAGAACCCAATAAAGAATTGAGAATGTTACGATCTCATCATTTCGGCCGAAACACGTTCAGTCGTTCACTGCTGGACATAGGCCTGCCCCAAAGTTACGATCTACTGTTATCTGATTATGGTGGATGTGAAATAAATTATCCGTTGTGGCTACAAGGACTGTAGTTGCTGTGGTTGGTTGATTGTTGATTTGTATTGTCAATGTCACATACTACTTAGAGATGTCAACTAAGGTGTCTTGTCTTTGGTCTCTGGCACTGACACATCAAGCAATGGACAAAATTGTCGGCAATATGTAGGTATGCTTGAATATGAGGCTTTTGATAACGTTGGATGTGTATACTTGTCTTTTTTTATTATTTTTTTTATTTGTAATGTGCGTTTTGTTTGTGCAGAATAAACATTTTTTCTTTCTTTCTTTCTTTTAGTTATTTTCGTAAATTTTTTGGTTGAAATTCATGGGTTGATGGTAAAATTATTTGCGTTTGCGAATCGGAAAGAAAATAAACTCGTCGTTAAAAAACATTACATCTTACAGTCTTTTCACTCAACCCTGATCGCTTAAAAATCCAAAATCATCGGAAACAGAGTATGAGCAATAAACAAGTCACTAAGTAACTACAATAAATAGACGAGGACAGAATTATTGAACCAATGAGTGAGTGAAACGAGACATAAATGTAATTTCTGTATCTCTTTCGCTTATGCAAACTTTTTTTGACGCCAACTGACTTTAACTGACGCCAGATGTTAGCCAACAAACTGAGGCCCAACAAAACTACTGTCACGTTAGGATTTCTTTGGAAAGTATGACCTAACTACAAATATTAAGATAATACCAGTTTACATGTGACTGTCAAAGAGTGTCGCTATCTCATAAGGCATACGCTGACAGCTAATATTATAACAGAGTCATTATTCATATCTACGAAAATCATCATTAAATTACTTAAGTACATTGTTTTAATATAAAAAATAACCTCTCATATTCTCATGCCATATCCGTAACAGCCTTTATTTAAATATCCCTAACAATACTACCCTCTTTGACTTTCATTAAAACAAAAGCGCATCACACTTACGAACACTTAGGAAAGAGGACAATTTTCTTCTTTTTTGAAATGGCAATGTTGTATTTTTGACATGATAATGTAGGTAATATATTGTATTATTTTTTTGGAATAATTGTAATTTTTAATGACAGTAATTCATATTTTTATTGAATTGAATTTAATAACTACTTTGACATTGAATTGTATCTAAAAAATATGCTTATTGAATTGTAATTATACCTAATCTTTAATGAATAATGAAGAAATGTAATTTTGATGAAAATTATCGCGGTTTACGCCCCATCTCTTCCTGCCAATTTGTACGCCTTGATATACGGCTTTAAAATTGCGGCTGGACATGTTAGAACTTTCTGTATCCCATTACTATCCTGCATGCACCATGTTTACAAATAAAATTTACTTACTTACTTACACTACATTATCGTAGGCCTACCTCTCACAGCACTTCCCGATAACTCCCATCTCTCCGATAATATGCGGAGTCGAGTGCACTCAAGTCTGCTTTGAAGCAACCAACGGTGTGTACGTGCCATTATATTATGTATGAGTACGTCATGTTTTAAGCAAGACACTAAAGGTGGTTATGGAATGGAGTACATTGGAAATACAATTGTATCGTTAGTTAGGTAATAATGAGACACTGTAATTATCAAAAAACAACCGACTTCCCAGAAAAACATTACAAAGTGAAAAATAACTTTAATTTTGGAAGTCGGTGCAATTTAGTTTTTTGCCACCAACTTCCGATATTTTAGTTTTTTTTTACTTTGTAGTGGTTTTTTTGGAAGTCGGTTTTTTTTTGTGAAAATGTTTATATTTTTCACTTTTTAGTTGTGGTACCTACCCTAAATAAAGTGGTATATAACTACTTACAATGTAAATAACAGTGACAGGAAGTTATTACAACATCATCAACATACACAAGTGGAAAAAATACGTATTATTGAAGCTGACTCAAAAACCACTCATCAGAACTTGACCAAATTTATATGGGACAAATCTGGAAGTTATACCCTTTCAAATAAAGAAGCAATTTTCTAGATCGGTTTTTAAATCACTCAGTTCTGAGGTAACAGATATTAAAATAAAAATAAAACAACCGAATTGAGAACATCCTCCTTTTTTGAAGTCGGTTAAAAATAGTTGAATATCAAAATATCAAACTTGACTTAACTCCTCACTAAGATATTATAAGTATATCCGTCGCAACCTAGAGTCAGGTTTGCTATTTGACACTCGGTCCGTTTCACGAATTGACGTTATGAGAAAACGATTGAAATTATGAGATTAATTGAGATTTTTTTTTGTTTTTAAACGTTGCCTCACACTAGAAAATTCTCCTGTATCGTGGGTGCGTTTACAAACATTTAAACTCACATACACAAACAGCGAACATCTTCGAGAACACGTTTGTATGAATTGTATCTTATTTCGAGCGAAACTTTATGGAATAGTCGTTTACGTGTTGACATAATTACTACTGCACGTGTTAGTATCAACGGGTAACGATAGCTCTGACTACCTATTTCTCACCAGTCAACACTTTAACCAGTTGTCTATTAAGTTGTCAGCAACTCGGAAATTACGCGTTGACTAATAGTTAGTAAGGGCAAAATTAAGCTTGAATTTATGATCATTAAACAGTTTAATTAATGCTCTCATACTGACTGTAACAACTTGCTGCGAATAATGAATCTTCAGTTAATTAAATACTTATTTATATCAGCATCTATTTTTTAGGGTTCCGTACGGTCTAATGAAAAAACGGAACCCTTATAGGATCACTCGTTTGTCTGTCCGTCAGTCACAGCCAATTTGTTCTGAATCTATCGGACTGATTAAGTCGAAATATGGTACACATATGAATTTCTGTGACCCAATCACGGGACGTGTAACGTAAATAAATAAACTTGGAATATGGATGTCACTTCTGGGGGACAAACTAGAAAATCAAAACCAAAAGTTTAGCAAACTGTACCGTGTGACAAATCAAATGAAAGGACTTGTTGTGAGGGTCTCAACTATAGCTTTTTGTATAGTTTTAAAATTAACAGCTTCGAAGTTATTTAAGAAAATATATGAAAATTGACCAATCCTTTCAACAATTTCATGGCACAACATTATAGATCACTTAATTAATTTAAGAGACTTCATTTCTTATCATAAGCCCTTAAGAGTGTCTGTGCGACGGCCGCGAAACGGCCAAACCGTAAATTTTGACCAAGATGTAAGGTTTGTAGTATGGCGACATCTACATCGCCACAACTACTACAAACTACGTATCACACAAACGTCATGCAAAGTTCTGCATTGCACAAGCAGGGTTACCGTGCCACTAGCATATATACAACGTTCCGACATCAATCTTCGGGCAGTAGGCCACCAGACACAGCACCCGTCTAATCAGAAGATCCTCACTTTTCTACGGAGGATGAGTAAACCTTACACCCTGTTCCTCATACCTGTATACTGGTGACCTCAAGTCAGCGCAGCCTTCGTGCACCTACTTCAGCGTGATGTCATCACCATAACGTCCTTAAGGACCCGCCCGAAAGCTTAAGCTTTCGGGCGGCGAGTCACACAACCAGCAGCCACTGCTTCAATGGATATCCTGACCACCAGCATGCAGCGGACGCACATTCCTGATCGTCACCTTCAGCTTCATCAGCAACCTTTGCACAGCACACTGCACCATTGGCTGGTCAACAAGCAGAGCCCTTAAAACCTTCTCTTGGTCGACGCCAGCAACGAGCCATGTATGATATGACACACTGGAAAATAACGCAGCGCTACTCAGACTCATTGGTAAATCACTGGCAAGATACACGACTCAACCCACTATCGACCTCTGGTCTCCGAAGGGGAATGTAGTGGCGGCATCTACATCGCCACATACAAACTACGCATCACACTGACATTACCCAAAATCCTGCATCGCGCAAGCAGAGTTAGCTGTGCAACTAGCATAATATTATACAATGTCCCTACATTAATCGTCGGGCAGTTGCCCACCAGACACGACACCCGTCTGGTTGGAGGAGCCGCCCTTTTCTAAAGAGTATGTGTGAACTTAACACTCTGTACCTCATACCTCTATCGTAGATATAATATTTTTTTTACAGTGAAAGCGTTATACAGGGTGGCCGGGGAGTTGACGTTCAAACGTAAAATTTAGATATTTTATGATGAGGAGTATCCGTATCACCCCCATGTATGTTCTACGATTTTTCGTAGTTTTCGAGATAGAATTTTTAAAATGATTTTTTTCGTAATTTTCACCTAACATCAGTTTTTGATTTTTCTCTCGTTCTGTTGAACATTTCGGGTTCAGTTTTTTTGTGATATTAGCATAGTCTAACCTAACACCCTAAAAAATTATGGTTTATCTAGGAATTGCAGAAGTTACTTAGAATTTATTCGAAAGTTCAAAATTAAGATCAAATCATAAAGTATCTATCTAACTCTACTTTACATGAAATGTTTTTGGTGGGTGACATATTCATCGTACGGAACCCTCTCCACGTGAGTCCAACTCGCACTTGTCTGGTTTTTTTATTTTCAACTTAGTTAACAAGGAACAAAATTAAAAATGCTCCTACCAAAGTTTTCGTAAGTGGACGAGGCGAGATTATCCTGCTCATTAAAATGTTTTTCACAAATCCGGTAGCTGGTGTAAGTTTTGTTTGCTAAACCATCTCAGCACATCAGCCAAAGACATTCGGATCGTCTAATTTAAAAAACAAAATGTTATTGTCCAAATAATCGGGTTCAAAAATAAAATACTTTCTTTAGAAAAGTTACATAAAAAGGCCTATAAAAAGTCCACGATGACATATAACTAAATGATCAAGTTAATTCACAAATTGACATAATTACAGAGTTGTATCGAAATAAATTTTCTTATCGTCGGGGAAATATTTTTATGTAGATAAAAATCACATTTTACACCGAATCATTTGGATGAATGTGATTATCATCATCATTTCGTCCACGCGAGTGAAGCCGCAAGCAGAAACTTGTATAGGTATATTTTGTTCCTAAAATTGGGTATCGATCACATGGAAAAAGAGAGATACTCACCTACTGAGTACCTGTCAAGGAAGTTATGCTCGCTACGCTTCAATAAACATAGAAATACGTAGTAACAGAAATAAGAAACTAAAAATAATGTTTTTTTTTTGTAGGCATTGACCGTGCCGACTGAGTTGGTAATTTAAATAATAATAATAATAATAATATGAGACAACATCCACACAAGGTCTTCAGGTCCCGAACTAGGCAGAGCCTGTACTACGGTAACCAGTAGGCCAATTCTCGTACTTAAAAAACGTTCAAATTCAAGTCGCAATCTCATCTCAGCGACAATCAATGTCAAAAACCTGTCAAAAATGTATGTAAATTGATTGTAATTTTGACAGATTGAGACTGAGATTAGAATGCGAACGGTTTTAAAAATACGGGAATTGCCCCTCTGAGGACTGATATACATACTTAAATTATGTTTTTCTGGTTTCGATATTGTTGACTTCCAACATCCATACACTGTACAATTGTATAGTCAATAACTTCGTGCCATATTTGACGTAAATAGAATATGCGCGAGCGTCTCATACCGTCCGTACCCTTACATAACTGTGGCGCACGCGCGACTATTGAATACTGGTGTTCACCGAAAATTCGAAGCGCGTCCTTTCGGATGATTTGTAGACGTAACACTGCTTACTTTGTCATGCTGTTGTATAGCCTATGGGCTTGTGAAATTTTTCCCTTTAAAACGGAAGAAATATCTACCCACACAGTCTGGGCAAAGTTATTAAAACTGACTTTTCACTAGAATGAATATTCGGTCAAGTCAATTAAAGTATTGATTATGAAATTTAAGATTAAAATGTTTAAATCTTTTGTTACAGATCCCGCAAGGATGACCAGCAAAGACGGAGTACAACATGTGACCTAGCATGGTCTTTGACATGAATAATCTTACATTCCTGGACACAGCGTTTCAAGAATTCCAATGCCATTTAATTCACGGTCGAGGTTGCGGCGATTCGTTCTCCGGTCTCGATTGTACTACTGATGATGATAACACTATCAACTATACCTGCGAATTAAACATAGATATTCAAAATGAAACCTCATATACGTGCACTTCGTTTAATACTACAAATGTTGGTAGCAACAACACTTTGTGCAGTCCTTACCTCAAGCTGAACATGGTCACCATAATCTTCGAGAGTGCACTCAAGAATCTTTGGCTCAGATTACCAAGTTTATTCTGCGATTTGGACACCCTATTCTGTTACACGGAAACTCGAAACCGGACGTTGTACATCGACGCTTTGAATGAAACTTCAATGTTACGTGGAGTGGAAACTTTTCAATGTAGTTATGACTTTAGAAATATAACGGAAAAAGTGGTGGATAAAGTGGGTTACGATTGGAGTTTTCTATTTGTGATAGTATTTATAATAGCTGGTGGTGTGGGTAATATATTGGTGTGTTTAGCAGTGTGTTTAGATAAGAGACTGCAGAATGTTACGAATTATTTTCTTCTGTCGCTGGCGATCGCTGATTTATTAGTCAGCTTATTTGTAATGCCTATGGGGGCGATTCCTGGATTTTTAGGTAAGTTTTTCAATCTCATAATTTATTTCTACAGTAAAACAGATACACATACGACATATTAGTATTGAGTAAAAAGGTGCTGCTTATTTGTTAACAAATTCTTACAGCAGACCAGCGAAAACAGAAATGAAAATGAAAATTTAAAAAACTTAAATGATGAAGCTTTTATATTCTGGTTTATTGAAACGTAATTTTAAGAAAATAAACATAAGGTTTCCACGCAGCTTTCAATTTAATCAATGAGAATGTAATTTGTGATAAAAAACCAACATAAATTTTGTTGTAATGTTTACTCACTAAATATTGCCACTCTCAATGCTCATTCCTACCAAAAATTATAAAAAAATAAAAAATAATACAGTCATCAATATAGACAGAAAAACTTGTGATGACCTGGAGTACCTTCTCTTAGTTTTTCTTTTCCTACATCTATCTCCTATTATATCTCAATATACATTATTCACTATCATCATTCAACTCCAACCATATCTACACAAAATCTTCAACAATTCCTTTAAAACGACTCACAAGGTGCTCCACAAAATTGCATGAAAATGGTTACACATTGTACCTATTACTGCTCACAGACTATCAATTTACCCAGATAGTCCACATCTTTCATACCATCGTGTACCAGAGCCTTACAAATTGTACCTATTTCCAACTACGCAAGCCTTTTATGAAAGGAAGTTCAACCGATCGATTGTGGGAACGTTTTCGACTAAGGATATCTAATATAGACTGTAGTGACACTCGGAGCTATTGAACGGGGAACACAGATTGGTACTTGTCACATTGTAATATGTGACAAAACACAGTGTTACATACCTTCGCAGAGAAAAGTGCAGAGATAATTCATGAATACTGTTTCCGCGTCGATATCACTGCCACGCTGTATATTTTAAGACTTAATTTGAATACTTCACCTGTTATCTCACTTACTCGAACTGTGTGTCTCACAACAGGGGACATACAATCTTATTCCTGGCGCCTCTTCCTTTGAATTTGCCATATTTGTCAGCAGGAAGCAATCTTCTGCTCATAGTTGTATGGAAATTCGTCGGAAATCACCGAGTAGTCAAAAAAATATGACTGCCGTCTCGGAATCAAATTTTTTATGTTGTGCTCACGCTGTAAATATGATGTGGTGTGAAAATGTGGTTACGTATATTAGGCGCAAAATGGAGGAGTCGATACTTATCTTTACTTTTTAACCTGATGAATACTTAGAGTATTATTTATGGAATTTATTGAGATTGGGGTCAGACAGGCGGTCGATCTATATGTAGTTGGACACTCAACGTGTACGTCTTATTTACATCGTTCTCACATATAATTATATATTCAACATTAATGATGTAACGAATTTTTATGTAACAATATAATATAAAAATAAGAGTGTCCATGGAGTTTCTTGCCCGTTCTTCTCCATAGGTACCTACTACGCTTTGGAATGGGCAACTAGCTTCATATTTCTGACTGACCGACCACTTGACAATTCAAAAGTGCCTGTAAATGGTTTAATTGAAATAAATGTTTTGAGTTTGAGTTGAGAAAAGACTAGACTGAATGATTGATTTTTTAAAATTGGGTTTCAATAAATGGGCCCAATGTAATGCTTGAATTGATAAATAAGTTGACCCACACTCTTATTTAGTGAATGTGTTTTCAGACGCAGATCCAAAACAAATATGAATATTTTGAGTTAACCGAGACTTCTTTAGACCATCTTTAAATGTTATTTTATTTCCTGTCATTCTCATTTAGTTACAATCAAAGATGATTACTGAAGATGATCCTCTTACAGAGAGAAGGCCTGTGTCCCAGCAGTGGGAACATTATAGGCTGATTATGATAAAGAGGATTCATTTTGACTTAACAAGCGTCGATAAATGAGACACAACTCTTTTTATTGTTACAAGATCTCCCATCGTACGTCCCTTGTGATTATGACATAACTATAATCCTTGCATCTGACGCTTAACCTTTTGTTCATATTGGTCTTGCATTCAGAATCTTTCACTTGAAGTGAAATGACTGAACACAAAATGAATCAAAATTGAAAAATTTATTAATTAGTGAACAAATCAAATGAAGTTGGATTTCGGCACTCGGCCATCTTTCACTCGCCTACCGAATGATCGAAAAATTGAATGGAAAGAGCAGATGAATGTTCCTTCCTATATAATTTTGTCGGTCTCATGTAAACGTGGAATGAAACAAAGATTAAAATTCACTCAAGTAAGGCGCCAGATATCATCATATAGCTTTATTAAGAGGGTAACTCCACTCCTTTTCCTCATCTCCGTACTCCCATGTACTGGTACAGTCGTTTCAAAATCTATTTCCTCTCAGGGTATTGGCCGCTGGGTGTGGTGTGGTGCAATGTCTACGTCACGTGCGACGTACTCGCGTGTTCTGCGAGCATCATGCATATGTGCTTCATCAGTATCGGCAGGTATGTATGCAGCCTTATTTTCCTTAACTTAAGGAGAAAATAAAAGCAAACTGAGTAAGTTACAAGAATATCAGTTAAGTCTTTATTGGTTGAGTGGGATGTTTTAACAGTTTTTTTTGTCTACTCATTCGCATTATTTCAGCAAAATATTTTGATATTTGTACAGTGTTTGCCACGTTTCGGAACCAACAATTAGAATCATTATACCAATTAACGGCAAATTTAAAAAAAAAATTGCATAATAATATGCTTTCGTTCTATGCTATGCTTTTAAAAATTTTATACGTATCTACTTAAGTGGATGGCGATTCATATTTTATTACTCTTGAAGCTGCTGGCTCAACAAAATAATCAAAATATTCCTCTCTATTGGTGTCCTCGCCCAAATTATCACCAAAAAGGCATCCATAACAATATTTTATTGACACTATAATATTTTGATCAAAGCACGACTCAACTCTATAGCTCAACAGTTTACGAGTTTATCCGCAGCTGACCCTAGTGCCTCTGCGCACTGAAATATGATATCGATATCGGATCCCATTGTCAACGGACATAATATCACTTTGTCCAGACATATATATCGTCTTATGGATCCACGAGACGTCAAGCGTAAGTTTGTGAATATTATTCTCATGGATTATTAATGGGCTAAGGATAGAATTTAATGCTTTGTCGAGGATTTATTTACACAGTATTGAAGACTTGTGATTACCTATTGTTATATCCTTGTAAATATGTCGTTGGTATGTCTTGCTCAGTAAATAAATAAATAAATATATATATCACTTTCTGAAGGCGTAGTGAAAGTGACTAAGCGATTATTATTATAAGGTGTAACGTTACCTGTCAAATAAGCAGCTAGCACTTATCTATAATCTGCTTTTCGTGGAATTATTATCTTTAAAAATTTCCTGTTAATATTATTTTTCCTTTCAGTAAAAAAACTACAAAATAATACAAACAGCGCCTAAATTTATGTACATTTTGGTAAAATTTTAACTAAAAAAGTACATTTTATTTAAAGAGGTTCGTGAATTATTTTACTTATAGGGTCATTATGGGCACTCTTGTAACAGAAGGGACTACCATTACGGTATGTCGATGATAGTGCGCCCTCGAGATGGATCGGCGAAAACTACGAGTTAATTAAAGGGTTTCGTACGCTGAGATTTTGTACAATTCTGTTTTGAAATACGCAAAGTAATTTTTTTGTAATTGAGTGTGACATACAGATAACTGCATTGGTATTTTATTTTAGAAAGTGAAAAATAAAAACAGAATTTAGAATAAATAAGTGTATGTAACATTACTCATCATTCTCCTGTTCGTTTCTCAATTTATTTGAGGTCAGCACAACTTTTCTCACCGTCCGATCAGGACCAGGCCCGTGCTGGACGGCGCGTACGTGTTCCACTCGCGCCTCAAAGAGATGTCAGCATCGAAGAGGGGGCCCACTAGGGCCCAAGCCTGCCGGGAAAGCGGGATCATCCGAAAGGGGTACCGCTGACCCGGAACATAAAGGGCCAAGGAAGGAACACGGGTGGGTTTTAGTCAGTAAGAGTCTGACACTCCCTTGCGCTCCACCCAGAGCGGGAGGGGTCATTTGATGATATCCCATCCTCAAAAAAAAAAAAAAAAACAACTTTCCTAGTCACCCTTTCTAGCCATATGATCTTTCACACAATCCACCCATCGTTTCTTTGGTCTTCCCCTACTCTTATAGCCAACCTCTTTCACACTCAAAGCTTCCCTACAACGTATAGCATTAGTATTCATTTAAATTCAAGCTTTTACTGAAAATTCCAGTCGCTGTTTGCTTATTATTTCCACCTGGCTCCTGACTGACCGGTTGGCGCAGTTGGTAGCGACCCTGCCTTCTGAGCCGCTGGTTCCGGGTTCGATCCCCGGACAAGTCAAACATTTGTGTGCATGAACATGTCTGTTTGACCTGTGTCTGGGTGTGTATATCTATATATAAGTATGTATATCAGTCATCAGGTTACCGTAGTACAGGCTCTGCCTAGTTCGGGACCTGAAGACCTTGTGTGGATGTTGTCCCATATTATTATTATTACCTAATCGTGAAGATGCAAAGCTTGCAAAAAGACATAAAAAAGTACTACTTTGTATGAGCAAAAGGGTTCACAATTCAATATACTGGATATCGATCCACAAATTTTACAAGCAAGGCAATACTCGATGACTCACATTCAATTGATCGGAGCAATTTACTTTATAGCTCCGTATTTCAATGTTGCCGCTAAGTCATTTTTATCTCAAATATATTTTTTCTCGCTTTTGCGATAAGTGGAGTAGACGAAATGGGTCAACGAATGAAAGTTTGAAAAGAATAGGCTAAGCTTGTTCCATCAATCGGATTAAGGAAAAGTATTTACCATTTTGAAATCTTTTAAAGCATTGTTTGGAAACGCAGATGAAAATTTTGGTCTAAAATTACCAGTGTGTCAAAATCAAAATCAAAAGTCATTTATTCAAATTAGGCTGAGAATCAGCACTTTTTGAACGTCAAAATCACATAAGACAGTCCCCCCAAAACGCCCACCCTTCACCACTTCCTAGTGCTTAGTGTGTAGTGATTGAAACTCTTTTTTTAACTGTATGAGAGTTTTTCCCTACCGTTGGAAAATTAAATGGCTTATAAAAATAATAAAGCTGGTAAACCAACCTAAAAAGTGGGAATATCGTTTGGAAAATAGAATAAACAGTGAACCAATAAAGTTGAATCTCAGCAAAAAAAACCTGTCACAGCAGCTATAATTGCCAAAGACCACGCGGAACCCTAAAAAGGATTTTACAGGGGCTTTATTTATTTTAGGGCTCGATTCATCCAGATAGGAGACGTAAATCTTAGTTGGAACGTGACTTCGTACCAAAACCTTTGGAATTGTACACCAATCGCCTTGGTTCTTACTCGTGGGGAACGCCTTTGTAAATTACCTTTAACGTACCTTTTGTTTGGTGTGGTTATTGTTTTAATTTGGCTTTTCAGTAGTAGATTAGTGCTTGAGAAGTTTTTCTTAACTAGAATTGAAAGCCAAAAAAATATTGTTGTTATAATTGACACCCTATGTCAATTTGACGTGTATAGCTATGTCGTACAACTGTCAAAGAATGACAGATGTCATTTTAATATACGGATAATTTAGGTTGATAGTCAATTTGCTGAGCAATTAAGTTCCCGCACTTTACCTCTTTAAAACTAGACTAGAAAACTTACTTATAAACTATTTACTTTTAAAACTACTCTAGAAAACTTCTTTGTATACGATCGTAGCTTTCTCACACAGTATTTTACTCGTAACATTTTTTAAATTTATCTTTGTGTGAATTTTGTACCACAGGATACTACTAACATAGTCAAAAGAAAACGTGGAAAAATAATGGTCTGAAATCGCAAACACGCAGTGAGCAAGCGTGATAGATGACCAACATTAGTTTTTTCTCTAGAAAGATCTTTATCCAGTAGTGAACTGATAGGTACCAACTGTTTTTCATAATCTTTGTCTTCCTGCTTTGTTCTATGTCACGTGGGGTCTTGCACTGACCCCACGTGTTCTTCTTCCATTCTCTCTTGTTAACCATCACGCTATCATTCACACCCTTTTCTTTTATACCATCCCCCTCCTCTACCCTTAATCCACCCTCCTTCACTTTTATTTTAGTTTTTGTTGTTTTTTTTGTTTTCTTATTTATTCACTGTGTCCAAATAACCGTTATTCTTTCTTTTTATCATTAAATGATTCTTTTTCTGTATAAAGGTTTGCACAAATACTTTTACACGTCATTCTAATACCATCCATCCAACTTTTCCTTCATCTCCCTCTCCATCCATAAACGTCACGTATTCATCACTCTTTTAATCACTTAAATAATATAACATCACGCCTGTATTCGAATAGCCGAAGCATCAAGCAGAGGTGGATCTATAGTACACCTACATATTGCCAGTTTTGTAGTCACAGGCATTTCATAGTAAATGATCAATACGATCGATAAAATCGCTATAAACTAACAAACAATTGAATTGTTGTGCTGTTCTTTAGTGTACGTGATTCAAGTCCCAATAAAGGATTTGTTGAACAAATAGATAGTACCTATTGCTAAACTATTATTGAGAACAAACGAACGTGTGACCATCGCTGTTGACGGGAATAAGCTAGATAGTGCCATGTTGTGACTATATATAGCTACAATGTTGTTGCATACGTTTCAAGCATTACGGTGCAAAAATAACTGATGAAGTGATGAGTTATCGCGACGACCATCATACATGGTCGCGGCACGGTCTACACGGATAGCACGCACGCGTCCATCTGTACGAAACAATCTCATTAGTCTAAACGATTCGCTTCATGAAATGAAGAAAAATGTACCAAAGAGATTATTATTATTTTAATGACTAATAATGGTCCTAACGCAGCATATGATATAATTGTTTACTTTTGAATGTTATGTGTCATAATACGGTGGTTTATTTAAATGAATGAACGCTTTCATTTCTTAGCCATTATCATTGCTTTAATAGCATAATATGGGAGACCTTAACCCTTATTTTTAAAAGCACATTTATACATTTTATTACATGTAGGTAAAAGTTTGCCTTCAACGTATTTTTTTTAGTTTTTAGTCTGCAATTGAGTAGTAAAATAACCCAATCCGAAACGATATAAAACCGGACTTAGATCGAATATTTATACAAAATTATTGACATTCATAAAAAATGGAAATCCTTTTTAATGTTACATGGGTATTTCCTAAAAAATACTTTTTATCCCTTAAGCAAGATTAATGTTTTTTACGAATTATTGTATCAAACAAAAATGGCGTAAGAGATATGACATATTAGGCAGTAGGCTCGTGGTAGGCACCAGGTGCGTAGATCATGTGTTGCCAACAGAAAAATCTAGTATATTTCCCGTGGCTATCATTTTTAACTGATAGCGTCTGACTGAAGTTTCGGCTCCGACTATGAGTTAGGCCGAAAATGGCGGCTCAGGGCAAGTTTTCGCTACGATATATTAAAACAGTTTGGCCATTTGGCAGTAGAAGTAGTCACAGTTATGCAAAGAATTCATGAAGATAGCTAGACTATTTTATCACACTTCTTTTTTCGAATAGTTAGTAATATCCTGTATGTAAATTAGAGACCCAAAATTATTTTCCTAGGTTTTCAGCGTTTAAATGCTATTTGAAGTCCATTTTATACATACTATATACAATACAATATGATCAATGCGAAAATAACTCTGTCTTACTGTTTGTTACCTTTCAGAACGCCTGAACGGATTTCGGTGAAATTGTATACACAGGTAGGCCATGGCCTCTACGGTGGACGCCATCATGCGCGTGCGGGCCCTCACGACGGGGGATGCGGTGGCCCGGGGTGGGGTCGTCTTGGCGGTGTCTCTAGACATCGCCAATGCCTTCAATACCCTGCCCTGGAGTTGCATCAGGGAGGCACTCCGGTATCACAGGATGCCGACCTACCTCTGTCGTGTATTCGAGGCCTATTTGACGGACAGGGCCGTCATCTACCCCGGTCACCAGGGAGTGTGGAACCGGCAAGAGATGTCGTGCGGTGTCCCACAGGGATCGGTCCTGGGGCCGCATCTGTGGGATATCGGCTACGACTGGGTGCTGCGCGCCGACCTCCCCAGCGGCGTCAGCGTGGTTTGTTACGCTGACGACACGCTGGTCCTGGCGCAGGGGAGGTCGCACCAGGCGGCGGCCGAACTAGCGACACGCGGGGTTGCGACAATCGTCGAGAGGATCCGGCAATTGGGACTCGAGGTGGCTCTGCACAAGTCCGAGGCTATGTGTTTTCATGGTCCTCGGAACGCGCCACCGTCGGGTTCCCAAATAACGGTAGGAGGGGTTCACATCGGCGTCGAGTCGACGATGAAGTACCTGGGACTCGTCCTCGACAGCCGGTGGAACTTCGTGGAGCATTTCCGACGTTTGGCTCCCAGACTGGAAAGGGCCGGGGCTGCCTTGAAGCGGCTCCTGCCCAATCTAGGAGGGCCAAACGCCTCCTGCCGGAGGCTCTACGCAGGGGTCGTGCGGTCCATGGCTCTTTACGGGGCACCGGTGTGGGCCCGTTCCTTGAGGCGGCGGCCAGCCCGCTGGTTGAACGCGCCCCAAAGGGTCATGGCCATCCGGCTGGTCCGGGGATACCGTACGGTCTCCGGTGAGGCGGCGAGCCTCCTTGCCGGATTACCGCCATGGGATCTGGAGGCAAAAGTCCTCTCGCACGTTTGGGAGTGGCGCGAGGAGGCGAAACGCCGGGGCGTAGCTCCGCTGCCGCGAGAAATCACGGTACAGCGGACAGAGCTCCGGCGGGATCTCAGGGCGGCATGGAGAGTGCGATTGTCGCAACCCAGCGCTGGGCACGCCACAATTGCGGCGATAAGTCCCCTCTTTGAGGAGTGGCTTGAGAGGCGCCACGGCGTCCTCACCTTCCGCCTGACGCAGGTCCTCACCGGACACGGTTGTTTCGGGAGGTTCCTGTTCCGGATAAGGCGGGAGGAAACGCCCGGGTGTCACCATTGTGTGGATCGCCCGGAGGACACGGTGGAGCATACGGTGGAGGTCTGCCCGGCTTGGGCTGAGCACCGCCGTGTCCTCGTGGAGGCGATTGGCGGCGGCGATCTCTCGCGTCCGGCCTTGGTCCAGGCCATGGTACGGAGCGAAAGGGGTTGGGAAGCCGTCACCTCCTTCTGCGAAGCAGTAATGTTCGCAAAGGAGGAGGCGGAACGCGTGAGGGAGAGGCAAAATTTGCGCCCTCACGCCCCTAGCCGCCGCAGGAGACGCCCTGGGCGTCGGGAATCGCAGGCCGATTCCCGGCCACCGTAGGCGCGGGCTTGCGAACGGCGAGCAATGGGCAGCTCGCCGTTCGGTAAGGACCAGGCCCGGGTCGACGGCGCGTTGTGTTCCACGCGCGCCTCAAAGAGATGTCAGCACCAATGACGGGGTTTGCTAGGACCGATGCCTGCTAGGGTTGCGGAAAAGTCCAAGAGGGTTACCGTGGCCCCTGGCATAGGCAACTGAAGGAACACGGGTGGGTTTTAGTCAGTAAGAGTCTGACACGCCCTCCTGCTCTGCCCAGAGCGGGAGAAGTTATTTGATGATTTCCCACCCACAAAAAAAAAAAAAAAAAAAAAGGTAGGCCATGGCCTAGGTTAGGACATAGGATAGTTTTTATCCATAATACACGCGGACGAATCTGCGGGCAAAAGCTAGTGTTAAATTGTTTTTGTCCTTTGATCTTAAATGAACGAGGAACTAAGAAAACATCTATTGATCGGCATTGCGTCCAAACATAGCCTTTGGCGTCCCACGAACTAATTACGTTTGGCTGAATTTCAGTATCGGTTTTAGCCAAAACTACAATCAGGCTCTCTAGTTGCTATACGGTTCATGTACAATTACGAACATACTCGTAAATATGTATACATTTAGCAATGTTTAAAGGTGATTTCTCCTAAAGTATTGATTGGATATTTGTGTTGTCCCACAGTGTTTTCAAAATATTACTACTATGAAATATATGTTATCAGCACAAGAAATAAAAAATCAGAAGTCTTTAATTCAAATTAGGCTTAGAATTAGCACTTTTTGAACGTCAAAATTACATATGACAATTCCCCAAAACGCCCGCCATTCACCACTTCCCAGTGCTGTAGCTGGGAACTTCCCAGCAGCACGTCTGTCTATTGCAATCGCAGCTCGAAGTTGCAATCGGTATTACAAGTGAAAATCGCTTTAAAATTTTGTGAAGTGTTCACATTATGAATAAACAAACAAATGTTCGTGACTGTATCTAAGTTTCAATGATTGTTGTTATTTCTTTGTACAACTTATATTACCTGTAAGTTTCCTTCACAATCTGAATACATTTCTGAAGCGAGTGTTTCGGTATTAAAGGTACCTATGTTTTGTAATATTTTGGTAGATGTTTTGAAGACAACAGACCGGAATAGTGCTTAGTAGAAACTTTATAGGTAGTTTGTACGCTGTGTGAGGTAACCGGCTTAGTCTACCATTTCTGTTTATGAATTGAGAATTACGTTACTGTTTTTACCTACTAAATACACATACCATATCAGTCTATAATGTTCCCACTGATGGGACACAGACCTCCTTTCTATGAGACGGAGTGGGCCATGATCCACTACGCGGGCCCAGTGCGGGTTGGTGGATGTCACATGACTTCCAATTTTTGGGTCTAGTGCCGGTTTCCACACGCATATTAATATGTTTATTTATTGAGACGTTTGTGTTGTATATTTCCTACGGTTCCGGTATCGCAATTTTATATACAGGATTTGGCCTCTGTATAGCCTCGTGATTGCTATTCCACCCTAAGGTCTAATGTCATTTGCCTGGCTTACATCGACAAGCTCTATTTGTCTGTGTGACAGTTATTCATATTCATTTATTACATTCCCTATTGTAAAAAAGATGTTACAAAAGGCTTAAAGCTATGTGGACCCTGTGAGGGCACATCAACTTGATATAATTAAAATTACAAAAAACAAAAGTAAAACTACTACTAAGTATACTAATATAAAAAAAAATCAAGGTACCTATTGAAAATAATTTAACAATAAAATAAGGACATAAATAGTTATTAAGATTAGATGGTAAAGAAAAAATAGGCATTTATTCAAAATTTTTTTTTTTTTTTTGAGGATGGGATAGCATCAAATGACCCCTCCCGCTCTGGGTGGAGCGAAAGGGAGTGTCAGACTCTTACTGACTAAAACCCACCCGTTTTCCTTCCTTGGCCCTTTATGTTCCGGGTCAGCGGTACCCCTTATGGATGATCCCGCTTTCCCGGCAGGCTTTTGGGCCCTAGTGGGCCCCCTCTTCGATGCTGACATCTCTTTAAGGCGCGCGTGGAACACGTACGCGCCGTCCGGCACGGGCCTGATCCTGATCGGACGGTGAGCTACCCATTACTCACCGCCCGCAGGCCCGCGCCTACGGTGGCCGGGAGTCGTCACGCGGCTCCCGACGCCCGGAGCGTCCACCGCGGCGGCTTGGACGGGAGACTCTCTCCCTCTCCCGTTCCGCCACCTCCTTCGCTAGCATGACTGCTTCGCAGAAGGAGGCGACTGCCTCCCACTCCCCCTCGCCCCGGACCATGGCTTGAACCAAGGCCGGGCGTGAGAGGTCGCCGCCGCTGCCGATCGCCTCTACGAGGACACGGCGGTGCTCCGCCCATGCAGGGCAGGCCCCCACCGTATGCTCCACCGTGTCCTCGGGGCGATCATCGCAGTGGTGACACCCGGGCGTTTCCTCCCGCCTGATGATGTGCAGGAACCTCCCGAAACTTCCGTGTCCGGTGAGGACCTGCGTCAGGCGGTAGGTGAGGACGCCGTGACGCCTCTCTAGCCCCTCCTCAAAGAGGGGTCTTACCGCCGCTAATTTATTCATAATTATGTATTGATATCTGAGGTTTTAACTCAAATGGGATTTTACATAGTCGGCAGTTTGGTTTCACGAAAGGCAGGTAGACGACTGACGCGGGAGTTAAACTCATCAGTCAGATTTTGGAATCCTGGGAGAATTCCCAGGATGCATTTGCATTTTCAGTGACCTCTCAAAAGCGTTTGACTGCGTTGACCACAATACACTGATCTGTAAATTACACTACTACGGAATTAGTAGACAAACTTGTTCTTTCCAATCTATCAAACAGGCAGCAAAAAATAAACATTAACAGGGTGACATGCTCGGGGTCCTTAGTTAAAATGGTCGTGCCTCAAGGTTCAATTCTTGGACCTTTCCTATTTCTAGTTTATATTTCTTACATGATGGCTAACTTATCGGATATGATTTTATTCGCTGATGCCACTTTTTCTCATTTTTTAAATAGATAGAAAGATACGGGTGTCTTACATGTCAACGACAGTCTGGCTGTTCTTTCGTAATGGTTAGCAACTAATAATCCTTTACTTAATGCGAGCAAAACTAAATGTCTTAAGTTCTTACTAACAAATGTACCCCGAGTGGGTCTTAATTTAAAACTTTGTGACAAGAAACTAGATACTACTACGGAAACTGTATTTCTGGGAATTACTTTAGATTCTAAATTGCAAAGGGGCGCTCACATTAGAGCTCTTTCAGGTAGATTAAGGTCAACTGCACATGCTGTAAGAAAAATAAGGCAGTTGTTTGATATAGCCACAGCTAGGTTAGTATAATTTGCTTATTTCCACAATATTATGTCTTATGGTGTTCTGCTGTAGAGATCAGCAACTGACGTAGATTCAATGTTCATTTTACAAAAGCGGGCAATCCGCGCGATCTATAAAATGGGTCCTCGTGAGTCTCTTATATACAAATTCAAAGAAATTGATAAACTAACTCTGCCTTTTCTTTATGTCTTAGAAAGTATTTTGTATGTTCGCAAAAACTTAGGACTTTTCAAAGAAACGATTTCCATAATATACACGTAGTAAAAATGAAATTGTAATGCCCAAAAGATTAACTAAAACAAGCAAGTCATTTCTAAACGGTATCCAATTTTATAACAAGTTGCCAAAGTCGGTTACAGAACTTAGCGATGAAAAGTTCAAAACCTACATCACACGTATCCTTATCAAAAAAGCATATTATAAGATTAAAGAATACGTTGAAGACAAAGAAGTTTGAAAATAATTCCTTCTGCACATATGGCTCCACTAGTATCTCATTAACGGCATCACTATGTAAATGTCTATTAACTGCTCCCAAATTACGATGCTTTTTTTTACATACTTCTTCGATATAATATTCTCATTATTTGACTTTATACCTACAATTCTAATTTCAACTCTTTACCCATGGCTTTTGTAGACAGGATATTAATTGAGATTTGTTACGATTGTAATGGCAATAAAATTATGTAATTTGGTTTAAATAGGCTTTTATTTTTTAATTTATCTTATGTATAGATTATTTTGTATTTTGTGAATGTGAGAACGTTGTCGGCACAACTTGTAAACTGTAGTTTTGTAGACCATTTTATATCTTGTTAAGTACCAAGTACATGTTGACAGGCCTACATTGTCCTCCCATACCTATAAACACTGTAATTTAAAAACATTGTAAAAGCCAATTATTTTTAAAAGAGTAGCTAGCTTCTAGCCGGCTCTTCTTCGTAGGGAACGACAAGTTGGAACCGTGCACCTAGCTTCTGAAGTTTCATAATTCCCCATGTAGGTTTATGTGAAATTAAGTATTTTGATTTTATTTTTAGATCAATATTATTTAACAAAACAAAGAATTGCTTTCTTTGCACGTTAAGCACAAGCTTATGAAACTTTTCCTTTAAAACATTTATGTGTATTGCTATTCTGTTTACTACAATTTTGCCGACATTTAAATACTCCAGTCCACAATGTGAACTTAAATTGGTGGTAGGTTTTATAGAGACATGGTCACTATGGACCCTATAGGTTAGATAGTTTCTTCTTAGTGAAGTTTCAATTTAGGCAGTGGTGTTGTCAAAAGTGATAAAGCAATTATGAGGGACTATACATACATTTCTTAATTATCATTACTTGGGGCCATTATTATTTCAATAGCAATTTGAAGATTATTTCATTCGTCAATTGCGATTTTTGACGAATGAAAGAATCTTCAAATTAAAAATACGGCCCCTGTTTGATAAAAGCTACGACGCAGGTGCTACGACGTAGCTGCCATGGCTACGACCGCTACGCTTTCGTAGCCAATCACTTTTTTTGCTACGTTAGAATTTGGTTAAATGATAAGCTGATAAATGATTTTATTTCTGTAAGTAGGTTTGTACAAACACATTGACACGTCAATCACATTTAAAAAACTAGATGTGGTTGGCGTTTCCTATTTGACTACTGAGAAGAAAGGCTGAAACAAACTCAGAGGTCACAGTCTCTTTTAAGTCCAGACAAAATCTTGGTCAGATCATGTGAAGACCATGTAGATTGATGTCTGAAATGATCTTTTGAGGAAATAATAGAATAGAATATAATACTCTAAGTACACCATAAACATAAAAAATACAGATATAAATGTAAAGTTGTTACATGAGGAACCACACAGATTGAGTGGACCTGTCCGGTCAGTGCACACATTTGTCTCTATTCATGCAGCTCAAGTCAAAACTTAGGAGCTCAACGATACGAGGAACAATTACAAAGAAATGACGTTTGTGTAGGCCGCGTTAATTACTCAAACTGCCAGACCATGCATGGTTGTTTCCATTTCGTGTTTGTTTTATCGTAGTCATTGAATTCAAGTTATAATGTTTATTTATGCTGCTGAAGAAATGTCAATGTTATGGTTATAATTTTATTGGTAATTCATCTCATTATCTAATGACGTAATACATACATACCTATGACTCTACGAACTAGTTAAGTACCTCAAAGTCAAGTATAGGTATTATGTAGGTACATTCATAGTAGAAATAAGTTCGTCACCCTTTTTTTTTCTTTGAGTATGGTAAATAATCAAATAACTTCTCCCGCTCTGGGCGGAGCGGGAGGGCGTGTCATCTTACTGACTAAACCCCACCCGTGTTCCTTCAGTTGCCTGTGCCGGAGGCCACGGTAACCTTTTCGGGCTTTCCGGCAACCCTGGCAGACATCGGCCCTAGCGGACCCCGTCATTGTCTCGACAGTTCTTTGAGGTGCGCGTGGAACACAATGCGCCGTCGAACCGGGCCTAGTCCTTATCGGATGGTGAGCTGGCTCGCCATCCGCAAGCCCGGGCTTACGGTGGCCGGGAATCGGCCAGGGATTCCCGACGCCCAGGGCGTCTCCTGCGGCGGCTAGGGGCGCGAGGGCGCGAATTTTGCCTCTCCCTCACGCGTTCTGCCTCCTCCTTCGCGAGCATTACTGCTTCGTAGAAGGAGGTGACGGTTTCTCATGCCCTCTCGCTCCGTACCATAGCCTGGACCAGGGCCGGACGCAAGAGATCGCCACCGCCAATCGCCTGCACGAGGTCCCGGCGGTGCTCCGCCCTCCTGGACCCAGCTGGACAGACCTCCAGCATATGCTCCACCGTGTCCTCCGGGCGATCCACACAATGGTGACACCCGGGCGTTTCCTCCCACCTTATCCGGAACAGGAACCTCCACGTTCGTCACCCTAAGGTCTAAATTTGTTTGCTCCGAGAACGATAGAATCTGTTTTACTCTTTTTCTGTGTCAGTATTGTCAGAATGTAAAATAATGTCACATAATGAAGCTCAGTTCATAATTAAAAGCGTTTATATATATGTTATGTTATTTATATTTCATAAAATAGTCAGTCCATTTATAACGTTTTAAGGTGATATCAGCAAGACATTGGTCAAAGATTTATGCGATTTGGACCTTTGTTTTCAAGTGATTAAATATAGTTTACAATGCAGTAGTATTCTTAGTACCGTAGCTTAAAAAAGGTATTTATGACTGATTTGATAAAGAAAATAAATTTGAAAACTGACGAAGGTTTTAGCACCTCGACCGTACCAAAATAGTGCCACAAACTTTCATGAAACGAGTTACTGTCCTGGGAGACTGTGGGTTCTCTAGTAAAATGTCGATATAAAAATCCTTAAACAATTCCGAACTATGTATTTTTCGAAATGTCCAGCAAAAGAATACCGAAGAGATAACGCGCATATTCCCTCTAACTTAGAACATAATAGTGTCTCATAAGTTATCCCACAAGCGACGTCAAGTGAGATGTTCATAAATATTGTTTCGGTCTCTCTCCATCAAGTTGGAGTTGTCTCTTCTATGTACCAATGACGAGACCCTGTGGATTTATTATGCACTGCTTTTGTTTTACGTGGAAAAGAGAATAAGATAATATCTGTTGATAATATTGTGTACAGCGTTTAATTACAGTTACACCATTGTTTCTTCCTTATATCACCTAACATCAAGTCAGCGAATGTAAGGGTTATCTCTCAAGTTCCCTGACTTTTAGGCAAATTGACTATCAAATTAGATCGTCGGTAAAGTTAAATCATAGCTGCCAATCTTTGACCAACCATACAAGAGATACTAAGATAGATGGAATAGGTACTCTTTAGCATAGCATAATTAGCCTATAATGTTTCCACTACTGGGACACAGGCCTCCTGTCGGTGAGAGGGAGTGGGCCGTAATCCACAACGCGGGCCCAGTTCAGGTTGGTAAATGCCAGATGTCTTTGATTTTTTGGTTCTAGGACATGCCGTTTTCCTTCACCGTTTTGAGAGCAGTGGTGATGAAATAATTTACAAAAAGGAAAGCGCCTGTCTAAGTTCGAACCTACGACCTACAACTCGTAAGTCACGGATGTTACCACTGGGCCACCACTGCTGCCACTGCTGCTCCTGCTGGTACACTTTATTTGCCATCAAATGGGAAGTTTGGTGAGGAATAGTTTGAAAACGAATAAAATGGGTTTGAGTTTTAGAAAATATATAAATATATAAATGTGAAACCAAAGATAGAAAATTTCGAAATGTTGAGTTGATTTCTCAATCATTGTGTATTTTGGTTTTACAATAACAGCTGCAAGGAAAGCACGTTAACCCGTTGGTCCCGGCTGTCATTCGTAGATATTTGACAGTCGTTACGGGTCGTCAGAAGCCCGAAAGTCAGATAGGTAGTCGCTCCACGTAAAATACTGGTAGGTACTCAGCTGCATCTGGTTAGACTGGAAGCTGACCCTAAAATAGTTGGAAAAAGACTAAGTAGATGAGATGAAAAACAGCTACAAAGAGATGTTTGTTAGAATATAAGAAATAACATTACATTGGTTTGTATTTAATAGCCAGCGTTGACATACATACATTAATGCATACGATAAATGATTTTATTTTTGTAAGTAGGTTTGTTCAAACTCTTTTACACGTCAATCATATTTTAAAAGCTAGATGAGGTCGGCGTTTCCTATCGGACAACTCTGAGAAGAAAAGCCGAAACAAACTCAGGCGTCACAGTCTCTTTTAAAGTCCAGACATAATCTTGATCAGATCATGTGAAGACCATGTAGATTGGTGTCTGTAATGGTATTTTGAGGAAAAACTACACAGATTGAGTGGACCTGTCCAGTCAGTGCACGCATGTGTCAGTAATTGTGCAGCTCAACTCAGAGCTTAATTAAGGAGCTCAACGATTCGACGACAGTATAGATAATCTCTTTAGATATTTTCTCACGCAGGCAAGAACTACAGATCACTGCGATTTCGTTTAAACATTATTAACATTAAAATTTGCAGAAACCAAGTAGGTACCTACTTACTTCAAGATAATGATTGGACAAATAATAATATTTAAAGTCGTTAATGTGCTAATAAAGACAGGGTTCCCTGGCCAGTCACGAGAATTTAATAGTCAATATCTTGAACTCGTAAAATGCTTGACTGGCTACTGAATTTATGAAAACCATAAACTTATAAATTTGTCATCTTATACGCTCTGTTGATTTTATATTGTATGATACTTTTGTTTCATTTTTATGCATAGTTTAAAATCTTAAAAAAATATTTAGAGTCTTTCTCCAGGAAACTCTTCATTTTTACTTTCGTTTATAGATATTAGGTAGTTGAACTATGAAAATATAACAAAAAGACTCCACGAAGGCGAACTTTCATAGTTATTTAAAAAAATCGGAACCTCACGTCCTCCTGTCACAAGCAATCAATTTCATATTTATTTAAATTTAATCATGCATAACTGATAATGCAAGCCAATTTTTTTGATGGTAGAGCAAAGTCCTCGCTTCTTACAGAAAAAGCATGGCCCATTGAGCATTGCTCACTAGACTTGCTCAATACGTGTTAACAATTTAAGACCCAAATTCATTTTTAAATCCAGATGGCCTCACGACTCACGATGTTTTCTTGCACAGTATGACAGTTTTGTCCAAGAGAGACATTGCATAAAATATTTAAATAATCCATCACCTCATACACGCTAAGTCGTCGTATTTTGCAACGTCAGCAAAATGCGATGTATACAGGAGTTTGCTGAAACGTACGTCCAGGTAATTTTAATATATTGCCTGCTTGCTGTGGCAATGTATCACTTTGTGTGAAGCCACGAAATCAGATGGGACAGCGCGACGTGATGGTTGACGGAAATGTAGGTATTGCCGGAGACGGGAGAAAAAGTTTCCACGTTTATTTGGCTTAGGAAATGAGGTATTATGCTTTCTATGTCGTGAAGGTGTAAATATCTTGAATCACGTTTATATTTTATTCATGCTTAGACCGTCATCACCTTTCCACCACCGCAGGCCTAGACAAAGTGAGATACTATCAGCGATAACGATGATTGATTAATTAAAAATGTTCGGGACTGAAATAAGCAACCAAAATGCTTTTGTCAAACCCGATGAAAAGTGCTGTCGAAATTAGCTAGCAATCGCAGTCGATAAGAGGCCCTCTTTTCGCCTTTCAATTACTGTTTCAAACAAAACGCTATAGGAAGACCCATTTGATAATATCACCATCACCAACACCAACGTTGCTGATTGACAAGTCCTCCCTCTAAGTATCAGGTGCAGTTTTCCTATTAATTTAGAAGATTTGTATACTTATAATGACGGCACGGTTGTTGACTGCTGCGCTGCATGTCGCGGGCTTGATTCCCGCTCGGAAAAAATATTTGTATGACCTACAAGTAGTTGTTCTGGGTCTGGCTGTTTGTGTATGTGAGTTTAAATGTTGGTAAACGCACCCACAATACAGGAGAAATTCCTAGTGTGGGGCAACGATAAAAAAAAAAAGAAAAAGCTGATGAGTTAATTGGTTTGAATGAAGTAATCTCTGGAGATACCAGTCGGATTTGGAAAATTATTTTTGCATGTGATAGCCCAATTCTTACGCTACGACCCTTAGGAAACGAACAAATAGAAAAAAAAAGAGAAAGAACGCTAAGCGAAAATGAAGTAATAGTGGGCGGGCGATAGGATGCGACGCAGAGGGTTTGGAGACAAGTTGCGGACAGAAGCTATATAGTTATCAATATTCATCACTCATACCGCTAACTTTGAAGCCGTACGGAAAACATACATTGTAACACCTGTCCAACCATATCGACGATAATAAAAACTCATCGGCAGCACCTGTAACGGGGAAATAAGGTATTCCTACTAGATTTATAGCGATGACGTTGCGGCTACAGGCTGCAGTCCGACCGACCGGCCCGTGTGCAAAATACCTTATTGAAAATTCGGAAAGATACGAGCGTTTGGGTTGGGCGGGGGACGCTAGATAAAAAATAATATAAGTTTAAAAATTAGAAATCAATGTAAATCAGATGAATTGAATTTTATTGGCAAAGAATTATAAAACATACTGTAATGTATCTATATAACGCCGGGGCGTAGCTCCGCTGCCGCGAGAAATCACGGTACAGTGGACAGAGCTCCGGCAGGATCTCAGGGTGGCATGGAGAGTGCGATTGTCGCAACCCAGCGCTGGGCACGCCACAGTTGCGGCGATAAGTCCCCTCTTTGAGGAGTGGCTAGAGAGGTACCACGGCGTCCTCACTTTCCGCCTGATGCAGGTCCTCACCGGACATGGTTGTTTTAGGAGGTTCCTGTTACGGATAAGGCGCGAGGAAACGCCCGGCTGAGACACCCGGGCGTTTCATGCATTGCATTTGCATTGTGTGGATCGCCCGGAGGACACGGTGGAACATACGGTGGAGGTCTGCCCGGGTTGGGCGTAGCACCGCCGTGTCCTCGTGCAGGCGATTAGCGGTGGCGATCTCTCGCGTCTGGCCCTGGTCCATGCCATGGTATGGAGCGAGAGGGCTTGGGAAGCCGTCACCTCCTTCTGCGAAGCAGTAATGCTCGCGAAGGTGGAGGCGAAACGCGTGAGGGAGAGGCAAAACTCGCGCCCTCACGCTCCTAGCCGCCGCAGGAGACGCCCTGGGCGTCGGGAATCGCAAGCTGATTCCCGGCTACCGTAGGCGCGGGCTTGCGAACGGCGAGCAATGGGCAGTTCACCGTTCGATAAGGACAAGACCCGGGCCGATGGCGTGTTGTGTTCCACGCGCGCCTCAAAGAGATGTTAGCATCAATGACGGGGTCCACTAGGGCCGATGCCTCCCAGGGTTGCGGGAAAGTCCGAGAGGGATACCGTGGCCCCTGGCACAGGCAACTGAAGGAACACGGGTGAGTTTTAGTCAGTAAGAGTCTGACACGCCCTCCCGCTCTGCCCAGTGCGGGAGAAGGTATTTGATGATTTCCTACACACACAAAAAAAAGGGTATCTTTAAATAGATATGTAAACACTATCTCATGCACGTCAGAGTGAGGTAGCTGTCACTAATGTCAACTGTCAGTTCTCCACGAATGGCGGGAAACAGTGAAAAGTGAAGCGGCCTGCACGAAAGGCTTTGGTGAGGTGATGAGCCAGTGTAGTGATAATATATTCAATTTAAATATCGAATCAACAGGATTCTACACTAACCCAGGTTTTTTTTTGCAATATTTGACGTGTCACTATAAAAGTCTTTTCGAAATGTATCGTCTTGGCAATGAAACAGTGTGTGAGCAATCAATCTTTCAACACGACTGATGAAGCGGTCGATGACCCATAAACTTGACATAGATATGCATATCGCCCTAAATCTACCTAATCTTTTGCCAAATTACGTTGTTTATTTTGAAATTAAATTATTAGTTTGCGAGTTAAATCACATTGTTCTTACTCCACCATGAATGCATAAACTATGAAAAGAAATGCTGCTGCGCTCACAATTTACAACTCAGTGTTTCCAAACTTTATGTGCAAATAAAGTCTCAATATACTTCAAATGAAAACCGAATCCCAGACTGTTAAGAACTGACGTGTCTGTACTACGAGTATTATTATTCTGATTCGATCCTAGCGTTAAAAAATCGGTTACATTTGAGTCGTTTTCTCGCTATTCTTATAAACTTTTAGAAAAAAAAAAGAAAAAAAAAATATTTGGGACACGCACAGGAAGTACAAATAAGTAATAATAAAAGAAAATAAAATAAAAAAAGAACATTAAATCTAACAAAGTCATGAAAACAATAAAAAAAAGAATAAAGAGAAGACCTGTGCGAGGCCAAAAAGGCTCCTATCTCAGCATGATGCTGCGATATTTGAAAAACAAACAAATACCGCAGCGCTATTTATATATTGTAAACAGTTATTTACAAAATCATGATTTTACAGAAGAGCGTTTTGAACGCAAAACTGTGACAGTTATTAGAAGAACAAAGCTATTCTCTTCTGTTTTACAACATTTAGTTACTAAGGCATTACCAAGGGAACGGTTAAGGCCAATCAATGTGGTTTATATTTTTTTCCAAAATACGAAAGATGTCTTTATCTACTTCGTACGAAAAAGTATATCCACTTTTACGCGGGACGAGCTGTTATAATTATAAATACTAAAACAGATATTAAAATTATTTTTTATTTTAAATTGTTGATTTGCTATAATAAATCATTGTCGTTATTTAACTACTATTTGTAACACTGACGTGACTTATTATTGTTGTTCCACTAAAATAACGCAAGTTTAAAAATCCGACGTTGTGACTGATATTTTGTTTACAGCAGGTGAACGCGCCGATTGCTCGAAACATACACAGACTAATGGTATAATAATGTCCGTGTCTGAAGGCACGAAGTCCGTCGTTTCGGCCGTAGTTACAGATATTTCCTACTCCGTATCGCTTACAGACATAAGATTAGTCCGGGGCCCGAACTAAAAATTAATGACAAAACGTGTTGACAGTTGTCCTTACTCCCGGTGTGTTTTTGCCCGTCCGGAAAAGTTAATTAACCGGTACTCCCGGTTAATTAACGGGTTCACGTCTAAGAATCTAACTACTTTCGGACGGGCCCGTATCCTCGTTGACGGACATGAAGAGTAGGCTCCCTGCTTCGTCACTTTGTGAAAAGTAGGTGTCAGTAGTTGTCTCCATAAACGTGATATAATATTAGAAAAAATAGTGAAAATAAAACACAAAAAATAATTCTATGTTAAAACAAAACATTCTGAGTTGAATTATGAAACATTCTGAGTTGAATTATGAAACATTCTGAGTTGAATTATGAAAATGTGAACTTCGTGAAAAGTGCTGCGATCAGTCAAAATGATACTCTGATGATAACACAACGCAACTACTGTGTAGTTAGTGACACAGTAGGTGTAGTTGGTCATCCGGTGCTCGAGCGCCGGCTCGGGAGGAGGCACGGCTCTATGTCGTTTCGGGTGACGCAGGGCATGGTTGCTTCGGGAAGTACCTGTGTCGCATAAACAGGGAGCCGGACGCCCGGTGTCACCACTGCGTCGACTGCCGGGAGGACCCGGCGTGGCATACGCTGGCTGAGTATGCCGCTTGGGAGGAGTCGTGCCGTGCCCTCATCTCAGAAGAAGGCAGTAACTTGTCGCTGCCGGCCGTAGTCGAGTCGATGGTCGGCAGCGACGAGTCCTGGGACGCGGTGGTTTCCTTCTGCGAAACACTCGTCTCGCAGAAGGAGGCTGCGGAAAGGGAGAGGGAGATCTCGTCCACTCACTCGGCCCGCAGAAGGCTCACCGGGCGTCAGTGGGGGGCGGACAACGCCCTCGTCCAGCCCCCCTAAATGGGTCCAGGGGCGGCGGACTCGGGGACGTCCGTCGCCCCCCACACACCAGGACCCGAGGTGGCGGCGCGTAGTGTTCCACGCGCTTTCCTCTTAGACGTCGCGGGGGGAGTCAAACACCTCACTCCCCCCCCTAGACGCGAAGAGGCCGGCACCAGTCGGGGGTTGCGGAAGGATCGTACGTTCCCGCGACCCCCGGCGTAGGTGTGAGATGGAACACCGTGGTGGTTTTTAGTCAGTATCCACGAGGATTTTCCACCACGGAGTGTGGAAGGTGTAGTTGGTCATAGTTGCCACCATAACAGACCGGTAAGTTACCGCAATGGTTATCAATAACAACGAAGCAATGCTGTTAAAACCTAGGGTAATGAGGGCGCCCGGAACCAGAAAGGCAATGGCTCATCTTATCCAATTTCTCTTTGTCCTTTGTTGCTGTCAATATGCTGTTCTAGTCCATGTGTTTGGTTCTGTTTAACTTAAAAACAAACAACATTTAACTAAGAAACCAAATCCCAATGAAAAACATTAAAATCATACGCAATACTAATCACAGTATTTATCTAATAAACAAAAGCAATAAATATTAAGATTGAATTGAAGCAGTTTATGGTCACAAACCATAACATACTTTTCCCACTTTTCAGTTTTATATTTCTGATCGATCGCCCTTCAAAAAAGAATAAAAAACACATAAAAGAAAGCAATTAGAAAATTCACTAAAGGTTTTTGAAAACTTATTGACAACGTCTTTGATAAATTATCGTTCCTAAGAATCTTAAATAATCGCCATTTGTCCTCGTAACCTTTTTAAACTTTTAGGTCTACGCAATGTCTAAATATAAAGTAAAGTAATCCTTCGTTCAGATAAAGACATTGTTTATTGGTCCACGGTTACAGTGATACCAATAAGAGGTATTTTCTTTCATGTTAAAAATATAAAATATGGTTAATTTTACCAAAACGTGTATTAACTAGTAGGTATGTAATAACACACGTATCTGTTCCTGAACGAAGGGGCTTGTGGCTAAATAATATCAGTCGCACGGATCGATGGAAGGTTAAGCTACGCTGGCCGCTGTCAGTCCGTGGATGGGTCGTCATGGATAGTCAGAAGCTTAAAAGTCTGACAACCAAGTCACACGTTACCCGTGTTACCCAGTAACTGTGTTGTGGAGGTCAGATAGACAGTCACTCCTTGTAAAATATTGGTCTTCAGCTGCATCCAGTTAGCTTGCAAGCCGACCCCAACATAGTTGGAAATAAGCTAGCAGACTGATTGTGACTGTTCTTAAACCCTAACGCTAGGTTTCCAAATGTCTTTTGTTATGCGCACAGCAAAAGAGTGGAACTCTCTACCCTGCGTCTGTGTTTCCGAACGCATACAATCCTAATCTCTTCAAATTGAGAGTGAACAGGCTTCTTCTGGGTAAGCTCACTCCATCGTCGACTCTCTCTTTCACTACTGACCTAGACTAGAGTCAAGAGCAAAACTATCTTAAATAAAAATAATAAAAAAAGGGTTAATAAAATTTTCATTTTGCCTAAAAAAGTAAGAATTGGTGTAAGCATCGGTCTTTACCAGTGATTGGAGTACGTAGAGCTATCTGTTGTACTTGCGATACGTTGTCTTAATATGGACGCTCTCAGAATCTTGGGATTTGCAATATAATATAACGAGGGTAGTTCAATAATTTGGGGTTTCTTGTTATCAGAGTCCGAGTTCGACATGGTGTAGGTACGAAATAACGAAATGGTTTAAGATACGGAAACGAGGTAAGTTCGACCCAGGCTGGCAGCACGACCTCTCGCGTTTGTGTTTTACCATCCAGTCCAGTCCCCCACCGTCGCCTGTCACGTCAAATACGTCCAATGTCAAAGAATGACAACTGACAGCTGCTAAGCCCTGTATCGACTTCACCCAAGCATACTGCTTGACGTTACCGACAAGTGATAATAGATGGCGTTATTCTAAATAGCATCCATAGCGATTCTAATAATTTGTGCCTGTGTTGTTTTGCGACAAATATTATATTATTGAATAAGTCATAAAACAATGTATTTTTTCTCTTTATAATATAACTATATAAACTAACCAAACAAAAATATAAAATATAATAACCTAAACTAACTAAAACTATTAACAAATTAAAATATGGCGTCGAAAAATTCCTCTGCATCGCTGTCGACTGGTAAAGTACCCAAGAGACTGGCGGCATTGCCACGTTGTATGGCAATGCTAAGCCTCTGGCCAAGGTAAAGGCCAGCCCTTGGATCCCGGGAAGTGTCAACAAGCCGTTTGGAGATTTCGTTGAACAAACCGTGAGCACTCGGACCCCACGGCCCGAGGGTTTCAACCCCAAACGGCTCGAAAATATAATTGCCGATAAGGTTATTATACTTTCGCCGTTTGAGGTTTTCCGCAGCCGCAGCAGCAGCGCCTGCACAGCACGCCGAGTCAGGAAGATGGGATGGCGCAAGAGTATCGACACAAGTTGCGTCCCACACTAAAGGCCTACCCACCTTCCAAGGAAATAAAGACATGCCGTCCGGTCTCTTGCCATCGTCGCGTGCCAAGCCATTAGGTTCTAATACAGCTGGAACGCCGACGGTGACAAGAGCTCGTCGGATGATGTCATTTATGTTCGCGTGCCGAGCTAAGCGGCCCGCGCTTCGGCTGCAAGACAGGCCATGGTGTCCAAGGCTGTTGACAACTTCGCCACAGTGACAGCGATGGGGAGAACAAGAAGGAGCTCCTAGTCGTAGGCAAGCAGCGAGGCGGAAAGTAGTGTCGTCTAACAAAGTGCCTATGTTCGACGACGGTAGTGCATGAAGCCAAAGACCCGACTCCCACTTACCCACAGCAAGCAGGCGCGCACGCTCCGCAGTAGTAGCAGACGTGTTAAGTAAATTGTTCTGTACTACTCTGCAAAGCGGCTCATCCCACTTTCATTCCACTTTACCAGTCGACAGCGATGCAGAGGAATTTTTCGACGCCATATTTTAATTTGTTAATAGTTTTAGTTAGTTTGAATAAGTTAGATATTACTTTGTACAAATCTACTCACGTCGTAAGGAATTATGAACGATCACATACCTCCACCCATCCGACGACCGACATGACCGTCCGACGACGGGCGGACATGTTTCAGGTTCATGAAATTAAAATCTTTATTTTTTAAAATTTAATTTTAATTTTTGTGCGCTCACTGCCAATACATAAGACAAGCTTTCTGTTGTCCTTGTTAATAAAAAATCAATTTATTTTTTGAATCGCGGAGTTTCAGTTAGATTCCCGGGGAATGTAAAATGTAATGTGTAATGTCAATGTAAATTAACATCAACGTTTGCGGTCATTGAACCAAAGTAGCCTACTGCGATCACTGGTCATTACGAACTAATTGTAAGGGGTGTTTGAATAAAATATGTCCACATCAACGAATAACATAACATATCTTTACGCCAGTTTTCCCAAAAGGGCTACGCAGAGTGGTACATACTCGTATAGTACACCCACATTTCGCCAGATATGTTTAAGCCCCATTTAATAGGGGGCGAGCCTAGCCATTAACCGGGTACAAATCCAAACTCCAGGCTATTACTAAGACCAGGCCCGAGCCAACGGCGTGTTGTGTTCCAAGCGCGCCTCAAAGAGAGCTCAGCACCAATGACGGGTCCGCTAGGGCCGATGCCTGCCAGGGTTGCGGGAAAGTCTGAAAGGGTCACCGTGGCCCCTGGCATCGGCAACTGAAGGAACACGGGTGGGTTTTAGTCAGTAAGAGTCTGACACCCTCAAAAAAAAAGGCTATTACCTACTAAGAAATTCCTGATGGGAAAACCCAACAACACTTTACCTGACCGGAGAATCGAGCCTAAGACCTCGTGCACATCGGTAGCGTTTTCGACCACTAGACCAAATAATATAAGCATGAATATCAATTTAAAGCTCACAGATTTTCTCTACACCGTAATCATTACCTCATGTTCATTAAACCCCTTTGTCCACAGATATCTGGGCATCCGCAACCCTCTGAAGAGTCGGCACCACTCCACCAAGCGGGTCGTGATCATCAAAATCGCACTAGTCTGGCTCCTTAGCATGTTCGTCTCTAGTTCTATAACTGTTTTAGGTAAGTGTTAAACAATTTTTTTATGTAACATTATTTTGATTTTTAATAGAACGTCCAAGGAGGTTCTTGTCCGTTCTTCTCCAGGCCTACCACGCTTTGGAATTGAAAATTCTAGCAATTCAATGGTTATTACATTATTGAGTTGGCTGCCCTATGTCAAAACCTAGTGAATGCTTCAAGCAAAATTGTAGAGGAGAGCGAAAAAACAGCTTAGTAGGTTTTTTAAGGTTAATTTTCTAGTCAATGGGCGTTACACTAACAAGACAATTAAATAATAATTAAAATAGGTAACCCTATCACTGTATCTCTACGTTGACTTCGTAGTAGGGCTAGCGTGGTCCTGGACTCTAGGTCTTTACTGGTAGAGTTTACTTTGGCGAAACCGGTACGCGGTGAGGAGCCATACCAAGAGAGATACGGAAACCCGCATGCCCTGCGGGTTTCTGTATGTGGCGAGCTGTTGGGCAGCAGTGACCCCACGGACCCTATCTCCCAGGAGAAGTCCTATGCCTAACCTCTAGCTTGCCTTTATTGGCCCGCTGGAGTGAACGCTCATGAGGAACAGAGCTCCCACGTCTTTCTTGCCTTTATTGGCCGGCTTGAGTGGAGATTTACAAAAGCAGAAATGCTCGGAGGTAAGGAATAATTCCAGTAAAATGCTGGTAGGGATCATGACCGTGCTTCCGGGATTGTCCTGATAGCCGTAGAATACCTCTCCACTCCTCATAAGCACCTCAGGACATGATGTCCTTTTGTCGTTACGACACTGTGTCAGACTCTTACTGACTAAAAACCATCCCGGTGTTCCATCTCACACCTACGCCGGGGGTCGCGGGAACGTACGATCCTTCCGTAACCTCCGACTGGTGCCGACCCACCACTGCGGGCCTCTTCGGGTCTGGGGGGGGAGTGAGGGGTTTGACTCCCCCCGCGACGTCTACGAGGGGCGCGCGTGGAACACTAAGCGCCGCCACCTCGGGTCCTGGTGTGTGGGGGGCGACGGACGTCCCCGAGTCCGTCGCCCCTGGACCCATTTAGGGGGGCTGGACGAGGGCGTTGTCCGCCCCCCACTGACGCCCGGTGCGCCTTCTGCGGGCCGGGTGAGTGGACGAGATCTCCCTCTCCCTTTCCGCAGCCTCCTTCTGCGAGACGAGTGTTTCGCAGAAGGAAACCACCGCGTCCCAGGACTCGTCGCTGCCGACCATCGACTCGACTACGGCCGGCAGCGACAAGTCACTGCCTTCTTCTGAGATGAGGGCACGGCACTAAACAATCAACCTTGCAACCACTAGACCGAGGAAGCAGTCTCTTACAACATAACGACTTAAGGTGGACTCATTATAACAGCACCACTCCGACAAATAACTTGTCATTCAAGACAGGATTTTAAATCGACTGTATAAATTAAATTTTACGACGACGATAAAAAATAGTTGGACGTTCACGGGCAGCGCGCTGCCTGGTAATCATAGTTATTGTACTCGACAAAGAAGAGAATAATTTGCGGGCGATGGGGAGACCGCCTGGGCCCATGCGAGCGGCGCGAAGACCGCGCACGGGTGACGAGAGGTCCCCGCGAAAACGTCGAGGCGCTAGCATGCATACCGCTTGCAGGTGTTTCTTCACCGGGAAGTGGGCTGCTCGCTTGAAGAGCGCGGTCGGCGAACTGTCCACTATTCTGTAATGTTATCGTAAAATGTACTTTAATGCATTTGATTTAAAATCCTAACTTGAATGACAAGTTATTTGGTGTGTCGAAGCGGTGCTGTTATAATGAGCGATGAACTTTAGGCACCCGTCCCACCGCCGACGAAGAAGCGACTAGCTATCAATGATTTTCTCGCTCAAGAAACGTACAAAAGATTGTAGGCGCCGTGTAAGTAAAAGAGATACATTATATTAATAGCTGATCGCTGACTGTTGCACTACTGGCGACAACTTGTTTGTCACAGCGACAAGAGCTATCATGCAAAGAGAGGTGGTACTAGCTAGCTAACACTACACACACATATCAGCATATAATTGCTACTCGCCATCGCGCACTCGCTGCTCTCGGCTCGCCAACTCGTTTTTAGTTGCTAGCTCTACTCGCTTCTCGTTAATTGCCGGCAGTGCGACAGGTGGCTAACGCACAATTAAATCAAATTTCTATGTGACAATCAATTAGCAAGAATTAAACTCCACTTGAAAACTAGCAACAATTTCGCCTGATATTGCCCAACACTTGAGGTTATGGGCCAACATTGCCCAACAGTTTATGTAACAGGGACACAAGTTAGATACACTCGAGAGCAATGAATCCGGGTCACTTAAAGAATGTTAAAAATCTCGGAAACTAAAAATGATAGGTTAATGCAATAAATTGTATTTAATAGACAATGTAATACTCCTTAAATGAAAGTAAAAAAAAATACATTATAATAACACAAAATTACATAAAGAAAAAAACTGCTGATCTCTCCTTAAAACAAAAATAGGAAACATGAAATTTTTGAACTTTATTACGATTTTCTTGAATTTTAATACTTCGTATTGCCTCCTCGTGCTTCCATTACTGCGTTTACGCGGTTTGGCATGCTGTACACCAAGTTCCTTATACGATTTTGGGGAATATTCTCCCATTCCTCTGTGAGAGCAATTTTGAGCTCACGAAGCGTGATTGGGGGAGGGTTTCGTTGTTTTACGCATCTGCCTAGCTCGTCCCAAGCATGCTCGATCGGGTTGATATCCGGGCTGCGCGCTGGCCACTCCATACGAGTAATGTTCATCTCTTGAAGGTAGTCATTCACAATCCTACCTGTATGAGGTCGGGCATTGTCATGCATAAATATAGCATCCTCACCTAAATTGACCATAAATGGACCAACGTGATCATTGAGGATTTCTTCCACATATCTTACGCTAGTTAAAGAGCCGTTTTCTATGATCACCAGCTCTGTGCGACTTTCAGAAGAAATTCCGGCCCACACAAGTACAGACCCACCACCGTAGGCTACTTTTTCTTCGATGCATGCTTGCTTGAATCTTTCCCCTGGTCTTCGATACACTCTGTGTCTTCCATCGTGCTTGTAGAGCATAAATTTTGATTCGTCGGAGAACATAACTTTTGACCAATCTTCAATACTCCAATTTACGTGGCTCTGGGCATATCTTAGTCTTGAAATACGATGCCCACGCTCCAGTTTAGGGCCGTTTGCAGGTCTAAGGGGTTTTAAGTTAGATTCAGCAAGCCGATGTCTTACTGTCCATGCACTTGGGTTACTTCCTCCGAGGCGTCGAAACTGATTGGTGAGTTCAGTTCCTGTGAGAAAGCGATTTCGAAGCATGGTGTTCACCAAGTATCGGTCTTCTCGTGCTGTGGTACACCTGGTTCTGTCCGTTCCTGGTCTGCGTAGGTTAGAACCAGTTTCTTCGTAACGTCGGAGAACTCTTTGTACTGTTGACAGCGACACACCGACAGTCCTGGCTGTATCGCGCTGACTCCGGCCGGTTTCCAGCATTGTAAGTATTCTGGTGCATTCTTCAGGCGTAAGCGACATAATTTCAGCTTGAATAATGAATATAGAGCACTATCAACATGGTTTATGTACCCACATAAATGACAGATTACAAACAAAAGCAAAACCAAATGCTGTAATTTCGTAGTTCCATCTTCGAAAGTGGCCCTTTTTCAAATTTGATTTTTTTATGATATAACTTTACAATAACTAAGAAGTTTTAATACCTTCATTTAAGGAGTATTACATTGTCTATTAAATACAATTTATTGCATTAACCTAGCATTTTCAGTTTCCGAGATTTTTAGGATTCTTTAAGTGACCCGGATTCATTGCTCTCGAGTGTATTAAACTGTACTTAGAATGTAGATGTTAGTTTCTTAATTACATACCTACTTGTTTAAACGTACAAGGAATTGGGTAAAGGAGAATTGGGTCTCTCCAAACGTTAACTTGAGATTAAACTGGGGGAAAGGAAGTTTTAAAAATTACAAGTCATTGGCGTTGTCGATGATTTGCGGATTCTTGTTTTTTGAGGGTAGTCGTGTTTTTGACTGGTGCTTTTCTGATTTTAATTGGAGATTATTGATCTTGGCATAATTTTTTTGTACTTATTCTTAGTGTAACTAAAAGATTTAGTAGGCTTGGTTTTATTACAGGAAATAATAATACAAACATCTAGGTACTGTTTTACTCTAAGTACTATTTGATCCTATAAACTAAACTTAACACAGGGTAGGCGGGCACACGGCGTCTGCACCTTCCGCCTGACGCAGGTCCTCATCGGACACGTTTGTTTCGGGAGGTTCCTGTTCCGGATAAATCGGGAGGAAACGCCCGGGTGTCACCATTGTGTGGATCGCCCGGAGGACACGGTGGAGCATACGGTGGAGGTCTGCCTGGCTTGGGCGGAGCACCGCCGTGTCCTCGTTGAGGCGATTGGCGGTGGCGATCTCTCGCGTCCGGCCTTGGTCCAGGCCATTGTAAGGAGCGAGAGGGCTTGGGAAGCCGTCACCTCCTTCTGCGAAGCAGTAATCTTCGCGAAGGAGGAGGCGGAACGCGTGAGGGAGAGGCAAAATTCACGCCCTCACGCCCCTAGCCACCGCAGGAGACGCCCTGGGCGTCGGGAATCGCAGGCCGATTCCCGGCCACCGTAGGCTTGCGAACGGCGAGCAATGGGCAGCTCGCCGTTCGATAAGGACCAGGCCCGGGTCGACGGCGCGTTGTGTTCCACGCGCGCCTCAAAAAGATGTCAGCACCAATGATGGGGTTTGCTAGGACCGATGCCTGCTAGGGTTGCGGAAAAGTCCGAGAGGGGTACCGTGGCCCCTGGCACAGGTAACTGAAGGAACACGGGTGGGTTTTAGTCAGTAAGAGTCTGATACGCCCTCCTACTCTGCCCAGAGCGACAGAAGTTATTTGAAGATTTCCCGCCCTCAAAAAAAAAAAAAAATGCAATGCATGCGAAAACATCTATTACATTTTATATGAAAAAGACTTTTTTTTCCTTTTACAGCAGAATCATCATCAAAATTAACATTTGTTTCAGTCACGCTTTTAATCAAATTCCTAATTCCCAGGTCTTATCAACCGCTCCAACATAATGCCTACTCCAGACCTCTGCGTGATCAACAACCGTCTGTTCTGGATCTTCGGCTCCCTGGTGGCGTTCTACATTCCTATGCTGACGATGGTGGTGTCTTTTGCGCTGACTGTACAGCTGCTTAAGCGACAAGCACGTCTGGCAGCAACTCCTGTGCCCGGGGGGACGCAGAGAAGGTAAGATTACTCATTAAGTTAAGACATCAAATCTATATTATACTATTTCTGGACATAGACTTAAGATTGTATTGCGTGGAGAAAACGGTGATAGTAGGCACTTTACTTTGTGTAATATATTTAACCACTGAAAACATCGTCCATCAGACTTGGGCCTCAAGTCTGCTATCACAATAGTGTCAGAATGGTCTATCATTGATTTTCTGTTTGTTGATTTTGACAAGTTTGGTAATCTACTAATAGAATGACGTCATTATGACTTTCCAATGGTCAACCACTGACATTCCATTGAAAGAAATACCATAGAATGGTAATCTCGTACATAATGACATAAGAATGACTGAAAAAAAAACTAAATGATCATTTAAGTAGTAATTTTTCGAAAATCATTTCTACTAACGGGTTTTATAATAATGGCAATACGACAATGTAATTCTACCACGATTTTATTACGAGACCACTGATCAACCAATGATCGACCATTATGAATTTTGCAGATTACGAACTTTTAGCAAAATGACAATGGGATCGTGTTGGAACGACGAATTTATAAAAAATTGCAGACTTGGGGCCTGGGATCGCGTGGTGGATTACATACAGCTCACTCACGCCCTCTTGCGTCCCAGCTATGGGTAAATTAAAAAAAAAATGGTAAATGAATTTCGATCAACGAATTGGATTCTCTAACACACAGCATTCAGTTTTTTTATGTTTCTATATCAAACTATTTCCTGATAGGTAGTACGGTAGCCAATATGACCTTAAGTAAGTACCTATGTATTTTACAAGTCCGAGATAGGTACCAATAAAATTTAAAGAAAGCGATGCCCTATCTTGCAGCACTACAAAATATCGAATCACAAAAAGTCATCAAAAAACATACCTAATAATTTCTTAAATGCGGTATTTTATTAACATTAACAATATTATTATGCTCAAAGCAAAGTAAGTCATTACACGAAGTTATTATTGGTTACTTTTCCCTAAGCCAAATCTAACATTGTAATATTAATATCCTACACGTAATGCAAATCTTTGGACTTTTGGAGTCAAGATCTCTGAAATCTTTTACTACGGTATATACAGAGTTGATACGACAGAGGGGCTTTCCTTTAAACTGCCTATACTAGGTACCATTTTCAAGCTCTGTACCAAAAATCTATTAAATAGGAGCAGTAGTTTAGTCGCAAATGATTTTTTTAAGTTTTTGTCCCGTTTGAACACGATGTATCTTTCCTAACAGCTGATTATGTCTGACGCAAGTCACAAGTACAACCAAATATTTTCGCTACAAAGATAGCAAGGACGCAATAAATACACACATTTGCACTTTCATTACAAAGGCTGGTTGGGTTTTACTCTGATTTGTAAGCTATTTAATTTGTTTGAAAAAAAAAAAATTGTGCTTTTTATTTTTATACCGTATCGAATTAATACTAAACACGTATAGTATACGTAGTGTAATTTAATTCCCCTCTGTCATATCAACTCTATATGTGACTCAAGAATAATTACAGCCATGTCGACTACTTGGCGCAAGATTAAAAGTTTCTTATCTCTCATTTCGCAGGTTACTTGACCTAAGTTCGGCCAAGTTTTGTAAACAAACTCCTCGGCAAGAGTTTTTTTTGCCTTAAGTAATTTAAAAGTCATTTCATTTTTGTGAAGGAAAAATAAAAGTTTGCTTTTTAAGTGGGGCTGTAATTTTGCTACATAATGGATAGGAAAGTAAAAACAGAATAATTAGAAACCACCTTTGCTTTATTTTAGCTGACTTTGTGACAAAAATAGCATGCATGACATTTCGATATAAAACCTGTAGAATTAACATACTCATCAATATATACAATAGTTATAATTGATTTTGATTCCAATTCTAATTCTGATTTTAATTGATATTTTTATTTTAATATTTGAATTGTAATTGTTTCTAATTGTATAATGTAATTGTATTGTTATTTACATTTTAATTATGTATCTACTAACATAGATTTTAAGCTCCTGTTGTTACTAACCATTATGGACCAATGTAATCTGACTTATGAAATAAAATAATAATAATACCTAAATAATAAATAAATAAATAAATAAATATCGTCTGACATTGTACACAGCACCATCTAGTTCCAAGTTAAGCACTTAACACTTAAGGCTTGTGTTATGGATACCAGATGGTTGATACACTACTTAAATACATATTTTTTTTGTAAATACATACATATTATAAATATACATCCATGACTCGGGTACAAATGTCCATATTCATCATACAAACATTTGCCCCTACCGGGATTCGAACCCAGGACCATTTGGTTTCGCTGACTACACTTAGCCACTGTAGCCACTACACCAAACGTGTCGTCAATAAAATAATAAAACACAATTATTATAAGGCCGTCATTTTTCAAGCTATCAATAAATCCTAGTTAGCGTGCAAAAGCGATAGATAATCAATTATCCACTCTATATGCCACACGTTGTAAATAACGTTAAAAACAAAATTGCAGTATTTCTGTAGTGGGCGGTAGAATCTGTCACAACATAATATGTTGTGACAGCCTTTAGCACCAGTAATATTATTACTGATGCTAAAGGCTTTAAAAGATGTGGTCACATAGTACAGCTATTACCAAGAAATAGACACAAATCACTTTGAAATCAATGACATTATTGCTGACTGATTCTTGTTAGTAGAAGGTCCCATTAGGCCTCTTGTAGACGTCTTTTTAATGGAGAACGGATTCTATTTCTCACTTTTATGTTTTGGACACTGGTCCATTTGGTGCATGCACAAACAATTCACAAACTTGTAACCCCGCAACTCTGATGAAAAAAATGAAAGTGGTGTCAAATCAACGACACACACGACGACACGGTTGGCGCAGTGGCTAAGCGATTGGCTGCTGCGTTACGTGTCGCGGGTTCGATCCCCGCACGGAACAAATATTTGTATTATGACCTGCAAGTTGTTGTTCCGGGTCTGGCTGTTTGTGTATGCGAGTTTAAATGTTTGTTAACGCACCCACGATACAAGAGAAATTCTTATTGTGAGGCAAAGTTTATAAAAAAAAAAAGAAATATCAATGTCTTTGCTTCCATTCATATTATATTAAGAAAAGATACCTATTTACAAAAATAAACAAAGCTACCTTTTCATCGTTCTTTTAAACTAAAGTAGGTACTATAAATTACAAACAACACCTATCTAAATAAAACATTAAAGTGAAATGCAGCCACAAATCGAAAAACCGCACTTCCACCCTCTCGTATCCCAAACTCTATGCCCACTTTTACCTCCCACTAAACCTCTGTCCTGAACAGGTACCGAAATAAATACGTATCGAAGCTATCCAATAGGGATGTTGAGTAATATAATTGAAAACAAGAGTTTTTCGACTACGTCTGCGTGTAATTTGTAGTTAATCATAAATATGCAAGATGAAATATAGCTTACGTCCTTCTCCAGATTCCAGTTTACCTGTATGTTACATTTCATTACGGTTCAGTAGTTTAGTCATGATGAGTTTTTTTTTTTTTTGTAATAGGCCTGCTCTTGATCTCGATCACGCCTAATGGAAAGCGATGGTTAAGTTTCATCCAAACAAACATACAGTCAGACAGACAGAGTATCTTTAATTTGCTTACGAAGGCTTGCGTACTTATTAGTGTGATGTTCATAGGTATAAGCAGTGTCTAGCAGATAATTTTGAAAAGCTTATAGCTTTGTTATTTTTGAGCTATTCCATTACCCAACTTTTTTTAATTATCGTTTTTCAAATAGTTTCCAGAATGTAACATCCCTATTTTTCTCCGCACCTCATTACGGATTCGCTGTCCTCAATTCCGTGCCGCGACATACAAAAACCGCATGTCATTTGGACCGTGTCTTGTGCAGATGGGTGCAGTCAACCATGATAGGTCCACAACTGAGAACATATTAGGGTCAAAACATAGACTTTATGTAAAACGCGACGCGTACGTAAATGGGAAGGGAATATTCGGGCAGCATTTTTTGTAGGGAAAGTTTCGTTGGAATGGTTTTTTATTTCATGAATTAGAATAAATCATAGTGAAGTTTGTGTTGGATTTAAAACAAATGTAGAAATCAACACAATGTGCACATAATATTTCCATGTGTTTGATGTACATATACATCGTCAGAAAGAGAACGAACCTCTTTTACTTATTTTATTTTATTTATTATGGGACAATAAACAGCTACAATATAAAAAACATTACAAATAATAATATAGGCTTTTTTTTTTTTTTTGAGGATGGGAAATCATCAAATGACTCCTCCCGCTCTGGGTGGAGCTGAAGGGAGTGTCAGACTCTTACTGACTAAAACCCACCAGTGTTCCTTCCTTGGCCCTTTATGTTCCGGGTCAGCGGTACCCCTTTTGGATGATCCCGCTTTCCCGGCAGGCTTGGGCCCTAGTGGACCCCCTCTTCGATGCTGACATCTCTTTGAGGCGCGCGTGGAACACGTACGCGCCGTTCAGCACGGGCCTGGTCCTGATCGGACGGTGAGCTACCCATTACTCACCGCCCGCAGGCCCGCGCCTACGGTGGCCGGGAGTCGTCACGCGGCTCCCGACGCCCGGAGCGTCCACCGCGGCGGCTTGGACGGGAGACTCTCTCCCTCTCCCGTCCCGCCACCTCCTTCGCTAGCATGACTGCTTCGCAGAAGGAGGTGACTGCCTCCCACTCCCCCTAGAAGATTTGAGAATCCTATATTTTCTAATCTTGAGTCGTAGTACAGTCACAAATAGACCTTTACATTTTATTGCAACGTATGCTAAGTATGGCAGAGCTTTTCGGCATATAAACGGGAATCACCTAACCGCGGACAATTTGCTCAGCAAGATTATTTTGGGGAAACATTTCCTACTTGAGCCTGTAAAATTCTTGAAATTTGATGACGCTCTGCTTACAGTGGCTAAAATTCTTTGGTAAACTCAGTAGGTACATTTGAAAAAAATATAAAAAAAGATAATATTAGAGTAAAATTAAAAGTTTTTTATTTGGAGCAAAGAAAGAAAGAAAAAGTGTTTATTGTGACTCGTACAGGAAGTGCACAAACTAAATTATAAAAAAAAAAAAAAACCAAACTATATAAAAACAAAAAGTAACAAAAGAAAAAGGAAACAGAAATTCCTATACGAGGCCAAAAGGCTCCTATCTCAGCATGATGCTGCGACATTTAAAAAATAAATAAATAAATGCCGCAACGCTGGTATTCTGATAGGGCCCGCTGTGAAGTCACGGGCATTTAACAGTAATAAACAAATAATGAAATACATAGAATGTAAAATAATAACAAATAAAACATTATAATATTCGCATTTCTATCCGCGCCAGACGTAACCTACTTGCTTGTCTATGCCATTGAGTGTCACTCTGTGGCAATCATTCATATCTATAAGTAGTCTGTGGTGGCATTGCTGTGACAAGCAAAAGGACGCACGCGCCGACCCTACGAAAATAAAATAAATACATTGGAACAGTATCACTCGTGGATATACAATATAGATATATAGGATATGGTAGTGAATCAAAGACATTAAATTATACGTAATAGTGAATTAACGGAATGGATGAAATAAATAAACACAAATTGACATTAGTATTACAAAGGGAATGATGATAGCTAAAAAAATATTTAATAAGTATTTATAAACCGCGCCGCACTAGCACGAGCTATTATTCAATTTTATAGTCACCCTTACGTTGCCATTGACAATTTAGTATAGAAAATGTAGCAACGTCACAAGCTTTAATTTTGTTTTATTTATTAAAAAAAACAACCAGTTGCACGAACATTTGATGAAAGCTATCATATCGAAATTAAGTCATGAATTTAAAGTATAATTGAAAAATATTACACGTCAATAAACGTCACCCTTAAATCCGTCCTTAAAGTCCGTGTTAACGTTAGTAAATGAAATTATTTATTCTGTAAATGAGATATCGGAATAATTTTTAAACGTCATATAAAAAAAACTGTGTCCGGTAGGGGGACCCCGGCAGGAACGAAGATCCTTACCCTTTTTCTTCAATTTCACAAATTTGACAATTTATGCAGCCGCCCTTTGGGCTTTCATTTTGACTTCACTATCGGCTCCAGCACCCTCGAAAAGTCTTTTTTAAAGTCCAGCCATAATCTTGATCAGATCGTGTGTAGAACATGTAGATTAGCGTCTCAAATGGTTTTTTGAGGAAAGAACCACACATATTTGCGTGGACCTGTCCAGTCAGTGCAAGCATTTGTCACTAATTGTGTAGCACAACTCGGAACTTAAGGAGCTGATCAACTCGACGAACAATGCTAAAGAAAGGACATTTGGGTAGGCCGCATAAAGTACTCAACACAGACGGACAGCTAAGTAGGTACCTACTAAGCTAAAGTAAAGTAAGTACCTTCTTAGCTGTTAAACCATCCATCATTTTCTCATGATGAGGAAAACGAGGGCTAAAGGGAACCAAATCAAACAAAGGTTAATCTGCTTGGGTCATTCTGGGGAACGATCATCATTTTCTTACCATTTGTGATTATTAGAGGATCTTTTTGTGGTTAAGCCCCTGGGTCTTCATGTTTTGCTGACAAACTAGTTTCAGAATGTGATTTGGGGAAGAGAAATGAATGATGCAATGACATTTGCTTTTTTATTTAGGGATAATGTAGGGAAAAAGCGATCATGGAACTTTTAATACTACAAAAATGACCTACAATTTTGATCACGGTAGTAATTATTATTCTAGCACAAGTATAAAGTAAACACTAACTTATCATAACAAAACATCACGCCTGTAATTCCTGAATGGTCAGGCAGGTCAGGTACTCAATACTCAATATATTTATTGCTTCCACGTGTGTACTTAGGTGGTAGGTTTACAAAAATGATCATTGTGGACCCTGTCGGGCACAGCAAAAGTAGGAGAGAGGAAGAGGGCTTTTAATTGAAAACTTATTTATTTATTTATTTCTAAAACACTTAACCTATATTACACATTGGTTTTAGCCACACAACGAAAACCTCTCAGGGTTTATCTGTGTGCTGGTGAGTCGTTCATTTAAGTTTTACAATAAAATGTTGATTACACACTACAATTATACATACTTACTTACTTAGTTACTTTTCTTTACTTTTTTTTTCTTAGTTATTATATAGATTGTACAAATTTTATAAAATATGTAATTTAAAATTTGTCATTTAAATATTCATTGATATTATAATAGCATTAAGATATTAGAAATTGTTTTAATTTATTTGTGAATGTATTAAATTTTTGTTCTTCTTTAATTTTTTCTGGTAATTTATTATATATTTTAATTGACATGACTAGTGTACTCGTACTCGTTGAGTGCATTGTTCGTTGTGCGTTTTTACTACCTATTGTACTTATAGCCACTTTTCGCCTGATAAGTTTACGTCCCATCTATTAGGTCGCGAGCCTATTGCTATCAACCGGGTACAATTCCCAACACCCAGCTACTGATTACTGATTAAATAAGTAGTGTTGTGATGCCAGAAAATACATACCTAAGAAAATTACCAGTTGCAACTCAAAGCCTTGCCTTACCTCAAAAAGGATGAACATGATATAGTGCTGTTTGCAGACGACACTTCACTTTTATTTAAACTCAAACGTCAGCAGCTGGTTACTGACAATGTAAATAGTGCCCTCGCAAAAGTAGTTAACTGGTTTAATGTTAATAACCTTCTTCTTAACGAGAAAAAAACGAAATGTATTAAGTTTACGATACCTCATGTTAGACAAGTAGAAACAAGTATTCTCATAAAGGGTGAAGAGTTGAAACCCGAAAATACCACAGTATTCTTAGGCATAACTTTGGATGCCAAGCTTCAATGGGGCCCCCATATAGATAAATTGTCAAAGAAGCTTAGCTCTGCAGCATACGCCGTTAGGAAAATTCAAGGTTTAACTGATTTGGAGACAGCCCGTTTAGTATACTTTAGTTATTTTCATAGTGTAATGTCGTACGGTATTCTGTTGTGGGGAAATGCCGCCGATATTCAGACGATTTTTGTTTTACAAAAAAGGGCAATTCGTTCAATTTATAAATTAAGTCCCAGACACTCCCTCAGAGACAAATTTAAAGGGATTAATATAATGACTGTGCCTTCTCAGTATATTTATGAAAATCTTTTGTATGCACATAAAAATATTAATCTGTTTAAAAAGTACAGTGATATCCATAATTTAAATACTAGGAACAAGCACAAATTTGTTGTTCCTACTACCAGGCTCAAGAAAATAGGTGGCTCGTTTAGATGCCAATGTATACGTTTTTATAATAAACTTCCTAGCCACATTCAAGCACTAAGCCTTAATAAATTCAAATCGTTTATAAAAAGGAAATTATGCCAGAATGCCTATTATACTGTCAAAGACTATATTGAGGACAAAAAGGCTTGGGATTGAGTTGCTCCAATAAAGCACAGGCAATGTTAATTTATTTTATTTCGCTAACTATTTTTACTTATAATCTTTGCTATAAGTATCTATACTTATTTACATATACAATGACACTAATATTTACTATTTAAAGTATTATATTATTTTAAATTATTGTGAATGTGAGGACTATGTGTGTTTTTGTTGCAGTTTTAATCATGTTCTGGCAGTTTGAGTACCTGATGCGGCCTACCCAAATGTCCTTTCTTTGGTATTGTTCGTCGAATCGTTGAGCTCCTTAAGTTCTGAGTTGAGCTGCACGGTTACTGACAAATGCGTGCACTGACTGGACAGGTCCACTCAATCTGTGTGGTTCTTTCCTCAAAAGACCATTTCAGACACAAATCTACATGGTCCTCAAAGATTATTATAATATTATTCTAATTATTGTGAATGTGAGAACTATGTCGGTCATTGATTTATTTATATTTATTTTTGTATTTTTCTCAACGTAATCATGATCTGGCAGTTTGAGTAATTTATGCGGCCTACTCAAATGTCCTTTCTTTGGTATTGTTCGTCGAATCGTTGAGCTCCTTGAGTCTAAGTTGAGCTGCACGATTACTGACAATTGCGTGCACTGACTGGACAGGTCCACTCAATCTGTGTGGTTCTTTCCTCAAAAGACCATTGCAGACACCGATCTACATAGCTTTCACATGACCTGACCAAGATTTTGTCTGGACTTTAAAAGAGACTGTGACCTCTGAGTTTGTTTCGGCCTTTCTTCTCAGAGTAGTCAGATAGGAAACGCCGACCCCATCTAGTTTAAAAAAAATATGATTGACGTGTAAAAGTGTTTGTTCAAACCTACTTACAGAAATAAAATCATTTATCATTTATCAAAGGGTTTTTTTCATTCAATACAGCTGTATTTACCCTTTTAAAAAGTGTTTTCGCTTGAAGTGGTATCGAAACGATTGAATACTCAACCAAAGAAACCACTTTCAACGCAAAACGATTGTTTATCCAATGAAAACTCAATAAATCAACTCACTTTGATCTACCACGTGAAAACAAGTGAACTCTTCTACTGAAGAATTCTTTGATAATCAAAGACTTTCATTGAACTTAAAAGAGCAAAGAAAAGTTTGGAGCTTTTCGCGCCTTTCGCTTTGTAAACTTAGTTTACGTTTAGATGTTTTTAATTAAGCTTGAAGGAGGAATGTTTTTCTTGATTAATTTGACGTACTTATTTAGGTAAGGAAGTTATATAGAAGAATATTTTTGTAATGTTTTTTGATCGAATTTTCGGTGTTGGGTGCCGGAAATAATTACCTATTTGCGATTGTATAATTTAGTTTGTGTTAGCAAGTAGACATAAATTACTGAAAGACGTACCTATAGTAAATTATATATATTTTTTTGTTATTATAAGTTTTTGGCACAGTGATAGAAATGGTAGCAATAGAATTCAGAGAAATTGTTAATTACCTACTAACGAAAGAAAAATAAATTCGTTCTGAAAATTTCCTTTTGTTTCACAGTATTGGACACAGTTTATTCGTACTCAATTTTATTGTTATATTAAGTCCTAGTAACTATAATCCCGGATAAAAATTTGCCTTTGTCCCTCCAGCTCATGGTCTACCCATATGCCAAATTTCATCCAAATCCGTTCTGCCGTTTTAGCGCGTGAAAGCGTAACAAACAAACATACAAAAAATCGAATCTTTTCTCTTTATAATATTAATGATGATACCGTTCAAAAAACTTGTATCCGAAGATTGTTTACGCCGAGCATCTTATAATTTCAATCAATCCATTACGAGAAAATAGTTGTTAAATTCAACGCACCTACGCGAGACAGTTCGTGAACCTAATCGGAAGGTGAGAACATAATAACAGAGATAACGTTTCCAGATAATAATAATATGAGACAACATCCACACAAGGTCTTCAGGTCCCGAACTAGGTAGAACCTGTACTACGGTAACCTGATGACTGATATACGTACTTAAATACATATACACACCCAGACACAGGTCAAACAGACATGTTCATGCACACAAATGTTTGACTTGTCCGGGGATCGAACCCGGGACCAGCGGCTCAGAAGGCAGGGTCGCTACCAACTGCACCAACCGGTCAGTCATAACCAATAAGTTGGATGATTATACTGTAGATAAAAATAATCATTCTCCTGTCCTTAACCCAATATATTAGTGGTCGGCGCAACATGTCTTTTTCTTTCATACTTATTTAGATAAGATGATAATGAAGACAAGGTGATAAAAAAAAAACATTAGATCGGACATGCATGCAAACTTACTTACTAAAGATATATTATGACATTGAAATATATTACATTGAATTCATATTAAAAAATCATTAATGCTATAGAAATTATTATTATTGAGCCATTTATATAATTGGATTTTAGATAATTTACAATTTAATGTTTTAAACATTTTTCATTTTTTGTTTATTATTTATATTATATTCTCGATTAGTCATCATCTCGGTTTTCACCCCGTTTCTTACCATATTCATTCACAGAGTCCATCGATCGCTTCTTTGGTCTCCCCCTGCTCTTATAGCCAACATTCAAAACTTCCCTCATGACATTTTCCTCATTCCTCCGTATCACACGCCCATACCATGACAACCGATTTCCACACATATTTTTCAGTCACCGGTGCCACTTTCAGCCTTCCTCTTCTAACTATATATCGTATACACGGTGACATTTGAATCACAGTTTTGCTAGAACAAACGTTGTTCAGACCATGGTCTACAACCATTCTACAGCATCCAATAGAAAAAAAAACGACATTGGTTTTCTAAAAAAACACAAAAAAGGCAATGTTAAAAATGTCGGGATTATCGTTACCCCCTACAATACAGACACTGCGGCTGCGACTCGCGGCGCTCGCGTCTTGAATGCAATATCGCTACCCGTGATGAGTACTTTGATGTTACGGTTAATGTTTCAAACATTTTACACGTTTGAGCAACATAAGACTAATTTGAGAACTCCTAGATTAGATTGTTTTAATAACATATTTGATGCTGTAGAATGGTAGTAGATCATGGTCTGAACAACGTTTGTTCTAGCAAAACTGTGATTCAAATGTCACCGTGTATATAGTAGATAAAAAATAATGCTGGCTCTAAGCTAGTCTTACTCCACAGCCACTTGAGCTCACTAGTTAAAATTTATATGTTTGGAAGAGATGCTTTTTTCTAGCATCACGAACTTAATCTTTATTTTTATTAATCAAGGTTTATCTGTTGTAGATATTATTGATTATCTTTTTGTTTTGGTAGTAAAATTTTATTAACCTCTCAAATACATTGCAAAATATAGTTTTGTATAATTTAAAAGCAATTTTAAAATTTTGTAAATTTGAGTACCATGGATCCGTTTATTAAGTCATTATTATGTAAGTATGTTGACTTGAAAGCATGGCAGTTGAGAGTATACTATGCTCACTTTAATGTCTCACTGTTGGTGACGCGTGTGTTGGATCATTTAGTTCCTTACAAAATGGATGAGCTGAATGGTGCTGATGCAAGCGTCATGTTCGTGAACCGGCGCCGTCGGTTGAGGCTGGTCATCTCTTATCTGCCACGGCTTATTTTTTAATCTCATGTTGCTTCTTATTTTGAATTTTTTTAAATTCACTTATAGGTAGAAACAACAAGAAGGAAGGAATTAATACACAAAATGGCACCAAACTTTAACATAGCTAAGCATTGCTCCAGATACAAAGCAGTGGAGTTATTTAATAGGTTACCGACTGATCTAAAATAATTAATTTATAGCTCTCACTCTTTTAAAACTAAATTAATGGCCTTCTTGTTGGAAAAATGTTTATACTCGGTATCAGAATTTATGACAAATGATAAAAATTGTCACATAAAGGTAGTCACTTATAATAATAGTAGTGAACAAGCCTTAAATTAAAATTACGTTTTACTTTAACACTGTGCTTTTCACGTGGACCTTGACGAAGTTGTACTCCTAATACTTTTAACATTTTACTTACTAATATTTTGACATTGTATCTAAGTGGTGACCTATTGATCATAAATGAATTGACTCTTGAAATAAATGTTTCACATCAATTCTAATTAGGCTTTTATATGTTTTGTTTCTGCATGTGATAATTTTATTTAATATGTGATGTTCACCACAATGTAAATTGTCTATGAATAATAAATGATGATGATGAGTAATGTACCTACCTAGGATTTTGTATAATATCTTGATTTACATAAAATTCTATCCTTAGAGGTTCTTGTCCGTTCTTCTACATATAGATTTACGTTTTAGAATGGGCATCTAGCTTCTACTTTCTGACTAACTGACCGACTCGTTGACAGTCAAAAGTGCCTGTAAATGGTTTAATTGAAATAAATGCTTTATGTTTGAGTTTCTAATCTACTCCATTTCTCAACCACCTTGGTACATTTAGTCTTGCTTAAACCATGAACTATTCATACATAATAAAAAGCACATAGGTATACACCGTTGCTTCAAAGCAGACTAAAGTGCACTCGACTCCGCATATTAATGTAGGGATGTGGGAGTTATCAAGTAGTGGTGAAAAGGAAGGTAGGCCTACGATAATGTAGTGCGGTTTGTTGCGCTTTTGTTTTAATGGAAGTCAAAGAAGGTAGTATTGTTTAAAATAGTTAAATGTGATGTACAGCTAATGGAAAAATAGTTATGTTAAGAGCGTTTATACCTTATGAGTAGCAACGTCGCAATTTAGTGTCATATTTTGTGGTTTTAAATTTTTATCATTTAATTGGAGCTTTATTTAAAAAATCTGTTTAATTAACTTTTTAGAATTATGTGAAAACTGTGTAAAAGGTAAGAAATCGTTGCGTTTACAGTTCTATTTATATGCAAATAATACATTGGAAACTTGCAGGGCGTTATTTTCATTGTAAAATAACTGTAAGCATTACGGTTACTTACTTTTTAAACAATTTCACGTAATTCTAAAAAGTTAATTAAACAGATTTTTAAAATATAGCTCCGATTAAATGATAAAAATTGAAAACCACGAAATATGACACTAAATTGCGACGTTGCCACTCATAAGGTATGAACGCTCTTAAGCATCTAAGGCCTGATTTTTCAATTGCCAGATATTTTTTATCTGAGGAGTAAATATTGCGGTTTGACAGCTTTTGTGTAGAAAATATGTCAAACTGTCATATTTATTCTTGAGATATAATGTATCTGGCTATTGAAACATCAGCCCTTAAGATTAATTTTTACTTGCACCTTAGAATTTATTTTCCGATTACGGCGGCATTGCCAGCATTTTGAATGAAAATGACGATTTGAAAAGTCGGCATGCACCAGCTATGTGTTTAAAATTACCGCTCCTTGACCATAGTACCTATGTAGGTTCATAAGTAGGATTTTTAAATGCTGTTATGGATCGGCAGCTCTATGACATTTAATAAAGTGTGGTACCAATAGGTATGACATGTTTAAGAGTATGTTTTTTAAAGTAATTTTATCAGTAAATTACTTTAAAAAAAAATGGATTTTCAAGGGATCAGGGGGTCAAATGGTCTGAGGGAGTGAGTGACCAAACTGTCAGATGTCACGATTTACGAGAAACGCATCGATGAGGGAAGGAGACTTTTTTTTCAGACTGGAAATGCCAAAAAAATACGATAGTTATCTATCTTCGCACATGAATTCCAATCCCGAAAGTTATCATATTGCCTACGAAAATAACTTCAGGCCTTGCAACCAAAACATTTCATTTATTTCACATCCAACATAATCAGATAACAGTTGATCGTAACCTGTGAGTGGCACCCCTGTCACAGTTTATCGCAGAACCTTCCAGTCCATTCAGAGACGAATTTTGTAACTCCGGACCCAATTCAAAATGGTTTGATGTCAAAAGTTGAGAAGTACTCGGAAACGACCAACCAACCTACCAACTTGCCGCGCTTGATTCGATGGAACGCAGAGCTGAGAGGCTCATTGGTGGCGTAAAACTGGTGGTTGCCAAGCTTCACAGCTTGGCTCATCGCCGTAAGGTCGCCTGCTTGTCGTTCTTCTACAGATTGTACTTCGGATAGTGTGCCCAAGAACTCCACGACCTCATTCCACCGGCCCCCTTCTTCCATCCGTCATCTAGACGCACTGTAAGTTACCATCCTTACCTAGTTGCTATTCCACCAATTCGCACTAGACGTTTCCAAATGTCTTTTGATATGCGCACAGCAAAAGAGTGGAACTCTCTACCTGCGTCTGTGTTTCCGAACGCATATAACCCTAATCTCTTCAAAGTGAGAGTGAAGTGGCTTCTTCTGGGTAAGCTCACTCCATCGTCAACCCTGTCTCTGTCACCACTGACCTAGACTAGAGTCAAGAGCAAACCCATCTTAAATAAAAAGATAAAAATAAAAACGGGTGTGCTTAAACAATTTGTCACTACCCTAAAACGAGCTTCGAGAACCATGAGCAAAGTGGTGGTGATGCATTGGCTTTGATTTAGGAACGATCTCGTCAAATCAATCAATAGGAGGAAAACACGTTAAGCTGTTTGTCACGGTTGTCTTTCGTAGATCTTTGACAGTCGTTACGGGTAGTTAGAAGCCCAGAACTCTGAGAACCAATCTTACCGAGGGATATCATGTTATCCAATAACTAGTTTGAAGTGTGGTTAGTAGAATACTATTATTCAGCTGCATCCGGTTAGTGTGGAAGCCGACCTGAAAATAGTTGGGACAAGGCTAAGCACATTGAATTTTTTGTCAATGAATTTTTGATCATGGGAAAATGGTAGATTTGCAATAGCTATTAGTAGCAGTATCTTAATGCATAAATTAAGGACCTACCTGCTTTAACTTTTGCTTGGCTACGCAATTCAGCTATTTAATTATATTTAGGTTATGGAATATCCTTGTCGATTGAAAGAAATAAGCTAATTGTTTAAAATACCTTATTGTTTTAAACCACACCCGCCGAAGGTCAAGAGTTACACATTACCTATTTCTGAAAATAATCTTTGCTACAATTAAAGTCCCATTTTTACCTTTAAACTAAGACGTATCCTTAAGCTACAAACTACACGTCTTTAGCACTTAATACACAAGTGTAGAAAATTTGTGAAAGAAAACATCGTGAGGAAACCGGCAACTCCAAAACCAAAAATACGAACACATATGACATCTACCAACCCGCACTGGGCCCGCGTGGTCAATTACAGCCCACTCCCTCTCGAAGAGAGGGGGCCTGTGTCCCAGCAGTGGGAACATTATAGGCTGACTTTGCCACATAAGTGTAGCAAGCTGCCCTGAGTGATAATGGGAACGCATTATGTCCCATTCAGTTTTCAAAAGTCCATTTCAGACACCAATCTGCATGGTCCTCAATGATTATGTCCGGATTTTTATATACACATTGACATTAATGAATTTTATATATACTACGACAAGAGAATTTACTTTGTAAAGTATTATGTTATTATTTTAACCATTGTGAATGTCAGAACTATGTTGGTCATTGCTTTTTTTTTGTATTTTTCTCTCTTAGTATAATCATGATCTGGCAGTTTGAGTAACTTATGCGGCCTACTCAAATGTCCTTTCTGTGGCATTGTTCGTCGAATCGTTGAGCTCCTTCAGTTCTGAGTTAAGCTGCACGATTGCTAACAATTGCGTGCACTCACTGGACAGGTCCACTCAATCTGTGTGGTTCTTTCCTCAAAAAACCCTTTTCGGACACCGATCTACATAGCCTTCACATGATCTGACCAAGATTCTGTCTGGACTTTAAAAGAGACTGTGACCTCTGAGTTTGTTTCGGCCTTTCTTCTCAGAGTAGTCAGATAGGAAACGCCGACCTCATCTAGTTTAAAAAAAAATATGATTGACGCGTAAAAGTGTTTGTAAAAACCTACTTACAGAAATAAAATCATTTATCATTTAGTGTGTCCGTTCCTCTCGAGTGTACAATCGCCCTTAGAACACGTCATCATTAGGAGGCGTCTTAGTCAATACTGGTTTCTACTCGAGACTGCTCTCGCGTGGAAGTCGTAAGACACCACAATTAACTAAAATAACAGCCACATTTTTATAAAAGTTTCCTGTAGGTATACATTTTTTTTTATTGTATAGTTTTTATTTATTTCTCAGTGTATGGTACATTGAGATCTTACATTAAACATTGTTTCACATACACTACCATTGCTGGTGTAGAAATATTAAATGACAAGATAGGTACATGCATATCAGAATTAGGTACATTATAAGAGTATTAAATAAAGTTATGAAATTTTGTATTAAGTTTATGAATTTATAATTTTAATGACAAATTAATAAAATGGTTAAGATTCATCAAAAATTCATTATTTATAATCTAAAAAATACTAATAGTTAAATCAAAAATATATAATAATTTTTTTTTTTTGACATTATTTTTTTATTTTCATAATGTCAAAATAAAAAATACAATGACCAAGAATTCATAATAATGTCAGAGTACTAATGTCATTATTAAGATCTTAATTACAATACCAAACAGTATGATTCAAAAATTCATTGACGGAATAAAAACGCATGTCTAAGAGCGAAGCAAACATTTTACATTTAAACTTATTAATTGGTAACATTCTCAGGGCAGCTGGTAATTTATTATAAATTTTAATTGTCATACAACTGGCATTCCCAAATTTCGCAAAAATGTATCTAGAAAAAAAACACAGTACAGTTTTGACTTCGCTACGATTTTATTATAACGGGCGTAAAAAGACACTTAAAGAAAGAAAGATAGAAATAATTCGTTTATTTGGACACAGTTCGTGAAACACAAAGTACAAATAACAAAACAAAAAAGTGAAAATAATGCTTCAACAACTTAACGAAGCCGACAGTCACTTGTACTCCCGTCATTGTAATTTTTTTTTTTACTGTGCCATACCTGGGAACCTTTGTGTTACGGAGATATTGAAGGTTAAAATTGCAACTTTTAATAACGTTTTTTTACGAAAACCAGTTTTTTATGTTACAACACAACTTTAAACCCCCACAACCCCTGTACCGTTGCATGCAATAAGCACAATGTCTTGTGTGCGTTACGTTGCGCGAAACAGCGATTTTTCACACCAAAAATAAAGTTCGTTTCCCAGCAATTATTTTTGTGAAATGTTCTATTAGTTTGATGTACAGAATACGTAGTTGACGGCTATGCGATAGTTCTTTGTATACCCTGTATGTATAGATTATGTACCTAGAATTTACTTCAATACCTTTATTTTGCCTGTTATTAATCAAAGAACTTCCACTTTCTTCACTAATATTATCCGTTTGATGTTTATTCGTTATCAATTCTTCATTTAAGTGTATCTTTCTTTGCATATAAACGGTATTCAATAGCCCACTTGTGGGTTTAATAAATATCACCCCACGGTATGGCTTAGTGTGGGATCGAACTTTATTGATTTAATAATGATAGCCCCTCGTGGGGAGCAGATCTGCCTAATTTGACGGGTTGAAAGGAGTTGCGGTATTCTGTGGAGAGTTAGTGTGATAAATAAAGATTTACGAGTAAGTACACATTTATAACAGATTTTAACACAGGATAGCGTATCATTTAAACAAATTATTGTAAGGCTTTCCGTCGTATTGTGTTTTGGCATTTATTCATGTGAGATTTCTGGGATCCTGCCGTTTTGCCAAAATTATTTTTACAAAATTACAATATCAAAACAAATTTTAGCAACCTTTTTTTATACCAATGCAATATTTGGGATGAATTTATAGTACGCATTTTCATTTGGTCAAATTATTAAGTATTTGGCAGAATATTACCAGGGATTATGTCACTAACGCATTTGATCTTTTATCAAATGATATATTAAAGCAAACAACCTTGGACAATAAACATTTAGTCGAATGATTTTTTATGACAAAAAATATAAAGACAAAAGAAAAAAGAAGAAAAGAATAAGAAGAAGAAGAAGTAGAAGAATATAAAAGAATTCTTTCAATTTAAATTTAAGCAATAATGTAATTGTACCTACCTATAACAAAAATTTGCATGTCATTATGTTATGATTACATATGCTAAGCTACTAACATTATCTACCATTTTAAGAACATTTGTAACCATATTTATCTGCAAATAAATCTTTGACTTTGACAAAAAAAAAAATTTTTGGGAAGTATAGAATTGAAACATGCACTTTTATTTTAATATAATCATTTATTTAATACAAAATATTTGTAACTTACAATTTTAAACTTTTTGCAATGGACATTGACAATTTCATTTCAGAGCATTGAGACTTGTGTTGCAGAATTCGTCTTTGTGGCGGTTCTCCCGATAGTATAATCTCAATGTCAGCTAAAGATGAAACTTTATCTAATTATTCTTTAATTAAGCGATACACTCCAGGGTGGTGTTTATCAATAAGAATGTTTATTCTACGATGCCACGCCTCAGAAGAGTTTGAAGTTATAGGTATTTGCTTTTCGTTTACAACATGGCAACTCCAAAAACTTGGTGGATACTTCGGTTGCGTGTTCCATGATCCGCTATTATAATATTCTTCAAACCGATTCGCGAATTGCTTCCGATCAGAATCTTCTATACCTTCTATCAGCTTGATAAAATATAGAATGATTTCATCTTCTTGCAAATAACAAAGCCAAACATTTCAATTGTTTGTTAAATTTTATGTCATTTGCGTAGGTACTTCTTTGTAGGTCCCTAATAATAATAACAAACAATGTCCATGCGCATTTTCTTTAGCAGCTATTTTAGGAAAGAAAAAAGGAAGTTATTTGAGTTTCTTACTGAATTTCTGTTTTGCTGTTTTATTTAAAAAAAAAACCGTAAAAAGTAATGCCACTTAAATACTAGCTTTGAATTTATATAAAATGATCAACAGAAATAACATTAAAAAATATATAATTAAAATCTGGCTTATGATTGTAAATGTAATGCTTGGTCAATCCCTAGCATCTGTGGGATGACACTGACAGCTCACTCCACGCTCACTTCACCTAAGTTTCCACCGTGAGATGGTTACAGAATCGCAATGCAGGTTAGGTTTGAACTATGATCACACAACGCAAGAGCCGAGCAAACGAAGCGAGCGTGCCGCGGCAGCAGCGGCCGGCGAGTGATAGAAATATATTTTTGTATGTAAAACCAGAAACTACTATCAGAATAGTTATTATTTATATACTAATAAATTATTATTACCCGTTTAGAATTTGTCCCAAGTGGAAAAAAACACCCTTGTAATAAAAAATCTTCAAAGTTAGACCTGAGGGGCAATTCCCGTATTTTTAAGAACGTTCGCATTCTAATCTCAGTCTCAATGTGTCATTTGTATAGCGTTTACCTACATTTTTGCTATTTGACTGTCATTGAGATTAGATTGCGACCTGATTTTGATCGTTTTTAATTACGGGGATTGGCCTTCTGATGCTTGAAATGGCTGCCTTTTCGAAATCTTATCAACAGACTTTTGGCGTCATGTCAATATTATTTTCATTTCCGTATTGCATTATTAATTCGAACATTACGTCATACGTATGTTTATCGTTGTTGGTACACATACAAAAACAAAGTGGAAATGTTTTATTGTTATCAGATAATATAAAGACATAATTCTATAGTGTATAATTGTTTAAAGATATTTGACTTTAAAGGTTCCGTCTAAAATCCAGTATGAATTGTGACTTATGGTGGTCGTTCAATTTAGTGTGGACATTACCAATATTCCTTTATTTTCATCATAAAATTTATCTTTGTTACGAAATTTTCACCATTGTGACAAATTTTGCTAGAAATGTACATCAGGTGGTTCTATTGTTATTTCTTGTTTTTTTCGTAGCCGATACATCCTCTGCTTTAGAGCCGAAGTTGAAGGCAAATTACCTACAACGTCCAAAGGAGCATTTGCTTTGTTATTTTGTATCATTTTGCATATTTTTGTTCCAGATGAAACCTCACTTTTAATCTTTTCTATAAGGTCACTGGTTATTTTTCTTCTAGGATTTGGTTCATGATTGTGAATTTCATTGCTCTTTAACCTTATGAATCCCATCTTTTAGTGTAGTTTGGTGGGATGCAGTGCTTTTAAACAGTTTATTTTTCCTGTATTCACAGTACCAATTACTAAATATTCTCAAGTCATTCCGTTTCTAAACAACTTTGCACCACCTTGTGTAGATTTAAAAATTTCACACTCATCACTACATTCACTTGATTCACTCATCATAAACTTTATTTACGTTAAGTATACATTTAATAAATATTATTTTCATAATAATATATTGCAACAATGTTAAGAAACTTCCGCTATAAAACACAGTGATAGTGTTTTGCACGATTAACCGACATTGAGCGCCATTTATGATTTACCATCTACCCACATAACAAAACACATTGTAATTGAATTTGTATATTCTGTGTAACTGACCTAAAGATGCATATCTTTTATCGGTTGCATATTAGAAAATCAAAACTTTCCTAAGCAAATTTCAAAAGAACAATAAACGAAATAACAACATTTAAATGACCAAATGTTTTATTAAGAATTTTTTTTTAAATCCCAATGTATGTGACATCAAATGAACGACTGATCAAAAGTCGCTAGATGTAATTTTAAATTAAATTTTAAATCTATATCTAACTCAACTTGCTTCCAAACTATACTACATCACTTACGCCTGACAAGATTTGAGATTATAGTTTAATAAAATAATATTTATTTCTGGCTCCTCGCTCCGCTCGTCGCGCTCGCGCTCGCTTCGCTCGCATTTGAATTGTCTCTCGTTTTCTGTCAGCCATGTCGCCGCTCGCGCTATCCTGCGCTCGCTCCTTTGTGTCAGCTAGGTTCTTGATACCCTGGGTGGCCCCTCGCTTAGGCTCGGGGTTCTTACAAATAGCTCGCAGGCAGGCCTCCGTCACTCCATGTACTTGCGCGCTATAATTACCTACCGCTCGAGCGAGCGCTCTCGGATCGTTTGTGGTCCAAATTCAGTGCGGTTTTCACAAGCGAAGCGCACGCACGTTGCTCAATTTTATAATCGTTCCGTTCGTTCGTACGCGTACCTACGATGCTTTGTGATACACATGTAACTTTTAAAGTTTTTTATTTTACCTACACAGTGACCTATATAATTATCTTTTATCTAGACGTAGGTATTGCACAGTCAGCACTCAGCACCAATTTATAAAAAAAATATTTTATGAACGATACAATTTTAAACTATGTACCACCTATATAGTCAGACAGAAGTAGTCAGATCAGAACATATTCACAGTTCTCAATAACAGACACTAAAAGCTATATTAATTTAATTTTATCGAAGAGGCAGCCCTGCGATTGCTGTAGGATCACGCGGTGCGAAGCAATCACAACTGTACGCTTGAGCATTTAGGCACATTTTAGCATGCAGTGGTTGCTGAGGCGACGGAGTAGGCTATTATCTCAATAGGTATTGGAAATTTTCTACTGAGTGAAGTATCTGTTACGTAGTAACTATTTAGTAATCTGTGTCGCAGGTGATGCATCATTTTAGGTATTTTGACCAAAGGCTTTCTGTATCAGACAGGCGCTATTCGCTAATATTAATATTATTTTTACCTTTTTCAGTTAATCCATTTGATAATTAATAATTTATCCAGTAATCCATTTTGACCTTTAAACGATTTGGTCAATAGTGTAATAAATAATTTAAACGTTGATATTCCAGACTTTGGTCAGCTGAACTTTTGATCAAATGACCATCGTTATTTTAAACTTTGTTGATTAGTACGTTGTTCTTCTGAAATTTGCTCAGGAAAGTTTTGATTTTCTAATATGCAACCCTTTTGTCATTGACTAAGCAATTGACTGAATAGAAAACTGACGATACTAAATACTTGGCTTATTTTATTTTGCGTAAAATATGTTATACCAACCTAAATATTTGACTATATTAAAATCTGTAAAAGTACTAGTTGGTAAACAAGTTATTGTTTAAACGTTCACTTGCCAAACATTAGGTTTGCGTTACAATTATTTGTGAAGAGTTTATTTGCTAAGTAATAATTTGGCAAATGAAATTATGCGGAGAATTGATAAGGACGTGATAATTTGTCAATTTTTTTTTGATGAAACAGGTGTAACCCGAGATTTCTGTCCTTAAACGCACCCACTTTACATGGGAACTCTCAGGGTATAGGCCCCACAACCTAATTTGCAACACAAGAATGAGTTTCAAATAAATCACTACATAATAAGATCTAGTTTAGTTTTTATCGATGACGTAAAATTTTATTACTAATACAAGAACACATTCCAAACATACACCATACATTTTCACAGTAAAACTTTCAACAAAGCGTGATCAATCAAACCATAAATGAAGACACCTGTTTAAAAATGGTAACGCTAAGAACTTCAAAACTACGAAACCCATTCAATCAATAAGCAAACACGTAATCAATAGCCACGGATCAAAAGCTAACATTTTTAATCCAAGAAAACTTTGTTTATTTGACGAGTTTGCCCTTTTTTGAGGATCAAAAATAAACCGGTTACCCGTTCATTATGATCGATGGTAGGAGTCGGCCCTCTTTGTAATAAGCCGTTTGGCAGTCAGCCAGACGGAATTAACATAGAATAGATTGGTACAGAAGGTTGGCTTTATACAATGAGCGAAAATGAATGCACACTGTACAGGATGACTTGTTATTTGACGTATTCCTTCCACCAGGACGTGGTAGTGTGACCCATTTGTAACAATTACGCGCCCCATAAAGGCAAGGCGAAAATTCGTGTGTTTCGAGAAAACCCAATTTCTATGTATTTTTAAAAAAAATCCTGGCATTTGTCACTAAATAGCACTTTTCTCTAAATTCTCAAATTGAATGGCCTTCATTGCTATCCCATTAGGTACCTAATTTCTTCAACAAACCTTTCGATGTAAAATTTTCTAAAACATCAAACGGTTAAAAGTTATAGGGTGTACTTTATTAACGATTTTGAAAAATCATCTACGTAAATGAACGTCAACACTAGTTATCTCAAAATGTTACTATCGAATTAAGTCTACGAATTACGGGAAACATAATTATCTTCATTTAATCGGTTATCTGAAGAAGTAGAAAAAAAAATATATTTAGAGGTGCCGATAAAACAGTCGATTAGCTGGCAAATGTCGAAATAGAAAATTGTATTAATATTTAAAGAAATGTGAGATAATTGAATTAATTAACTGGTTTAATGCAATCACACTTCTTTCTAAACTCCCAGCAATCCACCACGCGTTAGGGACCCAGGTTGTCATGACCAGGTTACAAGTCGCGGAGCGGATTTAGAGTTTCTAACATGACTCACGGTCTACTCTCTGGTCACGGTTCAGTTGTCGCTTAGTTTGCGTGTATATAAACATACAGCGAACGTAGTACATAATCGTATTCTACTAGTTTGACATACGTCGCTTGACCTTACTCCTCTAGAATTTATGTTTGGGATCATACGAAAAGCCTTGTATACTCGACACCTGTGCCTTCAACAGAAGTGTAGCGGTATCTACATCGCCACATGCGAGCTTCGTGTCATACTGACGTCACGCAAAATCCTGCATCGTGCAAGCAGAGTTTACCGCGCGACTAGCATTATACAACGTCCCGACATCAATCGTCGGGCAGTTGCCCACCAGACAACGCCCGTCTGGTCGAATGATCCTCCCATTACTATGGGTATGAGTGAAATTAACACCCTATTCCTCATATATCTGTAGAAGTACTAAGGCAAAGGCGCAGCACTTTCCTGTATGATATTGCACGGTAAAAAGTTAGGATCACACTTCAACATTCCACTGAACCGAACGTTCATACGGATTAAAACAAATTCCGAATGAAACTGCTCTGTGATCCCAAAACTATACAGTAAAAAAATCGGGCTGATTGTCGGCTTGGGAATTCTTGTTCACAAGGCGATAACCAGTATGATTTTTTACGCTCATCGTATGGAGCCGACCTTTATTTTGTGTTAATTATATAACGTATGCATGTGCATTCGCGACTGACATTTGTTTGAGATCTGCATAAGTACGTGGACGTCTATGAATGTGAGCAATTGTTTTCGTTTATTGTATGTAGCCGACCTTCTGAAGGTACTATTATGTAGAATTAGGGTGGAAATATACGGGAAACTCCTGGGAGCGGGTGCGTTGTTCGGTAGTTAGGTGGATTAGAGGCGACTTGCGGGCGTCTGAGTCTTTGAAGAGCTTATGGGGATTAGGCGATGCAAGTAGAGTGTTGGTTCTTTCTGTAGCTTTGTTTGTAGTTTTTTGTCAGAGTTTTTGGAATTAAACGTGTAGTGTTTAGAAATAGGTGTTATAGATAAATGTGGAAAAAATCCAGTACAGAACCCATTTGTGGACTGGTAGATTGAATCAAAACCAAGTTATAAGATTCAGAGACACACGCATCAGTAATTTAGCTGTTAGTGTGTCTTAACAAATAATAATAATTTGCATAGTGCGTACAGAGATAGTCGTCGGTTAGTGCCTCATTTCATTAAAAGCGTCTAACGGGCCTCTGAGAGTTGATTTTGACCCCTCGTACACCTCCAAAGCCCAAACACCAGGGCCCCGAGACATATCAAAGACGAAATAATAATAATCATATTAATACAGAAACAAAATCAACTTAGTAACTCTTTTCTTCTCACATTCCAAATCCCGTATGATCCCAAAGAGACAATCCCTTATGAATCCCCTATGAGCACTAATAAACCGTAATGGGGCACAAGCTGTGGAAATAAACCTTAAGTATCCCACCGTTTTCAGTATTATGTGAAATTGTGAACATTTGCTACACACTAATTAGTCCATACAAAACGTAAACAAAATTAATTTCAATAACGACCATGAAACTTAAGAATTCTAAGACAAAACGGTGTTAGACAAAACGGCGAAAATATGTATTTGGAATAATAATGATTTGCACCCGTGACTTTCTTGAAAGATGGTCAAGTACTTACACATATTCAGCGTAGTTACGAGTAAAATTTCGACACTATAGTCTGGCTGACTCGTTCTTGCCAGGTTGGCTTGAAAAGGCAAAAGAACTAGAGAACAATTTACCAATTTAATTATAATATAATAAATTGGGGCAGACCTTTGTCCAGCAGAGAGACAAAATAGGTAACTAAAACGAAAAGTCTAGGTACATAAGGTGTTTAGGCAACATTACATCTTTAAATACAGACTATAAAATTAAAGTAGCTTTTCGTGTCTGTCTGTGTGAACGCGCTGTTCTTCTTAACTGCGCAACGGTTTTCTATGTGGATTTCGCCATCATTTAGAGAAGTTATTCCGAAAGGTTACATTCATATTTGACTTAGATATTTTTTTTTTCATATTTGGTCAAGTTATGAAAACCGTGCAAAGCAGGGGCGGGTCACCAGTTACTCGAATAACACTGCTGTATTTAGAACCAGTCTCCAGCGAAGTCTCCTCCCAAAGGATAAAAGACATGCAGACTTCCATTCATTCACTACACTTGGATTTATTCCAAGATTTATATCGAACATGAAGGTATTCGCGAAACAGATTTGCATTTTCGATCTCATCCCTAAAGGATTAGGTGTTCAAAGGAACTTTATCTAAACGGGGTTAAAAAATGGATGAGATTGAACCTAGGCATAATAATCTTCCAACCCAATGAGCAAGATCGGTATCCGAGAGGTAGAGGAGGACGGTATCGATATAATATGTGTTATCGAGAAAGTTTGGAGCGGTAATACAGGGTCAAATTGAATTAGCTAGCGAAACTCCGCAGATATGATGGCTGTCGATATCTAACCATGATCAAATGAAAATAAATTAACATGATGAGTATTTTTTGGGGTCATCTACCGCAGGTAGTGTATTCACAATTAGTTTTATTTGTGTAAACTTCACAGACGTGATAAGTATCCATATCTAAACACGATAAAACAACAAGAAAAACAGATTTTCTAAACTGCTACCCAAGTAACAAAACCAACAACGGTCGTTGACCACAAAAAAAAAAAACATAAATTTATTTTTATATTATTCTGTCTTGTTGAGATATCGAAACCCATCCCGTCTGCGGAGTTTCACTAGCTAATTTACAAAATCGTAAAATACCACTCGCCCAGGTAACATAGCCATGGAAGTAGGTACTGGGAAAGTTGAAATGGATGAATGCTTAATGAAATGTAATAGGTACGTCATTTTATTGAGCTTTTTGGGATTTTGAATAAGTAAATAACACCAGTTATTGATAAGATAAGATTATATTTAATATAATGCATCTATGTTAACAGTGCGTAACAGAATGTACAAGCCGTACGCACTACTGCTAATCCTTTTAGTCAGGGCCTCTATATGCACCTTCCAAATTTAACTTCGATCTTGTAAGTCCTACAAACGTAGTTGTATTAACTGTGTCAATTGTAATGCCAATGTATGTTATGTCAAGATTGGAAAAAGCCAACGCACGCCGGCTGAAATGCATAATTACAGTTCTATTTAAATTAATTCTTAAAGTAATATTTTCTAACCAATACATAGTTTCTATTAATGTATTATTTATGTTCTCTTTATAAAAATCTCTTTGATTACACGGTATCGTTATTGTACTGTCATCCGCGACCAGTGCCATAGGATGTTTTATTGCTCTTGGAGAGTCATTAATAGCATAATCAGCCTATAGTGTTTCCACTACTGGGACACAGGCCTCCTCTCGGTGAGAGGGAGTGGGCCGTAATCCACCACACGGGCCCAGTGTGGGTTGGCAGATGTGACATGTCTTCGAACTTTTGGTTCCGGGACATGCCGGTTCCTCACGATGTTTTCCTTAACCGTTTTGAGAGCAGTGGTTATGAAATTATTTACACAAAGTAAAGGGCCTGTCTGGATTCAAACCTACGATCTACAACTCGTAAGTCACGACCGTTACCACTAGGCCACCACTACTCTTTCAGTCATTAATGTAAAGTGTAAAAATCGGTGGATCTAGTATACTTCCTTGTGGAAATCCATAGATAACGTTACGTTCATCCGATAAAAAGATTTCTTCCCTTTTGGTGCTTAATAAGCACCAAAAGGGAAGAAATCTTTTTAATAGTCGTTTTAATAACGGAAATAAGCAGAATTCACATAATATGTGAATTCTGCTTATTTCCGTTATTTCCATTCTGTCGTGTAGGTACGACAAGAAATGTTTTAATTAAAGATAACAATAGATTCTACTAGTCCGTTGTGTAGATAGTCTTAATAAATGAAAAGTCTGATACAGCAACTTGGAGAGGAAGAGAGAGTTGAGAGTTGTGTTTCAGATCTAGTTATTTCATTTTGTGACAGATTAGGGATTATTACAGTAACTTCATTTTCACTGAAACAATCTTCAGAAATCCATTACGAGGCTTTATAACAAGGTGTTATCTATTTTGAACCTTGTTCATATTCTAGCATGACATAAAGTCGTAAATTTAACGGGATATTTGAATAAAATACTTTTTCATCGGGTTCACCCATGCGAATTGAAGTTACGGAAATTTAGCATTTAGCTTGTTGAATGTTCTTTTATCGAATTTCGGCATGACTACTGTGAAAACAAAATGGATTTTACATACCGTTTCTCGAATTTGATCGTTGATTTGTATATCAAGTGACTTCTACTCTGAATCTGAAGGTTTTTGTGCTGGACGATAGCTAGTCAAGAAATATATGTTTTGTTAGAAACATGAATTTTGTTAGACAGACAAACATATTGAATTAGTTAACAACTGTCGTAGGATTGGAGTTTATGCAAGAAAATGTAATTGAAGTAAGTATAGTTTTTGCTTTATTATTTATCCTAACTATTACTCCTTTTATTATTATACTTTTCTCTATTGTTACTCACTCATTCGCATCTAGATTCTAACAATATCTCCATCCCTCTCACAAACCCGAGCCTTTTGTCCTAAAATTCCAAATATCAATTCACGACAACTTCCAATCATATTATACTCATTTACTGCAAACTATCTGTCCACAAGGACATTATTGTAAACAAGATCATAACAAATTGGTGCCATAAAACGAACCAAATGCTGGCCATAAATATCGATACATGCTATAGCGGCTACGTTATAATCGACCATAAAAGCTTTAATGTAATTGTTTGTCTGGGCTTATAGATCCATATTGGCTGTGGTTCGATTTATGTGAAGCCATCAATAATCGCATCGTTGATTTGAAGACGTTTGGTTTTACTGTTCGCATCTAGTGCATTACTGTTGGAATTTATGACGCGTTTCGATTAGCTTTCAGGGATATTTAGTCATCTGTTATATACTTTAGGGAGCAGCGGTGGCCAAGTGGTAAAAATACAGACAGGCGCTTTAATTATTTCTATTATTAATTTATGGGACCTAAATTATACAATCATATTAATAAATTTATAAATATCTTTAATGATAGCACCTTGGAATGTAAAAGGAAGGTAAGTTCATAGCTCAATAGCCATGAGTTTCTACAGTTCTTCAGTTTTTTGATAGTCTAATCCCAATGGATTAGACTATCAAAAAACTGAAGAACTCCTGGAATTAAAGAAATAAAATAATACCAAAAAATTATCAATAATTTTGTAGGAATTATAAAATTTGACATCTTAAACTAAACACTAACTCCAACAAACATTCACCACACTCACACACACACATAACACATAAACATAATACTCATCACACGACACACATACACTATCACAATGTTCACTCACTCTTTCACTCTTCATATTTACTTGATACTGAAAACTTTCTTGTTGGGGTCCTGGTGTCCTAAAATACAGGCTTCGGCTTAGTTTAGTCACCAGTCTCCCACAAATAAATATATATATAATATCTTTAAGTATCTTTAAGTATTAAGTGTTTCATTTGTATTTATTTGTGGAAGAGAAATAAATGTACTTTATTTTTTTAATTTATTTTATTTGTGTAAATAATTTCATCACCACTGCTCTTAAAACGGTGAAAGAAAACTTCGTAGGGAAACTAGCATGTCGTCAAACTAAAAATTCAAAACATCTACCAACCAGCACTGGGCCCACGTGGTAGAATACAGCCCACTCCCTCTCGAAGATAGGAGGCCGGTCTCCTAGCAGTGCAAACATTACAGGCTCATTATACTATGTACTTTAAGCTGCGTACAGACATTGAGAGATATGTGTCGCGAATAGTTTTCCATCTCTGGCTGCTCACTGTGAGCATCCCGTTGGTGCGGTGAATTTCAATGGCGATATGGCGATTCGTTGAGCTTGGCATTCGTGATGTCTGTACGTACGCGGCTTTACGTTTCTGGCATAGATTCAGTTTCTGCTCTAATTTAGGAGTTACAGGCATCTGTGTAACGTGTCTGTTGTTTATGGGACAATATACTTATTGGATCAAAGTGGTGTACTTGTTTATCATAGATATTGTGTTGGCTAATGAAATTGAGTTATTTCGGAATAACTCAATATTCATACACCAGACTTATTACTTCCTACACGTGTAAGGTCTGTTTGCTCGTATTTATATTGTTGTAAACTATTATGATCTTGCATACATAATATTTTCATGGCACATTAGCTATGAAGGCAAAACTGAAGTGTATGGGCAGGTTATTATTAATATTGACATACACTATTATAATATGGCTCCAGTTTGAAATGTAGCTTATAGAACGGACGGTACTCACCGACGACGGTACGATCCTGAAAACTTAACCGTTAATAATAGGGATGTATAAGCTTTTTGCAAAAATGGAACAAGACTTGAGGCAGCAATTTTTTTCATTTTTTTTTTAGGGCGTGGGAAATCACGAAATATCTTCTCCCACTCTGGGCGGCGCGGAAGGGCGTGTGACTAAAACCCACCCGTGTTCTTTCAGTTGCCTATGCCAGGGGCCACGGTAACCCTCTCGGACTTTCCCGCAACCCTGGCAGGCATCGGCTCTAGCGGAACCCATCATTGATGCTGACATATCTTTAAGGCACGCGTGGAACACAACGCGCCCTCGACCCAGGCCTGGTCCTAATCGGACGGCGAGCTGCCCATTGCTCACCGTCCGCAAGCCCACACCTATGGTGGCCGGGAATCGGCTTGTAATTCCCGACGCCTAAGACGACTCTTGCGGCGGCTAGGGGCGTGAGGGCGTGAATTTTGCTCCTCTCCCTCACGCGTTCTGGCTCTTCCTTCGCGAGCGTTACTGATCCGCTGAAAGAGGTGACGGCTTCCCAAGCCCTCTCGCTCCGTACCATGGCAACTACTATATGGCTTGAGGCAGCACTAAAAAGAAGTGCTAAAAATATCTGCATCGAAAGATAACTTTGATACACTCTAAAACGTTGTTCTACTATTTAAACATTATACTTTGTTGGCAGGCAATGTGGAGGCTACGACAATGGCCCGACAGGTCAAGGCATTCGGCGGATCGGCGTGAGGAGTTCTCCAGATCTGTCCCCAAATAGAACTGTGAGCAGGCAACTTACCTGGAGGATCACTAGTGCTACGAGGTAATTATCATCCGAAAATATGTAACTCTTTGAAAGTAAACTTGGAGGCGTTCCTATAGGAGATTGCCAAACTTGGCAACTTGAAGTAATGTAAGGAAGTGATCAAATAAGCGGTGAAGTTTTAGGAAAAAATCCTGCTGTTCCGATCCCAAGTAATTTGGGAACAAATATTATAAGGAGATAGTTACAGTGTCCTCTTCAGTAACTCTGTAAGCGGAGTGTTTACATAGCGCAAGAAAAATAGAAATATCAAAACAATCTTCTTGTTCGAATAAAATAAATTCTATAGAAACAGCAACTTATGTAGCTTTCCATTCACATTTCTGTCAACCTAGAAATAACCAAAAACATGAATAATAAGCAACCCTTTTGCTTGCCTTTGACCGAAACCTCAAATAAAACCTAGATTCGTTACATAGTAAATTCTATCAACCGTACTTCAAAGGACTGGCTGTGGTTATCGACAATTATTGGAGGCCACAAAAGAGGCCAAAAAAATAAAAATAAACCTATGCAAACAAAATGGCTAAATTGGAAGGTTTAAATAATTGTTTGATCTGTGACCACAGAGTTGTGAACCATGGCATTGTACCTATTGCATTCCACTAATTAATGAATTGATTGGGTGCTGATTTTAATTTAATTGGTTGGCATTACTATGGAAGTAAATATAAATATTATTTACCCTCATTATAATGCCAGTGAGCGAGCGTCATTGCTCTTTTTAGTTTTGGAATGAAATTAATTTAGGTGAAGAAGATAATTAGAAATATGTTTTGATTATGAGGCGGGATGAATACAGGCCCTTCGATGACTTTAGCAAAATTGAAAAACCGTATTCTAAAACAATGCTCAATCAAATCATGCATGAATCTCGATTCAATTACTTCAGTAAGTCGGAAATCTTGATCTAAATTATTCAACATAATGTTAAATTCAAGCCTTATTCTATTAAGTAAAACTGCAGCGGTATAATAGTGTACTCATAAAAAGAAGCTCTGTGCTTAACTGAACCGATCCAAAATTGATAAGGTTAAATTCGGAACTAATAAACACTTAAACAACTTTAAAATAGTAGGTTTGCCAGAGTAATTTTCTCGTTCCACCACGTCCACATTCGCAAAATTTTCCGGCGTTTCCGTGCCCTAATGGTTGGGAACTCAACCGAAATGCTTAATCACTGCCTCGTCGGGCCATAGTGGCCGTGTTTTGCAAAATTAAGTCGTGGAAGGCCGTGTTGGCTGTATTAGGTATTTGAAATATGATGCGGCAATAGGCGAAAATTACGGGAATAAGTTTTGATTGAAAATTTTGGTCAACCCTGAATTTAGCACCAAACAGTGGTATGAAGTTGTCGATTTTGTCATTGATTCATTGTTTTTTTTTCTTTGGATAGTGAACTATTGAACAAAATCTGACATAATCGACACTCTAATCTTAGCAAATAGATTAATTAATGCATTACTTGTTCATACAAGCGAAGAGGTGCCTTGCATATTCTTCTTGGTTGGCTTTAAAAACTCTGGTTCTTTAACGGGAGCCAAACTGTACAATATTTCAAGCGTCAAACACAATATTAAATAATTAACTTCACGCCTGTGTTCCTCAAAATGTTAGGAAGAGGTGTAGGTACAGATGTTATGTTCAGTTATAGATCTTGTCACTGTTTCTGGAGTATTAGGAGATGAGCGTATGAACGTGAATATTCTGATGTAACTGAACTTTGGCCGTTTTATGCTAAAGTAAAAATCCTACATTAATAAATAAATTTAAACTTAATTTTTTTTTTCTCCAACAGAGCACAACGCAATAAAGTGGGCATGAGTGTCTCACATCCTCAGCTCTCCTACATGAATGGCTGCGGAAGTACGGGCTCCTCAGGCCAGAGACGAGGACGAGACGTGGCCACACAAACCCCTCCCAGCATAGCTGCTGAGACCAGGAGAGCCAGGCTTAGGCCTTTGAAGCTGACACTCGCTGCGCCAAATGCTTTGACTCTTAGGTAAGTGGTGGCTGTAGGAATGAAATAAGGATGGGTACATTGTTACCAGGTTATTTGCAGATAATATTTGAGATCGTAACGTGGACCATCAGCTTTGACGAGATGGCAAAACATTTAGAGAAAATTTTGTAATTCATAATCGTCAAGCCGGAAACATGGCGATGAATTTAATAAATAAATGCATAAGGTTGGCGGAGATGAACAAAGATAATCAATAAGTTTGTTTTAAATTATTTTTATTTGTTTAAATTTATTTCAGACATACTAACCATATAATTATTGCATTAAAAGCGTTAGTTGGGTTGAACAGTAAGACACCCAAAAATAAAAGTGGAATGGGGTTTGTAATTTGTTAGTAAACAAAACAAGTTACACAATGTTAATTACTTAGAGCCTGTTTCCTATTCCTGTGCAGGTGTACACCTGCCCAGTATACAGTCTTCCAGGCCGTACTTCGGCCATGGCGGCCAATCTCAACACTTTTACACGTCAATCATATTCTAAACCAGATGAGGACGGCGTTTCTTATCTGACTACTCTGAGAAAAAAGGCCGAAACAAACTCAGAGGTCACAGTCTCTTTTAAAGTCCAGACATAATCTTGGTCAGATCATGTGAAGACCATGTAGATTGGTGTCCGAAATGATCTTTTGAGGAAAAACCACACAGATTAAGCGGACCTGTCCAGTCAGTGCACGCATGTGTCAGTAATCGTGCAGCTCAACTCAGAACTTAAGGAGCGCAATGATTAGATGAACAATACCATAGAAAGCACATTTGGGTAGGCCGCATAAATTACTCAAACTGCCAGATGATGATTAACGCTTACTGAAAAAAAAACAAAAGAGCTTACACATAGTCCTCACATTCACAATAATTAAAATAATATAATACTTTACAAATGAAATACGTGCACAAGTGTGACACAGGTGCACTCTCTCTTCCCTCAAGCTCTCATAGCCTGCCCAGTACAAAGTAAATGGAGCATCAATTTTGCACGCTAACGTTCTGAAGACAGTGTTGGTGCTACCGCGGACCCAACTCATCCACGATGCAGTTCTTTTCCTAGACGGCGAAGAAATTAATGATGGAAGCATCCACAAACATTATACCTAAGTCGTTTAGCAATCAGTATCTTCGAATACAGACTGTTATATGAAATTATTAGATTAGAAAATCAGTTTTACTTGTTTTATCTTCATAAGACAGCCACGAGGGTTGGATGGAGCTTTGATATCTAATTTAATGTTACCATGTATACTAATATACTTGGATGTTCTCTAATGTGACTACATGATAACATTGTTAGTCAACTGGCCACGCATCACATATAATTGTTTACACTTTCCTGATTAACTGGTAACATTAATTAATTAATACCTGGAATTCTTGATGGCATACAATATTTACATGGAAGCCCTCAAGCTTATTAGTGGCTCAACAGCACTAATTAGAAGTCAATAGCAACGGTGGGTACACATATTACCTATGTAACGCATAACATGAAATGTGACATAATTACGTTGAAAGGATCGTTTTGTTCAAATAAATATGCAATAAAACAATTTATGCCTATATGTTAAGAATTAATATATATATTAATATATAATTAATTATTATATTAACCTTCCGTTCGCGTTAAGAATGCAGTGAGTCGTCAGTGCAACTGCAAAATAAAGGTGTATTCACAGTGGTGTTAAATGACGACACGGTTGGCGCAGTGGTTAAGCGATTGACTGCTGTGTTACGTGTCGCGGGTTCGATCCCCGCACGGAACAAATATTTGTATGACCTGCAAGTAGTTGTTCCGGGTCTGGCCGTTTGTGTATGTGAGTTTAAATGTTTGTAAACGCACCCACGATACAGGAGAAATTCCTAGCGAGGGGCAACGTTTTAAAAAAAAAAAAAAGAAAGAAAAAATTCAAACAAATTATATTTTAAAATATTAAGTTTAATGAATTTATAAAAATACACTTAAAAGTTTAAAATCAATATTAAATCATTAATATCATATTTTAAGCTTAATCACTCACTTGACTGCATTCTTAACGCGAATGTACTGTAGTTTGATCATGCCGCGCGCACAAACTGTGCCTCACTCGCACACACAACGATAATTTCTAATCTTTTCATTTTCTGATCTTTTTATTTTCGGTTCCTGCGACGACCACGACGCGCTCACAGCAGCAGTATGGACAGTTCATGTCGGATTCGCTGTAAATGCGAAGTTCGTGCGCGTGACACGATACAATGTACATTTCTAGACGTTTCACATTGTGTACCTACTACCTACCCACCATTTACAGGATAAACACGAAAGTGCAAAATATCTTTTCTATTTATCTTGTAAATAAGAGTGAAGTTCTGTATTGAAAAAAACAATGAGTAAAACAATTTTAACAATTTCATTAAAATTATTTCTGTATTTTCCGCTTTATCAACCTCGATGCATGGTCTCCTGAGCACAATTCGTGGAATCAAAACAAAACTTGATTTTGCCCATGGTTTTATAATGATTATGACCCGGAGAAACAGTTGAGTCGTAGGTACGAGTATACAGTATGTCACCGCCAACTAGTTTAACTCTTGCAGTTAATAGACTAACCTTTTTACTAGCCTTTATCTAGCTACCTATATTTTTGCAAATAAATGTATAATTCATAAATAAATAAATAGGTAGATATACCTATTTAGCCCGCGCTATTTAGCGCCGTTTAGTAAAAAGGCTGTGAATGAATGATAATTCATTCACAGCCTTTTTACTAAACGGCGCCGTTCAACTTGCGGCCTGAATGACATTCAGCGGTTCGATCAAACAGCTAGACAAATGACTTGGATCGATAACGTTTAACTACGAGTACTTCAAAAGCCCAGACATTTAAACTGGCACTGATTTAAAGTAACATTTGTTTGTGGTAGTTTTGGTAAATTAAAAACGACAAAATGCTTGTTTAATAACAAGTTCGGTAGTAAAAACTGACCATTCAACTAATTAAAAATGAAATATAACAAATATTTAAATAGGTAAATAAATATTTAGCAGTAAAATGGCTTAACGGGCAGGTACGTGTCGACATTTAACTAATCGAAATTATTCAGTGAGATCTAACTTGAAAGTAGCGCTCGCCGGCCGCTGCCAAGATGTTTGATTGAATAGCTGAATATCAATCAGGCCGCTAGTTGAACGGTGTCGTTTAGTAAAAAGGCTATCCTGTTAACTGAAAGGCTAATCAAACTAGTTGGCTGTGACATCTATACCACCGAGGGCCAAAGAAAAAATATGATACGTCATATTTTATAGCGGCGCAGGATAGCTTTACCGGAAGTGGTTATGGCAGTCATGTCAGGATTGTGCTGGAATATAGCAGTTTGTCGTGGACGTGGTACGACAGCAGCTCCCCTGACGTCATCTGCCATCAGAAAGCAGCCACCACGTAACCATCGATGCGACGCCCTGCTAGAGTGACAGTAATCAACCAGTGTCACCCTTATCTTCGGTGATTCCAGTAACTTCGTAACAAAACAAGACGGCACCACTTGCTGCGCCGTCATATACAACGTGTCGTTTTGCATCCTCGTCAAATTCAAATCAATTACAGCGCAGTTACAGGGCGGTATCACACGGGCCCTACACATGCCGATTATAAAAAATTAAAATAAATAACTACTTATTTTATTATTGATTCGTGTCGAGAATCATTAGTATTCATTAGCATAGTTACCTCCTCGAATTTGACGAGGATGCAAAACGACACCTTGTATATGTCAAGGGTTCTAAATTTTGAAATAACATTCTATGTTGATCTTAGGTTTAAAATGAGAAACAGACAAGCAAGAATACAGGGTGTCAGGCACATTGACACGAAAAGTGTAACCATGATTTTAGCACATAGTAACCCCCTAGAGCAGAATTATTTAGTCAGTTATTTAAAAAAAAAAACTGTTCTTTCATAGAAAAGTGCAATACCTACGCGGTCAAAATGTATGGAAAAGCAAATTTTTCTTTTCATAACCGAAGAGAAATTTCAGCTCAGGGAGTCGTGAATCATGACTAGAATCATCTGCTGAATACATGGTAGTAGGCTGCGAATCTGTCCCTGCCAGCGTGTATAATTAAAACCACAGAGAAGCCGAATGATAATAATAATAATAGAACATATTTTTTATAGTATCATCAGAGTATTGACTTTATCAAAATCAAATCAAAAGTCATTTATTCAAATTAGGCTGAGAATCAGCACTTTTTGAACGTCAAAATAACATAAGACAGTCCCCCCAAAATGCCCACCCTTCACCACTTCCTAGTGCTTTAGTTGGGAAGAAGAAGTGGCGGAACAAACTCCCCAGCAGCACTGCTGTCTGTTCAGTTAGAAGAACTGGATTCTATATAGTAATAAGTAATTAACATTACGAAACACAAAAATATTAAAATTATTTACCATATGTCAGCTAGCACACGCCAATATTTAAAACTATACTCAAGCAGAAAAAAATAATAAAAACAAAAACGCAAACAGAACTTAATACATAATAAAAAGCCTCCTGGCATAAAGGGCGTGCCCGCTTACATATGCAATGCTGCATTATGTTTATATGTATATAGCTGTAACTTGTAGCCACAAATGATAAACTAGGACCTTCGAAGTAAAATAAAGAAACATTAATAAACTACTAGGTATATCTTTTCATCCATTAGTAGTATCGATACAACCCAAAAAGAAATCGATACTTGACATAATCAAGATGTCCTAGTACAAGGATACTCCTCAGTGTAAGTGCTCAGTCACGGAGTTTCCGTCGTGCCCTTCCGGAACCCTTCAGCTATTTATGTCAAGTAATAGCCATTTATGACATTTGATTCTAAGCCATCGTATTACCAAAGATTTGATGGAGTGTAGTGAAACAAATTGGCAAAAAAGGCACGATCATGCGTGATTTTCGGAAATGATCTCATATTAATAAAAGTAATGCTTACTAACATGTATACTTGGAATTCAGCGAGACGAAACCTTACAAGGTTAAGCCCAGGTTGGCACGAATTTTCAACTCACAGTGTAAAACCGAAAATTGAGAATTCAACAGAGTGCATCCCAGCACGTCAAAAAATGCACTGTTCGATTTTCAACACTCTCGGCGCTGAACAGTGAGTCGAAAATCTAGTAGGCTATAAAAAAGCGCTGCGTTGTAAAATCGTCCGTATGAACGAGGGCACAGTCTCATCGTAACTATACTATAATAGCTTGTCAAGTCTAAAATCCCAAAGGTTGTTAATTCAAGTACTGCTCATCTTTTTCACATATTTTTTTCTGTTCATTTGTTTTTTATTATTCTTACAGTCCCTTTGACTAGCATAGCCTCTTCCCAACATTGTACGTGTCGGCTTCCAGTCTAATTGGATGCAGCTGAATACAGACACGACAGGCTGACGGACAGTTACAGTCCAGTTGTCTATTTAAGTATTAATGATATACAAGAATTTCACTTTGAATAGTAAATTGAAGAAATTTTTTAACATGACAACCAAAGAGATAAAATTATTTAAAAGATCATTCTTTTTAGTGAATTAATCAAACGCGTTAATCAGTACAAAATCACACAAATACTAAGCCATTTTAAATAACCATTATCATAAAACAATACTCGCTGTAACCTAGATTCTATTCACAGGTCGTGGCAATAAAAATAAATCACATCTAGATATTTTGGATCCAATTTAAGCAATAAAAGGTTACAATCCCTTTAAAGCCAGTTCAGATAAGATCCGCTATTGTTAAGTATGGCTATAAAACTTTCAGTGGCCTTTGAGACCGAGGTGCTCAAAGTTTAGGTGTCTTTTCATGGAGGTTTGGTAAATGAATGTAAGACAAATAAATGGGTTATATATAACTGGCTGGGGGCCTTAGTTTCTTAAGGCAACCACAGGATAGTCTGGTTAAGAAGGCAACAACTTCCTAGGATGACTTGGGAGATGCCATTATGAAAAGGGTTATTTAAACCTGGCTGGAGGCCTTAATTTATTAAGGCAACCACAGGATAGTCTGGTTAAGAAGGCAACAACTTCGCAGGATGACTTGGGAGATGCCATTATGAAAAGGGTTATTTAAACCTGGCTGGAGGTCTTAATTTATTAAGGCAACCACAGGATAGTCTGGTTAAGCAGCCAACAACCTCATAAGATGACCTGCGAAATGCATTTAATAAAGAATGGGTTATTTACCCTCTGATTGAATAATTAAATTTGAAGTGTCGTGTAATGTTTGTATACTTATTAATTTTATGTACAGTCAGTGAAATTATTTTTTTATCTAATTGACACACTCAAGTCAATTTGACGTGCTTTAGCCATTTCATACAACTCAACGTCAAATCATTTATTTCAAATAGGCACATAAATAGCACTTTTGTACGACAAAAATAACAAGAAAATACAATTAATTCTAGTCGCCCCTTCCAAAAGGTAGTTTCTAAATGGGCAAGAAACTACACCGTTACTCTCTTAAAATGTTTTACAATATTTTGTATACATTAATTATATCATTATGCGAGTATGTGAGACGATAAACCTAGAATAAAATTGCTATACCACCAATTGTTAAAACAGAAGAATTACCAAAGAATGATAGTCATGATTCGAGTATACGGACAATTTAAGTTGATAATCAATCTGATAAACATTTCATTTCCCTATTTAATGTAAATACCTACGTTTAATATTCTAGTAAAATAGTTGTTTTAGGGGAAAAACTAATGCTACTTATTAGTTTGTTTATTGACAATTTGTCGTACACTGATGAAACATGTTTCACGAAAAAATTTTGTACAAGAAAAAAGTATGCCTCAAAAATTTAACCTCTCACTTGAAAACTATATGAGTAGGTATAATATTTAATTCAACTTCTATAGCGAATGTCAAAGTCCTCAATTATTACTGCTCAAAAAGGAGCTACTTTGGCACAAAGTTTCAGTAACGCTAGCAAAGTAAATTTGCTCCTACATTTTCAACGAAGGCTTGGATAAAACTTGGCCTGAGTTTGTAAAAGCGATTCCTACAGTTGTCAATTTATTAAAATTTAATTTTGGTTGGGATCGTCAGATGTTTTAACCGCGGCATCATACAGTTTAATTGCAGGAGTTCAGTGATGAAGACCAGTTTTTAACTGAAAATGTTAATTTGGAAACTGATGGTGTTGTTACCGGATGTAACCACTTTTAAAAGATTTTCTGGATATTTAAATGGCAGTTAAAGCAAGTAATAAAAAGTTTGGATAATCCAAAAGTGCACACCGTCATAACGCTCATTTATTTTAATAAAATAATAAATCGTTTATTTGATTTGTAATATAAAAAATAAAAAGAAATTCTTGTAGGCAAGAAAAGGTCTTATATATTTGTATGTGTATATCAAAATGAATTTTAATTAAAATTCATTTAGAAAAAAACTACAGAGCTAGGCGACTGATATGAAATACGGCACCAGTACACTGAATTCTGGAACTAATAAAGAAAGCCTCGTCTCGATATACCAATTTTTTCTGCAGTTATCGTTGATAATACAAAATAAGCTTACAGACATCAGGACGTCCATGTAATTTTTTTTCTAAAAGTTTTTTTTTTCAAACTAGCAAAATAGAATCATTTTTAGAATGTATAAGATGGTATAATTTAAGTGTTTTCTCGATGTACATCTACTCATATTATTGTATAAGTGCAATATAGTTGTGATAGAGGCGTTTGAAGATCACACAATTGCTTGATCTTGACGAGTCGGGAGTAAAGCACTACCTCAACCGCTTCGCGTTATGAGGCGTGCAATTAATAAATAAAGATACGTTTAAAGCAGAATTTTCGAATACCAACCTTTTGGAAGTACCATTGGTCCACTGTGGGCAAAGACTTATTTTAAAGCAATACAGGTTAGACGATTTATTTCTTAGGCACTGGATCGAACTCCACGTGCCAATTTGATTTCGTCTTTTATTGTGGTTTATACAGAGTGGTAGGGACATCGAGGTACACTTGTTACCATTGATTCAGTAAGTACATGATCTGAACCCCACTGCGTTGAAAATGTTCGTCGGTTAATTTAAAAAAAATTGCTTTCCATACATTTTGACCGCGTACCTATTGCAGTTTTTTATGAAACTGCAGATTTTTTCTTCGATAACCGACGAATCGTTTCTACGCTAGAGGGTCTGAATTATGTGCTGAATCCATGGTACTTAACAGTTTGTGTATCGACGTCCTGCCATCCTGTGACATGTACAGTCGACAGGACATCTGGTTATACGAAACTGTCAAATTTTCCAAAAGATTTTAAACCTTAAAATGTTGAAAATTTAATTCAAAATCGAATAAGAAATTTTGACAGTTTCTGGTAACGTGACCTGCTGCTGTGTGTACATACTAACACAAATATGAATGTATGACTGTAATGGATGTATAGCCTTAAATAAATAGTTAATCGTCTCGGGCTTACCATAGTCACGAGTTTGTAAATACCAATTTCCGCGCGTGTGTCATACAACGTTTTTCAACACATTTGCGAGAAAACAGTACAATAGGTAATGAAACTAACTTTTGTTTATAAAATATCAGGCAGAAAGTCACAACAATAACAATCTTTGACGTTTCTAATACGAAAATGGCGCCATTTCCAAATGGCGCTACGTACGCGTGGTGAAAATTAGAATCGCAAAACGTCGAATCGCAATAGTCGAGTCGAAAAGCATCTATCGTCTCATTTTCTCTTTAATACTAAAGTGAGATAAACGTATTGAGCAAAAGCGCTTCCAAGGAGGTTCGATCATTCAACTTATTTATTCTCGTAATTTGAAACTCCTTGGTGGAATTCTTAAATATTTTTTTATGATAATTAAAAAAAAACCGTAAAGAATACGCACGGCGCTATACAACGAAGGGGCGGTAAAACATGTACTTGGGTTAGAGTACCTATTTTACCGCCCGTTCCGTTGTATGGTGAGTAATTTTTAACTTTCGAACAATGTATACAGGCTTCGTAAATGCATTTTTTGAGCAAATGTGTTGAAAAGTTATTATTATTATGTACGAAGACCATTGAAGACGATTGACCATTGATCACCTCACTTGCTGACTGCGTGCTGAATTCAAGCCACGATTCCTTATTATGTATTATTATTATTAGGTATTTAGTTTATCACGCTGTTTTCTTTATTGGAACTTTATAAATGCGACAGATTACAACGAAGCGTCAAACAAGCCGCGACTGCATGTTTTATTTTAAATCTTATTTCTGCTCCGAGATTAACGTGTCAGATTTGTAAAAGTGATGAGTTCTACTAATTGCCGTTGCCGCGTTTATAGATGTCCTCATTTTATATCAGAGCAGTTAAAATTGGCAAAATATTTACTGCGTTATGTAATATGCAGTGAATTCTACATAAAAACACAAATTGGCTACGCTTTGAATTAAGACAATGAAAATTGCTGGCGTTTGTTAGTCGGTTATACTATTAACTGTAGTTTTTCCTGGTCAAATAAATTGTTTTAGTAACGGACAGGTTGCATTAAATATTTTGTAGTAAACTGAAAAGTTTTGTGTAAGTATCTATTGATGAAAATCTTCGTTCGATAATGTCGTGCCTAGAATAGGTATCTGGGTACCGGTTTGTTTATTCATAATTACGACTATGATTCCATAGTAAAAGATGTTAATTTTCATGAGTAGGTTTTTTTTTATTTTTTATTAAACTTTGTCCCACACTAGGAATTTCTCCTGTATTGTGGGTGCGTTAACAAACATTTAAAGTGTCATACACAAACAGCCAGACCCGGAACAACTACTTGTAGGTCATACAAATATTTGTTCCGTGCGGGAATCGAACCCGCGACACGCAGCGCAGCAGTCAATCGCATAACCACTGCGCCAACCGTGCCGTCTCTCAGTAGGTACTCATCATCATCATCTTCCTGCCCCAGTCCCACGTTACTTGGGGTCGGCACAACACGTCTTCTTCGTCAACTCTCCCCTGTCAACAGTCACTCTTTCATTCACCCTCTTTTCTTTCATATCAAAAATATGAAATTTTTGGAATACCTATATTCGTTGTTTTGGTATATATAGATTTTTTCTTTTCAGTAATAATATCAATGTCATGCATACCTGTTATTTGTATGGTTACTGAAATGCCAATTTTATATTTTAGTTAATTTGAATTGTAAGTGACTGTGCTGTTGGTGTGCTGATTCTAAATAAATAAATAAATATTATTCCTCACACAATCCACCCTGTTCATGAATAGGTACTACGCTCCCTTTAAATAAGTCCGTGGTTTAATCTAACACTGTATGTATCTCTTACTCAGTTCTCTCACCTCTCTCTCTATCAATCAGCTGTAAGATCAAAATATTAATGCTTTATAACATCGTGGAATGCCCCAAGGTCAGGAAATTTCATACTATTCTGAAATTTAAAAAAATCTTCTCCTGAATCACACTAGCTTTCTGATTAAATCGTTTCTAATTTAAAATCTTCATGTGACATAAAGCCAAAATCTTTCGCCACTCCCATCGTAGCATTTCAGAATAAATTTCTGTTGGTTTCATGGTTCCAGTGGCTCTTGCATTGTTTACCATCTCCATGCATATTTATATGGCCAGATGTTATATTGTTGGCAACTTGTTCTAACATGTCGGAACACGATTTATTCAGTTTACTGGTAGTGTCTAGATTTGCATTGGTAAGTTAGTGTTTTGAGGATTTTATGATGAGGTTGAGGGGTTCAGAAAAGCAATATATAATTCTGGGATTTTTTGCATGGAAATGGCGGAGACGAGATTATTAGCTTGAAACTAGACCGTTCATTATCGATGTTAACTACACATAACTATAGGACAGCCGCTTAACTGAGACGTTGCCTGAGGTAGCTGCGCGGTGCGGGAGGAATGACATTGTTACAAGTTGACAAATCACTGAGCTGTCGCATCACGTCACCACATCCCTCCCGCACCGCGTAGCTACTTCAGGCAACGTCTCAGTTAAGCGGTTGGCCTAATAGTGATAATGTTGAAATTGATTGTTGAAGACTTGTGAAAGTAAAGTTTACTATTAAATTGTCCAACTTAGTATCTTCCTTCACAATCTGTTATTTTCGTTATTTCTCCATTTAAAACATGACGAAATGTTTTTATGGCCTTTAAAAATAACTTCCTGACTGGATATAAGTCTCACTAATTGAGCTCAATCCATTAAGCACGCTCTTCAGTAGCTCTCATCCAGCTGCTGCCAGCCACTTTGTAAAAATCGTTACCCCTCCTAGTATGTGAAGTACTAGAACGCAATTTGCAAGTTTGATTTCGTTCATTAAAATAAAACCTGAATCACTTAGGTAGTCTATAATGGGTTTCAAATTATTACTAAATTGTAACCTGACCCTCGAAAGCCTTTACCTAACTTTAAGGTATGATTTTGTAATCGGTCTAGTTTATTAGTATACAATTCTGGAAGGAAAATTAACATAATATTTGTCACAATGGTTTTTATTGACGTGTTCATAAATTCTAAGCGGATTTGATTTTTTTAAGTATAAAAAATAACTGGCGGGTACGAAATTAAATTTTCCGTTGTTTCTTAGTTAGTTATTTAAAAATAACTAAGAACACAAAATACAAATGAAGTAAAAAATTAGAAAACATGATCTTAACAAATAAAAAAAATTTAAGAGAGCATGATCAACTCTATTCGTGTACCTGTTCAACTGTTGTTTCTTTGTTCAAAATATAACACATGTTCTCCAATTAACTTACGTACCTTTACCCGAAAGGTATCTATCTTAATTGCTTCTTACCACATCCACAAAGAGACTCAGGTAACCCATTTTAAACAGAAACTACAGCTACATTATAAGCTTGATATTTTTTCACGCTCCAGAAAATTCATAACTACATATTTATGAATCTGCAACTGAATAAAAATGTCTGCCCAACTTAATTTTCTGCAAATTAGCCGTGGAACACAAGAGCGTGCGGTTTTGGCTTCCGTTATTATAATGTTACAGCGCAATTTTTATGATAACTATACATTTTTTCAGCATAATATATACACGATACCATTATCTAGGCATGTTGTTGTATAGAAATTCTTTTGAGTTTATTATTTGACTTGCAGAGCCCGGGGAATTTTGGTGTCGCGCCACGGATATTTTTCGTGATCGATGACTTTAAAACGCTTCTGATAAATGTTCAGCGCTACGTTTGACAAAATAGACACTAGGTACTTCGGTAATATAGGATTTCGTTTTAACTTAAAGAGCCTGCTTAGAGAAAGAAAGAAAGAAAATACGTTTATTTGCGGTAAACATGACGCAGAAAACGAACACATATACAATGACGAAAATACAAACGGCAGGGTTGGCGGGGGCTTACAACAGCTAAAGCGCGGTCACTGTCGGACTGCATAGAAAAGAAAGAGACGCGCGATGACAGAAAGCTGGTAATTTATTGCAAAATATGAAGCAATTCTCTATTTACAAAAAATCTATTGATTGGAAAAAAAAATGAAAACACTATCACGTTAATATCTTGCATAAAGAACAATCTGAAAAAAGAAACAGAATGATTGGATGTATATTAGTACGGTTTTTAATCGTTAAAAGAAATTTTAAGAGGTATCTTCGTGACTTTTTTCTATCATACCAATTAAGTTGTATTATGTTTTCAACACACTATCTAACTAGCATATATCCTGGAGAATATCATATATTTTTCTGATTTTGTTTACTGCAGTGGATCATATACTTTTAGGCATTATAAAACTTGCGTTTAGGTCATGAAGTCCCCTTTAGCGATTGTCTGCTGCGTTGCCTGTCGCGGGTTCAATTCCCACACGGAAGAAATATTTGTATGACCTACAAGTAGTTGTTCCAGGTCTGGCTGTTTGTGTATGTGAGGTCAAATGTTTGTAAACGCACCCACAATACAGGAGAAATTCCTAGTGTGGGGCAACGAATTAAAAACAATCTAAAAAAAAAACAAAATAAAATGAGAAACCTTCTCCTTTTTTGAAGTCGGTTAAAAAAGAACAAGTTGGGGGAAAATATGCATCACATCCACGCAAAATTTCACTTAGGTTTGTAGGAAATCTTTTTTTTTTTTTATTGTATCATCTTTATTGTAAGTGTTACTTAAAATATGCATGCTAGATTCACATCTAGTGGATGTCAATCAGATATATTTTGTTGTAGCTATTTTATTGCATTTGTGATGCACATCAGTGTTGTGAATTAAATTTAAAAGAAAAACGGCTATCGCTCAGCATAATGCTACAACCCTATGCGAGACAGAGCCCCAGCGGTAGTTACACACACACACACAGCTAGACAGCCCAGGTTATATCATTGAGATAATCATCCAACCAATATAACTGTGCTATTAACAAAAATTATCCAAGATTATCTACACAATTCATTCATACTGATAAAAATAAAACAAACTAATAACAAATTAAAACTTCAAAAAACTCACGTAATCTTCAAAAAATCCCATTCAACTTGTCTTTCAATAGAAAGTGCCAATCAAACCAATCTGTCAGGCTTAAAATATCGAAAGGTAAATAGGGGACTATCGATCAATGGGACAAAAAGGTTTAAAAGATTTGCGCCTTCTAAAGGGACCTTATTATGCCTTCATTTGTATGGGACCCGGTGAAGGCACTTGACGTTTATTCGCCTGACGTTTGTAAGACCGGAACATTGGTAAGCTCGAGTGTAATAAATTGTGAGAGACTTTTGGGGTTGCTAATAAACCGTGAATACTGTACTCGCTTAAGTAACTCTATAACTCGAGATTGAGCAGTAAGTATTTTAGTTATTTGAAGGAATGATGGCGCTGAAGTGGTATTAGGTTTTTCCATCTGGAATGTCTCTGTAGCATACTGGAGTCTGGATTTGAAAAAAAGAAAGAAAATTATTTTATTTGGGGCACTGTGCGTGCCCCAAATAAAGAAAGAAATACAAACAAAAAAAAAGAACACTAAATCTAACACAATTATGAAAATAATAAAAGAAGAACATTCACGCTTTTTAGTTTATCTAAGATAACTAACAAAATAGTGAAAAACAACAAAAATAAAGAGACGACCTGTGCGAGAGCAAAAAGGCTCCTATCTCAGCATGATGCTGCGATTTTTGAATAAAAAAAAAACAAATACCACAGCGCTGGTATTGTGATAGGGCCCGTTGTGATGCCACGGACACAGCTACGGACATAAAATAAATCCCACTAGAGGACATATTTTTTTGATATAAATAATGATAAATTGAATAAACAATAAAAACTAATAAAAATACAAAAGTAAATGAAAACCGTAGCACGATAATAGCAGTTGAATAATACGACCAACCCACACCCGACGCTCCAACATTGCTTGTCCATGCTACAGACAGACTATTGTCTATGGTCTATAACAAACGAAGGGACGCGAGCGCAGGTGATGTGAATAGCCTGTCAATGTCAAATTAAAAGTCCAATAGGCTCGCCCCCTATTACTTGAAATTTAAACATAACTGGTAGAATCTGATTTACTATAGCTTTTTTTTTATATATATATGAGACAACATCCACACAAGGTCTTCCTGTCCCGAACTAGGCAGAGCCTGTACTACGGTACACGCACACGGCACACGGACTGATATACATACTTATATACATATACACACCCAGACACAGGTCAAACAGACATGTTCATGCACACAAATGTTTGACTTGTCCGGGGATCGAACCCGGGACCAGCGGCTCAGAAGGCAGGGTCGTTACCAACTGCGCCAACCGGTCAGTCTTCGTCGAGCTTATTAATATTTATTAGTTTCTTATTTACTCTTCCTTAGATTTTAAAAAGGTAGAAGGAATGTAGTTCGTCATACAAAGGGTTCATGACATCATACAGATTGAAAATAACGCAATGCAATTAGCAGGACGGGAGCAGGGTCGATAGCATTCTAAACACAAGGCCTATACATAGCACTTCAACGTTGAAGACCGAATATGAAAACATTGCAGAAAGATCAACTTATTTCGTAACCAAATAATCCACGTTTTTAGGGTTCTGTACCCAAAGGCTGCTAACGGAACCCTCCGCTGTCCGTCCGTCCGTCCGTCTGTCTGCCAGCGGGCTGTATCTCATGAACCCGCAATAGGTGGACAGTTGAAATTTTTACAGAGTGTATTTCTATTGCCGCTATAACAACAAATAATAAAAATAAAATAAAGTTAAAAATGAAGGAGACACGTTTTTTCTATGGGGATACAAGAAACGTGTGTTTTTTTAAAATAGGTATGTAGGGTTAAATATTGTATTGTGGTACGGAACCGACTCGCCCTTCTTGCCCGGTAAGCGGCACAATAATCTGCTGTCCAAATACACAGCGTTTTTTGGCACCTAAATGTCAAATAAAGGTGAAAATTAAAAAATATATTTTTCGGCCTTTATAACGGAACCGCTTTCCTAAGAAACTAAAGCTTTAGGTTGAATTCCACTAACGCGATCAGCACATCTAAACCCCGTTCAAGAGATGTCATTATCATTATTGCTGTGCAGTATTGGTAATGACAGCTCTTGAACGCGGTTTGGATGAGCTGATTGCGTGCCATTTAGTGTTATTAGTAAAATTTGCCCTAAACAGAACATTTTTTGTTTCAGATTCCTAGCAAATCGCAAAAAAGGCCGCTCCCTCTCAGCAAACGCGGTGGCCAACGAGCAAAAAGCGACCAAGGTCCTTGGACTGGTCTTCTTCACTTTCGTACTCTGTTGGGCACCATTCTTCCTACTCAATATACTGTTCGCTGCGTGTCCAGCCTGTATAGTACCAGGTAAGTTATGACCGAGGTTAGATTTGATTTATAGCTGGCAGTTAACCCTGTCTGAATGGGGAGCAAAATCATAGCTGGTTTGAATTGACTTTTGGTTACTGATTATGTAGTTTCAAAGTCATAGCATTTATTTCAAGTAGTCACATAAAACACACTTTTGAACGTCAACATTTACATTAAAATAGAATCTAGTCTCTCTAGTCGCCCCTTCCAAAAAGTAGTTTTGTATGGAGAATAATGGGGAAGAAACTCCTCCAAATGGTTTGAATATGGAATAAGTAGAGGTTGCTAATGTCAAATCGGTACTAGACCAGCAGCACTATATGATGGTGCTTCTGACAGGTTACAACAAATGATAAACTTATCCAGCGGTTATCCATTCTATAAATACTAGTTACAGCAGTTTGTTATTATTGCAGATCGAACAACAATGTAGGTAGTATAGAGTCTGTTTCGATTCATTTAGCAGGCGATATTAACTGAAATTCATAACAACGTGCAAAGTTTACAAATCATCACACGGTGCCGCCGCCATCGTAGGGTTTATTATGCCAGTAGGCATGTAATTTGTCAAAAGGAGTAAAATCGTATGTTCGTTTTATTACTGTTTGTAGTTCCTGTGCGTGTCGCAAAACAAATATTTTTTTTCTTTCTTTTCTTTATCTTTCCCAAAACATCTAAACACATTTCGCGTTATAATAGAAAATGGTCTCTTATAATAGTTATTTGTTTTTCAGGGTGAAATAGGCCAAGTTCAAAATTGTATGTGCTTGGAACGAACATGTGACACAATTCAGAAAATACTAGGTATAGATCTGCAAAATGTTTTCATTTGGCGAGTGCATAAGAAAGAAACTCGTGTATAACAGACAGAATTGAGTCTTGTGCCAAGAGACACGGCAACATCGAATGGTTTATGTTTCTTACCTAATGCTTCCGCGTGCCATACATGATAGGTGCATTACTGCAAAATCTGCAACGTCACATCATCTGGCACAAATGGTTATCACAATTTGGCAAAAAAATGTTTTTCTGTATCATTCACATGGACATCTATATTATCTGTGACACTGCACTAAGACAGATGGATACTGCGGGCCATCCATTTAACTAATCGCATTACAAAAAGTACTGATGCTCTGTACTGAGGCCTAATTTTATTTATTCAATAGTAATATTTAATTCGACATCTTGACACGTTCTGTTTCTGAATACTCCCGAGAACAATTTTGCTTCAATAGAAAACTTTCTCAAATCAATAGTTATTATGAAAGTTCTAAGGATCTCAAACTATAAGGCGGTCATCGACAGCAGTATATGTAGTATCCTACGATACGGTAATATTAAGGCTCACTTGCTCAGGAACAGTTTTTTTTTTAATACGTTTAGCGTTAAATGCATTCATTCAGTGATTTGTAGTGCAAGTAGGCCTTAGTAGGTCTTAGGCTAACGCAACGGAATTTAAATGAAATGAAATCAAATTATTTATTTTTGCAGAAAACACTGTTACAATTGTGTTATTGAGTATAGGTACATGTATCAAGTGATTCGACCGTAAGGCATACAACATTTATCAATCATGGTTTATCAAAATCAAGATTGACATTGAAACATATAAAATTAGATAAAAGTATTTAAAAATATTGAATGAATGGAGTGTCGTTCTTATAGTCATATTAATACAATAAAAATAATCCCTATAATCTCCTGTCTTTCTCGTCTTTATCCTTTATCAATGTTCAAGGTACTATAACAAACTCTCCTCTACAGAGCACGTGGTGGACATCTGCTTATGGCTGGGCTACGTGTCTTCCACCATCAACCCTATCATCTACACCGTGTTCAATAGGACCTTCAGGGCTGCCTTTCTTAGGCTGCTGAGGTGTCATTGTACCAGGTAAGGAAGAATATAATGTACCGTCTTACTGGTTTTCTTTATTATTTTTCTAGAAGTATATATTACCGAATTATTTTCTATTATTTTGGGAAAAACATGTATGCCTCATATTTTTATCAATCACAAGATCCGGAAGTATTATTAAGTTTTTTTTTCAATGGTGATGTATGCAAATCATACCTGGTACATGGAATGCTTATAAATAGGGAAAAAGCAAATTAAGGGGTTTTAAACAAATAAAACATTTATTTTGCTACGATCAATTTGTATGAAACAAATTATTTTTTTATTTTCCAACTTACATCTATCATTACAGGGTAACCTAATATGATAGTGTACTTATCTAAACTCTTAACCTAACTTATTGTTATTATTTAAATGTCTTTGAAATGTCTTGGGACCCTAGGGTCCCGGACCTTTGGATGGCGTATGAGGGGCCGAAGCCAACTCGCAGAGGCCCCTTAGCCAATTTTAAACGTTGAGGCACCAACCGACGATTGTCTCTGTATGCACTATGCAAGTGCCCCCAAGGACAAGCCCCGGTTGGTGCAGAACTATAGCTGAAAATAGGAACAAAACATATTGGGTAATGGGTTTGGGTGACTACAGTCGATTGGTTACCTAGAACTATAATAATAATAATTAATAATATGAGACAACATCCACACAAGGTCTTCAGGTCCCGAACTAGGCAGAGCCTGTACTACGGTAACCTGATGAACTGTAACTATGGAAGGACTGTCCCCTGCCTGATCAATGTAATGTTATACACGGATAAAATGACAGGGGGTGACTTGCACGCTCAATAATGGGCCCCCGAAAACGGTCGCTAGTACAAAGTGACGTAGTGACAAGGGCATATCCTGATGTGCTTATGAGAAGTGGAGAAGCATTCCACGGCTATCAGGACAATCCCGGAAGTACGGTCAAGATCCTTACCAGAATCTTACTAGAATACTTCCTCCGAGCACGTTTGCTCTTGTGAAACTCCACTCAAGCAGACAAGAAAGAGTGGAAGCGCTGTTTCTCGTCATTGTTCACTCCAGCTGGCCAATAAAGGCAAGCCAAAGGTGAGGAACAAGGCTTCTCCCGGGAGATAGGGTCCGTGGAGTCGCTACTGCCCAACAGCTCGTCACATGATGCCCTGCAGGTTTCTGTATGGGTGGTTCTATAAAAGTTGGGTAACTTTCTGACAAATTTTGCCATAGGTGTTATTAGATACTAGTTTGAAAACTTTTAGTAAAGTGCATTACTTATAATGGTTTACTTTTTATATCCAAAGAGGCCAGTCACTTTATTTGGTATTTTAAGAGAAAATTAAGTTTTTTTGGAATATGTGTTCTAGGGACTGACGGGCTGTGATAGGGACTGACACCTTACATTGTTAGTACAATAAAATCACATGTGTATCTTATATAATCAGCATTTATTTAGTAATTCTTACTATAATCTTATTAATTGACATACTTATTGCAAAATCAAATTCAATTTATAGACAAAACAGTCTTTAGTAAAGTATTTGTAGTGGATCACTTTTTATTTTCTCTAGACGTTTTTTTGCCTGTTCTGATTTTTTTTTTGCTTTTTCTTCATTGGACAACGGTATTTTCTTTCGAGGCGCCATATTCTACAACAAACAGAATTGTTTTCAATTGGCGAATCTATTTAAACTATTATGAACGCCAGGCCCTAGCCATGGCATCAGTCCCTGGTCACATTTATGACCGGGGCCTGATGGCCTAGGGACTGACGAATCAGAACTAAATCACTCTTAGTCTACTCTTAAAAAGAAATACCGAAACTTGTAGATTGCTATAACATCAGAACAAACAAATCGCATATACACGCAAACAAAAGAGAATAGTAACTAATTAAGTTTTTATAAAACAACTTACCTAGGGGCTGACAGAGTGACTGGCACAGCACGTGTTTCCTCAGCGTCGACGCCGACCGCACTGATGTCAAGATGGCCGACGCGGAACAGCCCACGTGTATGGCTAACTTCACGTCGTTACTTCAGAACGCAACAGTTTTAAAACGCTGGTTTTGTTCGGTTGCCGCGTATTTTTGAAATTACTGAGTGGCTAGGGCCTGACTTTAACTATCGATGACACTACTTTTCTTATATAAAAAGATATGAAAATCATTAATATTGTTCACTAAATCGTTTCGGTGATTAAGACAATGTAATTTTTATTGTGTTTAAGTCAAATAAAGTTCAAATATCATCTAGACATACTAAAACCGGACGAATGAAAGCAGTATTTTGGAAATGTGACATGGCTAGGGACTGATATAAAGGAGAGAAAACTACATTTTTTTGTGTTAAAAAAGTATATGAGTAAGGCTAAATTGAGTGACATAATAAAAAGTCGGTTGTTTCATGTGCCAGACATTTTTAATATTGGGTGATTAATATAAATTTATATAAAAATCCACTGGAACACAAAGTTACCCAACTTTTGTGGAACCACCCGTATCTCTCTTGGTCTGGGTCCTCACCGTAGACCTGTTTCGGAAAAGTAATCTCTACCGGTACAGACATAGAGTCCAGGAGCGCGCAAGCCCTACCACAACGTCAACGTAGAGATACATCGGTGGGGTTATTTTTGTTATAATTACATTTTGTAACTTATTACAAACAATACATTCTTTGTGAACTCACTCAGAGAACAACAGAATAGGTCCAAGTCACTAGCTATGAGGTTGAGAGTGCGGAGTGGCTGTCGTCGTCGCCACACGTACTCGTCCCGAACACACACACTTTTGTGCCCTAAATGTCCGCACTATGTACCTCCCCTCTAAGTACTGATAATAATAGAATGCTCTGCTCTTAAATCAATAATGCCTAACAAACTATTTTAACGGCTCAAACCTTTTAGTGTTAATATACAGTAATAGACTCAATTGCTTTTATGAAAGAAAAAGTGAATCTGGAATCATCATCATTTATGATTTTCTTTGAACTGAAGGGTTATAATTTGATTGTTTTATTGAACAATCAATGATCATTAGAATTTATTAGTTTATGAATGTATATCGCTCATGGTTTAATAAATAAATTTAGCCAGTCGGAAGCTGTTTAGGCAATGCGAGTATTTGATTCAAGGTTGTAATTAGTCAACCAACCAAACCTTCGTTAACGTGAGGCACCCTAATATTGTTTTTTTAACATAACAGGTATGCTATCCTTAAAACTATAGGCTTTACTTTGTAATAGATACTTTTTAAGTAAGTACACAGTAAGTATACAGACAAAAGCTACGGCCAGTTTTGTAAAAAACAATACTCTCCTGAAAACAAAAAGATCTTTCTTTGCGTCATGTTTACCGCAAATGAACCTATTTTCTTACTTCTTTCTAATATACGATTATGCATAAAACCGGAAGGCGTCTGTCGACCCGACCACGCACTCTGATTCGCAGAACAAAAGGAACGCGACGTTGCCGATGGCAAACTCGCGTGACGATCGCGTAGGTTATTACGCGGCTTTACGCTATTTCATACTTCCAGTTTCAATAATAATTATCTTAAATGATTGCGCTGATCAAAATAAATCACTAACGGTTCAAAAACTGATATCTTGTAGAATAAAACACAGCGAATTCAACTAGAAAGTATAGCTAGCGACTATTTCTGCATCGATTTTTCAAATTGTTTTCGCTGGCTTGTATCCAAAACAGTTTGTAATCCGGCGACGTACCTAACTTAGTGTTGACACTTGCAAGTTCAAGTTTGTCGTCGTTCTACCGAATGGTACAAGTTATAGAATGAAGGGTCCAACATCGTAATCACGAAAAAAATATCAACTATCCTATACAAAACTTCTATACCTATTCGACCAAAATGTATGAGGCGGCTGATTATTTTTTCGCGTTTTCAATGTTGCACCCATGGAAAAACTTGGTTAGTTTGATTGTCTGTACTACATCCTAAATAATGTGACCACACTTTCTGAGACATGTATAAAAATCAATAAAGTCAACCAAATACTATAAAAGCGTACCTAATCCTACATATTCAGTAGCTAGCAATGCAATGTGCATGCAATGTGGAAATATAAATGTAGCTTTTAATAATAATCATAACAACCAACCGTAAGGCGCAAAAGAAACTATGTTTAACACACTAACAAATAGGTACCGAAACATATTTCGAAATACGTACCTATTTTAGAACGAAAAGATCATTTCATTTGTTTGTAATTCTCATACAAACAAATAAAGAATATTTTGAATACATCTCACGTTTTAAACAGAAAGACCATAACTCTTGCGTGAAACCGCTACAATTTTAATTAAGAAAACAATATGATTCAAATCACACCGAATATGAATGCATAGGTACTTAAGGATTTATTAATGTTCGTATGAAAATAACGCGAGAAGCGGAAGTTAGTCTTGTCAATTTATAATATAGTACTAAAATTAGAATGATTTATTTGTAAAACATAGGTTAAAGGTCAAGGTCGTATATAATAATTATAAATTGTGGTATGCGCTTCATACCAAACAATATCAAAATAAAAGAAAATATATACCTACATGCAATACATTAAATTATTATGTACAGTAGTTACAGTATTTTATCATGTAATTAATCATCTAGGGCATAGTAACATTTTCTCAGCTAATACTTAATTTATGAAAACACTTTTGTTTTTTTTATGGCATACTTCTTATGACATCTGGTAGTTTATTATAAATAGTAGTAATTGTAGCTATAGTAATAGTAGCAATATAGTAACAGTATAATAATAATATAGTAATCGTAGCAACTTCGATATTTTGAAAATAAGATGTAGTTGTGACAACAGTCTGACGGATAGGTACTGTGTAAAGATCTTAATTTATTCTGAAACTCTTATTTATATTTTAGCAAAATGTTTGGAATAAATTCACCGTAACGTGCTGCAATGCTAAATGTTTGTTTGCCAAACAATAATGTAACTACTTAAGATAATATTTAAGATTCAACACTGTTATTTGCGAATTCGTAAAGTTTTAACTACACATTGAATGTTTTGTAAAAATGTCTTTTCGGAAGTTTCATTTCATAATCACTGTAGTCTATAAATCCAAGATCCCTATTAATAAATAATAATAATAAATCATTTATTTCAGGCGATAAAGGCCCATAGATAAATACCTTAACCTAAACATACATATTTAATATTAAAAAAAAAAAATTACATCCATCAGCGGGGCGAGCACGGCCTCTGTGATAGGCTTGAGTCACGCATTTTATCACGGTTTTTGCTCTCAACAACTGTGATAAAAATGCTTGTGCTCGCCCCGCTGACTGCAATGAAGCTCCATATACCTGAAAAATACTTCTTATATATCCTAACTTATATTGTAATCAAACTCTTTGATTTGACTGACAGACGTGGCCGCTGCACCCGCTACCGCTCAACAGGCTCAACACGCGGAGCGTCCCAGCTCTGCGCAAGATCAGCTTTACCTCTAGCCATATCATTACGACCTTCAGCTTTAGCATCCGCGTCACCAGCAGCACCAGACACCACCGAAACAGTATTAATAGAACAACCTATAGGAGATTTTAATATGCGATATTAAGTAAAGCTATAGTTTACGCATTTCACGAGCGCCCGTCAATCATTAGTTCATTAAAATAAGATCTTAAAGGTGCTATTCCAAAGACGACCGCAACCGCAAACCGCAAGGGGCAACGTCACCCAACACGACTGATTTTTGAATAAGTTACAGGGGTGTTTATTATCGGCTTAACTCTATAAAAACGCTTCCGTGTATTATTAAGGCGACGCGCGACGGCGACGTCGACGTTGGCTGCCTGACGCTGCGGGCGAGCATCGGCCGCTGACCGCAAACCAGTATTAGTGCTGTCACTCTGTCACTATCAGAGGCACAAGATGCTCTTTATTAATAGCACAACCGACCGGTGACTGACCGGTTCGTGCAGTTGGTAGCGACCCTGCCTTCCGAGCCGCTGGTCCCGGGTTCGATCCCCGGACAAGTCAAACATTTGTGTGCATGAACATGTCTGTTTGAGCTGTGTCTGGGTGTGTATATGTATATAAGTATGGATATCAGTCATCAGGTTACTGTAGTACCTACAGGTTCTACCTAGTTCGGGACCTGAAGACCTTGTGTGGTCCACAAGATGTTGTGTGTTCCATTTATTCCGTTAATTTTAGACAAATTACTTTCCTGAAACTTAAGAAGAGAAATAAAGTAAAAGTTTTGATGCCGCGTTCGGAACTAAAACTGCAGTGGCATGTCGAGTCACTGCGGTCTTTATTAAGCGACGTTTACCATTGCGGTTTGCGGTTGCTGTTACTTTCAGAAGAACACCTTAAGTCAGTGACATAAAAGTCGCATGACGTGCGCTCGGGATTTGCAAAGACTATAAGAGTTTTTTTTTTAATAATAGATTTTGAACCAATGTTATATGTTCTGTTTTCAAATTGGAAATCTACTGCCAAAGTGAGGAATGTAATTGTAAATGTATTAGATTTGAAGTCTGATAAAATTGTGTTTTATATCTAGGATGTAATTGACTATCTGATTAGTGCCAAAGTAGTGTTTTCCATACGGATAAGTTACTGAATTGTATTCTTCCATTCTTAAGCCTGGTTTAAACGGTGTGATTTAATTGTTTGTGGCATGCCACAAGTTGAAGCAGCCATAAAAGTTGCACCGTCTAAACAGCGTTTAGACGATGCAAGTCAAATGTTACTTTAATTTGATCGTATGTCGCGGTCAAGAAAAAGCGTCGTGTAAATGGGGCTTTATGTAAATATTTACAAACTTATTATATTTTATAAAGACTTGAGTATCATTTCAGAAAGTAATACAAATAAAAATACCTACCAATTTTCTTTTTAATAAACAATTTCAGTCATTTCATTATACCTTCGCTTCTCACTGTTAAAATGACGATTGCTACAGATGGCTGATATTTGATTTCAGTTCTGTTTTTATTTGTCACAATTTCGTTGTTAGCGATATTGTGAAATTCCTTCAATGATTGACATACAGTGTTTGGTAAATTAATGAAGAAAATGAAAAGAAAAATCTACAGCGTGAAAAACAAAAATATTCTTCAGTATTAAATAATAATTTGAAAAGTGTGGCTGCCAATATTTCATTGTGAAGTCGAATGAACCGATACTCGATACTAATATAAAATGGGACTGCGAAATCAGCGATTGTAACAGAGAAGGTGACAGCGGTAGCAATGATGAACAAGGTGTAATGAAAAGAAGGCTCGATTAATATTGATAACTTTGTCTTTTTTTTTTTTTTTTAAACGTTGCCCCACACTAGGAATTTCTCCTGTATCGTGGGTGCGTTTACAAACATTTAAAACTCACATACACAAACAGCCAGACCCGGAACAACTACTTGCAGGTCATACAAATACTTGTTCCGTGCGGGAATCGAACCCGCGACACGCTGCGCAGCAGTCAATCGCTAAACCACTGCGCCACCCGTGTCGTCATAAAACACAGTCCTCAATATTTTACTGAAAATCTACAAATAACAAGCAGTGAAAATACGTAGGTCCTCGTTGACTAACAAGTCACGTATTACGATATATTCTCGCCAGACTCGGGTCCAATTTAAAACAGGCGTATTTATTCATTCGCGTAGCAAGTCAACTTGCACTAAAATAGATCAGAATTGTTTTTGTTAAACAAGTCATTTGTTTTTTTTTTATTGAAGTTGCCAAATAACTTTGTAAACGTAGGCATGCCGTTTTAGAAGCCAAAGGTCATTGCTGTTTTAGTGGCCACACGCTGGTGCTTGCTGCATCACTCCCGCTAATGACCAGATAAAGTCTTGCCAAATAAAATGCCAATATGTTATACGTAGTTTTTGCTCAAATATTTAATTTGTTTTTGTATGACAGTAAGGGGTTTTCTGGAACGACGCTCACTGGGTGACAGCACTGAGACAGTCAGACACTGAGACTGACAGTCAAAAGTGTCATAGCCCCTATATTTTCTGTAGTCGATACTGAATACTGAACGAATGAATGAAACGAATGATGAACGTTATCATATATTTTATATTCGTTGTCGAAATGGAAGACCTCTTGTCAAAGTGGCGCCAACTGGTGGCGTGAATTTTCATGAAACCCCCATTCGAATTGTTTTTGAAATCTTAAATGATAACAAAATCAAGTATTCCTAAATGACTTAAACCACAAAAAGAAATAGTATTGTTAAAAAGTTTTTAAAAGAAACAGTATAATGATGGTGGTTAATTAGATGACCCTTTGATACAGTGCTTAAGATAAATAATATGTAGGTAACTACAGTTCCAAAAATCAAAGTCCTTAATAAAACAAATAATAAACAAATAATATTTGTTTTAATAATAATTTGTTGTGTTAATTCTTAAATTGAACAACTTTCTCAACTAAACGTTATGGGAAACAATCTTGACGGAAAAGCACGTTGATTGCTTGACCAATAACTCATAAAACCCACTTTCTCATATAATTCGGTAATATATTTTAAATTAAACTGTATTAGGTACGACGAAATGCCAAATTTTACATCTCGTTCGTCCAACGTGGCGTCGCGCGTCGCCGGGAAATCCATCTGTTTCTACGGAAATTAATTTGAATACCAATCAGAAACGGGCCTAAACATATTTTGGCTTGTTTACATGCACAGTTGGATTACAAGTGAAAATATTTGCCTAGATTTATGTTGAAAAAATTGTAGGATCAGGTGTGTCCAGTTTTTAAAACGAGCCCTTTTCACCACACCACAGTCGATCGATATCGACGATCGACTCAAATGTCTGACCTCTTATCTACACACGACATAATTGTCGAAAAATATGCACAATTAGAATGAAACAAATTATTGTTCTTCGTTAAATTCTACCAGCAAGTCTGAAGTATCGTTAATCGCCTAATTACTTCAGTTTTTTTTATCTTTACACACGATTAATGGTTGGTTACTACAAAACTTTCACTTCTTTGTTGTTTACCGGTGTAGTTTCATGCTGAAAGAATTCAAGAAGGCCCTTTTTCTAGCCACTAGAGGCAACAAGAACATAGTACTGCTTAAAAAAGTTAATTTTGTTCTAATTTTTGCCTGAGATGAGCAAGAAAACAGCCACCATTATTCAACGGGATACAAAACTACAAAGTTGGCAGAAAAGATACTGGATGATAAAGTCTTCACTTTTTTGCTTTTTCTTGCGTCTGTTGAAGTTTTGATGTTCTTACTTTGAGCCCTGCTTGGTTTATTTTATGTCTTGTAATCAAAATTCAAGCAAATAATTTGCTTTTTGACAATGTTAAAAACTAAGTAAAGTAATCACGTATAACTCTCTAAATTGGCTCGTACCACATACTCCAAGTTAATGAAAACATAAATTCTGAGAGTGAATGAACAAATTAATTATGCGAATCGTAAATACAGAGTCGTGTTTAATTAAACAAATAGCTGAAACATCTTATTTGGAATTTTTGGGATTGCTCAAGATTTTTTTACACTCAATTGCTTACCTTAATATAGGATTATTTATGTGCTTACATGTACAAAACACTGGATAATAATCATGCATTAAAATTTCATGATACGTACACTAATAGAACATCTGCAAAATGTTATGAACCATTGCTAAAATACTGTGATTGCAAATTGTACACAATAAATTATAATTTTCTTTATAAGGATGGTCCCTTTTATTTTCTAAATATAAATTGAAATGACTTCGCAAGTCATAATTTACAATTCCATATCGTGTTTTCATACAATCTGTAATATTTATTTGACAATAAAAATATGAGATTCTGAACACACTTGGACCATACATCTTGAGACTTTCTTTTATGTCATGTGTTCTGTTCGCAACGTAGGTCCTACAATTTATTTCCGATTGAAACCGAAATTATATTCGATTTTCAAACCGTGAGTCTCGATTATTGGAATCGAAATTACTTAATACAAATTCCAATTCTTTTCTGAATCACTTTCCTAACGCAATAATCTAAAGACAATTTGAGGATTACTTAAGAAAATGTCTAGAATAAGAGTGTTTTTAAAACAAATTCTGTGAATTTATAAGTAATAGCAATGATTTTATTCTACTTAAGTATAGAGTCTAGTTAAGTGTATAGAACTAATTTATTTCTCAAAAGATGTTCAATTAAGTACATATTTTTGTGGATGCATAAAATAAATGTTATGTAGAAATAAACGTTATTTTCGAATGCAATGTGTTTCATTATTTTCACACTCATACCTATAATATCTATCTGTTGGCAGTTTCGTCACTAAAATAAATAGATACTATAACAAATTATGTTGATTACGATTATGAGAAAATAACAACAACAAAACACAGAATTAATACTATTATTTTTCTTTTTCTTTTAAGGGTACCTCGTGGTGAATGATTACTTTTGTCATAAACAAAAAAAGCAGGCAACTCCGCTCCCAAACATTGTCACAACAACGAAACATTCCCAAAGTAAGAACAATGAGAGGATCCACAATAAATAAATATCGTCTGACATTGCACACAGCACCATCTAGTTCCAAGTTAAGCACTTAAGGCTTGTGTTATGGATACCAGATGGTTGATACACTACTTAAATACATTTTTTTTCGTAAATACATACATATTATAAATATACATCCATGACTCGGGTACAAATGTCCATATTCATCATACAAACATTTGCCCCTACCGGGATTCGAACCCAGGACCATTTGGTTTCGCTGACTACACTTAGCCACTGTAGCCACTACACCAAACGTGTCGTTGTATGTATCTGACACGTATCAACGTACAATGTATCTGACACGAAGCATCTTCCATAAAATATTTACAACAATAATACCTTTTATAATAACATCACGTTCGCACCTCTTTCGAAAGTCCCCCTGCCTACCCTTTTCCAACTATGTTGGGTTCGGCTTCCAGTCTAACCGGATGCAGCTGGATACCAGTATTTTACATGGAGCGACCTCCACAACCCAGTTACTGGGTAATACGATACCCCTTGGTAAGACTGGTTGTCAGACTTTTGGGCTTCTGGCTACACGTAACGATTGTCGAAGATCAACGAATGACAGCCGGGACCAATGGCTTCAAGTGCTCTCTGAAGTACGCAGGGGTCTCAATATGTAATGGATGGTCACCCATCCACGAACCGACGCGGCATGCGCAGCTAAACCTTGCAGTTCACTGCTGGATATAAGCCTCTACCAGACTGCGTCACAACACCCTGTCCTCCATCTTTCAGCCACTTTATTAAGGTCATTGGTAGATCTAGGTCGTCCCCACCTAGATGTACCAATGACCTTAAAAAGCTGGCATACTACGTTGCCGATAAACGGTCTCCACCCCAGGACTCCTCTGCTCTGCGGGCCATCGATTCCTCGACAAACATGGCCAGCCCACTGCCGCTTCAGCTCGCTTATTCTTCAAGCAATGCTACTAACTCGGCTCGATGCTCGAGCTCCATGTGTCATATGTACCCCCGGGTGGTTTACGTTGCTTACTGCGAAGGTTGGACGACGTAAAAGTTGGAGGATAACACGTTTACCCTCAAAGTTTTATCGTGTTTCATTATAAGGGCAAGTCCATTTACTAAGGCCACGGCCTGGATGAGGACAGCGTTAATTATTTAGTTAAGGACACCAACGATACAAAGTTAGATGAATGAATAAATTATTGTGGCACAAAGTTAATTTAGTGATTTTTTTGTTTTTATGTTAGTATTTTTGTGAGAGCATGGCCTAGAAAAAACAAATGAAATATAAAATAAGGAATTAAAATCACATAGAATCGTAACTACGTAACTACATTAATGTATAAGACGTACCTAAACACTTGTATTTTTCTTTAAATTGACTGAAAAGATAGTGCGTTTTTAGGTATTTGCTGGTTTCCAGATCTTCTGGAAGTATTTAAAAAGCAGTTGAGCCAATAAACAACACTCGTTGGTTGAACAAATGAATGCAAGTGACCTAATTATAGACTAGACACAATAATACGGCACATATCTACCGAGCCAACAATCAAGCATGTAGGCTCGGCCCACAGCAGAAAGTAGTAATCTACCCCAACATCTACCTTAAACAACAACTATGCTCAACATAATTACGAGTAGCTACACAACTTCTACTAATCACACTCACTCGAACATGTCATGTCCCAACTTTGTGCACGGAAGTCGTGACCAAACACGGCACATGTGACTACAAATTGCGACAAAAATAAAGTTTTTACAAGTGTTCGTTTCAGAGTACCGTCAGAAAGGAGTTAGTATACAGTCAATTTTTTTTTTTTACTATACTGCCAATATTCATTCGTTTGGATTCAAATCCTGGCGAGTTCCAATGTAACATTTCAAGTCACATTATAGACTTTCTGAGTTTATTTTGGGCATTACTGACATCGCTGCATCGGTGAAGGAAAAACATCGTGCTGAACCTTATTGTTAATATAGGTAAGTCTGAAATCGCCAACGCGTCTTGAGCGAGCGTGGTGATCAATGCTCGTGCCTTCTATGTATGAGAAGAGGCCTTTGACTTGCAGTAGGAAAATAATAGGCTGGTGTGATGTAAAACAGTTGACTACACACTGCCTGTGTACTTATTTTTATTTGCTCGTCTGTACGACCAAAACCGCTTGACGTTTACAGCTGTTGTTGGTTCATGCTTTCTAAAGATGGGCTTTGTAATAAAACAATGTTCGGGTAGGTATGCTTTGTCCAATGTTTTAATTTTGTTAACTTAATTTGGTATAGTTCAACATGTGGCAGTTGACCTTTTATTATTTGGGTCTAAAATAAACGTAGGAAAATTTAACTTGTAACATAAAAATCGGGGAGTCAAGTATGGGTAGCGAAAAGGTCAATTTTACACTCGGTCGGTAGGGTTAATTTAATGGGGCCCGCAAATCACCTTTTGGGGTCCTGATTTCTAGTAAGTTGGAAGTGGTGATGGATGAAAGCGTAAATACTACTGCTTGAACCCTTGGCCTTGCAATTAAGTCTAATGGCGGAAAAATAAGGATACTTCAGATTGGAAAATGGCTCAGCAAAGCTTGAAAAATTTCCTTCAACAATAACACAAACAAATCTTCCTAGCCTATGTACGAGCTACGCTTAATTATGTGTGAAACAGCAATTTATACGCGGACGTGTCAAACTGTTAATTAGGTTGGTCCGCTCTTGTACGGGTTTTTATTTTAATTGAATTTCCTGGTCGCGATTGATGCTCTGGTACAGTCGCCAGCACACCAGGATATACGAAACTGTAAAATTTATCCAAATAATTTTAAACCTTAAAATGTTGAAGGATCTCTGTTATCTGATTATTTAAAATAAATTAAATTAATTTCAGAATCGAGTGAGAAAATTTTACAGTTTGTGGTAACTCGACCTGCTGCTGTGTGTACCTATCAATTATAATCAATTATAACTACTAAATATTATTTAAAAATAATGATTAAGTACTATCACAAAGTCGTTAAAGTTTTCGAAAATCGCAGAATATTGTTAATTAAAGAAAATAGGTTTATTTTAATTACGCTTTTATTAATTAAACGGGGTTTTTGAGTAGAATCCGTTTTTGATCAAACTATTAATCAATTGCATGAAATATCTACTTTCCTTCATACACTTTTCCAGCGTTAGATTGGTCGGAATGTTGCCTAATTTACTTTCGCTCAAAACGGGGGGGACGCGGGTATGAACGGATTGTCATTTTATTATTTGTTTCAATTGCGCAATTGAAGCACGCTACACGCTACACGAGTACACCCACACACAAGCAGAGAGCTGGTGGGCGTCGTCACCGGGCTGCAGGCAATCCAAGGAAGCCATGCCATCACTAGACGGCAAGCTAACCAGGCGGTTGCTACGCCTGGACAGGAAGGGCATGCGCCTGGTGACGGGGACCATCACGGGACACTGCTCGCTAAACAAACACTTTCACACAGTAGGCATAACGGACAGTCCTCTATGCAGGGCTTGCATGGAGGCTGACGAAACTGTCGCGCATGTGCTCTTCGAGTGCACAGGCGTCGCCCAAATTAGGTCAAAAACCCTCGGGACACCCAGATCTTACACAGATGTTCTTAATAGACCAGGAGACCTAATCAGCTTCTGGAGGGAGGTGGGCTGGTTGGAATAACCACCGACGGCCGACATGGCTCACGCACAATGGTCCACTGAAGGACTAAGTGCGGAAACCAAACCCATAACATAGACATAGTGAGTGTAACGAAAGTATAATGAGTTTGCGTAGCGACAAAACCTGAGGGGCAATTCCCGTATTTTTAAGACCGTTCGCATTCTAATCTCAGTCTCAATCTGTCAAAATTACAATCAATTTACATACATTTTGACAGGTTTGTGACATTGATTGTCGCTGAGATGAGATTGCGACTTGAATTTGAACGTTTTTTAAGTACGAGAATTGGCCTACTGTCCATATTTGATTCTGGCAAAGAACTCCTACCTACTAGCTTTTTACCGACGTAAGAAGACATGATGAAATATTTCATATTTTGCTCTAAATCAGAGAAACGAAGACACGATTTAGTAATTAACATAAATGAAATTGTTGCAACTGCCATCGAATTAATCTGAAAGAAGCGTCCTTACCTACAATAGAACATCGTACAATCTTGGCCAGAATTAAACTATACCGCGGGGTCTTAAAACCCTATTAAGCTAGAAAAAAGAGTGAAAGCAACATAAACAAGTTGAATACATTTAAAACGGATAGCAAGGCTTTGTTCGATATCGCTACTTGCAGTTGTAGTTCGTTTGACATTTGTTGTGGTGACCTGGGGCCGTACCATGACGTGTTAATTCCATCATTGTTCCAGCGTGGAAGAGAGACGGACGGCATACATGACCGATAGCACTATCTCTTTTTCTCAACGGAATCATGATGGCGTTAACAGGTCATAGTACGGCCCCAGGAGCGGAACATACCAATGAAAAAATAGATTTCCTATTAGATCAGCGTGGTGAAAGAAAAATTTGATCGTGGGATAGAGATACTATAAAGAAAAATGAGAGCAATAGTACCAGACAGTTCAAGCGAAAGTTGTACGAAAAAACAGCCATACCATCTATGTCTCGAAGTGCTAAACCCTCCAAAATAAATACACGAAGCCCAAGAAAAAGGGCTTTCAAACTCCAGCCACTTAATCATTCACTGTAATCATGCCGTTAAAAAATCAGTTTCAAGTTTGTAGCCAGAAAACTGGATCATTATAGTATTTCCGATTGAGCAGGAGCTGCTCTCGTCTCCGCTACTTTAGAAGACATCGGTTTAGTAACTGAAAACGACACATCAAATGTCATCGATCGCAACAAAATTTGTCGATCTCGTACCAGGACAATGTCCACTTTGACGACCAATGAAATACTAAACTTTGATCAATATATTATTAGTCTCGTTTGACGACTGAAAGGATAAAACATTAATTAACGAGGACAATCGCAGAAAATTTGTTACTGACGAACTCATAACTTTATTGAAAGAACCTGGCATTCAATATATTGGTCACATTTCAGTGGCAGGTGACGTTAAAACAATATCCAATAAACTGTTTACGTATGTACGAGCTAAATCGATTGATTTGAAGCTAATTGAATCGATTGAATTTGGAGACAGCCCGTTTAGTATACTTTAGTTATATTCATAGTGTAATGTCGTACGGTATTCTGTTGTGGGGAAATGCCGCCGACATTCAGACAATTTTTGTTTTACAAAAAAGGGCAATTCGTTCAATTTATAAATTAAGTCCCAGACACTCCTTCAGAGACAAGTTTAAAGAGTATATTAGTATTAGGGCTGATTTTTCAATAGTCGGATAACTTTTATCTGAGGAATAAATATGGCGGTTTGACAGCTTTTGTATAGACAATATGTCAAAACGTCATATTTATTCTTCAGGTAAAAGTTATCTGACTATTGAAAAATCAGCCCTTAGTGTTGTATTGTATTCAGTATATTTATGAAAATCTTTTGTATGCACATAAAAATATTAATCTCTTTAAAAAATACAGTGATAAAAATATTAAAAATATATAAATTCTAGGAACAAACACAAATTTGTTGTTCCTACAACCAGGCTCAAGAAAATAGGTGGCTCGTTTAGATGCCAATATACAACGTGGCGCTGCAATGGTGACTTTAATTTAACACACATATGCGTTTTCACATTTTCGTTTCATGAAGAAATTATATTTCCATTAAATGTTATTATTTACGGACTTATTTAAAATTTTAGAAAATAGCATTTTAGAGCAACCTGTACATAAAGAACTGTCGCGCAGCGGTCATTTGCCGGGGTCACGGATCATAACATCGCATCAATGAAATTAAAACGAATAAGCAATACTATTAGGATGAAACAAATGCATAGAGTAGGCGAATTTAAGGAAATTTCCTTTGTTGGCGAGCAGCGCAGGCGACGCGCGCTCTCCCTTCCACCCACCCGCCGCACCGAACACGAATTCTTTTTTTGCTTTTCTAGTGCTAGTCGAACCCGTGTCCTTGACGCACTTATTTACACTAGTGCGCATAATTACGTCGCGAAAAAGACTCTTAGCTATTGTTTTATTTATTTCTTTTTGTGTAATTAGGATAGTAATTAGATCATGGTACTGCGATAAAGACACTTTGATTGGTTTTCGTTTTCTTATCTAGTAGGTACGTTTACACCTCTTGCGATACGGACGCATTTATTTGTGCTATTAGTGCTTGTGTAAACTTATGATCGTGATGGCAGTGATTAGTGATGACAGTTATTACTAATAGTAACAAGAGAGGGTGATGTGATAAGTGTTTGTACCACTTGCGCCGCTCGGTTTCTTTGATAATATGCCGTCAAAGAATCGGACCGATCACGAGTAGGTACAAGACGCGATGCGCGGTTGCCAGCCCGCGACACATTGCCGCTCCGAGTTAACGTAAGCGAGCTAGGTAAGTAATTTCATGAATGAATTTTTGCAAGGGTGATCCCAATTTTAATGACTTTTTTATTATTTAGTTTGTTTGAAAAATTTTTTTTTTCAGTTTACGTATTATTTTAACCTATCAATATTTATATGGTTAATGGGCACTAGCCCTACCCGTGTATTAAATTAAAGTCACCGTTGTAGCGCCACGTTGTATACGCTTTTATAATAAACTTCCAAGCCACCTTCAAGAACTAAGCCTTAATAAATTCAAATATTTTATATAGAAGAAACTATGGCAGAAAGCCTATTATACCGTCAAAGACTATATTGAGGACAAAAAGGCTTGGGATTGAGCAGCTCCAATTTTACAAAGGGAATGTTGATTTATTTTATTTTGCTAACTATTTTACTTTTAATCTTTGCTTTATGTATCTCTACATTTGTACATATACAATGACATGAATATTTACTGTATAAAGTATTATATTATTTTAATTATTGTGAATGCGAGGACTTTGTGGATAATTGTTCCAGTTTTAATCATGTTCTGGCAGTTTGAGTAGTTTATGCAGCCTACCCAAATGTTCTTCCTTTGGTATTGTTCGTCGATTCGTTGAGCTCCTTAAGTTATAATTTGAGCTGCACGGTTACTGAAAAATGCGTGCACTGACTGGACATGTCCACTCAAACTGTGTGGTTCTTTCCTCAAATGACCATTTCAGATACCGATCTACATAGCCTTCACATGATCTGACCATGATTATGTCTGGACTTTAAAAGAGACTGTGACCTCTGAGTTTCTTTCGGCCTTTCTTCTCAGAGTAGTAAGATAGGAAACGCCGACCTCATCTAGTTTAAAAAAATATATTATGTTTGACGTGTAAAAGTGTTTTTACAAACCTACTTACAGAAATGAAATCATTTATCATTTAATCTCGGCTATTGGATCTGATGGAACGGCAGTGAATACCGGAAACAGAGCAGGTAATATCAGACTACATAAAAGTAAGTTTCAACGTCCACTTCAATGGTTGGTATCTCAACTGTATGCCAATGAGTTGACCGTAAGACCTCTTTGAAAAGCTTGACGAGACTACAGGGCCTTATTTTTTTAGTAGCCCGATTGAAGAGTACCTTATTATCTGTGAAAATCTTCATGTAATACAAAGTTCTGCAATTAAATGTAACTTTGCAAAACGGAATCCAGGTAAAATCTGCCATTCGCGACGGTTAACAACAGACAATACTATTCTAAGAACGTATATTTCAACCTAGTACCACATCCGAAGGTTTGCAGATATTGACTGAATTCGTACTGAAAGTGTACGCGCCGATGTGGTTTAAGATAAACACGCAACCGCTATGTGTTTAAAAACACTTGCACAAGACAATCATGCTGTCTCGTTATCTTCTAGCTAGAGCTCGTGAAGAAAATAGTAGACCCGGTGATCCAACGTAACGGGTATTTGGGTATGGCGAAAATAATTTGATTTCTATGTTAGCTGACGAAAGAAAACACAGCTAACGCTTCTACGAATAATTAAAATCTGCAAACGTTCCTCGGGTTTTACGTCGTTGAGGGTTTTCAACACAATATGATCGGAAGTTTTTAAGCTACCACCGTTTAATTTTAACGCGGAAGTCTACATTAACATGATTGACTGGGATAAGATAACGGAACCACCACTGACTAAAAAAATAGCAGATGAGACTATTAACGAAGCCATTAAAAATTTGGACATACATAGTTGAAAGCTAACATGTCACATGCAAGCTACTGAGCTAGCTGGTGAGCTAGTGTGAGGCAATGTTCTTAAAAAAAAAAAAAAACATAAGGGCATCAAGTCAGTCACAAAATCCTGTTCTGCAGTTTGTGGGCCAGAAAGATGTGGAGGATGGATCAGAAACAAACTTGAATCCTGTCGTATTAGCCGGTCTTTGACACAAAAAAAAACATTACAAGGCTATGTAATTTCCTGAATTTCAGTTTTTTTTTTTATTTAGTCGGTTGATTGCATTTTTTATTCTTAATTATAATTAAAGTTCCAGTTTTAAGTACTACAAAAAAAATGCTTTACATCATTAACAAAAATAGTCATTTAGACGGTTAATGAAAACTAGATTATACTGTTAATACTCCATCTGCACTGGACTAAAAATACATCCAAATCGCATCGGAAAGCTTTTAAACTGATACAAATTAATTCGTAAGCCATCGAGCGACTAGTGTTGCCGCTATATTAAGAGCTCTCGTTCAGAGATTCAGAAAATTTGGTTAATAGTGATTCCTTGGCCGACACAGAAACGAATTGCATGTAATTAAGACTGAGCGAACGATAACTAATGCACTTCTACAAAAGACGGAGGATAAATGAGAAGTATTAATAATAGGATAATTAGATTTCTGTGTTCAGAATCTTGTTTCTAATTGAAATTAAGTTTTCCGATCATTATTTTTCTGATACGAAGTATGGTATATTGATTCAATGCAGTATTTTATTATGATTAAAGTCGAAAGTCCAAGTCGATGCTATTCAGAATTGTACAATGAAATAAGAATATCATATAATAATAATAACAATAAAACGTTTATTTCGGAAACTTGCTCCATATTTTGTTAGTGATACAACTTACGTAACTATGACGACGGACTATGAGACGGAAGTTTTTACCAAAGCAGCAAAGGTTTGCTGCGCTCTAAAGATAGCTTTTTCAATTAGATGTTTTCTTCTTATAATAAATATATTCCGTTAGATAATAATTTTGTATCACTGTTCTCAGTTTGAGCCATTGGACAATAATATTGAGGAATTTGTAAGTAGTTCGTATATTAAGGCCACGACTTTCGAGAGTTTCAGGGCTAGGAACTTGGCCTTACATTTATCTTATACAATATTAGAAATGCAAAGGTCTTTCAATAATCAAATACTTTTTATGGCGTGGTTCTTACGTATTTATGGGAATAAATGGTCAAAGTATATTGTAGACTTTTAAAGAAATAATGTTATTGATTTTCCATTGGGTACAACGAACGATTTCGTTCAGTGTGTGCAAGTTGACTTCGAAAATGTACATACCTAATGGAGAATTCGAAGACTTGTTGCTGACATAAGAATATTATTACATTATGAGATTAATAATGCAAAAACAAAGAATTGCTTTGTTTGTTTGAAAGAAAATATTTGATTTGAGACACTCACAGGAAATACAATCAATAAACAAAGAACATAAAATCTAACAAAATCATGAAAACAATAAAGGAAGAACATTCATGCTTTTTAGTTTATCTGAGATTATTATAACTAACAAAATAGTGAAAACAACAAAAATAAAGAGAAGACCGGTGCGAGGCCAGAAAGGGTTCTATCTCAGTATGATGCTGCGATATTTTAAAAACAAACAACTATCACAGCGCTGGTATTCTGATAGGGTCCATTGTGATGCCACGGACACACTTACGGACATAAAATAAATCCCACTAGAGGGTTTGCAAGTTAAGCAAAATAAATGTTTGTTGCTATTCTGTTCACTACTGCACTACACTGGGTTGCGACAGTCGCACTCTCCATGTCCCTCTCATGGATCCGCGTATCCGTGCCCCCGCGCCTCCCACCGCGCATCCCCCCGAACCCGCGCTCGCCATGAGATCCCGCCGGAGCTCTGTCCGCTGTGCCGTGATTTTTCGCGGCAGTGGAGTTACGCCCCGGCGTTTCACCTCCCACCACTCCATTATGTGCGCGAGGACTTTTGCCTCCAGAGAATGATGTACTGAATTCATGGTTTCAGTTTTTTTTTTTTTTTTTATTAATTTTAAAAACGTTGCCCCACACTAGGAATGTCTTCTGCCAGACCCGGAACAACTACTTGCAGGTCATACAAATATTTGTTCCGTGCGGGGATCGAACCCGCGACACGTAACGCAGCAGTCAATCGCTTAACCACTGCGCCAACCGTGCCGTGGTGGGTGGTTGGCGCTTCGATGTCCCTGAAACCCTGCGTAGTAAAAGATAAATAATTAGGTAGGTACAAAATAAATCACTTACGCAAAAAATATGCTTGCCCATGTCAGAAAATCCAAGAAAAAGTACCTACAATGGATAATTTTCGAGCAAAAACACAAAGAATTCTTCAAGAAATAGGATCATCCTTCCAAGATTATTGTACCACTTTTGTGCTAGAAAATGCTAACAAGGAAACGGAAACAAACTGCTGCTAAGAATAACAGTCATTTTAACTCAGCGCAGTCTGAGACAAGTTAGCTCGTTATACAAATTTATGAGCTTTTAAAATTAAAACTACATTCAAAAATATATGCTTCTTGGGTTTTATCCCTGAAATTCTCCTTGATATTCCCTGTCCGCTTTGAAATTGTAGGTTGAAAAGAGGTACCTGTTTCAACTTGAGATTTAGGACTAATTTATTAAAGCCAAGCGTGCGTTTTAAAGATTCCTTAGAAGGCAATTATTACGGGTTGTTTAAGTTCACAAACCTCCTTAAAATCAAAATCAAATATCATTTATTCAAACTAGGCTGAAAATCAGCACTTTTCGAACGTCAAATTTATATAAGATAACGCTACAAACTCCCCAGTAACACAGGCTCTGTCTGTTCAGTTAGAAAAACTTGATTCTATACAGTATGTTAAATAATTAATATTATGCTACACAAAACATTAAATTAAATTTTTGCTATAATTATGTTTAGGTAGCGCATGCCAAATATACCAACTAAAAACATCGAAAACTATACTTAAGAACGTGACCAGAGGGCTGGCCTATTTTTTAGCCAAAGAATCAGCATCGCCATACAACGTGGCAATGCTGCCAGCCTTTTGGGCACTTTTCCTGTTTTTTGATGCCCTATGATTATTTTCTTTCTTTTTTATATACTATGCATATTATTATGTACATATTATTAATTTTAGTTTAAGTCTGTTAACTTATATATTTCAATATTGTAAAATTACATATAAATTAAAGCAGAAGTTAAAAAAATTAAACGTAAATAGTACTTCATTTAGTAATAAAAGCCTCCAGGCATTCAGGGCGTACTCGCTTACATATAGTTGTAACTCGAAGTTGCAAATGTTATCATTTGCGACTGTTTAAACAGTTAAAAACGATAAGAAAGCCATGGCCAGCAAGATGGCTAGTCTCCGCAAGCAGCACCCATTTATGAGCATAAAGGCTCCCACAGACAGGTGTGACGCGACAGTGCGACGCGATTTTGGTAGAAAAATGTCCATGAAGTTTTCATAGAAATTGTTCTACTAGAATTACGTTGCGCCTGTCTGTGAGAGCCTTTATGCTCATGAATGGCAATTAACGCAAAGATCAACCCCTCGCCATATTTGAGGGAAGTAGGCAACCCGACCCCCGACGCTACTCCGCTGCTGCATGCTCAGACAAGAATAATATATATGATCAATTTTTGAGGTCGCTAGCTAACCACATATTGCAATATAACTCATAAAAACATTGTAATGAGTAGATTAAGTCAATAATAAATGACAGTAAAATAAAAATAAATTTACTTATAATTTAGCCAAATAAAATAAATAATTATTTGAACTCAAATACACTGTCATAAACATTGTCTTGAATTAATCACAGCGACCAACTTCTAGTAGGCCTTTAAACAGACGTTGGATTTTACTTAAACTTTAGTCATGCTTCGCGTGGTCTCGGCTGTACAGCGAGATGTCGAGCGGTGCGCGAGAGATAGCGCGAGAAGTTAGTTCGTGTTATCGCGACAATGTAGCCGTAACATTAAAATGCAAATTTATCAAAGAAGAGGGTAGCTTGTTATAAAAGGTTATACCAAGTCCAACAAATGAGTTATGAACCTTCAGATGCAGAGCCGGTGAAATGGAGCACGTAATTTGTCTTTATTTCTGGTGTTAATATTGTGAATATCACATTTGTCCTTGTTTCTGGTGTTAATATTGTGAATATGACATTTGTACTTTGTTTCTGGTGTTGATATTGTGAATATCACTATTTTTAGTGTGTAGCTCTCTTTCCTTAATCAATTACCTTCCATTCTTTTAGCTCATAGGTACAACACAATCCAAACGAATATTTATGGTCTTGAAGCTCAACCGACCATCTTCGCCTGGGTCTGCCACGATGCCATTGTGCATTTACATAGAGCCGAAGTGTGTGAATGATATACATAGTTTGTGTTTTGGTTTACAGTTCTGTGTTCTTCCGATCCATATCTCGTCTCGAAACATGGCAGTGATCATTAATGAAATGTTAACTTATGTTATCAATATTGCCATGATCGTGAACAATCGTATAATTATATGATAAATGATTTTATTTCTGTAAGTAGGTTTGTACAAACACTTTTACACGTAATCATATTTTAAAAACTAGATGAGTTCAGCGTTTCCTATCTGACTACTCTGAGAAGAAAGGCCGAAACAAACTCAGAGGTCACAGTCTCTTTTAAAGTCCAGACATAATCTTGGTCAGATCATGTGAAGACCATGTAGATTGGTGTCTGAAACGGTCTTTTGAGGAAAAACCATACAGATTGAGCAGACCTGGCCAGTCAGTGCACGCATAATATACTTAATGGACTATTGATTTCTAGAAAATAATTGACCTGATTCGTTTAAAAATAATATTCAAATATTCCACAGAATATTTGGCTCACGTGCCATTAAACTGTTATTATTGGTTTGTCCGATCGCTCATGATTGATAACAATGAATCGGACGATCGGATCGCGTGTTGTTTTGCAAATAATTCAAGACTGGCATAACTTTGTCCCTGTATCGTAATCGTAGTATTGATATTTTATTCTACCGGACGATTTTTTTTTTCATAATTGTAAATTTACTAGATCCAGAGAAACTTAAATAATTTGTATTTAATCTACACTATTGCGAGTATAATACATTACACACAGCGGAAATGAGAACGCTGAGGTGGGCAGTGGTGTAACACGGCTGGATAAGGTCCGTAACGAATACGTTCGAAGATCTTTCAAAGTGGATGCAATATCAGACAAATTTAAAGAGAGCAGAGTCCCGTGGTATGGACAATATAATGCGTCCAGATGACAACGACTCGTTGAAGACTGTTCTTAACATTGGCACATAACCAAGACGTAGAGGCAGACTACCGGTCTCATGGTGGTTAACTGTCGTGAAGGACCCAAAATATTATTATTGAAGTAAAACTTCTTTAGGCACGCTTGGCTTGGGGAGTAAGCTGGCGAATGCATGACGAGAGCGTTACAAAAAGTGTGATCGGGCGAGGCGAACGCATATGGATGGAGCTAAAGAAGTTTTACTTCAGTTGTGTGGTCTAAAGCACACTCGTTTTTTTTTTATTTTATTTCTTATTGTGTGTTTTATCTTAGCGTTTGCTACACCGGTTGATGACATCACGTCAGCGCCGGCTGTCGCTGACGTGATGTCATTTGCTAATTCGTTGTGTAGCATGTGTACTGTGTAGCCACGTCGTCGCCGAATATACGCCGGATTTTCGCTTATAATGTAGTCATACCATGTTTATCTCGTTTCGCTCTTCCAGTCGCATCTCAAATCGCTGCCTACTGTAGCCTTACCCTTAAATCCAGCGCTGGGGCTCAGTCTCGAATAGGGTCGTAGCATTATGCTGAGCAATGGCCGTTTTGCGTGGATATGACGCATATTTTCCCCTAACTTGTCCTTTTTTGTGTATGTGTTCGTTCTCTGCGTTATGTTTACTGCATTTGCAGAAATAAAAAAAAAAAAAAAAATATATTATATATATTTCTATATATATTTATTTATATTTTTTTATTTATATATGTATTTATATATATATTTCTTTTCTCTCTAAAATCTAAAAACTTATCACCTGAGACATTCCGAGATCCAGGTTCCTGGCGCAAATGCACAAGGAGGCCCGACCCCAGATGAACTGGGTAAAGGGCAGGAGGAATAATGAGAACATCATTACTCACACTGATCTTTCAAAACTTTGTCATGATAAAATGATCTCTTAAACCTGACTATTCCCAGTAATCAAAAGATGGCAAATTTTCTTTTCACTAAATATTGTCTACCTACAAAACAAGATTTGAATTAATATTATATATATATATAAATCTTTATTTTCAGACCAGAGATCCATAACACCCTAATAAATAAGTTGGTACTTACTAATTATAACATGTTTAATAAAATGTATTATCTAATATATTATCTGAATGACGGTTTGTGTGCCGCCCGCCATCCAGTGACATATTATTGGGCCATCCACGCTGCCGATGCCGGCTACAACAGCCACGAGGCTATTGGGGCTGCCGCGCACCCGACGCATCAGTGATGCGGTTCACAGACGCAACAGCAAGCCGAAATCCGGAACACGTGCGTCCACGAACATCCTCGACGCGCTACAGAAGCGCGGCAGCGGCATCAATGGATCATAAACTAAAACAATGATCAAAAATACCACACCCACAGATTTTTGACAGTATTTGTAAAACGCCAAAGTACCAAAAACAAACAGCCTGTATCGCAGTTCAATCAAGACTGGACACCACTAATAATCCGTTTGCAAACAAAAAACAAGGTATCTACCATCAGCAACATTTTTTTACACGATAACTTTATACCGCTATTGAAATAAACTTATTGGTATGAGTCCCGCTAAGTGATTTGTAATTTATACTTTGTGAAATGTCAAATAAGGACTTTAGTCAGTTTTTGCGGAATACGAAGTTACTTTTTCCCAAGCAGCCGAATCATGATGTAAGTATAATTAAAACATGCACATACATAAGCTCACGCCTAATTCCCATGGGGGTAGGCTACGATCCTTATATACTCCTTTTGCTTCGTTTACGTCCATACATCTGGTCATACACGCTGGCCGCGCGCCGGTTGCGAGAGCACCTTTTCGGAGTTATTAAGTCAAAAGTGAAAGAAGTCTGAACATGTCGAGGTTTCGAGCACCACGCAGTTAGCACAGGTCTTTTAAAGCTCAGTCGGGGGTTGCGGAAGGATCGTACGTTCCCGCGACCCACGGCGTAGGTGTGAGATGGAATACCGGGGTGGTTTTTAGTCAGTAAGAGTCTGACAGACCCCGCCACCCGCCCCAGGGCGGCGGACATCCATGAGGAGGTTCCACCCCGTAAACAGAAAAAGAAAGGTCTTTTAAAGCTGCTTTTGGTTTTTAAATTTAAGGTTGGTGGCTTGGTTTTTTTAGTTAAATATCGGTATCTATCCTGACAATATCCCAAAAAATATCGGTATATATCCTAACAATATCCCGAAAAATATCGGTATCTATCCTGACAATATCCCAAAAAATATCGATATATATCCTAACAATATCCCAAAAAATATCGGTATCTATCATAACAACATCCCAAAAAATCAATACTGTGCCATTTTTGCGACCTAACGCAATTTTTATGTGTACGGTGACTGGCCTAAATAAATAAACTTAAAAGGCGAAACTTAAAAGAAGATTATCGAATTGTGGATTGCAATAACAATGTCAGATGGCCATTCTTATGAATTTCCTCCTTTTATTGTTGTAACACTATTCAGTTTTATTTTTAATTCCGATTCAAAATTATCGGCGGCTATAGATCATAGTAATCGAGATGCAACCTCTCACTTTAGCACATATCACAACAAACTATGTTAACAACAAGGCTGTTCAATAAAAAAAAATTAAAAAAATATGGTAGCTTCACAGCTGACAGTAAGATAAGATATTTATTGATATTCATAAGATCACATGTAAATTACATACAAGGTACATCAGCATTACAAAGTTACATATTAATATTATGAAGAAAATATTAAAATATGCCTAAAATAAATCTAGTGTATAATAACTTATATAATATTGGTTAAAGGCGTAATTAATACAATAGTGACCTACCAGATGTATATGAATAACAAAATTATTATTCCAAACATTACGACAATTACGAATTACACAGAAAATGAGAAATACAGAGAGTGGTATTTATAGTGTGTGCGTGCGTGTATCTGTGCGGTGTGAGTGCTGTATATGTGTGTGATGACGTATGTATGACTATGAACGTATGACTAAACTGGCACTACTTAGTTAGCTGAGAATCCGGCGTTTGATTGGAGGATTTGGATAATCTCCTATATTAATGTCACTTTTTTTAGGAGTTTCTAACTGTTATGGAAAAAGTATTCAAATGGTCGTGCCTGATCGGTGTGCTGGGGTCGAAGAGATACATTTGCTATTTCTGGAGTGCAATCATACTGATTGCGTTAATAATAATGGAAGTCCAAGCTATCTGGAAGGTTATTAAGGCACTTGCTGGCTGGGCTATTGATACCGCTGGACAAAGTAAGTAGTTATTATACGATAAAAAAGGGAACTTAATCATTTTAGGTTTGGTTTACTCATGGATATGAAAAAGTTTATTCGATTCTAAGACAAAGAAAAGAAAAAACGTTATTCCATTGATATAATTATATTATGCCCGTTTGATTTATTATACAGTCAAAAACCGACCAGTTGCGAGTCGGCCTCTCGCCCACGAAGGGTTCAAGTCCCACCGTACAATATTGAACACTATATTTTTATACACTTTTCTTGGTTTGTGGCCCACTTTAATTTTTAACTGTATTTTTTTTTTATTATTTGTTGATATAGCGGCAATAGAAAGACACAATCTGTGAAATTTTCAAATGTCTATCTGTTACGTTTCATGAGATACAGCCCGCTGACAGACATACGGACAGCGGAGGCTTAGGTATAGGGTTCCGTTGGAATCCTGAAAAGGTCTAAAATAATCAATTTTACTTACTCATACCTACATACTTCATACCTCAAACTTAGTACCTACCTACATTGACTACTAGCATGAGGTCAATTTTTTTTTTTTTAAGATCGGTTTGCTCTTGACTCTAGTCTAAGTCAGTGGTGACAGAGACAGAGTCGACGGTGGAGTGAGCTTACCCTGAAGAAGCCTGTTCACTCTCACTTTGAAGAGATTAGGGTTCGGAAAAAGAAAAAAAAAAGAACAAATCTCCAAAATCCATTATGTCCTGCCTAGTAGGCACACAAGTTATAATATGTCAACATGCAGTTTAGAGCATGTAATAATGTATCACATATAAAGCAAATCTTACAAAATGAGAATTAGGTGTATGATGACAAATTGTAGTAGGTACTAATTATTAAGAAAATCTCGGATCGTGTAGTAAGCTTTGTCAATTAGAAAATTACGCAATTTTTGAATAGTGGGAGTTCCGTGGTGTTTAAAATGTCCACAGATATTTTATTGTAAATTTTAGATGCCATTCCAAAAAAAACGTTTGTCTAGAAGAGCAGTTCTGTGTGGTATACTAGATATTTTAAGTGTATATCTTTTTGATTTTAGTTCACCGATCCTTTCAGACCCTTTATTTCATTCCCAGATCAAGCAAAATTTAACTGAGTTAAAGGAATTTCTTGGAAGGATTATCGTTTTATATTACTAGCACTTTTTCCCGCGCCCTCGTCCGGGTGGAATTCGTACTTTCTTTAATTAAAAAAAAAAAAATCCCTCTGAAAGGTAATTTTCTAAAATGAATGTTTGCGATCTTTAACATTTACTTATGGAAATAAGTAGTCGGACCAGATTTTAAGTTTATAGATTAAAGGAATAAGCTTTTTCAAATAAACGGTGCCCTCTTTCACCACGACGCGACGGACGGGGTTAATTTTTAATAACGCGTTTTGTTCATTTCCTTTGTGTGACTTAAACAATATTTATACCCATGAATCCACCCCTTAAACTTTATTACCCTTTTCCTCTCCGTTAGGAGTAGACTTTGAAAACCCTGAAACACATAGGTACTTTCTTATTTCCTGTTTTAAGTGTTAGTACAGAGTTTTAAGTCAATCGGATTGCGCGTTAAAGTTCTTCCACGCAAACTTTGATATCCTCCAATCCCCCTTTCGGGGATAGTTTTGAAAAACAAAAAATGACAAACTTTATAATTTGCCTAGATAATAATAATAATAATTTATTTAATTCAGACCATTGATCCATATAGTGTTAGTAAAATCTTAACCTATTGTTAGTACATATAAAGCTTAAATTAATTGGCGACATGTACGCCAGTACGCACATGCCTAGCTGCCCAGTGCCTAATGAAAGGCCCATCAATTTTGTCCGCCAGTGTAGCCAGTATGTTGTTGGGGCTACCCCTGAATCGCTTCAGCATACTTGCACATCGCTTGCGCATAACGGCATAAAAATCATCTAACCTCGCTTCAGCGAAGCGAAGCCTTCGTGCCAATTTTCAAGTTTATTAACTCATGGTTTGTTTTTTCATACAATCAAATTCCCCCTTTTCACCCCCTTAAAGATAGAATTTCCAAAAACCCCTTCTTAGAACGGACTAGAGAATCAGGGCCATGTATTTTGTTTGCGGGCGATATTTCTATTCTTACTCAATGTCATGATAACGTACATTTAAATAATAATTTATTATACCCTTAATAATTTATTCACCAAAACAATCACCTGGATGAATGAACATAATCTGGAAATCAATTTAGCTAAAACTAAATTAATAACTTTCCACCAAAAAATCCTCTTTATGTAATTTTTACGATTAATAAATCGCGAAAAAAAATGGCTGTTCCCTACATTATGACGAGTTCTGCAAATATAAATATAATAGCCGATTTTTTTTTCGCAATTTCACATTTGGTCCTATAAGATAAGATAAAAAAAAAGTAAAAGATACTAAAAGTTGTTCATAAAGATGAGTACAATGACCCCTTAATTGGTTGATGGTGTTTTACCAATAACCCTGTATAGATAGATGATTGCTTATTATTATATATTATACCTCTGTTTTTCTCATGCAGGGTACCTACCTAATATAAATATAAAATATAATTATAAAAACTTTATTGTTCAGAAAAAAACATTACAATATTTGAATAGCACTAGCCTCCACACTAGGATTCCGTGTCGTGGAGACTAGATTAGATTATTATTACAATTTTTTTTGTAAACTACTAATTGCCTTTTAGGAAGCGTCACAGCGCGTTTGGCAGGTACCATCTTCTACACCATAGCAATCCTGTCTATGATCCTCGCATCAAAACTGTACAGGTCTTGGGGAGACCTTTCAGCATTGTGGGCCAAGGTTGAAAGAATAATGGCTGTTAAAGCACCAGCTGATAAAACTTTGAAGAAGAGAATGTATTTCGTCGTCGGTTTTATGACGTTATGCTCAATCTGTAAGTTTATTGATGTTGGACTAAGATTATTTATTATACAGGGTTAAATTAAATTAGCTAGAGAAACTCTGCCTGCAGGCGTGATGGGTTTCGATATCTAAACATGATAAAATATTTTGTTTTTTTAAGGGTCAACGACCGCTTGTCGTTTTGTTACTTGAAGTATGAAAATAATAATATGTTTTATCGTGTTTAGATATCGTTAACAATCACGTCAGTGAAGTTTACACAAAAAAAAACTAATTTTCTAAACTAATATTTCAAGTGAATACACTAATGGCGGTCGGCGACCCCACCAAAAAAAAACATCAAATGAATGTCTATTATGTTTTATCACGTTTAGATATCGATACCCATTACGTCTGTGGAGTTTCGTGAGCTAATTTAATTTGACCCTGTAAGGATACGTTTTTCCTGTAGTACAAAGATCCCCTGGGAATCTGTACGCCACTGTTTCTTAAAGGCTAAGCGCGCACTACGAATTTTAACCGTTGCGGATAATAATTGTAAATCCGTGAACAATACCAATAGAATAGAATAGAATATACTTTATTTGCTTTGAATGCAGGTACATACAAATAGGATCGTAAATAACATAATAAAGAACCGTGTACATTCTGCCTTGTTGGCATGCAAACACAATAATTACTATACAAGTTATCAAAATAGGTTATTAAGATGTATCATTTAGGAAATCCTGAACAGAATAATAACATTTATCTACAAGTAATTCAGTAAAACATTTTTTAAATTTCATCAAGGGCAAGGTTTTCATATGATCGGGAATTTTATTAAAGACAACAGGAGCCATACAAATTACATTTTTTTTTAATAAACTCGTTTTAAATGTGCCTGTGTGAAGCAAATTCTGATATTGTGATCTTAATGATGTACTCCGTTTTCTGGTTTCTGTTAATGTGGCAAATAAATTACGGTTTGTTTTAACAAATATTGCTAATTCGAGGATATAGAGGCATGGGAAAGTTAATAGTTTCTGAGACTTAAATATAGGCACACAACTGTCAGTAACTTTGAGGCCAAATATAGCTCTCAAACAGCACTTTTGAGCTCTAAAAATGCTTTCTCGTTCACTACAATAACCCCAAAATATAACACCAAATCTTAAAATCACCAATATACTAGAGTCTAATCACTGCGGTAAAAAAAACGTTTAAGAATTCGCTTGAAAATTTATTTTCGTTTGCGATTTTATTTCGCAGTTTAAGAGCGTTTATACCTTATGAGTGGCAACGTCGCAATTTAGTGTCATATTTCGTGGTTTTCAATTTTTATCATTTAATCGGAGCTATATTTTAAAAATCTGATTAATTAACTTTTTATAATTATGTGAAAACTGTGTAAAAGGTAAGAAATCGTTGCGTTTACAGTTCTATTTATATGCAAATAATACATTGGAAACTTGCAGGGCGTTATTTTCATTGTTTGGTATTTTCAGTTTGGTACAATGCTTTGCTTACGTAAATAAACATCCCGTAAGCGAGAAAATGGACTGCCACAGCCATTATTTATTTAAAAATTTCCACTTTATACTTTCATGTTGTTTATTTTTTCAGTGGAACACATCATGAGTATTATCTCAGCCATTGGACTGGACTGTCCGCCATCTTTGATTATAAAGCGATATGTTCTGATATCACATGGATTTATGATATTGAGGCGTAAGTAACTTAATGATACTGATGATCAAATTATTTCTTAGACTGTCTTGTTCAGTTTTTATTTAAATCAAAAGTAATTCATTATGCATGATTGCTGACAATTGCGTGCACTGACTGGACAGGTCCACTCAAACTGTGTGGTTCTTTCCTCAAAATACCATTTTAGATACCGATCTACATATCCTTCAAGTGATCTGACCAAGATTTTGTCTGGACTTTAAAAGAGACTGTGACCTCTGAATTTGTTTCGGTCTTTCTTCTCAGAGTAGTCAGATAGGAAACGCCGGCCTCATCTAGTTTAAAAAAATATGTTTTGACGTGTAAAAGTGTTTGTGCAAACCCACTTACAGGAATAAAATCATTTATCATTATGAGTGCCACGTTTGTCTAGAGGCAGGACGCGCGACTGCTGAGCTTGGATTCCTAGGTTCGATCCGGGAACTTGTCCTGGATCAAACCTAGGAATTTTCTAATGAAAGACCCACCATAAAATACTTTGATCCTTATCAAAGTATTATTGGTGGGTCTTTCATTAGAAAATTCTGTATCCAGGCAATGGCAATAAATAGGCTTACCCCTTTGTTAGAAACATGGGACTTACAACGTAAGTACCAAAAGGTTGGGTTTATAAACCTAAATACGTCACCGAGAGGAGGCCTGTGTCCTAGCTAACCTAACATTAGAGGCTGAATATGCAAAGGCTGGCCGGGCAAAAAAAAATGGTCTGTTTTTCCAGATGAATATTCGGACTGGTATGCGCTTCCTCTAATCTTTATGAGTACCGTGGCTACTCTACTATGGAACTTTCAAGACCTGCTGATAGTCTTGATCAGTATGGGCCTGACTTCGAGGTATCATCGGCTGAACCAGTGTCTAGCAAAAATATGTGCGTTGGAAAAGAAGCAGATGGAATCTGATAAGGTAAGAAGGTTTATTAAAAGATTTTATTAATTTTAAATGTTTAATACATATATATTGTAGGTATTACTCAGTCGCACGGGTCGACGGATCAGGTTATGCTACTCTTGTCACGGTCGGTCCGTGGATGGGTGACCATCTTTACATACCAATATCCCTCCGTGCCACAGATAGCACGTTCAGCCGTTAGTTGCGGCTGTCATTCATAGTTCTTTGACAGTCGTTACGGGTAGTTAGAAGTCAGACGACCAGTCTTACCAAGGGTTACCCAGTTACTGGGTTGTGGAGGTCAGATAAGTAGTCGCTGCATGTAATGTACGGGTATTCAGCTGCATCCAGTTAGACTGGAAGCCGATCCCAACATAGGCTAAAGGCTAGACAGATGAAGACTGTAGGTATTACTCATTATCACTATCTCAGCCGAAAGACTTCCACTTCTGGATCTACCGGTAGTTGTGAAAATATTTAAGAGGTCTTCCCAAGCATCGCTGGTACCTACGTCCGATCTTGAGGGCCTACTAATCCGTACTTTTAGTCGAAGTTACGGGCGTTTGCTACTCCGTATCACCTACGGACACAAGATTACTTCGAGACCCGAACTAAAATTAATGACAACACCACTTGACGGTTATTCTTAATCGTGATGTGTTATTGCCTGTCCGCAAATTTAATTAATCGGGTGTAGGGTTCATTTCGAAGTTTCAAACTACTTTTAGACGGGTCCGTTTCTTCGTTGACGGACTTAGAGAGTAAACAACAAAAAAAGAAGGGGCTTCTTTTTTTGTTGTTTATATTCAGCGGTATAGATATTGATTCCCTAAATCTACATCCTAGATTCTTACAGTTTCTCAAGTAGCTTTATTCTATGAGTCAAGTAAAAGTAAGTACCACTTATGAGATCCATCATTCACAGCCTTTTTCAACTCATTAGATAAATCTTCTTCCTTTTACACCACTCCTACCTATTTGTGCCTATCCCGACCACGTGTTTCCTACAAGTTTAATTATATCTTAAAGCCATCTCACCCTAGTTCTTCCTACGTGTTTATTGTATTTTAGGTACATTCACATAATTGTCATTTTCAGTATAAGGACCACCAATTGTAGTGAAGCTTCTCCAAATGCTTCCATTTCTGCCTCTATAATTTACCAACCGTAAAAGATTAAAATTAATTCTCGTGTTCAGTAGACCCTTTCGTTTAGCTTTCACGGCTATAATTAGTTTATGAATCTATTTAGAGATTCATTATAGTATGAACGTGAAACATTCTGAATTATGTAATCTGGGTTGGATTAGGAAACCACAGTTTATTTAATGGTAAAGGGCAGCACCAGCCTCAACCATATAATTTCAAAATTAGAGTTAAAATACTGCCCTTATTAAATACCATCCACCAAACGGTACTGCTCTCAAAACGATGAAGGAAAACATCGTGAGGAAACCGGCATGACCTAAAACCAACAAAATTAATACATGTGACATACAACCAACCCGCCCGCACTGGGCCCGCGTGGTGGATTACGGCTCACTCCGTCTCACAGAGAGGAGACCTTTGTTCCAGCAGTGGGAAAGTTATAGGCTGATTATGTAAACGGTATTGCTTCATTAAAGTTTTTAAGCAAAACGAAACACTTCAACTTCTTTCCCAACTTTGTATCCTGATAAAATATAATATAGCCGCAGTAAGAGACACAGATTTTAACTGTGCCAATATGTCTGGAGTTCTGCGAGATAAGTGTTTAAATGTTGTCTTGTAACTGGTGAACTTGGCCGATGGCCGTGGTTTATGTTAAAGTAAACATAAATCAATAAATTGTCTTTGAGTATGGAATCACATTGACAATCCCATAGTGATGCAAGCATCAATAGTCACAGATGGCGGTTAGTTCTGCAATTGATGTCGACCTACAAACAAAATATCCGATCAATTTGGCCTCAAATAAAGCGGTTTGAATTTACAACCTGGATTTATGTCGCCACTTATCAGCTGTTGTTAATGGACCGCTTTGTGACATATACGTCACTGAGCTTACAGCTCTTTGCATTTTGCAGAGACTGCTGCTCAGTAAATAGACTTTTGTTCGTTTGAATAAGTTATGGTACCTGAGGAGGAACTGAGTCTGTGACTGCAGAGAAATACTTCTTAAGATTAAAAAAAAGTACTGTAACTATAATGATTTTTACATGGCACCCAACAACTCCACTAAAATGCATTAATTCTCTGCTTACAGAAAGTTAATATCGTTTTCGTGAAGGCTAAACATTTTTTTATAGAAGTTGGCTTAACATCAGCCCATCACCATTTTGATTTTTTATAAAATGTTACGATGCACGATGACTTTAACTTCTTATTTTATTGTTGTTAGTATAATATTGTTATATTGACATTAACATAAACAAACAAAAAGTCGAAGAATGTTATTATCTGTTCTGTGGTTATGGTACTATGGTATATACTATCGTACCCCAAAGTGTCACCTTGCCGAGATATTCGAAGGTAAAGATTTCAAACAGCTATTTGTACCTGCGTATACCTTCCTCCCATAAGATAAAATACAAAGACTGATAACTATTCACAACAAACTATCTATAATTTCAAGTGAAACCAGTTTTCAATAGGTAACAATAACATTTCAACAATTCTCAAACAAAAACACAACAAAACAAATATACAGGCTGATTGGCAGAACGTTGAACATACGAAAGGCCATACACCAAGGATGTTTCGATGAAATTCTAAGTCTTCAATCACTTTTAGTTATTTTTTTAATGCAATGTAAAGAAAAGCTTAAAATCATGTTTTACCCGTTTTTGTAATGTTTGAAGGCTCGATACACAAACAAAAAAAAGTGCTGCCAGTTTCGTCTATCCTACATAAAGTAATCTTACTTCAAAGTTTTCAAACTCATAAACATCAGTTATTAAAAAAAAAAACAAAATAAAAAAATCTATGGGGCCTAGGTCAAATTATTTGGGCTATGTAGATCGCAGACGACCCCACCTATCTGCCATTTTTGTATGTTCAACGTTCTGCCGAACAGCCTGTATCTTCAATTCTCATGTGAACTACATCACATTGAAACTTATCGGGCTCAGGGGAAATCAAGTTAACTGCGGATAGATCAAACTAGTCCTAGTTCTTGATACGAGGACCTATTGCTTTTGTGGCCGAGCTAAACTTTACTTTAAAAGAAGTCTGTGTGTGTGGGAAACGTCAACCCAGCCCGCGAAATTCAAATTATCTTAGGTTTTTTTTTTTAATTTGCAGGTCAGTATTAGGCTGTATGTTGATCAAAATATGATTCGCTGCCGTAAAAAAATATGTATTAACAGAATTATAATCATAAGAATCATCAATACAACCTGCCGACTACCAATCAATCTATCAACCTATCAACTAATCAACTTCTCATTATGATTAATCTATCAAATTTTTACAACTATTTTGCGGTTGGCTTCCAATCTAACTGGATGCAGCTGAATACCAAAATATGACATGGAGCGACTGCCTATCTGACCTCAACAACCCAGTCACTTGGTAACATTTTACCTCTCGGTAAGACTGTTTCTCAGATTTTTGGGCTAACCGTAACGACTGTCAAAGATCTACAAATGACAGCCGGGACCAATGGCTTAGCGGGATTTCCAAGGTCATGAGGGGTCTCGATAATTATGTAATGGATGGTCACCCATCCACGAACTGACTGCGGCGAGCGCAGCTTAGCCTTGGATCGACCCAAGTGGCTGTTATTATTTAGCCACGGGCGTAGATGCTTACCGACTACCATGAAAGGGAATTTCATGATAAGTTTCGTCGGCCAATGAATGCCAAATCAGCAATGCAATTTTCAGAAGTTTGAATTAAGTTTTTGGGTTAAGAATTCATTTTGACAGATTGTGAGATTGGTCAAACAGAAACTTATTCAATCAACACTTTTATAATATACTAACAAGTCCTTACAATATGCTTAATATCTAGCTAAAGTTCACAATACATAAAGGCGCACAATAGTTGAAACCCTGACTCCTAAACTAGGAATACCTGTGACTTAGGAGTCGGAACTTTTGAAGCCACTTAAAAAAACGATAAAAAACGATAGTATAAATAAACGATATTATTATTATATTATATATAACTATTACATGAAAATGCATGCTTAAAAACAGTATACCTACCTATCTATTATTTTGGTGTCAATGTAGATGTCAATGATTGATGTTCTCACACCTGCACCTCTGCCTAATCCTTCCGGGAAAGTAGGCGTTATTTTATATAATGAATAATTATTGATGTTAGACGTACCTAATGTGTAAGCTACAATACTAATGGTAGAAGCAATCAAGTATAAATTAACACAACTTAAACCTGTATTTACCGAAGTTTCGTTTCGAACCTTACTGTAGGATTGTTTAGATAAAATGTGGTACAAAAGTGAATAGACCTGCTTGGTTTCAGAAAAACGAAGCTACCAAAGTGTACACCTGGCGCAAATTGCGAGAAGCATACGTAAAGCAAGCGATGTTGGTACGCAAAGTGGACGGTTCTATTGGCGGAATTATCATACTATCCTGCTTCTGCAACTTTTACTTTATTTGTTTGCAAATGTTTTTGGGGATTACGTAAGTTCTTTCAAGCATAAGTACCTAATATTTTTTTTTACGAACTTATACTATGAGAACCTACAGTTTACACAGATAGGTTGGTAGGCTCTTACATAATTATTTAGTTTATTATAGTTTGAATAATACGAATATTACACTCATGTCATTCAATTTTGGAGGCGGCAACCAAATTGAATTGTGTAAACTTAAAAGTGAATCATTCTGTAAATTTAACTTCTGCACCTTTGAGTAAATCGTGCAAAATCGATATATAATATGAATAAGGAATTTAAAGTTGAGAATCAAAATCTCAAAATGTTCCAATCTGAAATGTATGCATTTGGTTAAAATTACAGCCACACAAGAAAGTTTTAACTCTGGCTCGGGGAAACTGGTGCAATGCGATGACACGTAGATCACGTCCTAGGTAGCCGAGACCCATGAGGTATTGCAGTGCAAAAATAATATTCAAGCTGAGCTAAGCCATCTGGTAGTTGAAGGGAGAAGCGCCAGGTTGCCCGCGAAATTCAAATTTTCTTACGTTTTTTTTTCAATATGCAGGTCAGTGTCAGGTTGTATGTTGAAAATAACACACGATTTGCGACCGTAACAAGTATGTATTTACAGAATTAAAATCATAAATATAAGTTCATATAATCCTGCTGGTTGATGTTTTATGAAATTGCCATTCAATAGGATTACATGGACTCAGAGGGTCGTATTGATGATCTTAATGATTATAATTCTGTAAATACAACATACTTGTTACGGTCGCAAACCAAATTTTGTTCAACATTGAACCTGACACTGACCTGAAAATTGAAAAAATCGTAAGATTATTTGAATTTCACAGGCATCCTGGCGCTCTACCTTATTACATTTAAAGCAATTGGCTCAAGCATAATAAACCAATTTTATTGTCCTTCTTATCAATTTTATGAGTGTAGTAGTAGTAGTATTTTGTATGTTTGTTACTTTTTCACGAATAATCTACTGACCGGCTTAAGATAAGACTAGGCAAACAGCTAGATCATCTCCTGTATACATATTACATAGGTACAGGGTTATTAGTAATACGTCGGCAATCCATTAAGGGGATGTAGGGGAGGTCATTTGCAACCAAATGACCCGTATGACTCCTATGCAAATGTAATGTTATCTGCTTCTACTTCCATACTTAATAATCAATCATAAAATGACATTTATCTTTAATACTTACTAAATGAGAGCACACTATTTTTATCATTTTGAGCAGGTTATTTGACATAAGTGGTTGATTTCTGCAAAAAAACACGAATATACTTTATCGACAGAACATTCCAAAAATATGTATAACTTCTTAGCTATCCAACGAGATACAATAAGATACCAGATATTATTATCTTAAAAAATATATAAAATGTCAAATTACTGAAAAATGGTTGACATTTTGCATAGTGGTGATAAGGGGTAATTTGGTTGCAAATGACCTCCCCTACATCCCCTTAATGGATTGCCGTCGTATTACAAATAACCCTGTATAATTGTAGGTATAAAAACTCAATATTTAGACTCTTATAATATGTGTAAATCAGGCAGTACAAGTTTATTTTAATAATTCTTACTACCTATCAAGAACACTTTGTCATTTCGCCTCCAAACAAAAACAAAACTTTTATCAAAGTACTTACTAAATAGTACGTTAGCACCAAGTTTCCACAGTTCCAAATATTTTCGCCAGTACTTAATCCATCATTAGAGCCGAACGGTGTAAGAAAACATCATAAGTGGGCTCACACGTCCGTAATAGGACCTAACGTGTGTAACGTTTAGAACAGCTGTAGACATTAATCACGTTTGATATATACGGTGTAATGTAGGTACTTAGGAGCAAGATTCTATTAGGCACCTTTAATGTCTTATAAGAGACCTATGTACTGCTGGAAATAAAAGTGCTATATCAACGACTATTCTAACAAAGATAATGATGAATGAGGAAGTTGTTACTTCATTTATAGACATCAAATTATAGAATGAAAACAGTCATGTTGCAAACTGCATTCATTTAATTTTGATTTACATCCAAACATCATCGTCTACCTATTATTTCCCTAACTGTGTTGCATTCTTCCAGTCTAACCGGTTGCAGCTGAATACCAATACTATAACCCCCGACGGAAAAAGAGTGGTGTTATATTTTAACGAACGTGTGTATCTGTGTTTCTGTCTCTCACAGATTATACACGGTGACATTTGAATCACAGTTTTGCTAGAACAAACGTTGTTTAGACCATGGTGTACTACCATTCTACAGCATCAAATATGTTATTAAAACAATTTAATCTAGGAGTTCTCAAATTAGTCTTATGTTGCTCAAACGTGTAATAATGTTTGAAACATTAACCGTAACTTCAAAGTACTCATCACGGTAGCGATAACGCATTCAAGATGCGAGCGCCGCGCGTCGCAGCCGCAATGTCTGTGTTGTAGGGCGATACGATAATCCCGACATTTTTAACATTGCCTTTTGTTGTGTTTTTTTTTAAACCAATAACGTTTTTTTTTCTATTGGATGCTATAGAATGGTTGTAGACCATGGTCTGAACAACATTAATTTGTTCTAGCAAAACAGTGATTCAAATGTCACCGTGTATAATAGCTACTATGTAATCGTAGCTCCCAAACGGCTGAAACGATTTTGTTTTGTGTGTAAGATGACTTGATCGAGAGTAAAAAAAGATAATCGGTTAGGCTGTTTTTCGAGATGTTTGTTTATGTCGCGGTTTTTTTTTATAATTTTAAATTTAACTTTTATATACGGACCCACTGATAATATCCAGACAGTATCTCAACACAGTCTAATGTTAAAAGCTAACTGAATTCCAAAATTTTCTATTATCCAAATGTACTATGTCTAAGAAAAGTTTAGGCAATGCCTAACTATAACTTTTTATGTAAGGACCTACACTGTGTGCGTATCAATAAAAACAAATTGATTACTTTTGTCCTCAGCCAAGGCCGGTCCAGTGAACCTATCAGGAGAACTTACTATGTCGTGTCACTAGCCTGGCTGATCTTCAGAGTCACCAGCGTCGTGTTAGCAGCCTCTGACATCAACGCCCACTCCCGAATGGCCCTCAACTACATCTACACTCATGATACTCATTGTTATAATGTTGAGGTAGGGTAATGTTTGCTAGGGAGATCTCATCCACTCACTCGGCCCGCAGAAGGCGCACCGGGCGTCGGCGGACGGCGGATAACGCCCTCTTCCAGCCCCCCTAGATGGGTCCAGGGGCGACGGACTCGGGGACGTCCGTCGCCCCCCACACATCAGGACCCGAGGTGGCAGCGCGTAGTGTTCCACGCGCGCCTCTCTTAGACGTCGCGGGGGGGAGTCAAACACCTCACTTCCCCTTCAGACCCGACGAGGTCCGTAGTAGCGGGCTGGCACCAGTCTGGGGTTGCGGAAGGATCGTACGTTCCCACGACCCCCTGCGTAGGTGTGATATGGAACACTGGGGTGGTTTTTAGTCAGTAAGAGTCTGATAGACCCCGCCGCCCGCCTCAGGGCGGCGGCATCCATGAGGATTTTCCACCCCGGAAACAAAAAAAAAAAAAAAAAGGGTAATGTTTGCTCCTATTGGCGTAGACAGATGATGATGAGTAAGAGTTGAAAGTGGATCATTACCTAGCTACAGTCATTTCACGAAAATAAAGATCACTGTGATGCAAAATCAGAAGTAAAAAAGTTTGGAAAATCCAAAAGTGCACGCCTCATAACGCTCATTTAATTTTATTTTAATAAAATAATAAATCGTTTATTTGTATTGTAATATTTAAAAAAAAATCGTTATGCAAGAAAAGTTCTTATCTTTTTGTTTGTGTGTATCATAGTGATTTTTTTTTAAACTACTTAAACTTGGCTACTGATATGAAATACGGCAACAGTTCACCGAATTCTGGAAATAATAAAAAAAGACCGATAATTTTTTTCGGGAGTTATCGTTGGTACATACAAAATCAGCGTTCAGACATCTGAAGGGCAATTCCCGTAATTAAAAACGTTCAAAATCTAGTCGCAATCTCATCTCAGCGACAGTCAATGTCAAAAACTTGTCAAATATGTAGGGAAATTAGATGTATTTTTGACATATTGACACTGAGATTAGACTGTGAACGTTCCTAAAATTACGAGAATTACCCCTCAGGACGTCCACGTAATTTTTTTTTCATAACGTTTTTTTTTTTAAAGTAGCATCCTAAATAGATTTTTAGAAAGTATAAGATGGTTTAATTTGAGTATTTTCTCGTATTATTGTATAAGTGCAATATGGTTGTATTTGAAGATCAAAATTGCTTCACCTTGATGTGTCGGGAGTAAAGCACTACCTCAACCGCTTCGCGTTATAAGGCATGCAATAACTGTTATGGAACTATAGCCTTGTCGTGAGCGTTTTCAATTATTTCGATCACAGTAGCAATTACTATGTTTCAATTTATACAGGGTTACTTGTAATTCACGTATATCCGTCAGGAGCTGATATGAGGGCTAAAATGCAACAAAATGAACATATGTATGGGCGAAATTCAATCGTTTTCGAGATATTTGAAATAATTTGAATTTTAAGTGTTTTTCGATATCTACCCAAAATTTGACATGTAATTCCAAATTAAAAAGAACTACATTTTGAATGAGTGCCGTTAAAAATGATATTGTAGCTGGCACTTCAATTAAGCTTATGAACATAATTAAAAATGCCTACATAATTTAACAAAATAACTAAAATGACGAAAAAAAAAATTTGTTAGTAAAAAAATTACTATGGCATTAATCGTACAAATTACTGATATTTGTTCTACGATTAATGTCATAGTATTTTTTTAAAGAGACAACATATTTTGAATCGTAGAACGAAAATATTGGTAAGATAGAATTCTTACATCCCTCAGCATTTTAATAATTCTGTTGACTTAAGTATTTTTAAATATATGTCCGTAACTTAATTGAAGTGCCAGCTACAATATTATTTTTAATGGTTCCCATTCAATATGTAGCTTTATTTTATTTGGAATGAAATGTCAAATGTTGGGTAAATATCAAAAAACCTTTAAAATTCAAATATCTCTAAAACTATTGAATTTCGGTCATTTGTATATGGGGTTCATTTGTTACAGTTTGGCCCCCATCAGCTCGTGACAAAGATACGTCGAATTACAAGTAACCCTGTATATATTTCGCGGCTGTGGCACCGACACTCCTATGGGCTTATGGTAAGAAATTAAGTCACTGGTCCTTAATGCCGTGTCATGCAATAATTCAATGGAACGGCTAAGCGATACATTTTGACCAAGATAAAGTTATGCTTTGTAGAGTTATGGGGCCGTGCACGAAATTGAGTGATTTTGAAAAAAGTTTGTGCACTAGTTGTGAGAAAGGGAAAAAGAATTTAGGCAAAATTATTTTTGATTTCAATATTCAGGTTCTTTGTTTTGCATGTCGCTGAAAGGGATTTTTGAAATAAATTAAATATTCCTGGAAAATCACTAATATTCGCAACAAGTTTTCCAAAAAATTACGCGAAACTGACGTTTGATAATTTTTTTCCTAGAAACCTTTGATTTTGAACGTACATAGATATTATCAACATCATTATTATGGTCTACTTGCACGTGGCTGAACCACTTTTTTCAACTTCGATGCAAAATATAGCTGAAAAATAATGTTGAAAACCTATCTTTCGAAAAAAACCCAGTCAGTAATATATTTTTTTCCTTGTATTAAATACACCGTTTCAAAGAAATTTTAAAATCATACATTATTCTTCAGCTATTTATAAACCAAAATTTAAATTTTGGTTTTATAATAATAATAATAATAATCATTTATTTCAGACATAATTAAAAATCCATAATGAGTTAGTAACAGAAAAACTTACAACTATGTTAGTAGCCTTAAAACAAAATAAATTATTGAAAAAAGTTTAATTCATAAACTTCCCCTCTGCACCGGGCCAGCAGGCATGCCTACGGGACCAGTGCGCCAGGAAAGGGCAGTCTGGTCTTTCAGCAATAACGCTTAGGATGCTGTTGGGACTCCCACGTATCCTACGCATCAAGGAGGCCGCCCTTTTGCGCATGATAGCCTCAAAACTATCTATGCCTGCCTCAGCAAACATGCCCGACGCGCTACAGAACCGTGGAAGGCCCAGCAGCACCCGGAAGGCGTTATTATATTGAATACGAAGAGCGTTGTAGGCCTTCTGCGTATACTTGATCCACAGGCTGCAGGTGTAAAAAGTCTGGCAGTAGGCCTTAAACAGTGTAATTTTCACTTCTTTAGTACACCTAGCAAACCTGCGGGTCAACATATTACATCGAACCGACAACGCTCTTCTCTCTCTCTCCAAATCATCATCATCACTCAGATTCTCATTCAAAACGTGCCCAAGGTATTTAAATTGAGACACTCTCTTAAGTGGTTCCCCATAAAAGAAGACTGGAGGAACCGACTTAGGTTTTCTGGAACCAACACGAAAAACCATGACCTCACTCTTCCTGACATTGTACAGGAGTCCATGGGCCGTGGCGTATTGTCCACATACCCCAAGCAACCGTCTGAGTGCATCAATCGAAGGACTCAGCAGCACCATGTCATCAGCATAACTTATACTATTAATGACATTGCCATCAATAGAGCATCCGACTCCAGTGCTGCCCAATAAATAAATGCATAATAAAAGTAAAATAAACTATATTTTCGAGAGCGTAAAAGTGATGAAACTAACTAGTGCTGTGACAGATGCGAATGGTTTATCACCACGAAACCTGTACTTTTATAGTCACTGATGAGACACAATGTTTCAATGATTTCAAGCTTTCTCACACTTAGATAAGAAATTGACAAAAGAGGACATTTTGCGTGCACGGAGCCTTAAGAGGCTTGTATCTACATTAGATGTGATAACTTTTTGACAGTGAAAGCGTTATGTAAGTCTTGGCAACCTACTTTACATGAAATGTTTTTGCTGGGATTTCATTTCTTTTTGTAGGGTTCCAATTTCTTTTTATTTTAGCGTTGATATTGTACTGATATTACACAGATATGTTATAATCATAACCCTTACTTCTAGCATAGTCGGGTAAAAAAGGGTATTTCTTGCATGCCAGCAGTTACTTTCTTCGTAGCCAACGAAAAAGAGTTTCTTCTTCGTTGTTTATGTACATGCTAATCTAGCTTTCATAACATATGGAGGTAGGTATACTGATTATCCATAAGAAATACAGACTTTAACCTCCTTTTAAGAGGGTTGGAGGGTCAAAGTAACAAATAAAAATAAAAAAAATTGTTTTTGTGCAAATCCTAGCCTACATACCAAATTTCAACTTTCTAGGACTTCGGGAAATAGTATCTTAAAGGTTTTATTTTATATACAGGCTTGCACCTCCCTCTAAGGAAGGTGAGGGTGCAAGTTGCAGATTTGTTTATTATTTTGTTATTTGTGTGCAAATCCTAGCCTGCATACAAAACCTCAGCTTTCTATGACTTCTGGAAGTGCCGTAGAGGTTTTGATGAGCGAGTGAGTGAATCAGTCAGTGACGAAATCGACGTATTTGGGTTTTATTAAAATTCAAAGTGTAAAAGCTAGACACATTAAACTTAGTCAGTGTTATTACAAAAAGCGGTTTAACTGAAAACCCCGCTTTAAAGCTCTATAAACTACGGTTTAAACCAAAATGATATTACAAAACGTGGTTTTTCCAAAAACCCTGGACCATATCATGGTCTAACGCTAAACCTCGGCGGCCCCTAGTTTAAACGATCAAACTATGGTCTAAATCGTATCAGTCAAAGTTTCTCTTGTATTAGCATCTTTTTCATTGTGTTGTGTTGTTTTTACCCGAAAATGGATCTTAACATGGTCGATTTAATTGATATTGAGGATATTGGACACAACATAAATCGTGTTCGAATCAATCAAATAAATTAAAATTAAATTTGAATCAATTAAACACTGATTTCAAGTTAATCGAAGTAATTTATGTTTATTTACTTTTTCCTCGGTACTCCAATTCTCAGATCGTTTTTTCTTTTGTTGGTCCATCACAATATGATATTAAAATTACCTACTATAGAAGGTAATACTATACAAAGAGGCAATTGTTCTATTAGAAACTTCGATAACTTAAAAATTCCAAAGCTAAATGAACTTTGTTCAACTTGCGATGGTTTTGTTTAATGTTATGGTTTCATATAATGCGCGAAAATTTTACGTTTCGTTACACGTACCTAGATGTATTATTAGTACTTAATACGACATTAAGTCATGTGCTTAAACCTAAACAAAACTGCAATCGACGAACTATCTAATATTCCATGCAAATTAACACTCTCAATATTTTTAACACTCCTAAACATCATAATAATCATTAGCGTAATAACAAAAAGTTTTCATTTCTGAGCATACGGAACGTTGCAATAGAATGATAACATGGTGAACGAATAATATTTGTATTACTCTGTGGTTGTTACAAAGACAATGGTTCAAATGACGGCACTAAGAAGACCACGGTTTTTTGAAGTTTTGTAATAAGGACAAATTTAGACCATGGTTCTGCAGATAAGCCTGGACTTCGTAGCACAGGTTTAAATCAAGGTTTATTTAGTTTTTTGTAATAAGACTGAGTGTGTTCTATAAATCTACTAACTACATTTTATACCGACAATTGGAACACTGAAGCATTATCCAGGCATGAGCTTAGGGGGTATGAAAATACGACGTAATGCTAGGTAATGCCTCTGCTTTTTGATTTGGGCCCGTCTTGGCGAGGGTACTACTGTGCCCCATCCCAAGAACAAATTTGACATTGTAGTTGAAAAATATGTGCTCCCATATATTCCAACAGCAGTTGTAAGTTTGCACGCACAATATTGAAAGATTTACCATATTATTTTAAGACCATAGACTTCTGGTTTTCCTGTTCTCTGTAAATTAAGTAACTAACTAAGTTAACTAATTTCTGTATTTTTTTAAAAATTTTAGGCTCCGTAGTTTCGGTACCTCCGAAACTACGGAGCCTAAAATTACAGAAATTATTTAACGTAGTTAACTGGTGTAAATTATCATAAATATATTCTTAAAAAACTTCAAAACATTTTAAAATTATGCAAACATATAATATTATATTTGAGACTTTCACAACAAGGCCTTTCAATTGATAAATATGTTACACAGTACAGTTTGCAAAACTTATGTTTTTAATTTTCTAGTTTGCCCCCTTAAAAGTGACCCCCATATTCAAAATTCATTTATTTACTTTACACGTCCGTGTTTGGGTCACAGAAGTTCATATGTGTAGGTACCAAATTTCAACATAATCAGTCCAGTAGATTCGGATCAAATTTGCTGTTACAGACGGACAGACAAACACACGAATGATCCTATAAGGGTTCCGTGCGTCCTAATGAAAAAATTAAACCCCTATCACACGTGTGTCTGCCTGTCTGTCACACAAAACATAAAATAAGTATAATTTCGTTTTGCAGGTGGGGCGTCTCCAAGACCAACTCTCAAAGGACTATGTCGCTCTCAGCGGAAAGGGCTTCTTCATTTTGAGTAAAAGTATTTTACTGCAGGTCAAGTATCGGTTCTGGTATAAAGGTGTAATACTCTAAAAAAAATTAGTAAATAATTCATTTACTAATTTTTTTTAGAGTATTAGAGAGAATTATTAAATTATTTTAGAGAGAATATGACAACAATGTAAAATAAAAGTCTAGTCTAGTCCGTAGTAGCTCACCCGACAGACGATAATCTGTCCAAAAGTTCTTACAAAAATCACATGTAAAAAAGGACGTCCAGTAATTCCCGAATTACAAATATTTCCGGGCAAGTTGTCAGACTTTTCTTTCTCTAAATACCTAATCCGGACTATTGCTAACATTACAAAATAAAAAATTGATAAATCGGTCCAGCCGTTCTCAAGTGATGCTATTACGGGTAAAACGGTTGATAATTCTATAGCTGGCTTAGTACTGATTTTTTAACTTGTTTTGAGGGGATATAATCAACAGAATTAGGATGATTAATTGGGTTCACTATTATTAGTAGCTTCCCGAGATTGGGATGATTTTCTACGAGTACACGCTAACACAATGCTTTAATTTCCTAAGGCAAATTGTGTGCTTACAAATGATGTACCTACATGTCCTACATATACGACCACATGGTTTAATGTCTACTTAAGTCATCTCAGTCCAAAACTAAAACGACCACTTGAACAATCTTAACCAAATAAACAAACAAATCCGAATCCACTTTCCCAGAACAATCACCCAGTAACATTCTTTCTCCTCGATACAAAAAGGTCTAATACAACTTGTTTTTATAGATGGCCGGTGCGATAATAACCTACGAGCTCGTTCTGATACAGTTTGATGACAAAGGCACTGATGCTGTTGAGCTGAATTTGACTAGAAATGCTATTGGAGTATAGATTTGAATTGAACCGTTTGTTTTATTTAAATCCTTTCGTTCAAACTCAAAGCATTTATTTCAATTATACCATTTACAGGCATTTACTTTTGAATTGTCAAGGAGTCTAGAGGAATATGAAGCTAGTCAGCTACCCATCCCAAAGCGTAGTAGGTACCTTGGAGAAGAACGGGCAAGAAACCCCATGGACACACTTTTAATAATCTCTTTTAATTTAAAACAGTGTAATTTTTTTTGAGGGTTTGAAATCATCATATAACTTCTCCCGCTCTGGGCGGAGCGGTAGGGCGTGACTAAAACCCACCCGTGTTCCTTCAGTTGCGTATGCCAGAGGCCACTTTAACCCTTTCGGATTTTCCCGCAACCCTGACAGGCGTCGGTCATTGTTGCTGACATTCGCATTTTGAAATTCACAAGGAGTCCGTCAGTCAAAAATATAAAGCTAGTTGCCCATTTCAAAGCGTAGTAGGTACCTATGGAGTAGAACGGGCAAGAAACTCCATGGACACTCTTTTAAATATAATTATAATCTCATTTGATTTATAAGAGTGTCCATGGAGTTTCTTACAAAAATACTAGTTACATCAGTAATGTTGAACTTATGTGAGCACGATGTAAAACAGACGTACACGTTAAAAGCGTCCAGAGTACAGCAAATAGAAACAACAATACAAAAATAAAATAAGCCGTGGCAGCTATGAGATGACCAGTTACAACTGACGGCGCCCGTTCACGAACATGACGCATGGACGCATTCTCTGTCATTCTCTTATTTACCTTCCAATCATCATTTACCTAGCCTTTTCGTACATACGGGTATGTGTGGGTCGCAGTCTAACCGTCTGTAGCTGAATACCAGTATTTTACAAGGAGCGACTGCCTATCTGACCCCCATAACCCAGTTACTCGATAACACGGAGGTAGCGCGATACCCCTTGGCAAGACTGGTTCAAACTCAACTCAAACTCAAAGCATTTATTTCAAATAAACCAATTACAGGCACTTTTGAATTGTCAAGGGGTCGGTCAGTCAGAAAGATGAAGCTAGTTGCCCATTCCAAAGCGTAGTAGGTACCTATGGAGAAGAACGGGCAAGAAACTCCATGGACACTCTTTTAAATCAAAATATTGTTACAATAGAGTGGTTACATCATTCATGTTGTAATTATACATGTGAGAACGATGTAGAAAGACGTGCACGTTAAAAGCGTCCGTAATAAAAAGATAAAAACAATTATGGAATTAAAATAAGCCGTGGCAGCTAAGAAATGACCAGTGCCTACTGACGGCGCCCGTTCACGAACATGACGTAGGGATCAGCACCATTCAGCTCAACCATTTTGAAGGGAACTCAATGATCCAATACACACGCCACCACCAGCGACACATTTGAGTGAGCATGACATACTCTCAGCCGCCAGGGCACATTCAAGTCAATGAAAGACGAACCCAGTAAGCTTTATAGTGGGTACATAGTGCTCACACATGTGCTATGCAATTATACAATACTATGAGATTGAATTTATACAATGCAAAGATAGGTTGTACAATCTTCATCAGCTCCAACACTATTTTCGAATGCTAATTAATTAGTTTACGCGCCCTTGTGGAGCAGGACCAGCCCTGAGCCAAGCATTTTTGTCAGCGATATAATCCCCCAACTTATAATATGCTTGGCTGTATAGTGTGCGTTTTATACAGGATTTAAATTTCGTTTCATTCAGTTGGAGTATGTGGGGAGGTATTTTATTGTAACATTTTAAACAGTACCCCATGAAGGATGAGTCTACTTTAGCCAGTCTGAAACCTGGTTGAACTAATTGGTCCCTATTTCTAGTCCTATAATTGTGTCTTTCACCTCTTTTACTGAAAAGATTTAGACTTTTCCTTACGTACATGATGTTTTCATAAATATATTGACAAGGTACCGTCATGATGTTAATGTCTTTAAACAGTTCCCTTAGAGAATCGCGCCTGCGGAGGCTGTATATTGCTCTGATAGCTCTTTTCTGCAGAATAAAAATAGACTCAATATCGGCAGCCCGTCCCCATAATAAAATACCGTAAGACATGATACTATGAAAATAGCTGAAATAGACTAGCCTTGGTTGTCGAACTTTCGTACTTCAGACCACCCGTAACGATTGTCAAAGAATTACGAATGACAGGTGGGTTAACGTGCTTTCTGAGGCACCGAGGTCTCAGTATTAAATGGATGATGGACTGACTGCGACAAGCATTCCTTAACATTGAAGATCGACCCTACGGCTGTTATTATTGAGCCACGAGTTCGTCCTTCACATTTCAATACTGATGAGAAAAGGCATTTGATGTAACCAGTAGCTGGACAACCAAACCAATTTTTGGTATTATGTTGCCTGATAGCTAAGGATTACATAATAATTAGACAGTTAGACACCTATTGTAAGGGCTAGCCGCAGAAAACGACAAACGTGTAAGAGCCATACCTCACTGGGATGCCATGGCGGCGCAACCAAATCGCGTCGCCAACAAAATGTATGGTTCGCTGCGTAACAAAGCGGATGCCAGGTGAGCCACCCACTAGATAGCTGTATACATTTAGTTGGCAGCGCGACCTGGCGACGTCGCCATGGCGTCCAAATGAGGTATGGCTCTAAGTGTAAAGTGGAAGGAATCCTCTTTGCCCTGCAATAGGACTGATGATCAAATTATGATTAGATAACAATATTAGGAATTTATAAGATTGTCTTTATACTGACCTATAACAAGCCAGTGTGCCTTATCAAAGTTAGTATAGGTAGTGAGAAACATGTCTTATTCTATAAGAATATTGCATCAAATTTTATGTGATTTGTAAGACGGAGGAGCTTAGGAACAATTCTTTGATGAAAACTGAAGCAGGAACTTGGGTATTGAAACCAAAACGAGCACCAAAAAAAATCACAATAGCTTTTTTGCATTTTACAATACAATTTTTTCATGTCCGTTGTTCTTATCTAGTCATGGGGAAGAACCTCTTACAACATACGAAGTAAGGAAACTATTTTAAATTATCAAAATAAAAGCTAACAATTTCATTGTGAGCATGTTTTGAAATGAGTCTACGGTTCCTATCACTAGCAACTCTAGTAAGTATACAGGGTATGGCGTAAATAATAGGCAACCCTGAAACTGTCGATCGGCCTGATTATTATCTATCATTTACCCCACTTATATCGCCTACATACGCGTACATTTTTTTTTCGATATAGGGGCCCAAAATTGCGTAATTCCGTAGAAAAAAATTGTAAAATTTAAGAATAAGTATTTTTTGCAATGGTATCTTAGATTTTAATAATAAATCTTGATACTGGTCTGATAATACAAATATTCAGGAGTGACATAAAAAAACAAAGCGAGACCAAGTAACCAATTGATTTTTATTTAAAATGTCAAAAATATTAATAATTTGGTCATCTGTGGGCATACGGCGATATAAGTGGGGTAAATGATAGATAATAATCTGGTCGATCGACAGTTTCAAGGTTATTCATTATTTACGCCACAGCCTGTATAAATGTTCTAGAATTTTCCAGTGATCATGACCTGAAGGTTTGTTGTAAAATATTCAGCAAGTCATTAAACGCTGACCTGCACGATTTCACATTATTGATAAAAGTAAATCAGACGATCATATCGCGTGTTTTTTGTTTCGCAAATAGTAAGTGGCCAATTTAAATTGGTCCTCAGAAATAGTCGAGGTTATGGAAACTTTGCAGTATGACCTCTTTGTGTGTTACAAATAATAAAAAATGGCCTAGTGGTAGATCTTCGAAAATATGAAAAAACAACTTGGACACGATAAAACAAACTGAAATACTAAGGAAAAGGAAATTGGGCCCACTGGCTGACCGACGCCATGAGGTCCCTTTTGTACTTATCTTTCCCATCATCGTGTTCATAATTAAATCATAATACTAGAGCTCAAACGGAACTGGATGTTTACTTATAAATTGAAACCAATTAATGTATCAATTTATTACAATTTTCATTCTGATGAGTGTTTTCCGTGTTTCTATTGAAATATAGTCATTGATTTATGAGCAAATAGTGAACTTGATAAACATTCTTATTAAACCTTTTCTTTGAAAAATGTCTGGTCAAGAATTCAACCCGTTTTTAAATAAAAATACGTTGCTTTTGCCGGAACAACCAATTCATGATGTAAGTTATTAAATATATTTTACAGTTTATTAGTTTAATAGATTTTTCATAAATCCTTGGAGTAAACGTTCCAAGTTTTCAGTTTTGTTTCTAATTTATACATGTAGGTTCTTGTTAATTACTGTTAGATTATAAATTATGTGTGTTGTTTAAAAAAAAACTTGAATGACTACCAAGGTTTTTACCTGGAAGCTTAAGAACTCGTTTAATACGGATTATATAATTTTATTCCATCAGGATTTCTTGGTTATCATAGATAAGGTTTTCTACTGGTCTAGCCTGTTTGGCGTTTTTGGATGCAGGAGGTACATTAGCATAATATGGAGCACACTCATACTAGGATCCTTAATCGTCATAGAAATCATGGCTATCTGGAAGATTATAAGAGCTTTTGCAGGAATTGCTGTAGACATAACTGGACATCGTAAGTATTTCTTGTAATTATGATTTATTTGTCTTGGCATATCTTGTACGATGCACACAATGCCGGTCTGCCAATTTACGATGACAATAATATGATTTTGTGATGTCTATAAACATATTAAAACTACATTGTTTAGCTTTTTTTTCAATAACCGAAATCGGATATGTATGTATGCTCAGATCATTTATATGATCTGAGTATGTATGTATCAAAGTTATGTATGTCTGAAAACCCCTGTGCATTCAGATCCACTGCCACTTTTTTGACTGGATTATATTTTTCCATCAAATCATTTTGTTCGTCAAATCGTTGAGCTCCTTGAGTCTAAGTTGAGCTGCACGATTACTGACAATTGCGTGCACTGACTGGACAGGTCCACTCAATCTGTGTGGTTCTTTCCTCAAAAGACCATTGCAGACACCGATCTACATAGCTTTCACATGATCTGACCAAGATTTTGTCTGGACTTTAAAAGAGACTGTGACCTCTGAGTTTGTTTCGGCCTTTCTTCTCAGAGTAGTCAGATAGGAAACGCCGACCCCATCTAGTTTAAAAAAAATATGATTGACGTGTAAAAGTGTTTGTTTAAACATACTTACAGAAATAAAATCATTTATCCATTTTTCTAATTTGGCACTTGGAATAGTTTGTGCCGATACATAAAATAACAAACAATGGTTACCAAAATAACAATAATAGATAGGTGTACGGTATAGTGTACACAATCGCTGTGTATTTTTTTGATATCCGACGATAAATTTCTATGCTAGGTGTCTAGAAACATGTGCTGGATTCATGATTACAGTTTACATAGTTAACGTTGTGTAATCTTAGAAGTCAGCCGCATTATGATTACAGTTTGCATAGTTAACGTTGTGTAATCTTAGAAGTCAGCCGCATTATGATTACAGTTTGAATAGTTAACGTTGTGTAATCTTAGAAGTCAGCCGCATTATGATTACAGTTTGCATAGTTAACGTTGTGTAATCTTAGAAGTCAGCCGCATTATGATTACAGTTTGCATAGTTAACGTTGTGTAATCTTAGAAGTCAGCCGCATTATGATTACAGTTTGCATAGTTAACGTTGTGTAATCTTAGAAGTCAGCCGCATTATGATTACAGTTTGCATAGTTAACGTTGTGTAATCTTAGAAGTCAGCCGCATTATGATTACAGTTTGCATAGTTAACGTTGTGTAATCTTAGAAGTCAGCCGCATTATGATTACAGTTTGCATAGTTAACGTTGTGTAATCTTAGAAGTCAGCCGCATTATGATTACAGTTTGCATAGTTAACGTTGTGTAATCTTAGAAGTCAGCCGCATTATGATTACAGTTTGCATAGTTAACGTTGTGTAATCTTAGAAGTCAGCCGCATTATGATTACAGTTTGCATAGTTAACGTTGTGTAATCTTAGAAGTCAGCCGCATTATGATTACAGTTTACATAGTTAACGTTGTGTAATCTTAGAAGTCAGCCGCATTATGATTACAGTTTGCATAGTTAACGTTGTGTAATCTTAGAAGTCAGCCGCATTATGATTACAGTTTGCATAGTTAACGTTGTGTAATCTTAGAAGTCAGCCGCATTATGATTACAGTTTGCATAGTTAACGTTGTGTAATCTTAGAAGTCAGCCGCATTATGATTACAGTTTGCATAGTTAACGTTGTGTAATCTTAGAAGTCAGCCGCATTATGATTACAGTTTGCATAGTTAACGTTGTGTAATCTTAGAAGTCAGCCGCATTATGATTACAGTTTGCATAGTTAACGTTGTGTAATCTTAGAAGTCAGCCGCATTATGATTACAGTTTGCATAGTTAACGTTGTGTAATCTTAGAAGTCAGCCGCATTATGATTACAGTTTGCATAGTTAACGTTGTGTAATCTTAGAAGTCAACCGCATTATGATTACAGTTTGCATAGTTAACGTTGTGTAATCTTAGAAGTCAACCGCATTATGATTACAGTTTGCATAGTTAACGTTGTGTAATCTTAGAAGTCAGCCGCATTATGATTACAGTTTGCATAGTTAACGTTGTGTAATCTTAGAAGTCAACCGCATTATGATTACAGTTTGCATAGTTAACGTTGTGTAATCTTAGAAGTCAACCGCATTATGATTACAGTTTGCATAGTTAACGTTGTGTAATCTTAGAAGTCAACCGCATTATGATTACAGTTTGCATAGTTAACGTTGTGTAATCTTAGAAGTCAGCCGCATTATGATTACAGTTTGCATAGTTAACGTTGTGTAATCTTAGAAGTCACCCGCATTATCAAAGCATCAACCTCCAATAGAATTGCCAAAAAGATTGACGAGTAGAAATTGAAGATAATAACAATGCAAATTTTCTTTTAGGAAGTATAACAGCCCGATTAGCTGGTACCATTTTCTATTCAATAACAATACTTTCGCTACTCTTAGCCTCAAAGCTGTACTACTATTGGAAAAGGAATATATCTGTGGTCTGGGCTAAAGTGGAAAGGTCTGTTGGTGTGAAAGTCCCGGTCGACAGTACTTTGAAGCGACGAATGCATTTCGTGATTGGATTCATGACATTCTTCTCAATTTGTGAGTTATTTGATATTTATTATGATTTTTGACTGCCTAATGGTCTTGGGGTGGCACGGTTCTGGTGTTTATTTTTCAGTCAGGCTTAGTGTAACTAGGAGTTTCCTTTTCCATTACGTGTGACGATTTGTAATTTAAAATTGATAATTATTTCTAAATCTGCCATTAGACTCCAGATTTGATGTCATACGGTCAACTTTGTGATCAATAGCCCCATTGAATTTTCAAAGTTCAGTGATTTTCAAAGGATTTTTGATTAAGCCCTTTCCCTATAATAATAGGAATGTTGAGTCATAATAACGAAAATGTCATCTTTAATCTTATTTGTTTACTTCTAGTTGAACATGCTGTAAGTATAGTAGCATCAATAGGACTGGACTGTCCGCCATCATTGATACTGAAGCGATACGTCCTTGTCTCACATGGATTCATTTTTATGAGCCGTAAGTTAAACCATACATTTATGCCATTGATTGGATAAGTCTCAGTATAGATAGACAATATATAACTAAGAGCCACCTAATTGACCTGCGCGAGAAAGCTCGTGGACACGAAGAGCCGTCTTATTCTGCGTTTTATGTTTCCACATCTTTTCCACTTTATGATACCAATAATAAAGACTGATATTCAATTAAATAAGCTCTGACATCTTCTCATTTTTGGTATGTGCGCCCCTTAACTTGATCTTTTACAACTATACTATTTCGAATTTTCTGAAATTTCAGAGGATTATTCTGAATGGTTTGCCATGCCACTAGCTTTCATAAGTACTATAGCCAGTCTGTTATGGAACTTTCAAGACCAACTGATAGTACTTATCAGTATGGGTCTGACGTCTCGGTATTGTAGATTGAACGAGTGCGTTGCCAAAGTATGTGCTTTGGAGAAGTCGCAGATGGATTCTGATAAGGTAAGGAGAAGAATTTAAGCGTTGCAAGAAACTTAACAACAGATAAAGGGGATTACCTCGCTCAAATCCCAAAAACACCACAAATGTTTAAAGAAGATTGTAGATGAAACCTTGGTGCGTTTTCCATATAAAAAATATGAGGTTTACTTAAGGTCATCGCAAATACATTGTATTTGTGTTTTTTTTTCGTATTTCTATTAATGTTCATAAAATATTAAATAGAAACCCGAAACTTCACCAGTTGACTACAATCACTAAATACATTTAGCGCTAAGCTAATTTCAAATATCGTTCTGTTTCTGTCAATCGTTTGAAGATGACGAATACAGAATGATGTTTAGCGCTAAGCGCATTAAGGCTCGCTTGCACACAAATCACTAAATACGTTTAGCTCTCAATTTCATAGCTCTAGCTTCAATAGCTCTCATATTAAAACTTATTTCTGTTTTTGTATTTTTTTTATTTTAAATGCAAAAAAATATTTGTTTGCATAACACTACTATATTATAAAGTGTCATCGTCTAAAAAAAATCAAGTTATAAACGTTATAAAATAATTGCTAGACGAAGATCGCACTATCACAGAAGTGACGTCACGACTGTGTAACTTCATACTAACGCCAAGCATTGTCCGTACCGCGCGACAAGGACGGGAATTATCTATTCCAAAAACTTCTAAAGCCTGTAGCTTCTCCATATATCAATCGATTTAACAGATTTTTTCGGTTACCTCATTTTACTATGCCTTCTTTGAAATTTATTTATTTATCACTTTAAGCACACAAATGTACAGAGGCGGACTTAATGCCACAGGCATTTTCTACCAGTCAACCTTTATACAGAGACAAACAGAAAACAAACAAACAAATTACACAAATTACAAACCAAAAATTACAAAACACATCACAATTTATAATATTGTTCGAATATTTCTAATATTAGTCATCATCCCAATTGAATGAAGTTGCTAAATGTATTTAGTGATTTGTGATGCGAGCGGGCCTAAGTGTATTTATATAATAATTATTTAGTTTCAAATGAAGTATTTTAGCATCATAATTATTGTAAGTATTTAAATATTTCTTAGATAATGTCTATACGCACCTATTATCCGCGTTTTGACGTCAAAATACTACCAAAACGAGTGGGTATAAAACAAGTTTGAAATTGCTTCAGATTAACCAAGCATGTTTCGATGATCAGGAATTCTAACTTTTCATTCCAGCAATCTGAAGCACTAAGAGTGTATACATGGCGTAAAATAAGAGAGGCGTATGTGAAGCAAGCGATGCTTGTGCGCAAAATAGACGTTGCGCTTGGTAGCATAATCATTCTGTCTTGTTCCTGTAACTTCTACTTCTTATGCTTGCAGATGTTTTTGGGGATTACGTAAGTTACTCTTGAATTAAAACCTTACGTACTGCATCGTAACTTCTCTATCTGTTTCTGTCTTACTCTGATTACTATCCCACGGAATCCCACATAGCTGAAGGGCAGTTGCTCTAATGCCGGTCAACTCGTCCAATCTTGTCTTCTTTCATGTTGGCACGGGAGATATATACGATAATACGAGAATTTTAGCTTGTTCTATGGTAAAGCGATTAGAAATAATCAAAATTGCCCTGTATTTATGTTGCTAAAAAGGCAGATATATGCTTGGACCACATCGTAACATCATTTTATTTATGACGAGGCTGATCTGTCCTTGTAGACCTTGTAGTATTTTCTTTGAAAGCATTCTTAAACTTTCAAACGGATTGAACTTACCCTTTTATTTTGAGTTTTTCCTTACCAATAATATTATCTTCTCTTACTTTTAGCCAAGGTCTGACCACTGACCTAATGACAGGGATCTACTACATGGTGTCATTAACATGGCTCTGTATCAGAGTGGCCAGTGTTGTGCTAGCTGCAGCTGATATCAATACTCACTCGAAACTAGCTCTTAAATATCTGTATACTTATGATACTCATTGTTATAATCTTGAAGTAAGTGTCGTTGGCCATTTTAATTTATAACTTAGTCAGGGTTTTTTGCAAGGGTTCGTTTCTTTGCTTGTAAAAAAAGGGTGCTTCCATTATTATTTTAAGATGCTTTTAGTTCATGGATATGCAATCATAAGATCCTTCGTTTGGGAAGTTAGTTTACTGATAACAACCTGACGCAATTAATGTATTAATTAGTCAAATGTATTGAAATTGTCTAACTCGCACCGAAAGGACTAAAGTTTTTACTTAGACTTGCAAATACAAACAATCGTAATGTTAAGTATAATCATTACATTATTTATTAGATGAAAGTCTTACACAGAGACTAAATAAGCCAAATATTAAAAAATCGAGAACCACGGTTTCTCTTGTATATCGCACCGCACACCCAGGTCAGCAAAGACGGTAGTACTAATACGTATTTTTTATTGCAGTTGTATAGATACTTATGCTCAATTTTTTCCGCAATAATTTGACGTAAAATGAAGGTTCTAAACCAAAAAAATAATTCGTTGCGTCAATATTTCGTCAAATAAATTGTCGATATACGAACATAAGGACGTAGAATTTGATAAAAATATACATATTACTTTGTTTTTTTTTTATTTTCAAACTTCTTAAAATCCGATTTTAAATACTTTTATAAAAAATAAGGTCCTCTGGTGTCAGGAGCAGGGTCCTAAGCTACCGGTGGTTAGGGCTCTAGAGACAGGAACCCCCTTACAATGCGAGCCGTATCGAGGAGTACTGCCTTCTGAATAAAGCCCTTGATCCAACCGCCTAACGAGAGCCTCGAGAGAAGTTGATCGAGGCTTTCGTCCATCAGGCCATTGGCTGATACGATAATCGGCACAATGACAGCCGAGTTCACATTCCACATGTCAACAACCTCGTGTGCTAAGTCGAGATATTTCATTTGTTTCTCTTTCTCAGCTTTCACGAGAATCTCGTCATGTGGAATAGTAACATCGATAACCATTATGCAGCGCCCTAATCGATCTATCACCACTATATCAGGCTTACTGTCGACAATAGTCCAGTCAGTTATTATTGCAAATAAAAATAATCAAACAAAAAAAAGCAGTATTCCTTTTTTCCATTCAGTTTTATTTCGTTCACGGAAGTAATTACGAACTCGTCACCTAAACAAGTCGAAAAGTCTGGGTAGGTACTCATCCATGCAGCGCATGCGCGGGTGGGGATTTTATATTTCATAACTCACGCGCCGCCGCTCAGTGTTAAAAGCATGTAAGCAAACAAGTGCTTACAAATAAGAAGCCTTAATTATACCAATTATTGGCTATTTTGCTGGGGTTAGATTTGATAGATTTATACCTATTAGTGTTTCGGCGATATATAAACGATTAAAAATAGTCGAACGAGGAAGATGCTGGATTTTGTATCTTTCTATATTTTTCAATTTAACTCCGTCTAAATATCACCGTTTTATTGGTTTAATTTTAATTGGTGTAATTTAAAAATCTAAAAATAATAATACTGATGAACAGCGATAATAATTCCGAACAGTGCGGATACATTGATAGTGTTCACCCAATATTAGCGGGAGATATTTATAATAGCTTATCAGATCTTTATCTTGATAACAAGCCATCAATCAATCAATCATTTTTTGAATGAAATTGTATGTTATTACGAACATAGTATTTTCGAATCCATAGGTTTATGTAAAGTGTCGTATTTCAACGTTGCATTCGTTATTTCATGAGGGAATCGCAGTTGAAAATTGCCAAGTGTTGGCATGTTGGTGCTCGTGACTGTACGTAATATTTTTTTTTTAAAGAAACGATGCTTTTAATATTTTGCATTTAGTTATGTTATTTATACATAGATATATATCTAACTTGGTTTACTTGTGCAATATGTAGCTTACGAAATTACTTTTTATTGTTTTCTTTTTTGTCCATGTGGTGTTTACCTTTAAGTAATTGTTGCACTGTGTAGAGTTTAAACGCATGTTTTATATTTGTTTGTAAATTAGTGTAAACAATTGTTGGTAGACCTCATAAAATAAATAAATAAATAAATCAAAAGTCATTTATTCAAACTGGGCTGAGAATCAGCACTTTTTGAACGTCAAAATTATATAAGACAGTCCGGAGTCCCCCAAAACTCCCGCCCTTCTCCACTTCGTAGTGCTTTAGCTGGGAAGAAGAAGTGGCGCAGCAAACTCCCCAGCAGCACAGCTGTATGTTCAGTTAGAAGAACTGTATTCTATACAGTAGTAAGTCATTAACATTACGAAACACTAAACATTTACTTACTTAAATTATTTGCCATATGTCAACTAGCACACGCCAATATACCTAACAGTTAACAGACATTGAAAACTAACTAAAAACATAAATAAGTTAAAAAAAACGTAAGCAGAACTTAATACCTAAATAAAAGCCTCCCGGCATAAAGGGCGTGCCCGCTTACTTATGCAATGATGCATTGTGCTTATAGAAACATACATGTTCAATGTCACAAATGATAAACTACGACCTTCGAAGTAAAATAAATAAACAGTTAATTACTAATGACAATAACAAAACCATGGTCAGCTAGATGACCTGTCACCGCAAGCAGCACCCGTTCACGAGGATAACGCAAAGATCAGCCCCTTTAGCAGCGCAAAGATCAGCGCAGATTACCCCCTCGCCTTATTTGAGGGAAGGAGGCAACCCGACCCCCGATTCTACCGCAAGCAGTGACATCTAAGGGAGCATGAAAAACTTGCTGCCGCTTGATCAAAAGAATAATATGATTAATTGTCGAGGTCGCTAGCTAACCACATATTGCAATACAACTCATTAAAAAAAAAACAATGAAATGAGTAAAATATGTCAATAATAAATGAAAATAATATTAAACTAAATTGACTAAAATAGTCAAATAAAATAACAATTATAGAAACTCATATAGCTAACTAGTCAGTAGGTAAGCTAACTCTGGAGAAAGAACATAAACATTGTCTTATGTTAATCACAGCGACCAACTATTCTTATCGTTTAAGTAATCGTTGAATCTTTACAATTGCCTAATTCACCAAATAGTTTGCCATCAAACCCTATTTGTATACGTGATAAAACCTTATCTATGTCAAATCAAACTGAGACCTCTAAACCAACAGAACCAGTTGCAATTTACAACGACCTCATAGAGATTAACAATATAAGTGATAATGATGAAAATAGAGTTTATTTAAATCTACCTGAAGCGAATCAAATTGACAATGTAGAATATATTATTAACCCACAAAATATGTTGGTACCAAGTACTAGTTTTGCTTATGAAAATTCCTATTCTAATGATAATAATGCTAATATTAATATAATAACGGACTGCCTTACAAATATGGCTACAGATCAAACAAAAGAAACAGACATTGCATTGAACAGGAAAGTAATATTGAATCTAGAAAGAGGACAAAAAGCACAGATGCACGGGCAATACTTTTATTTTATAAACAATTGTTTTTTATAAGAAATTACGGCAATGTAAGGAATTAGGTAGGCCCTCGCGTATGCAACGTGAAGTGCTTTTATAAGTTTACTCAAGCAGTTCGTTCTGAGCTATCTCAATATTATTATAATATAGGAGACAAAGGGCAAACTGATTATATTGTCTTAGATACTATAAATTATTGTTCATTTAGAACACGTTAATCCAAATCGGTCCGACCAGACTCTGAGCTCAAAAGTGCCTATAACCAATATTACCAGTGTCAAGTATATTGTACAAAGATTTAAAAAGTCTTTAAGACACAAATGCAATTTCGTTGCATTGTTTTTATAGGAGTCTGGTGGCTGAAAACGATACCCGTCACTTATTACCGAGCAATAATTTAGAATAATACACTAAACCATGTATGCATGTTCTTGTAGTATAAGAAAAACTCTGATTTTAATGGTTTTGTGTAGCATATTATTTGTAAAGTCGATAATTATGTTTGTTTTCAAGGCCTAAACATAAAGAATACCAATTAGGCGTTTTACTTATTGTACATACTTAAACTTGTACGACAACAGTTTTTAATTTATACATTTGATAACTCTGATTTAAAGGTTTGAACTAATATTGGTAGGTATCAGAATCAGAATCAGATCTTTATTTGCATAGAATGTAGGTACAGGTATAAGATGTACTTAAATTAATTAGATCGGCTACAGTCTACCATACGGCGCGCAAATTATTACAAAAATTAAAATATTATTAAAATCAAAACAATGTCAACAAAAAACAAAAACAGACATTAAAGCGAAGTTAAACTTTAGGCGTACAAATTATTACGCAAATTAAAATATTAATAAAATCAAAATAATGTCAATAAAACAAAAACGGAAATTAAAGTGAAGTCAATTAATAATATTACAGTCAGGTACATAAATAAGTCTTACATGGTCAAATTTTCAATTAAAATCAATCATAACCTGGATAAATTCATATCATTTAGAAATTCTTTCACTGAGTAATAGCATTTGCTTAAAAGTAGTGCAGTTACCTTAGATTTAAAAACGATTACCGAACAATCCTTAAAACCATGAGGTATTTTATTATAAATGACAGGCCCCATTGTCATAATACTTTTCCTTAACAATGCTGTTTTATAATTACCCGAATGTAGCAAGTTCTTGTATTGGGATCTCAAGGGGCCATTGCGTGTTCTTATATTGGCCAGTGACGGAAATACGTTTAAATTGGTTTTTACAAAAATTGCCACTTCCAATATGTACAAACATGGAAAAGTCAGTATCCTCAGAGACCGAAACATAGGTTCACAGCTGTCTGTACTTTTAAGGTTTGACATAGATCTTATACACCGTTTCTGGGCCTTAAAAATCTCCTCCCTCTCACTACAGTTACCCCAAAATATAATTCCAAATCTTAACACTGACGCAACCAACCCATGATAAGCTAGTAGAAGTGTATCATTGCTAACTTTGTGTGATAGGTTATACAGTACGTAGGCTGATTTATTTAACTTCTTACATACGTCCTCGGCATGCGGTTTCCAAGTCAAATTATTGTCAATCAGGATGCCTAGAAATTTCGCTACACAAGTTGTATCCACTTTTTGACCATTCAAACTAACATTTATATCATCAGCGTGTATCCTTTGGTAGAAGTGCATTACTTTTGTCTTTTTTAGATTTATTATTAAGTTATTTGTATCAAGCCAATGTATAAATTGCTTCTAATGTGTTATTAATTTCCCTTTCATAATTCTCTTTATTAGTACACTTAATTATCACTGTACTATCGTCTGCAAATAGTACCATGGGTTGTCGCGTTTGACGTGGCAAGTGACCTACTCAAGTTTTAACAACAAGTTAAGTACTTATTATTATTTAAATGAATAACAATTATGACAATAATTAATTAATTTCCAACAGTTTTCTTGAAAGCTTTTAGTTAGAATTACTATTTTGATTTAGTATCTATTATAAAAGAAATCATAAAAAAAAAATGTTTTTAATATCTTTAGTACATACCTATAATTATGATTATATATAAAAATGAAAATTGATGTATTTGTTACAATAGTTTATTTAATTATTCTTTTGTATGTTTACTAATTGGTATAATAGGTAAACAATTTTACGATGTTTTTTTTATGCCAGCTTTTGAGGTTTTCCCAAGATTCCGAGTTGAACTTATCAGTAAGATTATAATTTACCGTATTTATTTTAAATATTATAACAGGATCTTGCTATGTTTAATATTTTATTACAGTGCAATTTTCTAAGAACCTGTTTCATTACACCGCTGAAATATGTTTTACCTAAAAACTTGATATTCCTTAAAAACCCCTGTAAAAAGCCTGTATTCAGGCTAAGCATTATATTTACTTTGTAAAGCATTATATTTTTTTTAATTATTGTGAATGTGAAGATTATGTGGTTTATTTTTTTTTTTTTTTTTCTTAGTTAGTTTCACGATCTGGCAGCTTGAGTAATTTATGCGGCCTACCCAAATGTCCTTTCTTTGGTATTGTTCGTCGAATCGTTGTGCTCCTTAAGTTCTCAGTTGAGCGGCAAGATTACTGACAAATGCCACCTGTCCTCTTTAATGGTACGATCGTTCCTTTTAGCACTGACGTAAAGAACCTAGGCTTGCACATTGATAGTACCCTGAACTGGCGTACTCAAGTCGCTAGGGTAAGCCAGAAGGTTACCGGCACGCTGCGGGCTCTGTACAGACTGAAAAATTTATTACCATCAAGTACGAAGACAATGCTTGTGCAATCCTTAATTTTCCCTATCATCGACTATGGTGATGTGTGCTACTATGACCTGAATGCAGATCTCCTCGACAAACTTGACCGTCTTCTGAATAACTGCATTCGATTCGTTTTTAATCTGCGTAAATATGATCACGTCTCTGCGCATCGGTCGCTTCTAAAGTGGTTGCCCATACGCCAGCGCAGAGAGCAAAGGGCGCTGACTACCTTGTTTTCATTTCTTGATTCTCCCTCTTCCCCTGGTTATCTAGCCCCCCACTTTCACTACATTTGCGCCAACCACAATAGAAATCTATGTTCTTCACACAATCGTCTTCTTCAATGTCCCACTCACCGCACAGACTTCATTCACTCTTCCTTCTTTGTTCAATCTATCTCTCTGTGGAATGCACTCCCCCAGGAAATCAGGATGGCAACCAACCGATTATCCTTTAAAACTAAAGTTCGCGAGCACATTCGTAAGAAGCTAGCGGTATCATCACAGCGGTAATGTTTTCTCATTGTTTGTCCAATTTGTTTTTAACATACTCGTGTATTTATGTACATTTATTTGTGCTTATATTTATATATAATTAGTTATATGTATTATATGTAAAAAAAAAAAAAAATGTATATTAAAAAATGTCGCAGGAAAGGAGGTTATGTCATTGGGTGGAATAAGCACGTAGCGGGCCTTCATCGGGAGGCGCGGCTTAGATTTCAATTGTGGGATTTAGCTGGGCGACCAGTTAATGGTCGAATCTTTGATGAGATGTCGGAGGCGAGGAAACATTTTAAGTCTAAATTGAAATGGTGTCAGGATAGACAAGAGAAATTTAAAATGGACATCCTTGCATCCGACCACTCATCTAAGGATTTTAAAAGTTTTTGGAAGCATACAAACAAAATGAACGTCAGGCCATGCTTCCCGATGAGTGTTGATGGTTCGGCTGACCACAGTGACATTGCCGAGGCCTTTAGAGAGCACTTTATTGTGCGGTCGCCCTTAGGTCCCTCGTCCGATGAGGTGAGCGGTGGTGGGCCCGCTGTGACGGGGCAGAATGTTAAGATACCTGCGAAGAGTGTGGCTAAAATTATTACACAAATGCAGCGTGGGAAATCGCCTGGTCACGATGGGCTCAGCATCGAGCATTATAAATATGCGGGGGTTCATTTGCCGCGAGTACTGTCTATGTTTTTCAGCCTGTGCATAGGTCACTCGTATTTGCCGGAGCCGCTAATGCGGACCATAGTCGTTCCTATAGTGAAAAATAAGACGGGTGATACGTCTGACATTAATAACTACCGACCCATCTCACTGGCCACCACAGTTGCCAAGGTACTCGACAGTTTGCTGAATAGTCGCCTCACAACACAAGTTAAGTTGCACGATGCCCAGTTTGGGTTCAAAGCAGGAGTGTCAACAGAGAGCGCTATTCTGAGTCTGAAGCGAACTGTCATGTACTACACAGCGAGGAAGACGCCGGTACTTTCGTGTTTCCTCGACTTGTCGAAAGCATTTGATCTGGTTGCATATGACGTACTGTGGGACAAGTTGAGGGACGCGGGGGTGTCGGCGGAATACACCTCCCTTCTCAAGTATTGGTACTCTAACCAAAAAAACCGGGTGAGGTGGGTGGGTACTCTGTCGGACGAGTACAGGCTGGAATGCGGAGTCAGACAAGGGGGGTTAAGCTCGCCTCTGTTGTTTAACCTCTACATCAACCGGCTCATCGAGCGACTGAGCAGTATACATGTCGGCTGCCATATTGACGGAACCTGTGTCAACAATATAAGCTATGCAGACGATATGGTGCTTCTCAGTCCCTCGATGAGTGGGTTGAGGAAGTTGTTATCGACCTGCGAGGCCTATGCGGAGGAACATGGCTTAGTGTACAACTCGAAGAAGAGTGAGCTTCTTGTGTTTAAGGCACCTAAGCAGCAGTCGCGTAGTGTTCCGCGCTTAAGTCTCAACGGCGTAGCATTAAAAGTAGTTGATAGTTTTAAGTACCTTGGCCACATTGTGACGAGCGACTTAAGAGATGACGCAGACATAGAGAGGGAGCGCAGGGCGTTGTCTGTGAGGAGCAATATGCTTGCCCGCAGGTTCGCTCGTTGTACTACAGGCGTCAAGGTAACCCTGTTTAAGGCGTTCTGTCAATCCTTTTACACGAGTGGCCTGTGGGTGTCATACACGCGTCGAGCCTACAACGTCCTGCGTGTTCAATTTAATAATGCCTTTAGGATGCTGTTGGGACTGCCATGGCGCTGTAGCGCTTCGGGAATGTTCGCGGAGGCTCGCACAGATGGTTTCCATGCCATAATGCGAAAGAAAGCGGCCTCCTTATTACAGCGCCTGCATGATAGTGACAACAGCATTCTGAAGATGATCGCTGCCAGACCGGACTGTCCCTTTCAGGGCCACTGGGTTCGGACAGTCATAGGAATGAATACGTAATAATTGTTAATCGTGTAAACTAATAATACTAACCTACACTAAGCATCATTGTTACTAACAACAAAATACTAACAAAAATATGGACTTAGTCTGAAATAAAGTTTTATTTATTTATTTATTTATAGACTAAATAAGTTTATACGTGTCTATATATTATTTAAAATTATTTAACCTAAAATATCATTATAATTTGCACCTGCCACTGTTTGTCTCTGCATCACCCAAAGGTTGACTGGTAGAAAATGCCTATGGCATTAAGTCCGCCTCTGTACATTTGTATGCTTAAAGTGTTAAATAAATAAATAAATGCGTGCACTGACTGGACAGGTCTGCTCAATCTGTATGGTTTTCCTCAAAAGACCGTTTCAGACACCAATCTATACGGTCTTCACATGATCTGACCAAGATTATGTCTGGACTTTAAAAGAGACTGTGAGCTCTGAGTTTGTTTCGGCCTTTCTTCTCAGAGTAGTCAGATAGGAAACGCCGACCTCATCTAGTTTTTAAAATATGATTGACGAGTAAAAGTGTTTGTACAAACCTATTTACAGAAATAAAATCATTTATTATTTAATAAAAAAAGAACATAGAAAGCTTATTTCACAGGCCGTATTTTAAAACACCATCAAACTCTCTTCTAATCTAGTTAAATTTGTCCATAACGAAGAGTACAATGACCCCCTAAGTGGTTGATGGTGTTTAAAATTTTATTACACCGTGTATAACAAAAGATCATAGGATCAAAAACAAAATAGACATATCTAATAAAAAAGTTTTTTTGCTCCGTTAAAAAGTTTGTATATTCATCTTATGCCTTTATTGGCCTGGGTGTGCGGTGCGATATGTGAACATTTAAATACAACACGCACCTCGACCATTATTCACAATCTTCGAAACTATCCTAAACCAACAAGAAACACAATCTACCAAAAATAACGGAATGTTGCAAATGTACAAAACTACCTGCTCGTTTGGTCCTCTATCTATTTGCCGCACGTAACCGCAATTAGAACTTCGTTTTGCAGGTGGAGCGCCTTCAAGACCAACTAACGAATGATTACATCGCTCTCAGCGGGTTGGGTTTCTTCTATCTAAACAAAAATATTTTGTTACAGGTTGTACTCATTTTGTTCTAGATTTAGCTATAAGCGAATTTGCACCTAAAGATTGTACTACTAAAGTTGAGAATAACATGAATTTCGTCGATATTTAAAGCTTTTGTTTTTGATTCTGTATTGGAGGAATTTGGACTGTGTGATGTGGGGTAAAGGTTGGGAATTGATAAAGCGTAGTTTATAGTAGAACATTAGATGTTAGATCCTAAGTCTAGGCTTTGATAAATGTGTGAATTTTGTCGGTTCGTTGATTTATGTTAACGGGTTTATACCGTTATTAGTATCGAGCCGGAGTACAAAATGTATAGCTAATTGTTAGTGGTCAGCTACTAAGTTCTGAACGTATTAGGTACTCGTAATATTTTTTTTATAATATTACAAAAAAAGTTGGTAAGGATAGAAATAACCTTAATTACGATTATGCGATCAATTTGGATTATAAGCACGGTAATAGATATACATATTTCTTGTTATTCGTAACTGATTACAGAACAGTTAAGTACGAAGGAAAATTGTTTACTCTTCACAAATTAGACGCACATTATAAAATAAATGTATAGGTAGGTACCAATATTAGAAAGAGGTAAGATTTTTAAGTTTTTATGTAAGGGGAACGACTGCTCCGATTCACAAAATTCTTTCACTTCTGGGAAGCTATAGTATTGCGGAGTGTCATATGATATAATATTTTATGTTAAAACAAGAAATTTCACGCCGACGATGTCTCGTGCAGATGTTTGTATAGAATAATGCAAAGTAGCCAAAAGAAACAGCAACAGCTTTGTCTTGTGACAAAACATTTGTTCCAGTAGGTTTTAGGAAACTGAGACTGTTTTGTTGCAACCTGTTTTCCTATGGTCTGACTATAGTATTTCTTTAAGTACTCAGTTCAGAGCACAGCTTCATAATATGAGCTTAACTATGGTAAGAAATTAAAATATGACATGAATGTCTAATTAAATTTATATTTGCAGATGGCCGCTGCGATCATAACCTACGAGCTTGTTCTCATTCAGTTTGACGAGCAAGGGAGCGATGATGTTCAGTTAAACATAACGGCTAATATTTAAATAAGTACCTACGATTTTTTCTTTTGTTTTTTATTTAGAGAGGGCAGTGAGCGCAGGGCTCTGTCAGTCCGCTGCAACATGCTCGCCCGTAGATTCGCCCGCTGTACGGATCAAGTCAAGATCACGCTATTTAAAGCGTATTGTCTGGGTCTGTTCACGGGTGGTCTATGGATTAGTTATACCAAAAATTCCCTGGACACTCTGCGCGTCCAATACAATAACATTTTCAGAATGATGTTGGCGCTTCCTCGTTTCTGCAGTGCCTCCGAGATTTTTTCGCGCAGGCTCATACCGAACATTTTCATGCCGACATACAGAAAAAGTTTCACTTATGAGGAGGTTACGGGGGAGTCACAGCAGCATCCTGAAAACTATAGCTGAAGATGTACGTGCACCTGTGTTGAGGCATTTCGTTCGTCTGATGATTTTTAGGGAGGTATATCTCCCTAATAGTTATCTTGACGGGGCGGGGTGTCTCATTACAGGGACATTTGTGTAAAGAATTAGTTATGTATGATGCGTGTTGTCCTTTGTAATTGTATAATAGTTTCTAAGTTTTTGTATAACCTTTAGATCAAGTTGTCCCAAAATAAATAATTTAAAATTTTGAATTTGTATTTGTTAAGTCTCTTTCAGGTGTATTTAATGAACTTAATGTTTTTAGATACCTAGTGGTTGGAAATCTATAAATGCAATCACGTCAATATACGCCTCTCGTTTTTCAGTGGTTTTTTCTTAGATCGGGTACAGAAGTAGTAATGATTATGCGCTTTTATCATTTTTTATTAACGTAACGATATTATCGTGGACGGCCACGGCTTCACGATATCATAGGGAAGTAATATGTATGGACATGTATCAAACTCAACTCAACTCAAACTCAGAGCATTTATTTGAAATAAACCAATTACAGGCACTTTTGAATTGTCAAGTGGTCGGTCAGTCAGAAAGATGAAGCTAGTTGCCCATTCCAAAGCGTAGTAGGTACCTATGGAGAACACGTATGGAGACGTTTTAAAATGTCCGTACATGACAACGTTATAACGTGCACGTATTGCCATACATTTTATGGACGTGGACGTCCACGATAATAATCATCGTCACGTTATTTATTTATAAATTATAAAAGCGCACATTCGAATGAACTGAGCATGACGTCATGCATTTCATATGATTAATAAGTACTACCAATTACCAACCACCAATCAATTAGTTGTCTACCAGATGGCAAAAATTTATCAATCAAAGTCGTCGAAGTCAAAGTCAAAAAAAAAACATGCATAAATAAAAGATTTGATTTTGACGTTGATATTATTATTATTGCAATATCAGAATCAATTGCATGCAAGTATGATGAATATGTAAATAGTTACCAATCTCCATATTAGACCTGTGTAAATATTAGAAAGATAAAATCAACGGTAAAAATTATAATAATTGTGTCTGTACAAATTGTGATATAAAATAACATGTCATTTTTACTAGATTGATTCTAAATAGCATTTTATGTTAGAAACAAAACACGGTACACTTCATGCATACAATATTTACCTCTATTCTGAAAGCAGCAAAGGCTGAAATGGCATGTATAGTTATACAGTAGAAAGTTTTGTTAGAAATTTCAATAATTGTGCCTGACATGCGATTCAGATATGTAAAACAATAATTTTCATAATAAATGCGGGCTCTTTGGGACCAAGTAAAATGTTTTATTGGTACTACTTAGTATCGTAAAGGTGAAAATCCAATGGCTCAGTGTCTCAATAATGCATATAGGGACCAAACGTTGAGTGAAGCACTAGTTTCAACTGAAGATATTTGTTTTGCTGTAAGTAGTTCATGTTTTTTTCTTACTATGCACCTACGTGTTCCTTAAGACTTGTCTGGCAATTCCAGACTAAGCTATATATTCCTTTCTATTTCTGCAATAACAAATGACAGACAATCAGCAACATCAATCTGAAAATTAGGGAAAGTATACCCAATTGGACCACCAGACAAATCAAATCATCAAATTTGACACTGAAAGACATGTAACTGACTATAATTTTACTAAATGACATCACTTTAATTTCTGTTTTATATTGTTGACATTGTTTTGCTTGTATTTTTAATTTAATTTATGTAATCATTTGCGGCGTGCAAATGATTACGTAATGGGAGACTGAAGCCGAGCTCATTCATTTATGTACAACATCATATATCTATACCTACATTCATAGCAAATAAAAATTGTATTCTGATTCTGAGACTGATCTCCTGGATTCAGTTATAATTTATCATACATATACAATTTTATTAGAGGTAATGGTTGACGGCAAAAGGCTCGCCCCCTATTACATGGTACTTGAAGATAACTGGAAAAATTAGTGTGTACTACAGGTAACAGCTCTGCCTAAACCATCGGGGATTACTGGCGTGATGTTATATTATGTCATAGACAATAAGAAAACTTAAAAAAAATTACCTATTTTGAATTAGAGATTGATAAATTTCATCTCCATTGCTCTCAAAGCGGTGAAAGAACATATAGGGCGTGAGGTGGTGTGAGGCAATAATACTCCAGGCCCTGCAGTCTCGACATAGTTAGCAATCGTTTTCGGTTGCTAAGTCCTAACAATCCAGATGTAAATGTTGATGTAAATGTTTGGTAGTCTCGACACTCAAATTTATCGGTTGTTACCTACCGGTACCTACCTAAAATACCAGTAACAACCGATAAATTTGAGTGTGGAGACCACCAAAAATCATTACATCTGGATTGTTAGGACTTAGCAACCGAAAACGATTGCTAACTATGTCGAGACTGCAGGGCCAGATGTACGACGATAGTTTAATTAACAATAAACGAGGAATATCATGCAGGCATGCTCTTTACAAAATATGTACATGTCTTATTACTAAACTTAGGGTTACAAGTAGTGATCTGCTTACGACATTAATCGACCGATAGGAAATCCAATTGGAATACTCGGTATGAGATGTAGTTCCTAAAGAAATCCGCGCGGTGGCGCGCAGGTCGCCGTCGTGTTATTGGCTGGTCGTGGAGACCGTGTCGACGGCTCAGCGTGGCGATGTTGCACTGCATATAAATATTACAGCCCGGCGCTGAGACCTAGTGCTGGTTAATATATCATATAGCAAAATAAAGCACCGTGCTTAATACACATAACATAAAGCAAATGCTATCGTGGCTCTCACAAGTTCCTATGTGCTTCTTGCTTTTACATCGCACTCTCTGTATCTGTCCGTCACGCGAAACGCAATATGCAATGAATTAAAATTAAGCAGGGGGCCGCCGGCCGGGCGGGGCGGACAGTCGTCGCTTGCTAGGAATAGTAACTTCGGTTCCTTGCGAACGAATATTTTACAAGTCGGGGTATGTCATTAGTGATCGAAGAACACAGTTGTCTACTACAAGAGTAGCACAGTAAAGGTTTCTGTATGTAAATAAAAATTGAACGTAAATAGTGTATAAAAAAGAAAAAAATATCAATATGTACATAGTTGATTTTTCTACATACAATCAATAAACTTCTAAATACGCCCATAATTGTTATAATTACTAACTTATTTTATTTCATAATAACATTTATTCAATTAGAGACAGTCCTAAGCCTGGAAAGTATGAAGGGAAGTTAATTGTATTTTTAACGGTTCTGTTTTATCGTAATTCATAAACGCGATGTAATATTCTTATAAAACATGCTGTCAGTCACCGCGCTTGCTTTATTCGCGCCCGCCCGTTTTGTTTTGCCGTAACAAGTCAAGTACCTTCGCGAATAAAAAAGCATATAAAAAGCATGCTTAAAATATAAAGCATTAAGCAAGTGATTGCCATATAGCAACAATAAACACTACTACCGAGACCCTAGTGTTCTGCGTACAGCGGCGGCGAAAGGATGAATGTTGATATATTACAGCTACAAGCACATCATGAGGAAACTGGCATGTCCCAAAATAAAAATAAAACTAAACAAAAAAAAACATGTGACATCTACCAACGGCCCACTCTCTCTCACAGAGAGGAGGCCTCTGTCCCAGCAGTGGGAACATTATAGGCTGACTATGCTTAAGCTAACCCTGCAGTTATTTCTTTCGTAATTACTTTCGCAGTTAATTATTATTGGAGTATTTTAGAAAGGGTTCCAATTCAGTAAAGCGTAGTCTTTATGTGCTGAACTCGTTAACTACTAAAAAATTTACTACCGTTTCCCCAGCATGCATTTTTACGGCTTCGTACTCAATAAAATTCAAATTAAAAACTTAATTTTCAGCTTCACAAAGCTAAATGTTAAAGGAATAAGAAGTGACGACAGTGAAGAATATACCTAATATGAAAGGGAAAGTTACGAAACTAAACGAGAAGAAATATGATGTAAGACCATTCATTTATTTTTATTCCAACTGGTCCTAGGGTATGAATTGATCTGATACCTTTTTTTTTGATGTTGGTAAAACATCAAATAACTTCTCCCGCTCTGGGTGGAGCGGGAGGGCGTGTCAGACTCTTACTGACTAAAACCCACCCGTGTACCTTCAGTTGCCTGTGCCAGGGGCCACGGTAACCCATTCGGACTTTCCCGCAACCCTGGCAGGCATCGGCCCTAGCGGACCCCGTCGTTGGTGTTAATATCTCTTTGAGGCGCGCGTGGAATATAACGCGCCGTCGACCCGGGCCTGGTCCTTATCAGACCAAATCGGATCAGATCTCGCCGTAGGGCTTCCGTATTTATAAGAATGTTCGCAGTCTCAATCGCCAAAAATAACTTTAATTTACCTAAATTGTATACAAGTTTTTGATATTGATTGGCGCTGAGATGAGATTTCGACGAGATTTCGCAAGTTTTTAATTACGAGAATTGGCTTTTCGTACTACTAATATATGGAACCTCAGTTCTAGAGTTTTTGGATAATGATCTGAAAGGAGACTGGGTGAATTTGTATGGGAAGTGGTCCATGGACCAATAGCGATACGGTTTTGACATTTGTGTAGGGATACTTCTTCGACATATACCCTTCTGCAAAGGATTTTGATTGATATGCTTGGCATCAGAATCGGACCCGGTTTAAAAAAAAATACTTTTGGAATTTACCTTAGCCGTTGTAGGTACAGAAAAGCATTCGTAGCGGACTGTCCGTAACTTTTTGAGTGATTGCTAACTGCTTTCACAGATTTTGTAAAAATGGTACAGTCAGCTAAAAAAATACCATTGCCAAAAAAATGCAAATGCAAATGGTGCCAATTAATGCAGTTTCATAAACCTTACCCATAAATGTGTTTCGAAAGAAATTATCGTGCATACAGTTCAAAAAGTAGTTTCAATAAACACTTTTAATTGTTTTAAAGTTACTGACTGCTATGACCAACTCATAGACGCAATCTAAAACCCCTTAATTCGCCATTGCCTCAAAATAAATTAGATTGCAAAAAAAAAACATTTTAACAATAAGATTACTTTTTTTATATGTAAGAGCAGACGTTTGAAATAGTCATGGATTATTTATTAATCACTAATTTACAAAGAATAGTTTTTGAAAAAAAAAAATGCCATTTGTGACATTTCTAGTTCCCCAAACTCGTTTGATCCTTTTAAATTTTTTGATCCTTAAGTGAAACAGGATCATTGGCATAAAAAAAGTGTTTTGTAAAATGCCCGTTTTCTGGCTGACTGTATTTTTTTTTCAAAATCTGTAGTCATAATGATTAAAAAAGTGAAAAACAGATAATGGTTAAGCGACCTGCCTTTAGGACCCATCCAAATGTTCACCCAGTAAATATTCTAAAAATGCATTTTTCTCAAAATTCCGGGTCTTATTTTGATGCCACTTTACACAAAGGTAAAGATGAGATATCCTAACACAAATATCACAACCATATCGCTATTGCTCTATAGACCACTTTCGCCCAGTCTCCTTCGATCCTTTCATCTTCACCAAAATAAACACAACTAGGATTAGGTACTATTTCCCATCGATTAGGTACTTACCATCATGATTTTTTTTTAAATGTAATTGGCCAATTGCCGTTTTGTGTTAAAGTAAAACAAAAAAACCACGAATAAAAATAAAGCAAATAGCAAAAAGTAACAAGCGTTTTTAAAGGTTTACGTAATCTTCTTTTTTCAGGATTTCCTTCCAATACTAAACAGCGTCTTCTATAAGGCCCGGTACTTCGGCATCTCAGGCTTTGGTCTGACCCTGGCTTTCGCCTGGTGTCTGATACTGTTTGTGATGCTGGTGGTCACAGAATGCGTTGCTATCTGGCGGATTATCACGCTGCTCCAGGAATGGCTTATGAAATCGTCTGACAGTAAGTTTAATTAATTAAGAACCTTTGGTAATCAGATTTTGTTATTTTCTATGATCAAACAAAATAAGTACAGATAATAAATGCAAATAATATTTTTTTGTTTTTATTAAACAGGTTTGTATGATGATAAATGTCTAACTTTAATTTTAACAGTATCATCATTAATTTTAAATTCTGTAGCACAGCCATTGACCACGTATTACCTAGACTACATATTAGCTAAATTATTTTATAACTTAGAATGTTATTTTATTTTTATTTAAAGGACAACAAACAGCAGTATATTAAATATTACACATGATTGGAGTACTAAACTAATAACACTTAACAACTTAGGTAACACTTAATAACTAATAGAATTAACAAATACACTACTCACGACGATATCCACAAATTACCATATAAAATAATTAGCATAGGTAATGCTATTAATAACAAAACAATAAGGGCAAACTTAAAGATACTCATAACAAAGTTAACATTATTACTCGGTTTGTTTTTAAAATGTATCTCGGAGAGCATAAAATAAAGTGAAAAAAAAAATCTCATAATATCTGCATCAGATAAAATCGGCATGTAAAAAACAAGTGAAAAAGGAAAAAATAAAGAAACAAAGAAGCACGAACTAAAGCTACATAAATACATGAGGTGTAGGAATCAAAATTAAGTAACAACAAAAGTTATGGCTGTTCCTTTAAAGTGGAAATAACTTGATTTTTGAACCTATTCTTGTTCAGTAATATAATATCAATTGATCCAAACTTTTTATTACAAGTGTCGACCAATCGGTGCAGCGGTGAGCGTGCGCCTGAGTTGGTATGACAGAAATTAGTGGCAAACAAACACCGTGAACGTACTTCTCTACTCTGTACTGTGCGAGGGACCAGGTAGCACAAACTTCTCACACAAAATTGTAATAACTTTTAAGCGGGTACACCGACTTAAATTAATTAATTTCTGGAATAAATAATACCTCAAGATATGGGTTCTGAATATTTTGCTAATTCCTTAAATCTCTTAAAAAGAGGTACACAATTTATTAAATTATTATGTGAGTTTTAAAATAATCCCCTATTTTACCCCCTTGGGGGTTGATTTTACAAAAACGCTGAAACAAATAATTTTTAATTTCTTACCAAAAGCATACATTAAATTTCCATACTTACCCCCAATTTAAGAAGTGTTAAGTTTCCCATAGACACTTTAATTGACAGGCAGCGTAGGGCGTTGTCTGTTGGCTCGCAGGTTTGTGCCTTGTTCTTCGCAGGTGAAGGTAACCCTGTTACGTACGTAGGTGTACTGCCAGACCTTCTACACGTGTAGCCTGTGGATCAACTTCACTCAGCGGGCGTACAACGCTCTACGTGTTCAGTACAACAATGCGTTTATGATTCTGTTGGGGCGGCCACGATTTTGTAGGGCGTTAGCGATGTTTACTGAGGCTAGAGACGATGATTGTTACGGTATAATTAGAAAAAGGAGTGCACCGCTCTTGCGCCGTGGCCGTGGCTGCTCGAACAGGCTCCTAGGTGTGCTGTCCGAGCGGTGGGACTCGCCCTTTTTGCGGAGGTGGTTGCAGCTGCATGCTAGCGCCTGAAATTATTATATAATGTAACATGTGTATTAATTTTTTATTTTGATTTTAATTTTGAATTTAATTTTGGTTTTAAATTTAAATTTTAAAAGTTTGCGATTCTTTTTTTGTACTATGACTTGTGACCTGTGATTTTATTTTATTTTATTTTTTACTGAGACTTGTAAATCTTACCTAAGGATATTTATATCTGAAATAAATTATTTGATTTGATATCCCAAGCATAGCCTAAGAGTCCAAAAGGAGCCTACGGGCATGTCCTTCCCCAGGATGCCATCTTTCTCCTTGCCAAATTTTATCGAATCCGTTCAGTGGTTAAGACGTGAAAAAGTTACATACAGACAGACAGAGATACTTTCGAAGCTATAATATTAAGTATGGATATCCTTTTTTCAGATAGTCTGATTGGTCGCCTCTCAGGAGCCATATTCTATGCTAACGCAGTAATGTCGCTGTTCTTGTCATCAAAATTCGTGCATTCTTGGAGAAATCTATCATCATACTGGTTGAACATGGAAACCAATACCTCACTCGACTTCCCACCTGATGTCAGAATAAAGAAGAGGACAGTTTTTATCACTGTGTTTGTTGCTAGTTTTGCTGTTGGTTAGTATCATTAGATTTAAGAATACGCTGATTGTTTTAATAAAAAAAAAACGTGTTCTTTGCTTTTCTAATTATTGGCTTGATAGAAATGGTCAGTAAAAGCTGCGTCTCGGTTGAAGGGTTTGGTGCAGACGTACGAATCATAGTGAAAAAAAAAACATTTATACTTACTTCGCCAAAAACAACTTTGCCGCAATTCAACCCACATTGTAGCGGTATCTACATCGCCACATACAAATTACGCATCACACTGACGTCACGCAAAATCCTGCATCGCGCCAGCAGAGTTTACCGCGCAACTAGCATATATACAACGTCCCGACATCCATTATCGGGGCAGTTGCCCACCGTACAAAACACCCGTCTGGTCGGAGGATCCTTCTTTTACCAGGAGGTATGAGCAAACTTCACACCCTGTTTCTCATACCTGTATAAGATAAAAGTAGTAGCAACGATAAAACATGGTGCAAAACTGTTTAACTACGTATGGAAGAGGGAAACGGCAGCTGCTATTTACCACCGGCCTGCCTGCCTAGTTCCTACCTACTTACCACACAACTACACAAAACAAAGTATCTTGAAAGATGTTCAGATTGATTTTTCCTTTCAGTTGAGCACGCACTGAGCATGGTAGCAGCAACTGGAATCGGTTTCCCTCCAGAAGAATTCTTTTACAGATACGTCACTCTTTCTCATGGATTCCTGCTAAGAACTCGTAAGTCAAATCAAAATATTTTATTTCACTTAAACCTACATGGGCACTTATGCAACGTTAGAAGCTAGGTGCACGGTTCCAATTGGTCGTCTCCTGAGGCGAGGAGCCGGCAAGAAACACCACGGTTGCTCTTTTAAAAATGAGTGGCGTTTACAATGTTTACAAATTACAGCGTCTAAAGGTATGGGAGGACAGTGTAGGCCTGTCAACAGGTACCTGGTACGTAAAAAGATAGAAAATGGTCTACAAATCTTAAGTTTACTAGTACGCCTACAATATTCTCACATTCACAAAATACAAAGAATTTTTATATAAGGTAAATAAAAAAAATAAAAGCCTATTTAAACCATATGACATGATTGCCATTACAACTACATATAACAAATCTGGATTATGTAAAAGAAGTATGTAAAAAAATTTTTTAAAAAAACATCGTTCTTTGGGAGCAGTTACTAGACATTTACATAGTGATGCCGTTAATGAGGTACCAGGGAAGCCACATGTACAGAAGGAATTATTGCCAGACCTCCTTGTCTTCAATGTAGTCTTTAATTTTATAATATGCATTTTTGATAAGTCTTAGCCATAATTATATTCTAAAGAACTTGCGCCCATATCAACAGTGACAAGACCTGTCTAGGATTTGTGGCAGCCTGTCAACGAAATTGGTTTCGATTAGTGATGCATGTCACTGATGTCAGTGTGACAGGCTTTATATGCTTTACTCTTGAAATCGCATTTTTCTTTCAATATAATTTATTTTGTTTTTCTATATAACTTTTCTTCTGGCAACTGCTAATTTATTATCCATTCATTAAGGGCTGATTTTTCAATAGTCGGATAACTTTTAACTGAAGAATAAATCTGACAGTTTGACATATTTTTCATACAAAAGCACCACAATATTTATTCTTCAGTTAAAAGTTATCGGACTATTGAAAAATCAGCCCTTAATCTGGCTCTTCTTAATCTGGGTCTGACTGTTTGTGTATGTGAGTTTAATTATGTGTAAAATGTTTACAAATTACACACAACACATTACACATTGTTATAGACACTCTATGCACCCTTTCTTGCCTACCAGTCGTCCTCCTTTTTGCATGCTCAGCACTCCTCATCCATAGCCTGTGATCCCATACATTTAGTCATCAGTCTCATACCAACATCCAAGCTAGACGGCTGTCTTACCTAAATAAATAGATTTTGTTTTTTAAAAACCGTTTTCCTTCGAGGCTCATAACATTTGGTGGCAGCGTAAAGGGATTCAATAAAGAGTCCCCGGTACGTCTCAAAAGTTCCTAAAATCAAATATCAACGCGCGTGTGTTTGTGTGCTTGTGTTATCAAGTGTAAGTGCCGACTCCACTTCTTAGGCATAACTTTGGATGCCAAGCTTCAATGGGGCCCCCATATAGATAAATTGTCAAAGAAGCTTAGCTCTGCAGCATACGCCGTTAGGAAAATTCGTGGTTTAACTGATTTAGAGACAGCCCGTTTAGTATACTTTAGTTATTTTCATAGTGTAATGTCGTACGGTATTCTGTTGTGGGGAAATGCCGCCGATATTCAGACGATTTTTGTTTTACAAAAAAGGGCAATTCGTTCAATTTATAAATTAAGTCCCAGACACTCCCTCAGAGACAAATTTAAAGGGATTAATATAATGACTGTGCCTTCTCAGTATATTTATGAAAATCTTTTGTATGCACATAAAAATATTAATCTGTTTAAAAAGTACAGTGATATCCATAATTTAAATACTAGGAACAAGCACAAATTTGTTGTTCCTACTACCAGGCTCAAGAAAATAGGTGGCTCGTTTAGATGCCAATGTATACGTTTTTATAATAAACTTCCTAGCCACATTCAAGCACTAAGCCTTAATAAATTCAAATCTTTTATAAAAAGGAAATTATGCCAGAATGCCTATTATACTGTCAAAGACTATATTGAGGACAAAAAGGCTTGGGATTGAGTTGCTCCAATAAAGCACAGGCAATGTTAATTTATTTTATTTCGCTAACTATTTCTACTTATAATCTTTGCTATAAGTATCTATACTTATTTACATATACAATGACACTAATATTTACTATTTAAAGTATTATATTATTTTAAATTCTTGTGAATGTGAGGACTATGTGTGTTTTTGTTGCAGTTTTAATCATGTTCTGGCAGTTTGAGTAGCTGATGCGGCCTACCCAAATGTCCTTTCTTTGGTATTGTTCGTCGAATCGTTGAGCTCCTTAAGTTCTGAGTTGAGCTGCACGGTTACTGACAAATGCGTGCACTGACTGGACAGGTCCACTCAATCTGTGTGGTTCTTTCCTCAAAAGACCATTTCAGACACAAATCTACATGGTCCTCAAAGATTATTATAATATTATTCTAATTATTGTGAATGTGAGAACTATGTCGGTCATTGATTTATTTATATTTATTTTTGTATTTTTCTCAACGTAATCATGATCTGGCAGTTTGAGTAATTTATGCGGCCTACTCAAATGTCCTTTCTTTGGTATTGTTCGTCGAATCGTTGAGCTCCTTGAGTCTAAGTTGAGCTGCACGATTACTGACAATTGCGTGCACTGACTGGACAGGTCCACTCAATCTGTGTGGTTCTTTCCTCAAAAGACCATTGCAGACACCGATCTACATAGCTTTCACATGACCTGACCAAGATTTTGTCTGGACTTTAAAAGAGACTGTGACCTCTGAGTTTGTTTCGGCCTTTCTTCTCAGAGTAGTCAGATAGGAAACGCCGACCCCATCTAGTTTAAAAAAAATATGATTGACGTGTAAAAGTGTTTGTTCAAACCTACTTACAGAAATAAAATCATTTATCATTTATCATTTATCCACTGTGTGAACTTTCATTATCACACCGAGTTCCGGCCCGGCCCAGGACATTCCAGCGTTCGTGACAAAGTTCCTGAAAGGCCCACCGCTGCGTATCACATATACTGCAGCTGGTCTCCATCAAGAACAGCGAGTTGCCCACTGTCACGCACGACTTTGTGCTGTGACCGGTGAATAATCTACCTAGCGACGCGACGACCTGAGGCTTATCTTCACGCAGACATTTCGTCGAAAGCAGCGCGACTTCCAAGAAATGATCGTCCTTATCGCGCTATCCGCATTCCAGTAAGTGACTTGGTCATTGCTATCGTCCGATTCTAACTATTGTATTACTTATTTTATTTTGTGTGTTATTTTAAACCATCTTATAAATTAGTAGAATTTTAGACGCGATCCCATTATAGTAATTTGTTAATCTTGTTCTTTTGTTAGTTTAATTATATTAAAATGACCGAGAGATCAAACAGTCCTAAGTTCGAAAGGCCTGAAGTCGTTCTTACTGACGTCGATGAGGAAGGCCAAGACCAGTATCTACCCCCTCCAGGACCTTCTACCAGGTCCCAATCAAAGAGGAAAGTGGCAGTAGTAAAACCAGAAGTCGAATTATCCACATTGCTTAAATTCATTAAGCCGTACGACGGCTCTCGTGAACAATTAAACTCATTTTTGGTAAACTGTAACAACGCATATGAATTAGCATCGGAATCCCAGAGGGATATCCTTTTCAAATATATCCTTTGCCAACTGGGGGGCAAGGCTGAAGCAGCCTGCTCCATCAAAGAGTTCACCAATTGGCAACAATTAAAGGAATTCCTCAAAACTCAGTTTAGTGAGAGGAAGCACTATGCGCACCTCCTAACAGACCTGCAAGATTGTAAACAACAACCGACGGAGCCGGTAAGTCAATATGCTCTAAGAATTGAAACATGTCTGTCTCAACTGCTAACGGAGATTTCGATATCTCACGGCCACAAAAGCAGAGAAATGATAGGCAGAACTGCGGCCATGGAGGAACTAGCCCTCCATCATTTCCAGATGGGGCTGTCATCCCGTCTTTCGAACTTCGTTAGGTGCAAATCAGCAAAATCCTTAAATGAAGCAATTAATATCGCAATCTCAGAGGAACGAATCCAACAAGCACTATCCAAACCAAGTCCAAGCCAGTCTAGCAACCAATATTCACGACAAGATAAGTCTGACACGTCAAGGTCAAATAATCAGTTCAACCGTCGTAACCAGAGCTTCTCCAATCAATCGAATCCAAGACCGAATTTCGGCTTCAATCGACCTAGTAACAATACGCTCAACAACAACAACAACAATCCCTCTATTCCGTTCTGTAGGTATTGTAAAAGCCCAGGACATACCCTGGAGCAATGTCGTAAAAGGGAATTTAATAACAATCGTTTCAGAAATTTTGATCGAAACCAACCAGGAACGTCTCAGCGTGTTCACTTTGTATCAGATGGGTCGTCGGAACCCATCAATGACGAATATCCTGCTGATCCAGTAGACGGTTACGATACCGTTGATGCTAATCCAAAAAACGAGTGATCGTCTCGTCCCAGTGTCGTGCGGGACCTTGCGATTCAAAAATCGACACCGCTAATTCACCCCGGGAATCCAACGCAATGCGTAGAAGAAATTCTACACCCAAACCCGAGTTACCACAGGCATCGCTACATGATTGCCCTACAAAATCCACTGTATCCGTGCAGCAACCTAGCAAGGTTGACCTGCCAAATCCTGCTAAATCCATAATATTCGAGATAATCAATAACCCCGCAAAGACGTTACTACCTCATGTCTTAGTGAAATCCTCTGTATCCGATATCCCACTATCATTACTAGTCGACTCAGGATCCTCTGTAAGTCTATTAAAACACTCATGCATTGAAAGTCATCCTAAACTTACCAAAGAAACCATCCAATTGAAAGGCATTGACCCGGCCGAAGAAACAATCCGCACCAGAGGTCACTTCCAACTGAAATTACAATTTCCCAAATTAAATATATCACATCCATTCCACGTGATAGATGCAATCCATTTACCATATGATGGAATAATCGGTTCTGACATGCTCAATGCTCATAACTGCAGCATTAATTATAGCACTAACCTTCTTTGCCTCGGTAAAACATCCGTAAAGTTACATTTTCATGATCCTGCTTACATTATCCCTCCTCGAACCGAGACCATCATTGAATGTTCGGTATCAAACCCTGAAATAAAAGAAGGATTAATCATTGATCAAAAACTTTCCGAAAACTTACTTGTTGCAAATTGTCTAGTAGTTGTCAAGAAAAACCACAGAATAAATATATCCGTGATTAATACGTCAGAGACACCTATTACCCTTAAATCCGATTTAAATCTCAAACTTAGTCCTTTTAATTCTTCTGAAGTCACAGAACAATGCTCCGTCCCAATAAACCATATAAATGTTTCAACAGATTGTCATAAACGTACTGAGGAAGTACTCAAACAATTACGTCTTTCACATCTAAATCACGAAGAAAGAGAGTCACTTCTTCAATTGTGTTCTGAGTTTTCTGACATTTTCCATCTCCCCGGAGAAAACCTAACCTTCACTAACGCCTTGAAACACGAAATCAAAACTACCACGGATGTCCCAATACACGTCAAATCCTATAGATTCCCTGAAATCCACAAAGCCGAAGTACGTAAACAAATCGACAAAATGCTCAAGCAAAATATCATAGAGCCCTCTGATTCTCCATGGTCGTCACCCATTTGGGTTGTCCCCAAGAAGCTGGACGCTTCCAACACGCAAAAATGGCGCGTAGTGATCGATTACCGAAGGTTGAACGACGTCACCATCGGCGACACCTATCCTATCCCACAGATTACCGAGATATTAGACCAACTCGGTAACAGTTCCTACTTCTCCACCTTAGACCTAGCATCTGGGTTCCATCAGATCAGGTTAAATGAAGCCGATAAACCTAAAACAGCCTTCACAGTCCCTGAAGGACTCTTCCAATTTACTCGGATGCCATTTGGGCTTAAAAACGCCCCTTCAACGTTTCAGAGACTTATGAACTCTGCCTTGTCAGGCCTCCAGGGCATCCGATGCTTTGTCTACCTGGATGATGTGGTCTCATACGGACACGATCTAAAATCCTGCATAAGCAATTTAAAAGCCATCTTTCAAAGAATCCGTAATTTCAATTTAAAACTACAACCCGACAAATGTGAGTTTTTAAGACGCGAAGTTTGCTATCTAGGCCACATAATTACTGAACAAGGTGTCAAGCCGAATCCTGAAAAGGTCAAAGCCGTAACTGCATTCCCAACTCCTGAAACCCCAAAGGATATCAAATCATTCCTTGGTCTTGTATCATACTATCGTCGCTTTATTCCCGATTTTTCTAAGGTTGCCAAAGCCCTTACTAACCTGCTGAAAAAAGACACGCCTTTCATATGGCAGAATCAACAGCAACTAGCTTTTGATACGCTGAAGCATAGGCTAACAACTGCGCCACTCCTTATCTATCCTGACTTTTCAAAACCATTTATCCTTACCTGTGACGCCTCAAACCATGCCATTGGTGCCGTCCTCTCCCAGGGTGCTGTTGGCAAGGACCAGCCAGTCGCTTTTGCCTCACGAACCCTCAACAAAAGCGAATGCAATTACAGCACTACTGAAAAGGAATTGCTGTCCATCCTATACGGTTGCAAAACATTCCGTCCCTACCTGTATGGACGTAAGTTTCTCATCATTACTGACCATCGACCCTTGAAGTGGTTGTTTAACCACAAGGATCCTAGCAGCAAACTCCAAAGATGGAGATTAAAATTAGAAGAATATGAATATGAGATAACCTACCGTAAAGGCAAATTAAATTCAGCCGCTGACGCACTTTCTAGATATCCAGTAAATCCTGTGATTCCTACTAACTCTTCGGACCAAACGAACAGCCCTGTCTCCCCTAGTCCGTCGCAAGGACAAAATCCAACCTATTCCCCCGCTGAAGGTGATGAACTCCCCTTCAGCCCCTTAACTCTCGAAGACCTGAATGTACAAATTCCCTCTCTAATCGAAGATGGTGATAGCATGCCCTGCATCGACCTCTTGGAAGATGATAATGAAATCAATATTCCATATAGCCCTGCTGAATCCACCAATCCAGGGGTATCTAATGCAATTCCATCTCCTAAAAATAACTTACCTCCACTGCAGCCCTCTGCTTCAAGTCCTGAAACAGAAAACTACTTACCTGCACAGAATTCAGAGCAACCTTCCAGCCCTAATCCTGAAATGCAACCGAACTTACCAACCCCAAACTCACCTGATCTTGAAAATCCTCCAACACCTGAAAACTTACCCTCTCGTAATCCATCTCGTCACGATACTCCTTCTCCATCAGCTGAGAACTTACCTGTGTCCGACGAAACCTATAGTAAATTCTTGAAGTCACCTGCGAAGTCACATGATACTCGAATCACAGAACATAATGAAACCCTCCTAAAGGGAACTCAGAAATTAATTATTATACCTACCTCGATAGATATGGACGACTCCATGCCTTATGCCCAAGAAATTATAAATAATTGTCCGGAACCTGAACGCGATGAATTCCTGAAATTAGATAGAACATTAAATACCTTTTTACCCCTTACAGTCGAGAACAAAACTTACCTGTTCCTATTCACGAAAGTGCATCACTTTGATGATTACTCGTACTCCGATATTTTTAAATCCCTAAAATATACACGCGACCAAATAATGATGTCATACCCCACAATAAATGAAATTAGTACATCCGACTTTAAAAATCCGTTTGATAGGCATTCCTTTGTGAAAATATATAATATGTTTAGTTATCTATTCGATGGAATAAATATACACATCCATATTTACCATGATTCTATCATATATCCATCACTGAGTGAAATCCCCAAAATCCTTAAAGAAAACCATGACATCCCTATCGCCGGACACTTAGGAGCTATTAGAATGTTAACCCGTATAAAGGAAAGGTTTTACTGGAAAAATCTACGTAGTGACATTGAAAACTATATAAAAAAATGCACATCGTGTCAAACAAACAAAGCCCTACGTAAAGTTAACAGAGCGCCCATGATAATAACATCCACTTCAACAAACCCATTCGAGAGATTGTCCATTGACATAGTAGGACCTTTACCCGAATCCGGCGCAGCCAAACTTAGGTACATCTTGACTATGCAAGACGACCTCACCAAGTTTTCGATAGCCTACCCTATTCGCAGTAATACTGCTGAGGAATCGTGTGAGTGCCTCCTTCATTTTATTTCACTATTTGGAATCCCAAAGCACATACTTACTGACCAAGGCACCAACTTCACCGCTGAGGTATTCAAGAGGACATGCGATTTCTTGAAAACCAAACAATTGTGGTCCGCCCCTTACCATCCGCAAACACAAGGTGCCTTAGAAAGGTCACATTCAACCTTAAAGGAATATCTAAAGTCGTATGTTAACGACGATCAAGATAATTGGCCCCGATATGTTTATACAGCGATGCTTGCATATAATACCGCCGTACATTCGACAACACATTATTCACCATTCGAATTATTATTTGGGTATAAGTCCCGTATACCAGACTCGGTGTATGACGACAGCTCTAACACCACGTATCCAGAATACGTAAAAATGCTTCAACATCGGTTGAAGCATACTAGAGATAAAGCCATAGAATTTATTCAGAGATCCAAAAATATTTCAAAAAGCTACTATGATTCCCGTACTCGTTCTGTTCAATACAAGGTAGGCCAGTACGTTATGCTAAAAAACCATTTGAGGATGCGTAAAGCTTTGTCCCCTATATGGAAAGGTCCGTACAAGGTTGTCAAGGTCCACGGGAACCATACATTGTCATTATTAATAAACAGACGCCATGTAAGACATCATTTCGACGAGGTCAAACATGTAGAAAGCCAAGACAACTAAAAAGGCATTTTCTATAATTAATATCATTCATAATAATTTTAATTAACATTATTTTTACTTATTACTCAATAGATAACAAAAAAAAAAATCCAAACAGAATGTTTCTTTTCATTACAGCATGTTGGCCCAAGGTCATCCGGAGTTCGTCCAAGAAATCAACTCCAGTCCTGGTATTTACTTTGATCCGATCGGTGAACTCAAAATTCGTGTAAGCCATTTAGACGTAATAACGCCTATCGATATATCATATATCGAACCCCATATAAAAAATATAAACTCTATTTTAGGCACATTACGCCTCACATGTACTCAAATTCAATTAGAAAGTACATACAATTTAGAATGCCATAATATTTTAGAACCATTAACAGTTAGATATCACGATTTAGTTTCCGAATACTCCGCTTTTTCTCATCTGGTGGAAAAAAGGTTTAAGAGAGGGGCATGGATAGGTGGTATTGGCTCTCTCGTCAAAACTATATTCGGGACCTTGGACGAAGATGATGGTATCAAATATGAAAACGCCATCCGGAATGTACACAACAACGAGAAAAGATTGGCATCGTTAATTGGAGAAAATGTCTTAGTCACATCTTCAGTTTTATCTCAATTTAATAAAACATTATATACCATAAAAATTAACGAGGCCAACCTAAACCAAGCTATCGACAATTTCTCTTTAAAACTAAAAAATATTACATTAATTTCTAATGATTTAACAATTAAAACAAATATTAATTCAATCTTGAACAGTTTAGAAGCTTCATTGTTAGCGTTATCGTTTCGTCTGGAAGACATAACAAACGCTATCATGATTAGTAACCAAAACATTTTGCACCCGGCCATATTGCCTCCCACGCAGCTCTACGATGAAATTGTCGATAACTACCGATACTTACCTGTAGATTTTAAGTTACCCGTAGACTTAGCATTAAGTAATATTCATATTTTATTAAATGTCTCTAGTATAGTATGTTATAGTTTAAGCGACAAGATTGTCTTTGTATTAAGAATACCTTTAATTTCTCCAAGAGAATTCAATTTGTACCATAACATAGCATTACCTACACCTCACAATAAACAAAAGCCGAATTCTTTTACTTATGTTATACCTAGCAATAGATATATAGCAATGACCAAGGACAGATCGGAATACTATAACCTTGACTCACTGAAGGAATGCATAGCGATAAGCCCACGCGAATACATCTGTGACGTCATGACCGTGTTCCCCGTTAGTGCGAATCCGAGTTGTGAAAGTGAGTTAATGACCAACGTGATAAAAGCTATGCCAGTGCAGTGTCAAACCGATTTCGTTCACGGAAACATCGATTTATGGACACCACTTTACGATAATAAATGGATCTATGTACAATCGCAAAATAATAAACTATATATTGAGTGTCCAAACCAAAAAATCCTAGAAATAAGTATTATTGGCACAGGAATACTTACGGTACCAAACAACTGTATCGCTTATTGTAAAAGTACCAAACTAATACCAAAATTTAATAATGTAAGGATTAACGCTACTGTAATACACCCCTATTTTAATATTATAAATCAATCTTGTTGTACTTTAGATAAGTTTAGAAAAGTAATAAGTAATGAGGCTCCTTTAAAACTACAAGATATTGATTTAGATGTCTTTACTTTGAAAACAAAATCAAAATTAAGATCTATATCTGATCAAACTGATAAAATTCTAAATCAACATCCGATGATTAAATACGAGACCCATTACTCAGTTACATTCATAATTATAATATGTATAATTTTAATCTTTTGTATTTCTAAAATGTTTTTATTCATTAAATCACGCAGTCGTCTAACTTACCTTTTCCCGAGATCCTCTCGTGCCAATCCGATAGACTTACCTGTAGAACAAACTCCAGCTCCCGAACCAGCTATTCCTTTGAAGGTCATTAAGCGCCGTCCTGATGCAGAAGATCTCCCATCTCCTAGTATTCACAGAAATGTGTAACACTTACTTACCTTCTTCCATTTCCTTCCTAAACATCGCTCATTCCACCCCGATGTTTAGTCTACCCCCGGGAGGTGTTATAGACACTCTATGCACCCTTTCTTGCCTACCAGTCGTCCTCCTTTTTGCATGCTCAGCACTCCTCATCCATAGCCTGTGATCCCATACATTTAGTCATCAGTCTCATACCAACATCCAAGCTAGACGGCTGTCTTACCTAAATAAATAGATTTTGTTTTTTAAAAACCGTTTTCCTTCGAGGCTCATAACAGCACCCACAATACATGACAAATTCCTAGTGTGGGAAAATTATATATACTTTATTGTACACTACAAAACAAACAAAATAGGACAGACAGGACATAATAATACGACATTTTGGGATACTGGGTTGGATCATTGTTCCAGTAAAGTTTAACACCTACTGGCGAAATGGGGGCCAGACACATGTGCCTTTTGATAAAACAGGAGTGAATTTATCAAGTTCTTAAACATTTCAGAGGACTATACCCTTTGGTATGCTATACCGATATTCATAGTCAGCAAAATAGCAACTGTTCTATGGAACTTCCAAGACCTGATCATCATTCTCATCAGCATGGGCCTGAGCTCCCGGTACCATAGACTCAACCTGTATGTGAGCCGCGTGGTTACCATTGAGAAACGATTCGAGGTCAAACAGAGGGTAGGTTTGTATTTTAACCTTTTAATTGGGTGTTGTTAATTATTATTTTTTTACTCACAAAAGTAACAATTGATTTGCTGTAAAAAATTTGTGCATACCATTTTATAATTTTGTTATACTTTTATTAGTAATATCTGTGTAAGCAATAACGATGTGCGCTTCAAAAGACGAAAATACGTTGCCTCTCTTTAAGTCGTAAAATGATTGTCGATAAGGACCATTTTAATACAAACGTTTTTTTTTGGAGTATTGTTTTCCATCAAAGTATTTCCGCCTTAGAAGTATTCTCTATTTTCAATTACCCACTTTGTTTCTCCTAACTAATAAAGCCCCAACTCCATCTATTCACTTATTAACTTGCGACGACGATAATTAACAGACACGCAGCTTCTCATTAACGTCTTAAACACGAAAACAATTGCGATCCTTTGTGTTTTATATTGTCAATACTCCTTCTGTCGTGAGTCCCCATTCAACAAAACAATATCATTGGTGTCGATTCCCTTGTTCACAAACTAAACCAAATTTAAGTTCAGTGCATCTTTTTCTTTCTATTTCATTAAGAAAAGGACAGAAGATAAATTTTAGTTTAGTCCTGTCAAATTAATCAGCGCCTGACACTACTCAATACAAGTTTAGACGTGATTAAAAAGTTGACTACTAAAATTACATCAAATTACGTCAGGTGCTGACTAATTTGACAGGACTAAACTAATAGTTATCGTCTGTCCTTTTCATAATGAAATAGAAAGAAAAAGATGCACTCAACTTAAATTTAGTTTAGTTTGCGAATAAGGGAATCGGCACCAATATGTAACTTGTTTGGGGAAAATGAATTAAGTGTATTTTGTAATAGAATTATGACTTTATGGTATCTGGCCGAAAATATAAACCTAACCTTAAGGAGTTTAAAAAAAAGTTCGACTTAGTAGAACCAGGTCTCTTTAAGTACCTAACACCTGTGTGAAAGTCGCTTTCTTATGCTAGGTCCGACACGACAGAAGAGTGATCAGGCAAGAGAAGAAAAGAGTACTCTTCTCTTCTCTTGCAGGTGCACTCGCACCGACGCAATGTCTGGGGGACTATTAATGCTAGGTACCAACGCAGTTACTTTAGTACCCGGCAACTCGATGACGATTTCAAAATATCACGTCCACACACAGATTTTGTCGCTAGCACTGCTTCCATGAAGCTCATTTTAACGCCTACTGGGTACTGTACTAGGTATACACGGTGTTGTTTTGCATCCTCGTCAAATTCGAGGAGGTAACTATGCTAATGATTCTCGGCACGAATCAATAATAAAATAAGTAGGTTATTTTTTGTATTTTTCGGAAATCGGCATGTGTAGGGCCCGTGTGATACCACCCTGTAACTGCGCTGTAACTGTAACGCATGCACACAGCGACATAGTCGTACGACACTGCCTACCGCATACGCAACGGGGCGATTTTGTTCTTTGAAAGTGGAGTATTCTGAAATACTGTCAAACTTAAATACCTAAAAAAACATGTATGTATTAATTATTGAGCAGGATCGTAATTTTATTTGATTAATTATGTCTTTCATAACAGCCTCCTGAAATTTGACGAGGATGCAAAACAACACGTTGTATAATACTATATTACATTAGTACTATTTTTATTACAGTTACAAGGGGAGAGTAGATCAAAGGAAACAGAACTATAGGGGACCTCAATACGCATTGATTTAAACGCCATGTCATGTGGGTCTTCCATTGATTCACTATGTCTATGAAATGCACAGAACGTAAGCACGTCATAGAAAAACACGCAACAGTTGAAAGCGTGGCGAGAAGCAACAAAGTATCTAGATCTTATCACAAGTTTTTTTTTTTATAAAAACTCAAGTGTAAAATAATGCCTAGGATATCGTAATCAGCTCTCTTTCTCATACAACAAACTTCCCTTCTATTTTTACTTTCAATTCTTCTTCCAGTTTGGCACCGACCTGTACCTAGAAATCCAATTATGGCGTCGTCTTCGGGAGGCGTACGTGCGTCAATCAACACTCGTGCGCATGGTCGACCGCCATCTTGGATCGCTCGTGTTGTTGTCCAACGTCAACAATTTTTACTTCATCTGTCTTCAGATCTATCTTGGGATACAGTAAGTATGTTTGTTCTACTGCTAACTTGCACATCTGTGGTTAAATCATTGCTATCTAATGTGATTGACTGAAAGAGTAACAGCCGACGAAATCAGCAGAAACAAAAGCAACTCGTATTTGCAATAACCTTTGACCATAATAAACAATGGTTTAAATTGGTTTTAAAAAGCTGTCTCAGAATCAGAAAAATAGTCATCATCTGCGTAGCCTTTTCCCTTGAGAATCGTGATCTTGAAAATCGATATCTACTTGCATCTATTCTCATAGATAGGTAGGTATCTTTGTAGACTACGAATAATAAAAGATTCGTAGTTTGTAGAAGAGATTTTCGTGTTACACACTTGGCTGAACTAAATCATAACAAGAGTTTATGAGGGAAATATTACTGTATTGTGAATTATTTTTATATTTTCGTTTGCTACACTCATTCAGTCGAGTTACTCGCGATACGTCACAAATATACCATGTCATTTCTTTGTCATATTTTGGTACTGAATATTCTTGTTACACTATTTTATTATTGATAAATAATTTACGTAACTGAAGTTTCAATGAATGAATGTGATTATTCTATTCTACGAATTCATTACCAATGTTTTTAAAAGTTAAACTGACTAAAGGCTCCTCCAAACATGTGCGACACGCGACGCGAAACAAAAGCACCGCTCGTCGTGCGACAGGCGTAGGCGGTGCCTTTGTGTGATTCGCGTCGCGTATCCCGCCTGTTTAAAGGAGCCTTTAGTCAGTTTGAAATACAATTATTATGTTGAAATTTATTGAATGATAGAAATAATCATTACAATTTATTTATTAATATTTTTTTCTTTTCTCAGTTAGTATTAATCATGATCTGGCAGTTTGAGTAGTTTATGCGGCCTACCCAAATGTCCTTTCTTTGGTATTGTTCGTCGAATCGTAGAGCTGCACGATTACTGATAAATGCGTGCACTGACTGAACAGGTCTGCACAATCTGTATGGTTTTCATCAAAATACCGTTTCAGACACCAATCTACATGGTCTTCACATGATCTGACCAAGATTATGTCTGGACTTTAAAAGAGACTGTGACCTCTGAGTTTGTTTCGGCCTTTCTTCTCAGAGTAGTCAGATAAGAAACGCCGACCTCATCTAGTTTTTAAAATAAGATTGACGTGTAAAAGTGTTTGTACAAACCTACTTACAGAAATAAAATCATTTATCAATAATCCCTTATTAAATGGGACTTAAACATTAAAGTCAAAGACAAAGCATTTATTTCAAAAAAGGCACTTTTAAACGTCAACATTATTGGCAAAATGTGGTTGTAGATACTGTGAGGCGTGATGTTTGAATTATTAATAAAGGACCTACTGTAGTAGTACATACATACATAATATATAAGCTGACGCCTTATTCCCATGAGGGTAGGCAGGAACTACAGAACGCCACCTGCTACGATCTGTACCTACATACCTACTCCTTTTGATTCGTTTCATACAAACTATAGGGTTACAACTATACAGGGTTATTGGTAATATGTCGGCAATCTATTAAGGGGATGTAGGGGAGGTAATTTGCAACCAAATGACCTCGTATGTCTCCTATGCAAATTTCAACCATTTCCGAGTAATTGGACATTTTATATTTTTTTGGCGGTAGGTATATAATTTTGAAAATGTACATGTAAAAAAAACAATGCGTGATTTTTTTAAATTATTTTTCTCTTCAGTAGCTCAAACATGTGGGTTTTGCTGCCTGAAATCAGTGAGCAAAATGCGATTTTGCTCACTGAGTGAGACCAAGTAACTTTTTAATTTTATTTTTCAGAAAGCCGCGAATATCTTATTCAGACAATTCGAAACATTCACACTCTATCTCTTTCCCGCCATTAGAAAGAGAGAGAAACAAAGACCAGCCCTTTCGAAGTTCCGATTTTGAATTCGACCTCAAAGACAAGCACGTTCGGTATTTCGTACTAACAAAAGGAATTTTGCAAAAAGATAATTATGTCTTTTAATGTAATTTATTGATTTTTTTACTTATTGTTGTATTTAAACGAAAATAAGTATTTACTGCAAATAAAACTGATATTTTACCTGTACTTAAATATTTATTTCTAGTTTCAATAATGTTACGTATACTTTGAATAATAAAATATCATGGGTGCTATTTCCGAACACGCCTTAATTTAAATAAAAGAGCGGGAATAAAATTTCGTAAAGAGTTGAATAAGTTAAAAAATATTAAAATATTCGTAAAATATGAGTGAAACCAGCGGCGAGAACAGTATTTTAACACCGGAAGAGTTTAAACAACAAGTAATTAATGCAGAATTAAGTTTCCTACCTGAAAAGTCTCGCGAGAAATATCTGAAAGCATACCATGTCTTCAATGAATGGAGATTTACAAAGGGCGCAAGCAGTTTTTCGGAGACGGTGTTGCTATCTTATTTTTTAGATTTAACACAGACGAGGCGATCATCTACAATGTGGAGTATTTACTCAATGTTGAAACCTACTTTAAAAACAAAATATAACGTGCATATTAAAACATACGCAAAACTCTTATCTTTTCTAAAAAGAATGTCAGTTGGGCATACGGCTAAAAAAGTCCAAAATTTTCACGGCCCTTAACATAGAAACATTTCTTAATTAAGCTCAGGACTGCAATTTTATTGCCGCTAAAGTAAGTGGTACCTATGAATCTATGTTGTTAGTTATTAAATTTTTTATGTAGACTGTTATGTATAAAGGTACTTATTGCCTACTACTAATTTTTGGAGGCGCAATAAATCCTAGTCTAGCTTACCAATACTGCTAAAATATTTATTACGATATGTAAAAGATGCTGTAAATGTTAAATTATGCATATTAATTATGTAATATTTTCATTACAGGTTGTACTGACCATAGGAATTAGTGGTGCGGGTCGCAATAACGAGCTATTACAGCTAACATTAATAATATCGAAAAGCATTCAGATAAATTACTGTTAGTAAAATTGAAAAATACGAAGACGAACCTTGAGAGGTCCTTTGTCGTACGCGAAGAATATGTAACTATTGTAGAAAAATACCAAAATTTACGTCCAGCCAATATAAAAACCGACCGATTTTTCATACAATACCATAATAATAAATGCTCAAGACAGGCTATGGGAGTAAATAAAATAAGTGCCAAACCGCGAGAAATTGCCACTTTCTTAACCCTTTTCTTGGCAAAAAAAAATTTCTTAAATTACTGTTTTTTTTTTCAAATTATCTCTTTAAATATGAACGTAGAATGCAGGGGAAAATAATAAAAAAAATCATAAAGTTTTGTTTCTAGAGATACCTTCCGTATCCCGTGAGATACATTGCCATGTTCGTATGGAATGACCATCTCAGGCGAATGTATCTCACGAGGCACACTGCCAAAAAGAGGTAATAATACAAATGGTATATAAAATAATTATTTTTAATTAATGAGATCACATAATTGTACTAAACAAGACATTACAGGTGGTGAAAACTATAAAAACAATTTCTGTCAGGTACTAAGCATAATCTGACTCCACACTTAGTACATGACACAGTGGTTTGACCTTTGATACATAGTTTGCACCTGCCTTTTGTCCCAAAAGTCGCGAAATGGCCAAGTTGGTCACTGCGAATTTCTGTTGTTGGCCTTGGAGCAACCGGCGCCTTTATTACTTTTGATTGGGTTGGACCCTTTACATTGTCCGCGTGTTTCGTGGTGGTTCTGTGGCGTAATAATAAGTTTTTGGCAATGTTGTACCTAAATTTCTTCAAACTTATTATTTTTCCGTTACCAATATTTCTCCGGTACAATATCCAACTATTTGTTATACATATGTCTAACAGCTGTGATACCAATGGTAAGTACCAGCGGTGCCCCTTTAGCTCAGTTCTATAGAGAGCTATTAGCATATTAGCTAAATCAACACCGCCCATATGGGCGTTATAATGCTTTATAATTTCAGGACATGGCACTGCTGACCTCATCTTTTTGTCCTTGTCGTACCTTTGGATCGTAGATATAGGGTGGACATCTACATAGCTGCTTGCGGTTATGACACATTTATTGTCGTACCACTTGACGACACACACTTTCTTATTATTGCACACGACTTGAGAATGAGAACCCCTTGGTTTCTTCTTCAGTGCTTTATCGGTGATGAGCTTCTTCTCAGCTCCGCGTAATCTGTTTGCCCTTATAGTTCCAAGTGAAAATATACCCATCTCTTCTCGCAGGTAGTGAATCAATTCGAGGCTTGTAAAAAAGTTATCAAAGTACACTACAGTACACGCTGGATCTGGTATAGTTTTACATAATGCTATCACAACTTTAGCGCCCATTCCGAGAGAAGACTCTACTGGTGAAAAATCTATGGCTCTAAAAGTATCTTCACCACCATAAATAAGAAAATCGTAAACAAAGCCCGTTACACCAGCTCTAACAAAAATCTTGTAACCCCACTTTTTAGGCTTATTTTTGACATATTGCTTTCTATTACCAGCTTTTTTCCCTTTATAAGGCACCATCATTTCATCTATGCTGAATTTTTTTTCATGATGTACTTTCAAAAAGTTGGCACGTAGCATATCTGCCAAAGGTCTGATCTTGTAGTAGCGATCCCCATCATCAAGCAAATTGTTATTGAAATGGATGTAACGACGTAATTGTTGAAATTTTTTGAGGGGCATGATATCTGCTATTTGACTGTATCTAAATTCTCGGGACCAATAGTCTGTATACGAAGGCATATCAATTATTCCCATTAGCAGATTTATTGCAACGACAAAAGTCTTTTATGTCTTCGACTGTAAAATTCAACGATCTATTAGTTTGTTGAGTAGAATATAAGTTGGTTTGTTCCTTTATGTAGTTAAAAATGTCGTCAGTAAAAAAGCTGGAAAAATATTGAAATGGATCTTTGAGACAGGCCTCTTCTTGAAAAGCATTATTGGCTATTTCTGCTCTATGACGGAATCGTTGTCCAGTCCATCTAAAATTGAGAGGTTGCACTTTTACTCTCGCTAGCTGAGGACGACGTGCTATAACCAATCTTGGTCTAAAAGCTCTGGCGCGTGTTGATGTTAAAGGAGTAGCTGGAGACTGTGGAGCTGTAAGAGTCGGAGCCTGCTGTGGAACCGCTACAGATTGTGTCAAATTTTGCGCAGCTAGTGGAGTGAGTGGAGATGCCAGTAATGGTGATGCAGTGACCGCTTCTTGGACATCAACTATTTCATCGTCCGATAGCAGGTTGAGATTTTCCATCGACGATGGTAGTGAAGGCACTGGTGATGATTCTTCGTCTGCCCTATGTCGAATTGGAAACTGCCGGATTTCATTTTCGGACTCCGTCGACGAATCGTCATTCGACGATTTTCTGCCCGATTTTGGGATAAGCGCACAAAGCTTTCTGCCTCTTGCGAAGGTTTGCTGTACTCCGCCCTAAGATAAACAAGCTTAATTAACCCTCCATGCTAAGCGAAAATCAAAACCATAAACATTCCATAAAAAGACCAGACACCAACAACCAGATTTCAAAGACAAGAGCATACAGTATACCTACCAAGACTAAAAGTATGTACAGACCTGTAGCCATGTATAAAAATCGATTTTGTCTCGACCGGGAATCGAACCCGTAACCTTTTATGCTTTAGCTCAACACCATCACCTCATTCACCAATAAGCCACCATCAAAGCAATTAACACAAAACAATAAAAATACCATAAACGTGGCAGTGTGCACTACATGACACATAACACCAAAACATAAAAAACCAGTAAACATGGCCGTGTGCACTGCGAGATACATAGCAATTTGGCTCTAGTTTACTAAACCAAATATACAGTTTTGCATCAAAATTCACTCAATTGACACGTATACAATAATGTACTTTATCGTGATATGCATAATTATTATATTATTGAGTAAAAACAACATAAAATATCAATTTTCTTACCTTTTTCGGTGGGATTGCTTTGAGTCGGTTCATCATTTTGATTGTGAATGAAAAACGGTTATGTCAAACTGACATGACATGACGTAAATGCGTTCAGAAACAGTTACTTTCTTAAACAGTAGGAACGTTCCGTTTCAGGTAATAATATTTTTCTTGGTATGATTTTTCAAAGATGACTGTATCTGATAGTGCACTCCGTCAAGAAAAGGGTTAAAACTGGAAGAGCCTCAGCTATACACGGGTCACTGCTTTCGGAGAACTTCGGCAACGCTCTTGGCTGATTCCGGAGCCGATCTCACCACTTTAAAACGTCTTGGCGGGTGGAAGTCCAATACGGTTGCAGAAGGCTATATTGAAGACTCAAGTCGAAAATCTGTAAGCGTATAGTGGAAACAATAAATCTGAATTCGACCTCGGATCCTTGGTCTCACCCACGCCCATCCACTACCAACGACGCACAGTGTACTTTAAATACAGAAAGCCGATCAGAGTCACCAACGTCCACCGTTGTTCCTTCTCAATCTGCCACCGAAACAGAAACCTAAACCCCAGATAATCAAACTCAACTCAATGCAACTATAACGTTGCCAAATAAATCTGTTACTTTTAATTTGCAGAATTGCAGTAATTTTACTTTTAACTTTTAAAATGTTCCATTTTATTGAAATACAATGTTAATTATTTTGATTCACAATAAATAGTTATTTCAATCTTTTCCTGTTTATTATTTTATCTCCTAAAGTGTTCTCGCTGCTGAAGTGAAAAGTTTGCAGTTTGAAGTTGTTTGTTTGTTTGAAGTTTTTTGCATCTCGTGCCTTTGAATCCCTCGCCACACAGAGGATTAAACTTTAGAATCACTCGCTACGCTCGCGATTCAATCGTTGAATCCTTCACTTGCTCAGGATTCATAATCAGCACTCGCAGCAAAAAACGACTTTGCTCTCTTGTTGCACAAATAACTATTATCTGCTTCTACTTCAATACAATGACAATTCAATACCATAAAATGACAATTATCTTTAATATTTTTTAAATCACACACCAGACACCAACCACACACAGAGCACACAATTTTCATCATTTTGAACAGGTTAATTGACTAAAATTGTTGATTTCTGCAAAAAAAACATGGATATACTTTATCGACAAAATATAACAAAAATATGTACAACTTCTCAGCTATCCAACGAGATACAATAAGATACCAGAGGGGCAATTGTTGTGTTTTTAAGAACGTTCGCATTCTAATCTCAGTCTCAGGCTGTCAAAAATAGTATAGCGTTTACCTAAATTGTTGACATTTGACTGTCGCTGAGATGAGATTGCGACTTGATATTGAACGTTTTTAATTACAGAAATTGGCCTACTGATACCTTCAAAAAATATAATATGTCAAATTACTGGAAAATGGTTGACATTTGCATTGAAGTCATAATGGACCATCATCCTTACATCCCCTTAATGGATTGCCGACGTATTACAAACAACCCTGTAGTTCTAATTATATAAGTTCTCGGTCTAACTGCACATTATGTTTATCTTTTCCGCTTCTACTCGTAGTATAACTTTAACAAAGGGATACAATTGATTTGTAAAACAAACATTAATAACATAAAATAACATCACGCCTGTAATCCTCGAACCCATCGGGGATTATTAGGGATTACAGCTAGAGGTGTTACGTAATAAAACCAAAACTCATGAAATGTGGGTATACTATAGGTATACCTCTGCCTGACCCTTCGGATATTACAAGTGTGATGTTATATTACGTGTTATTAAGACACAAATAAAAAGCATTCAACCTAACTCAATCTACTTTCGTTTTAAACTTCTCAAGAATACAAATTACCTTTTTGTTCTACAAAAAACCTTTGGCCTTATCCCAAATTTTTCTATTCCCAATTTTTCCGATAAAATGTATGCGAATGATATAAGATTACCATTATATTATTTTCTTAGCGGATAATGAAAATGGTGAAAATCCTCTTAGCGATCTGGACTTTCACAGGTCTGACACAATGTGGATTTGTCTGGCACTTTGTATTCGTAATCTAATTTGATGACATGAATTTGATGCGAAAATTGGGATTAAATTTGAAGATTTGATCCTATATAGGGTTTCAACTTAAATTAATATAAAAGAAATAATACGAAAACCACCCCGCGCTCTAAAATGGGGATCCTAAACGTAGGCAAAAAGGCTGCCAAGCTAAAATGAGATTGGGTGGGTCACGTCAGCCGCATGCACAGTGACCGCTGGGCAACAGTCTCCACGCGGTGGGTGCCTGAGGATGGACAACATCACCGAGGCCGGCCCAGGAAGAGGTGGCGAGACTACCTAGACGCGTTGCACTAGGGTTTAATCTAGGTGGCTCTGGAAACGGTTACCTGGAAGGATTTGGGGGATACCTTTGTTTAGCAGCGTAGGCTAACCAAAAGAAAATGAAAAAAATAACGGAAATAGTGGACTGGTTTAACGAAACAGTTGCAAAATGGAAAAACAGACGGAACATTAAGTAATCCGCTGTTCGCAAAATTCATAATAAAAATAAAGAAAATATTTTGACGTCTTTAGTGAACCCCGATGGAAACTTCAACATGAAAATCCTGAATATCAAGTACGGTACCTAATTTTATAGATTAAGTATCTTGCCCGTACAAATAACAAGCTACTTTATTTAAAATTATGTCAATCTATTATAATAACGCTGTCTCGACTGTCATCAAACAAAATGAGGATAAAAAAATTAAGGCAAATTTTAGAACCCTCAACTAAAACTAAGAAAGGAAGAGCTCGTGGCTCAATGATAACAGCCGCATGGGTCGATCAAAGGTTAAGCTACCCTTGCCGCGGTCGGTTCGTGGATGGGTGACCATCCATTACATATTGAGGCCCTTCCGAATCTGAGAAAGCACGTTAAGCCGTTGGTCCCGGCTGTCATTCGTAGATCTTTGATAGTCGTTATGGGTCGACAGAAGCCCAAAAGTCTGAAAACCAGTCTTACCAAGGGGTATCGTTTTACCTAGTCACCGGGTTGTGGAGGTCAGATAGGCAGTCGATTCATGTAAAATCCTGGTATTCAGCTGCATCTGGGTAGACTGGAAGCTGACCTCAACATAGCTGGGAAAAGGCTAGGCAGACGGACGACAAAAACAAAGAAAGTATTTGACGGCAAAGAAGGTCACGATAAACGAAAACACATAAAAACTATCACTTAATGTACTTACAATAATGACCAATCTTTAATGATAAGAAAATAATGAAGTCAAACTTACTAACATTACTTGCTAATTAAGATATCTTAATTAGGGTCGACACTAAAGGGCTTTTGGAGCTAAACAGAACAAAGTTAATAGTGACTCCTTCTCAAATAATTATACCGAGTTTTGAAAGTCAAGAAAGCTAATTTAAGTATACTTTGCCGAGTCAGCTTCGCAAAGAGGATCTTTGCGCACTTCACTTAAGGTAAAGCGCCACTTCTAGCAATTCGGTTCTTTGTCTGGGTAGACTGGATGAACCTTGATCCGCAAGAAGGTTATTCAAGAGACGTTCGGGGTTTTTCGATCTTCAACTCTCTTGATGCAAGTAGATTAAGGGCTACTCGTTCAGTCCACTTAAAAGGATTCTTTTTTATTCGAGTTTGAAAATAACCTTTTGTCGTTCCCTAGGATTTTTTTTTACAAAATTTCATCGAAAAATAATATAAATCTTGTAAATAATTGGACCGCGTATCGGCAAGCATAGTGTGGGACGCGCAAATAGGCCAACGACCTTAAGACGGTGGCTGGGCCAGAGTGGATGCGGAAGGCGGTGGACAAGGTGGTGTGGCGCAGCCTGTGAGAGGCTTATGTCCAGCAGTGGGCTGCGATAGGCTGAATAATTGGATTAAGGAACATTACATCCATTGATCTGACTTTATTGTTTTATTTGCTACCACGAACATGTGAACAGCGCGCATAGCAAGAGCACTTCTATTTACATAATATGCCTACTCTACTCTACTATGAATAGACACAAAGTGAAATTTCTTTTCTTAATTTTTGACATCACGCCGTAGAAATCTTTCTACAATGTCATTTTGTCTTTCGTTTCTTCTGTTTTTAAGATAATATTTTCTAAGTGAGCTGGATTCAAGCTAAAAATAATACAGTCCGTCTTATTATAAAAATAATTCTGACTTTGCCCAAGCCCAAACCTCGCAGTTTGAACTTTAATCACAGCAATTTAACTTTAGTTTTGACTTATTAGAGTTCGAAATTCAAAAATGGCTGGATGGTTAAAACCTAGGTCTAAAGGTATCGTTGTTTTTTATTAGGACGTGATTATAATGTTTTTAATGTATTTTTCACAGCAAGAGCAGAGGAGGCATAGTCAGCCGCTGCTACTTCCTCTTCTCACTGAGCTGGTTAATATTTAGAGCCTGTAGTGTAATACTGGCTGCCTCAGATGTGCACCTTCACTCGCAGAGAGCTCTGAAGAGTCTGCACTCATGTCCTAGTGCTTCTTATAATGTTGAGGTTGGTATTTACACCTGCATATCTGCCTATTGAGCTAGTTAACATATAAAGCTGCTGCACTCTTGAATGATAAATGATTGTATTTCTGTAAGTAGTTTTGTACAAACACTTAAAAAAGGCAAAAACAAAAAAATGTCGGTCTGTCCACTTCTCCCGTATCATAATGTTTTAAGTTGGTAATCTAGAAAAGGAGTTAGCTGTTCCTATCTCCTAATAAAACGTATATAAAGTTCAAATTTGTTTTTTTTTTGGAAGATGGTTATCAAAACTTATATTTTTTACTTTACAGATAAAAAGACTTCAGTATCAGTTAGCACATGACTTCGTTGCGTTAACCGGGATGGGTTTTTTCTCATTCAGAAGGGAACTTCTGCTAGAAGTAAGTAGAACTTTATAGGTTTACTAGCTGTTGCCCGCGACTTCGTCTGCGATCCAGGATAAAAAATGGCCTATGTCCTTACCCAGGTCATGGTCTATCTGTGTGCCAAATTTCATCCAAATCCGTTCAGCCGCTTTTAACATTAAGAGCGTTTATACCTTATGAGTGGCAACGTCGCAATTTAGTGTCATATTTCGTGGTTTTCAATTTTTATCATTTAATCGGAGCTATATTTTAAAAATCTGTGTTTAAATTTTAGAATTATGTGAAAACTGTGTATATGGTAAGAAATCGTTATTAAACATAAGAAAACAGCAGTCGTTGACCTCCCTAAAAAAATATAAAGTATTTATATTTTTATATATCGATTGCTAACGATGCTCATCGCGTCTGTGGAGTTTAGCTAGCCAATTTAAAATAACTTTGTATGAAGTTTTTCACTTAATTTCTTTGATTTCAGGTAGCAGCTGCTATTTTGAAGTACGAATTGGTTTTAATACAATATGATCATTAGCAGTCTCTTAAAACTCTTGTAATGTAATTTAAATGCTTTAGTAAAATCACCTACAAAAAAAAAGATTTTACTATCTTAATATTTTATTACTGTGAAAATTAAACAAGAACCAACTAATATAACTTTTGTTTTTCTTTTTAGTATTGTAAGGAATTTAGTTTTTTTAAATCAGAAAGAGTACCTAATTTCTGTAAAGGTAAAATTGCTACAACAAGCAACAAAGAACTACAACACTACCAAACTTAAACACTTTACAATTAAAATTTTCCTGAACATACAAAGGTTTAATAAAACACAGTTCGCTGCAATGGCTTTCACGAAGTGTTTAATCAAGCGAACAATGCGGGTATTGTGATTTAAAAACAAAAAGTAGGTATCCCATTCTCGTCACTATAGAATTCCCCGTAACAGTTTTCATTAAAAAACTTGAAGCATTTCGAAATAAAAGGCTTTATTATTTGAAGTATTTTTAATAACAATTCTATAGCATTGTAAAAAAATAGTAAATACACAAGAAAAAAATCGTTTCACTGAGCTGTTTTTTTATATTTTCCATTCGTCTTTAAGTCGTCTATAAATCTCACTTTTTCAACCCTGTTCTATTAACCCTATTATATAGGTATTTATCTGCAATTCGAACCATCAGAACCGATTAGGCTTTCAACGTTATAGCGTACAAGCCTCTCGTTCTGACATTACCTGCGAGAATAAAACTTCTAACTAACAATCCCCAGAAAAGACGTGTAAACGGTCAGGGTAGATAGATAGGTTACTCCGGAGAGTCAGGTAATGAAAAAAGAATATTAGTCTCAGATGTCACTATAAGAACAGGAGCAGTTCCTCTTTGAGGAGTGGCTAGAGAGGCGCCACGGCGTCCTCACCTTCCACCTTCCAGATAAGGCGGGAGGAAACGCCCGGGTGTCACTATTGTGTGGATCGCCCGGAGCATACGGTGGAGGTCTGCCTGGCTTGGGCGGAGTACCGCCGTGTCCTCATGGAGGCGATCAGTAGTGGTGATCTCTCGCGTCCGGCCCTGGTCCAGGCCATGGAACGGAGGGAGAGGGCATGGGAAGCCGTCACCTCCTTCTGCGAAGCAGTGCTGCTCGTGAAGGAGGAGGCGGAACGCGTGAGGGAGAGGCAAAATTCGCGCCCTCACGCCCTAGTCGCCACAAGAGACGCCTTGGGCTTCGGGAATCCCAAACCGATTCCCCGCCACTGCAGGCGTGGGCTTGCGGACGGCGAGCAATGGATAGTTCGCCGTCGGATAACTACTCAGATCCCGTGGCGCGGTGGTTTTTTACAGTTGATGCACGCGCGAAATTACGTCATCGCCGCTCTAGTATAAGCAATGGGTTTTTCTAAGTATTCCATTGTTTTAATCAAAGCTGATAACAGGCCGGGCACCCAGGGTACCCAGGGGGCATTGACGGTAGTTTGCTATTGGGAACTAGAGCTTCTCGCGGGTCATTAGCGGATAAGGACCAGGCCCGGGTCGACGGCGCGTTGTGTTCCACGCGTGCCTTAAAGAGATTTCAGCAACAATGATGGCGTCCGCTAGGGCCGATGCCTGCCAGGCTTGCGGGAAAGTCCGAAAGGGTTACCGTGGCCCCTGGCACAGGCAACTGAAGGAACACGGGTGGGTTTTAGCCAGTAAGAGTCTAACAAGCCCTCTCGCTCTGTCCAGAGCGGGAGAAGTTATTTAATGATTTCCCACCGTCAAATAAAAAAAAGAACAGGAACAGATCAATATTACTCGCTGCGACCGTAACCACACATCATTATTAGCCTACAGCAGTCATCTGATAAACATAGGCCTCACCAACCATAAACCACGCGTTTATACCTTATGGGTGGCAACGTCGCAATTTAGTGTCATATTTCGTGGTTTTCAATTTTTATCATTTAATCGGAGATATATTTTAAAAATCTGTTTAATTAACTTTTTACAATTACGTGAAAGTGTTTAAAAAGTAAGTAACCGTAATGCTTACAGTTATTTTACAATGAAAATAACGCCCTGCAAGTTTCCAATGTATTATTTGCATATAAATAGAACTGTAAACGCAACGATTTCTTACCTTTTACACAGTTTTCACATAATTCTAAAAAGTTAATTAAACAGATTTTTGAAATATAGCTCCGATTAATTATTCATAGTCACTGTGCAAGTCTGCACTAAACTCCTTTTGATATGTTTTTCTTTTTATATCTTTGTCTATGTTTTTGATACCTTTTTGGTTTTTACTTATTGTCAAAATATATCTTTTGTTTCTACCACGAACCAGCGCATTTTTCTTATGGTAGTTAATATTTGGGCCTTCGAGCCGGAAGAATGGTGGAAACACGTTCTAAAGGTGCAAAAGTGGACGCGAAGTGTGCAGGAGACGGCACCCAAGTTGCGGCGAGGGAGACTGCCCGGTCGGCGCATCAGAGCGCGGACCTGCCCCCTCACGCCGCGGCTCCGGCGCCTTCCCGCCCGTCCAGCGCCACCACCTCGCGCTCTTCCGCCACCACTGTGGCGCGTCAACTGGCGGCACAAGTAGAGCATGCGCGCAAGCTAGCGGAGTTGGAGAACCGAGTTCTAGAGCGAGAGCGACAGGTCGCTGAGCTCCAATTACAGGCTGAGCTCGCTGCCATAGAGGCGGACGCCAGCCAGCGCGGCAGCCACGGCATGCGTAGCCGTGCTAGTGTTCAAGATTGGGTAAAAAATGTAGTGCCTAATCCCGATGAGCAAGATTTCTTAAGTGCCAACCCACCTTTCAGGTACGACGATTCAGCCCAGTGTGGGACACCGGGCATGAGAGTGTCGCACGGCCAAGATGCTGTAGCGACTACACACGCTCTCAACCAAGATCGTAATGAAGACGGAGGAGTGACGCGCTTAATCAACTCGCTTGGAATATTAATAAACAAAGCTAACAAGCAAACTGCTACGAAGACAGACTTGCCTACTTTCGACGGCAAATCCTATTTAGATTGGCTAGCTTTAAAACGTGCGTATGAAAATACAGCTCTTAGTTTTTCGGTTACCGATAATTTAGCTAGGCTGTCGTGCCCCCTGCGCGGAGTCGCGCGCGACTCAGTGGTGGGCCTGCTGGTAGCGGCGCGTGCCCCCGGTGTGGTGCTAGCTGCGCTCGACGCACGCTACGGCCGCCCCGAGCTCGTCGTGATGCATGAAGTGTCTGTAATACGTGCGCTGCCTAAGGTAAGCTACGATAGCAAAGACCTCGTAATTTTTGCGAGCCGCGTACGAAACTGTGTAGAAGTAATCCGCCTGTTAAATCAGCCGGACCACTTACGCTCGCCCGAGCTGTTTCAGGCACTGTGGAGCAAGCTGCCACCGCTATTGCGACCACGGTGGTTGGATTACGCTAATTTGTGCGATGGCAGCTTGTCTAAAATTGAAATGTTTGCCGATTTCCTCTCCCACGAAGCTAACTTGCAGTGTAGGTTTGGCGGCGCTACTGACTGCTTGTCGCCTACTGTATCACGTCCTAACACCGATAACAGAGGCTTCAGGGATAGGGTGAACGTCGTAGCTGAAAATAATCATCATAATCGTAGCATTTCAACAAAAACATTATCAACTACAAATATCATGTGTCCGTTGTGTCAACAAAGTCATGATTTAAAGTCTTGTGATAGGTTTGTCAAAATGACAATAAATGATCGTTGGCAATTTATTAAGAAAAATAAAATGTCATAGATGTTTAAAGAAAGGCTGGCACAAAAACAAAACTTCTTGTATTAAAAGAGTTTGTATTGTAGAAGGTTGTGCTATGCGTCACCACGCTTTGTTGCACGGGTTGAAAGAGCGTGCAGTCACCGCGCATGTCGAAGTGGAAGACGACGCTGAACCCGAGCCATCGACATCCAGCGCGCCCCCGACGCCGTGCGGCGCGCCCACGGCCTGCGACGAGACCGGCGAGCCATCGTCTGACGATTCGGATCACGAAGTCTTGGCTCATGCATCCTCCTTGTCAGCCGCGGAACCTTCTGTTCGGCCGTTGTTGAAAATAGTTGGCGTGACCGTGTCGGGACCTTCTAGTAGTGTTAATACGTACGCTTTATTGGACGACGGTTCCACAGGCACATTTATAGATTCTAAGTTGGCGGCTCAAATAGGTTGCAAGGGCCAAGAGAAACGTATTCATTTGGATTGTGTAGGTGGTCTAGGAATGGACGTCAATATTCAGTACGTCGATTTCAATATAAAAGGCCGTCATTCAAACGAAATTCACTGCGTTAAGCGAGCCAGGTCGATGAGCGGCTTGGGCGCTGCGCGACAGTCTGCGCATCTTGAGAGCGTGCGCAAGTATCCATACCTGGCAGACATTGCTAATGAGTTTTGCTATGAAGACGTTAAGCCCATGCTCATCATAGGCATCGACAACTGGCACTTATCTCTCGCTAAAGCTACGCGCAAAGGAACCAAGACACAACCCGTAGCTATTTTAACTGCTTTAGGCTGGGTTTTGTATGGTTTCGGTTGCAGCAAAACTAAACTGGTCGACGTTGTCAACCACGCCGCTGTTAGCGAACCTGACTTAGCGAACGATCGGTCGATTCTGGAAGGTCTAATTAGGGAGCAGTTTAAAATTGATTCAATCGGCATCTCTAAACAGGAAGCTCGTAGTGCCGACGACGACCGCGCCATGCAAGTACTCGAGCGCACCGCGCGCCGTCTGTCCGGTGGTCGCTTTGAAGTTGGCTTGTTGTGGAAGGCTGATAAACTGGACATTCCCGACAGTTACAAGTTAGCTCTGTCTAGGTTCCTTAGTTTAGAAAGAAAAATGGTGAAAGACCCTGTCTATGCTGAGCGCTACCGTCGAAATATCCATGATATGCTTTCAAAGGGATATGCTGAACCGTGTTCAGCTTCTCCTACCTCAGGATCTCCGTTGTGGTACCTCCCTCACTTTGGCGTAATTGACGTAAATAAACCTAACAAGTTGCGAACGGTACACGACGCAGCCGCCAAGTCCCACGGTGTGTCATTAAACTCGATGTTATTAACTGGTCCAGACCTTTTGCAACCCCTGCTAGGTATTTTGATGCGCTTCCGTGAGGGTAAAGTCGCTCTGATAGCTGACATTCGTGAAATGTTCCCTAAAATTAAAATAATTGAAAAAGATAGGGATGCCCAACGATTTCTGTGGCGCGACAATCCGAACGAGCCTATACGTACATTCCACATGTCATCCATGATTTTTGGCGCTGCGTCCAGTCCCTTTACTGCAATCCATATAAAAAACAAAAACGCATTAGAGTGGCAGGATACATACCCCGATGCAGCTCGAGTAATTATACAGGATCACTACATGGATGACTGCATCACTAGTTTAGACAACGTTCATGAAGCGGCCAAATTGGCTGCAGACATTTTTTCCGTACATTCTCATGCCGGCTTTGAAATGCGAGGCTGGACGTCAAACGATCTCATGGCGCTTTCTTTACTACCGAAAGAATCTTTGCTAGAGACGCCCGTTGTGAAAGATGTAGATTTAGGTCACCTAGCTACGCATGTCCGCACGCTTGGCCTTATCTGGCAACCCGCCCATGACGTAATTGGTTTTAACACGGGAGTCCATAAGGGTGTGTTGCCACAGAAGCATACTAAGCGAGAGGTGTTAGCTCACGTGATGCGAATCTATGATCCTCTTAGAATCATTGCGCCAATCGTTGTTAAAGGCCGCATCATGTTTCAAAATGCTTGGCGAAAGGGTTTGGAATGGGATGAGGAGCTCTCTCAAGGTGATAGCGCCGCGTGGAAGTCATGGTTTCAGGATTTATCCTCAGTTTCTTGTTTACGAATTCCACGTCGTTATAACTTGAATGACCTCACTTTAGCAGGCTGCGAACTACATGTGTTTTCGGATGCCAGTGAGTCTGCCTTTGCCGCTGTCGCGTATTGGCGGTTTCTGTACGCTAACGGTGACGTCAGACTCTCCCTCATCTCCAGCAAAGCTCGCGTGTCACCCCTTAAGCCTGTTTCTATTCCCCGTTTAGAGCTCCAAGGGGCTCTGATGGCTGCACGTCTTGCTACGTCTATTTGCGAAGCCCACCGACTCAATCCGACGAGACGCGTTTTCTGGTGTGACTCAATGACGACCTTGGGTTGGCTTCGCACCGACGCTCGCACTCTTAAGCCATTCGTGTCCCATAGAGTAGGTGAGATTCTGGAGCTCACGGACGTCGGTGAGTGGCGTTGGATCCCGAGTGATTTAAACGTGGCAGATGATGCGACTCGGGTCAAACGTATTGAGTTAACTTCAGAATCTCGCTGGATCTCAGGTCCTACCTTCTTGCTCGCCTCGGACTGGCCCACTGAACCCGTGATCGATGTCAGTGGACTAGGCCGCGAAGAATTCAAACATCATGTTCATCTCATTACAGATACTGACCTGCCCGCACCAATCTCCGCGGATCCGCTGCGTTTCAGCTCATGGTTGAGAATGGTGCGAGCAACAGCACAAGCGCATCAATTCATTTCATTATTGCGTATGCGTAGTCTGCAAAGACGAGGTGTTTACGCCAATTTGAAGGAAGTTTATGTACATTTATTCCCTCTTGCACATCCTCTCCTAATGTCCCCAATAACCTCCACATATCAGCGAGATTAACAGCAAACGATTTACGCCTGGCCGAAACCCACATCTTACGGCAGTCTCAGCTCGATTCTTTCAAAGAAGATTTTTTGCGGATTAAGAACCAACAGCCGTTGCCTCGTAGTAGCCGCCTGTCCAAGCTGTCGCCATTTATAGACGATGATAATCAGCTGCGAATGTCAAGCCGCATTGTTGCTGCCTCGGCCGTTACAGATGACGTTAAGCGTCCGCTCATTTTGCACGGAAAACACCCAGCAGTTCGTCTTTTGATCCACAAATATCATCGGAAGGCCGCGCATTCATACCTAGATTTGGTGATGAACGAGCTTCACCAACGTTATTGGATTATTGGACTCAGAAATGCTGTTCGATTCGTGGCCCGTACCTGTCAGCTGTGCAATTTGCGCCGTGCCAGACCGTTCCAACCACCGATGGGAAATCTGCCAGAAGCTCGCCTAGCTCATCATCAAAGGCCCTTCACATTCACCGGCCTCGATTATTATGGACCCGTTCACGTCACGGTTGGGAGAAGAAAGGAGAAGCGCTACGTGGCCCTATTCACGTGCTTGGTCGTCCGCGCCGTACATTTGGATGTGGTGCACAGCTTATCCACTGACTCGGCGATCATGTGCCTACGTCGCTTCGTGTCGCTCCGAGGAACCCCATTAGAGATTTGGTCCGACAACGGCACTGCTTTTGTTGGGGCTAGCCGAGAACTGCGAGAGTTATACGGTGATACGGTGGAAGATTACGCTGCCAGAGAGTTTATAACTGGCGTTTCATACCCCCTTCGGCTCCTTTTATGGGTGGAGCTTGGGAGCGCCTTATCCGAAGTGTCAAGGGAGCGCTGAAAGTGTCACTCCATGAGCGGACTTCCTCTGATGAGGTACTCAGAACCCTGCTGGCTGAAGCTGAAGCCTTGGTAAATTCGCGGCCACTGACGATCATCTCACTCGATCCTAATGCTGAAGAAGCACTAACGCCAGCTCACTTTCTCCTTAACGGATCACCGGGACGTCCCATCCCAGCCACGCTTCAAGAATCGGACTTCTCAAGCAGGAGTCATTGGCGGAGGGCAGTCAGACTAGCCGATCATTTCTGGCAGCGATGGGTTAGAGAATACCTGCCTTCGTTGTCACCCAGAAGAGGTGGAGGCACCGTGCCCTCAATTGCAGAAGGAGATGTGGTCGTAATATGCGATTCCAATTTACCGCGTGGTTCTTGGCCCAAAGGTCGGGTCGCGAGGTTGTTCCCTGGCACAGATGGAATAGTGCGGGTGGCCGATGTTGCCACTGTGGCTGGAACATTCAGGAGGCCCCTCAAAAAGCTGATTAAGCTGCCCATTTCATAAAAAAGGGGATAATGTGCAAGTCTGCACTAAACTCCTTTTGATATGTTTTTCTTTTTATATCTTTGTCTATGTTTTTGATACCTTTTTGGTTTTTACTTATTGTCAAAATATATCTTTTGTTTCTACCACGAACCAGCGCATTTTTCTTATGGTAGTTAATAGACACATTACTATAGAATTAACAAAATACAAATTGAAACACAACTTTATCTATCTGACAGCTAGTCGACGACTGTCCGCGCCAGCCCGCGCTTTAATGAACGAACACCCACAAGACATATATTTTTTTATTTGATGAAAATAGGAGCCAAAATTACAGAATGTATTAAATAACTAACAAGAATGAATTTGAATAAAACGTCTTGTCTGACTCAACCACACAATTGTAGTTAAAGTACTTATTTAGTAAAACTGTATTATTTACATGTACTACAATCGTTTGTTTTGAGTAAATACATAATTATTATTATTACTCTGACAATCTTTGTGTCATAATTATTCTTGTAGGTACCTAAGTCATTGAAAATTAATTAATCATAAACACCTAAACTTAGGATACTATGGAGGACACTTCTTACCAATCTGGCCCATGTGCCTCCCAGAAATAAATTCTAGATGCACCCTTGATTGTATATTATAACTAGCTGTTGCCCGCGGCTTCGCTCGCGTTTATTTGGACTTTGACAATCAATTCGGGTTGTACTTTGTTTGGCCGCTGCACTCATGGGCTCCGAACAGTACTTTTTTTCTTGATGAAAAGTGGGTATTTTTCTCCCTGATGACGTATATGCAAAATGTCATGATGATCGATGCAGCGGTTTAGGCCGTGAAAAGGTATCAAGCAAATAAACTTAATGTCGCATCTAAAATTTTTAGTTAGGAGGATGAAGAACCGGTCTATCGACACTCTAGACTCACGAAATGTACTAGGTCCATAAATAAATAAAAAAACTCTTAAAACACGTCACTACACACACACTACACGTAGCGCCATCTAAGAACGTTATTGTTGTTTTCCTCGGGAACTGATATTGTTTTCGAGATGAAAGGTAGTCTATGTCCGTTCTGTACATCTTTTTTTTTTTTTTTGAGGGTGGGTAATCATCAAATAACTTCTCCCGATCTGGGCAGAGTGGGAGGACGTGTCAGACACTTACAAAACCCACCTGTGTTCCTTCAGTTGCCTGTGCCAGGGGCCACGGTATGCCTCTCGGACTTTCCCGCGACCCTGGCAGGCATCGGCCCTAGCGGACCCCGTCACTGACAACGTATATACAAAATTTCAGAATGATCGATTCCGTGGTTTAGGAGTGAAACAAACTTACTTTCGCATTAATATAATATTAGTTAGGATAGTGTATTACAAAACATTTCTGACATTGCAAAATCCTTCGTTACTACACCTTGACTGATCTTCATTATTTAGACCCTCAACACGTAGCACGGTGGAAATATCCACACTTTCAATATTTTCTTCACATGATATGTAATCCTTTCGGGATTTCTCCGGTGTTTCGTACTCTCGTCACGTCTCGAACGTACTTTTTGAGGCGGCGTTTACGCGTCATTATTGGTATAAGTGGCTGTTAACGTATAGTGGGTAAGACAGGGTGCACACTGGACAAAGCAGGTTAGTTTGCCGTAGACATAACAGTTTTTTAAAGAAGTTCCTTATCGCACGTTGCATTCTGCACACTTGGCGAATGAGAGCTAGACCGCAAAATGTGTAGCATTTTGACCGTCAGGACTCTCTTGTTACGTAACAAACGTGTCGCCATGGCGTTTTTTTTGTATCGTGATGATCCAGGGGTTAAGGCCTCTCATGGCCGAGGTTGTATCAATGTAACGTTTGCAATTCATTTGTGACTTTTTTAGTTTATCTTTATTATATTGAATTCGGTGCAGGAAATTTAGTATAATGTAATAAATTGCAGTAATTAGAGATTATTAATTATATACTATTGGTATGTAATTAATAATTAAATTTAAATAATAATTCGATATATTTGCAATGCCCTTCAGGGTGCATATGTCTTAATACTGTGTCATGACATTTTAATGCATGCCTACTAACCAGTGTTTTACATGTAAGCAAATAAATAAATAAAATATCGTGCGGAAACCAGGACTTATCTATACATTATAATACTCGTGAAATCGTAGCGAAGTCAAAACTGTACATAGATACTTTTTTAAGTCTACCACGGAGAAACTTGGGAATCCGTACGCCTGAATGCTGAACGTGGTCTCACCGTTATACTGGACTGGTTAAACGCTAATTTGCTGACTCTTAACATTTCAAAAACAAACTATATCTGTTTTTCTCCGAGTCAAAGATCTAAACCAGGTCCTGACTTTGAGATTGCGATACATGAGTGTGCGGAACGCTATATACAAAAGTGTAACTGTCAAATTATAAAAAAAGTTCCCTCTACAAGATACTTAGGCATAATTATTGACGAATGTCTGTCATGGCACTCACATATTGATACTATTATGTCACGTGTAAGGAATTTGATATGGATTTTCAAGACACTACGCCATGTGTTGTCTCCCGTAATGCTCAATAATGTTTATATTGCATTAGCTCAATCAGTGATCACATACTGCATTCCAGTCTGGGGAGGTGCCATAAAGACAAAATTCCTTGAGCTGGAAAGAGCCCAGCGGTCTCTAATAAAAGTGATGTACCTCAAACCATTTAGATACCCCACAGTTAAATTATACAGAATAAGTGGATTGTTATCGGTGAGACAATTATATTTGTTAAATGTGACCCTATATCTACATAAATCTATTCCATTTGATTCTGCCAGCCGGGATAGAAGACGGAGTGATATTGTGGCCCACTCCGCAATGGTTCGTTCGATTTTTGCAAGACGACAGTACGTAACACAATCTGCATATATTTACAACAAAATAAATGCTAAACTACAATTTCATCCTAAAGTCTTGTATGAATGTAAGAAAGTTATAACTGAATGGCTAAACACTCTTACGTATGATGAAACTGAGCACATTCTAGTACGAATTTGCTGACTTGACACACACATACATAATTATACACTCAAAAACACGCACACACTCACTCACACGCACACACACACTCACACACACAATCACGCATGCTTAGAATAAGTTCATAGAAACTATAACCATTTTATATTTTCACCAGCTTTGATTCTTGGCTGGGTTTTGTCTTATATTGTATTATTTTCTAATTAGTTTAGTCTCAATACTGTATTAAATAAGGGAAGTAGCGAGTCAACCCCAACACAAGTATTTTTAATTACTTACTGGGGCTGTCTCAACTCATGTATAGCATGTAACTTTTGAGACTGAATAAACATATTTTATTTTATATTTTTTATTTATACTTTTTTAAGTCATTTTTGCGAGGTCTAGGAACGATTATAATGCCGAAAATATAATTTTAAAATAAATGATAATGATAAATGATTTTTATTTCTGTAAGTAGGTTTGTTACAAACACTTTTACACGTCAATCATATTTTAAAAACTAGATGAGGTCGGCGTTTCATAACTGACTACTCTGAGAAGAAAGGCCGAAACAAACTCAGAGGTCACAGTCTCTTTTAAAGTCCAGACATAATCTTGGTCAGATCATGTGAAGACCATGTAGATTGGTGTCTGAAACGGTCTTTTGAGGAAAAACCATACAGATTGAGCGGACCTGTCCAGTCAGTGCACGCATTTGTCAGTAATCTTGCCGCTCAACTGAGAACTGAGAAGAAATGATTGTTATTATTCTGAATGTATGTTCCAGCATCACGTAACTCGGTAGTAGGTATTAGCGTTGGATTTTTAAAAAAAATTGCGTAGATTTTCCCTATAAGTCTGGTCAGTCTGTAGGCTATATATTATAATTAATATCCTTAAGTCTGAAATAGCCGACCCGCCTCGAGCAAGCGTGGTGATCACGTGGTGATCAAGTCATAACCCTTCTCTGTGTGAGGAGAGGCCATTGCCATGCAATGGGACAGTAATAGGCTGGCATTATTATTATTAATTGACTACCAGACGTTTTTATTTATTTATTACAACTCTATGCACAAGTAAAAAAAATACTAGTCAACCTTAGGGTGATGCAGAGTTAAAACATGGCAGATGCAACATACGGGATCGATAACTCGGGAATGACTTTAAAATACAGGAATAAATACTAATACATAGATACATACATACATATTCAAATTCAAATTCAAATTGTTTATTTTCTTCAACAAGATTACAGTCATTAATTTGTGATTGGAGTCTTCTTTTAAGCAAACAATGCCTGTATTAGAAGACTCCGCTCTTCCATGACAAAAGAAAGAAAAATATTAATAACATAATTTATCATAGGTAAGTAGACAAAATTGGCATAAGTATAGTTTGTGCGTGTGTGTCTGTATGTGTGTGCGTGTGTATGTGTGTGCGTGTTTGTTTATGTGTATGTTTGTGTGCCTGTGTGAGAGTATAGGTTATGTCGTGGATTTCAAGAGCTCTTCCGTTTCCTTATAAGTAAGTGGTTTAATCCATTTCAGTATTTTTTTTTTTTTGCATTCATGGTATTGGTTTTTATATATACATATTTCTCTATTTATTCTATTACAACCTATAATATACCTTGTCAGGAGAAATAACGACCGATAGAAGAGAAAACGAATCCAGCAACTCAGCGCTGGGATGTTTCGGCCAACTTCTGATGGCTATGTCCACATGCCTTCACTTTAAAAGATAACCAACTGGTTGCCGTCCTAATATTCAGTGGGAGCGCAGTAAAAAGAAAAACCGCCTGGACAAAGAAAGAAGAGTGGATGAAGCCAGAACGGCAGAAGGACAATGTAGAAGACGATTGTTGGTGGAACGAAGATTTTGGTTTTTGTTTTAAGCTCATCGTCCACGGCATTACTCAAAAGTAACGTTTTACCAACTTAATTCACCAATCTGCGCACAGTCTAAGGGCCGGACCTATGTATTACCTACTAAAGTTTTAACTTTGTTATTTTCTTTTGTGCCACCGTTGTCGTGAAAATCTTTATTGGCAGTTATACCGTTGTTTTAGACTGTTTTCTTGTAGCTTAACTTATTTTAATTTTAACATAACATCACGCCTGGATTACCTGAGAGGCTAGACAGAGGTGTACCTACCTATAGTACACCCACATTTTGCCATTTATGTTTATTTCCCATAATAGAGCGAGCCTATTACCATCAACCGGGCACCAACGAGAAAATCCAGATGGAAAAACTCGATAACACTGCCCGACCGGGTATTTTAATTTTAATGCGAAAATAATATAGCTGGCAAAATTTTGGTATACCTCTGCCTACCCTTTTGTGGAAAAATCGCGTTAAAATTATTATTAGAAAGTGTAGTTTACATTTAGGCTTAATTAAAATCTAGTCTAGGCTGACGAACGATCAATACCTACTCCTGGATTGAGATCAAAAAGGATATGCTTGAAAAACAATACACTACAAAGTAAACAAAGAGGAGTTCTCTAAGCTTTGTGCAAACAAATGAAGAGCGGATCATTAGACCTTTTGTTCAAACTATTGGATAGTTTATTGGAAAGGGTGATATTACACTATCATAATATTTATGCTTGGTTAAGGTCCTCTCAGGTCTCAGGTCTCTGTACGTAGGAACACAAGAGAAATTTGAAAAAAATTGCCATTGTCGTTCTGGTTTTGGAAGCCCAGGTTTTAACAGCATTGCTCTGCTGTTATTGATAACCATTGCGGTAACTTACCGGTCTATTATGGTGGCACCTATGACCAACTACACCTACTGTGTCACTAACTACACAGTAGTTGAGTGATGTTATCATCAGAGTATCATGTGGGCTGATCCCGGCGGCACTACAATGACGGGCTGACCCCCGATGGGAGTGGAGCCAGCCCCGAACATCCTATCAACTCACAAAATTCAGTTTAATATACTTGTCCCTCAACTAGTTGTGTTATCATCAGAGTATTATGTGCGTCAATCCCGCAATGCTGGGCTGGCCCCCGACGACGGGAGTGGAGCGAGCCCCGAACATCCCGTCAGCTTACAAACATATGTTTAATATACTGGTCCCTCGGTGAGGGAACTTTCAGATATCGAGCAGAAAAGAACAGATACTGCTCTTACTAGAGTTCGCGAGAGGGGTCAGTCAGTCACGGATAATCTTAACATCGCGATTCAGCCTGCCGTCGGAATGGTACTACGCCATCTATCGAACACAGTGGTAAATAAATCTGACCGAGGCTTTAAAATTAGGATAAGACCGGAGACTGGGATTATTTTTATTTATGAGATGAATTGAACTAGGTTGTGTGTATTAATCTGGTCACGTATTACAATGAATTGATAATAAGGATAGATTTATCATAACAAGTCAAAGTAGTTGTCAAGTCAATAAACAAACTACGGTAAAAAATTATATTATTTCTTTATTAAGCAAACATTATAAGCCGTGTTTTAAGAAATCATCAATTTGTAAATATAACAAGATTATTCTTTTGCACAGCAGTACCTATTATGCAGGGTGAAATTTAAGTCATGGGTATTCTTTTAAAGGGTAGGTAATTGTAATCTAATTGTCAATACTAAAATTGCGAAAAAAATATCAGCTGTTCCCTACATTTATGTTTGCATCCCTTCGAATGTAGGGAACAGCTGATATTTTTTTTGTGATTTCAGGTTTGGTCCTATAGTAAAAGTTGTTCTTAATGATGAGTACAATGACCCTTTAAAATAATGCGCATGAATTCAATTTCACTCTGTATTTCTATAATGTCACATGCAGTCATTAGTACGGACATGAAACGAATCGCAAGTGCGCCACGTGACACGTGTGACATCACGGGTTCTACCCAGACCTACAGCTCCCTTCTACAGAGTAAAGACATTCAGTATCTAATCGCATCAGAGTTAAGTCGTCGCAGAACTGTACTCGATTCGTTGTGCTCAGTTATTTTGTTAATTGTAATTTGTGATTTTAATAAAAGCAGTGTATCGCACCCAATATAATTTCATTTTCACTGCACGAAACCCATCTTCTGCCCACATGATGTCCGAACCTGTCATGATTTCGTAATTTTAATAGGTTTTGTCGTGATTTTAAATTTATAATTTGAAAGTATGTGATTTGCCTCAAATCATTGTTGTATGATGTTTAAAAGTATCTCATTTGAAAGTTACGGAAAAAGTAATGGCTTTATAACGAAACGGAATGGAAATATGGTGTTTTGAAACATCGCACAGTGGTTCCTCCCATAGGTCATAATTCAAAAAAATGCATCGCCAAAATATGAGTCATTGTTTATGTATTTCATTACTCCGATGAACAACCTACCGAAAAGTATAAATATGTCATCCCTTTTTTGGTATCTTTCACTTATTAATTGTCCTCGGAAGTGAACATATTGGCATTGATGCGCCGTGCTATTATCAGTGAGTCATTTGCTGTCGTTTTTTAAATTAGAATTCCCAGCATTCTATTGTTTCTTGGACGTGGTTGTGAAATGGAATTCCAAGAACAAGGTATGTTTTTGCAAATTTATTATATTTGATTAAATATTTTGTGTAATTTTTTACATTATTGAAGTGCTACGCCGCACTTATGACATTGCACATTTTTCTGCGATATTGAACTTCAAGTAGACTTTCGGAAAGTTGTGCAGATTAAACCGACATTGAGTCTAGCCTCATAATAAAGGTATATTAGTATATTTTCTAAAACAGTTAGACTTGTCTGCTTAAAGGCGCATATTTGTGATTTAAAGAGGTGCTACGCCGTCAGTTCTCTTGGCGTAGCAGGGTCTACGAAACAATTGACTAATTTATTTGTTTCCTTTTCAAGGTACTTTGACAAAATGCACGTTTTCGAGGATGCATTTCTTTGTACTTGGTAGTGTGCGTGAAAAATACCAACACATACTTCTACTTTTTCAAGATACTATTAGTAATGATAAGTTAGTTATAGGCCCATTAGAGAAACGTGTATATAAATTGTGTAAGCGTCTAGACGATTTATGGAAACTGAATTATTGAAGAGCTTTCCGAAGAGGCAGCAGAAACTAACAATATAAACATCAAGGCATATCGACGAGACCATACTCGAAAAATGTCGCGGGAGTTAACAAAAACCTATTTAATTCGTAGACTCATGCTCAGTTCGGACCATTATATAACCAGTCTTCGGAAACCTACCCAAAAGAAAAAAAAGCGTATATACAAGTGAGGTGCTAGACCTATTACAGATGTAGATAAGTATATTGTAATATTAGTATTCATTATGTATATGATTTTTATATCAGTCATTTTGTAACGTGTGTTTTAGTCTTAAGTTAAAATAGTATATTTTGTTGATTTAAGATAGTTTACAATATTTTTTAATTATTTTATAATAGTTTTATGATAAAACTATTTAGCCATAATTAAAACCACATCAATGTTTATCTAATAATTGTCTAGAAAAATTATGAATGTAAAACCGAAATATTTCCCTATCCCTATCGATATGTCAATGTGACAAATATATTATTTTGTGAGTAAATGTACTAAATTAAGTAGATATTGTCTTTTTTATATTATTTTAAACCTAAAATGCACAAAACACTAGCGCCATTGAAGATTTAAGTAATTATGACCGCCTTTGTTCGGGCGCTGAGCCACTGTGCATCGCCTAGTTTCTAAGTTGTCACTTGTATTAATATCACTTGTATCACTTGTGTTAATTTCCATATTCAGAGAAAAAGTTGCATATTTCCAATTTAATATTAATAACCAAATTAAAGATCCGAAAACTTTATGGAAAAACTTAAAAAAAAAATACAGTATTACCAAAGAAACAAATCGATGACCTACCTGCTCACTTCAGAGACCCAAACGAAATCAATAATCACTTTTTGAATGTTCCTGGTAACCCTGTTTGCAATATAGCGCAACGCATTTTCTTTGAGTCTCAGCGTTATGGTGATGATAGCTTTGCATTACAACCAATAACTGCTGATCAGATTCTACGATACTTTCGCCAACTAAAATCTAATGCTGAAGGCTGCGATAGGGTGACCCTGGATATGCTTTTGCTTACACTGCCACATACACTGAAAGTCATCACTGACATTGTGAACAGCTCAATTGTCTCAGCAGCCTTCCCTGACGTCTGGAAAATTGCTATTGTTAGACCATTACCTAAAAAAACAAATCCAATGGAATTAAAAGACCTTAGGCCTATTAGTATTCTGCCTTGCCTTTCTAAAATTGCTGAAAAGGCAGTATGCCAGCAGCTCTCGAAATATCTGGAGGACAACAACATTCTGCCTGAACTACAGTCAGGCTTTCGCAAACAGCGTGGTACTTCACCGGCTCTTTTGGACGTGACGGATAACATTCTGTCAGCACAGGATAAGGGTCAATGCACGCTTCTTGTCTTACTTGATTTTTCGCGAGCTTTTGACTGCATAAATATAGGTCTGTTTCTTTCAAAGCTTAGATACTATGGATTTGATCAAAATGCGATAAACTGGTTCCAAAGCTATCTCACCAACCGCCGACAGCGTGTGGAAATAAAACTGAGCAATAGCTCATCTCTTGTTTCATCACTCACTTCTGTTTGCAGGGGAGTCCCGCAAGGCTCAATACTGGGCCCCATCATCTTTATATTGTATTGTGCGGATATCATAACTTCCCTGAAGCGATGTAGATACCATATTTATGCTGATGACGTACAAGTTTATATCTCCTTTAAGCCAAGTGACTATGACATCGCAATTAAGAATCTGAACGAGGATCTTGACAGGATAGCATGTTGGGCTGAAAATAGCGGTTTGGTACTTAACCCCACTAAAACCAAATACATGTTGTTTGGAACCAAGAACCAAATCAGTGCAGTGCCAGCAACACTTAACGTTACCCTGCTGGGTGGGTCGGTCAGTCGAGTTAGTGAGGCACGTAATCTGGGTCTGTACATGGACACTGGGTTGAGATACGAAGCACACGTGGCAGAGTCAGTTTGCATTTGTTTTTACTCCTCCTCTATAAAATAAGGCCTTATCTGTCAGAGGAACTGCGGATCCAGCTGGCTGAGTCTCTCGTGCTGTCTAATCTTAACTATGCGGACGTAGTTATTGGCCCTCGACTACTGGCAAGAACTGATCGACTGATCCAGAGGGTACAAAACGCCTGCGCTCGATTCTGCTTCTCAATCCCACCAAGAAGTCACGTAACGCCATTTTTAAATAACTACTCAATCCTCAAGATGAAATCGCGACGTAAGTTGCACTTAGCATGCCTACTTTTTGGAGTAATAAAGTACAAGTAGCCGTCCTACCTGTACAATAAACTGAGCTGGATCACTAGTACAAGAGAATGCGCAAGTAGACAGTGCTCCACTCAACCACACAAGACTGCTGCTTTCAGGGGAAGTTTTAGGTATGCTGCATCTAAATGCTGGAATAATATTCCCCCGCCAATAAGGAATCTTAAATTCTTATCACCTCGCAGAAAAATCTAGGGATGACTGTATCGAACACGTCCATTATATAAAACTGGATGTCGTGTCCTTCACGAGTCAATCTGTCTGTGTAGCTTATGACGTGATCACATTCTGTGAACAAGGGTATGTAATGGGAGAATAGTTATAATACTTACGTATGTTATTTACCTATATTTATTTATTGTAAACGCATTTAATTTTATTCTAGCCATCGTTTTATTTTATTCGCACCTACGCCACTATATTTATAATATTATTAATTTACACATTGTATCTGCATAATTTAACGAAATACAGTAATCGTACTTAATCAAAACACAATATTGACACACCTACGAACAAGCTTGTATGTTTCCCAATGCAAAACTTTACTGTGGAATACATAGTTAAAGCGTCGGGTATCCTTAACTTCACTCTGCAATCACACTGTCACAACACAAATTTATCTCGTCGGCTCAGCGTCCGTGTGTCACTCAGGGATCCAGCAGAATATCAGCGTCAGGTATATTTGCCTGACACATGCTAAGTTGGACTCCCATTTGGTGCAACCTTGAGACACGCACCGCACAGTGTACTTCCGTTAGATAGTAATTAGTTTTTAAGTACTTGTCAAAGTGTCACTTTTACTGCGCTATGTATGTTTTTCTTCTTGTTACTTTATCGGCACCTTGTTTATTTTTTTTTTATAATTATTAAGTATCTTCTATATTTCTATCTCCTATATATTTGTCTTCTGATTGTATTTTTGTGTGTTGTGCTGTTTTTTGTGTGCACCAAATAAATGGTTTATCTATCTATCTATCTAAGTTAGTTCTCTTCGAGCTTCGAAATTAAGAGGTTGTCTTCAAGAAATCTTGAAATAATTTTATCAGTACCTAATTTAATAGTTGGTCAACTAAAATGCTATAGGTATACCAGGTTTGTATGTGTGCAAGAATAGAAGTACAGAATATGTTTATAGTGGAAAAGGTGTGTTTCTAAAATGTCAGAAGCGGGATAAACCAAAATGGTATGTAGATAATCTTTTAAAAATGAATTTAGACGATCCCTCATAAATAGGAATAAGTAAAGTGAAAATGAATAAAATGGGTAAGTATAAATCACCAGTATTTACTCTCAGATAATAATGTTATCATTCTATTAATTATACTTAAATTGACTTAATACAATCAATATTCCTACAATAATAATAATAATAATTGGGCGGGATAAGACGCAATAAGAGCTCCCTCAATTCCTTTGTTCAATCTGTGGACCTGTTGGATTCATAGTGTATTTACCCCAAATACTCTACAGGGACGAATTTCAATAGAACGGGTGCGAAGAACAGTGGTGGCCCAGTGGTAACGGCCCCGACTTAAGAGTTGTGGGTGGTGGGTTCGATCCCAGGCCGGCATTACTTTATGTAAATTATTTCATCACCACTGCTCCCAAAATTGTGAAGGAAAACATCGTGAGGAAACCGGCATGTACCTAAAATAAACAATTCGAAGACATGTGACGTCCACCAACCCGCACTGGGCTCGCGTGGTAGATTACGGCCCACTCCTTGTCACAGAGAGGAGGCCTGTGTCCCGGCAGTGAGAACGGTATAGGCAAATGATTTTATGTTTATGTATTTATGTATGGGTGCAAAGACTCTTCGTCAAATAATAATTGCCAAAATATTTGTAAAGGTGATGTTCAGTAGAATATGTTTGGGGTTGATCTGTGTATTGTTAAACGGGTTTCGTTCTTTGGGGTGCTACAGACATTCAAACACATCAAATGCAGAGTAAACGAATAGTTTTAAGGCACAAACCGCTACCTTGTTATACTTACCCAATACAGGGTTTAAAATTCTACTAAGGAATCCAAGCCAAAGTGTACAACGATCTCTCATTTCTTAAAATATTTTTGTATTCAATTTACTTAATATTAATTTCGTACACAGTCGTATTCTGACTAAATAGCTACTAGAATAAATATATTAGCAAACATTTTAATCCGGCCCTGTGAATCCAATATCATACTATATCAATGTACTCGTAGGTAAATCAAAATCCTATTCTGTAGCTTCGATAAATGAGATTAGTTCTAATATCCTTCTAAGGGCGGGAAATATTGCTTACGTTATACCAAAAGAATATCTTTCCTATTTACTGTAACCAACTGTTGAATAAATGAATCTATGTTAACTGAATGAAACGCACCATAAGAATATACATTATTACCTATTATACATTAGGTAATGTATGTCGCAACCACTGATCCGCCGTATTTATGTTTGATTTATTAGTAACGTCATCGAATTAATTATGACCAATCAGAAACATCAAGTAGTGCAATGGAGGTGACTTGGATGAGGTCGAATTATAGGCAGTAGCCAGACTAAAGTGACGGTTGTCCCTTGTTCGTTGACATTTTGATATTTTTGAAGTTGGTAAACGTTAATGTCAGACGGGAGGGCTGTCTGAGCCAACGTTGTGTGGAGTAGTAGATTGTATCATAAGGGAGCAAAATAATATTTCTATGGCGAGGGTGCTTTTTCGAATCCAGAGCGAAGTGAGGGATTCTCTAGTAGAATCCTGAACGTAGCGAGGGATTCAAAGTACGTCGCCCGAGCCAAAAATATATTTTGCGCCCGAGTGATATACACTCTATGATTTTCATCACCCACTATGAGAAAATAAAAGGCGCTTCATATTTTACTGTAATATTATTATTTAATAAAACATAGAGTAACAACTAAATTGAAATTAAATAGTATCTAATAATAAAACAACTCAAAACCATTTACATTTGAGACATTTTCGCAATTATGAAAATTTATTGTTACAGTTTTATTAGGAATAGAGAATAGAGATTGTTGTAGATTTTATATTATGCGTGTTTGAAATAATATCCGAATCTGGCTCATTTTGAGGAAAATGTGACGGTGAATCTCGTTGTTTGGATGTAGATGGGCGCGGTGACAGTGGCATGGATGGATTAACTGAAGGTTGCAATTTAATGTTTTCCACGATGCGTTCACATGTTTTCGCCTTGTTCTCAATGGAATCTTCTATATACCCCTCTGCTACAGCGCTCGACTTCCATCCTCCATGTCGCTTGAGATTCTGGAGCGGACTTAACTAAGTCCGCTCCAGAATCTGCCAAAAGAGTAGCAGAAGTAAATCATTCGAGTGATTTTCGACATCATCAACAGTTATTTGTAAAAGTTCGTTGCCACGACAAGCTCCATGTACTTCGAAAATTAAAACCACCTGTAACAAAACCGAATGTGAATAAGAAAAGTATCTATCGAAGTACAGGTTACAATAAAATGCGCATTTTAAAACACTATGGTTATACTTTATTCCACCTTAAACATACATAGTTACTTACTTTTACGGCAAGAAAGACTTTGTCGGGTGCCTCATTAAGGAAAGTCTCCACGTTTTTGACTGATTACACTTTGGATTTTTTGGGGTTAAATCCATCAGACATCCTCTTCAGATACGATATTAATTTCGAATATGTGTCCAGTTTTACGTCGTTATTAGAACTGACTGTTGATTTTAGTATTGAGTAGGTACTCCAAAGAGTGGAAGGTTGTTTAGTTTTGGCTAAGTACTGGAAGTAGGCCAAAAACACATATTCTGAAAAATTCTTGGCGCCTCTTGCATTTCTCAATTCAATAAAATTACCATAGGCTTTCATATATTTCTCCCGGAATTTTGCAGGTAATAGATTATCCATCACATTTCTTGCGTCAGTTCTAATACTTTCAGGAGTTAATTCTATACTTTCACTGTCACTTGAAGAACTCATTTTTCAAAACAAAACCATGAATTTCTAACAATCCGTGAAAATTGACGAAAACACGAGTTGTAGTTCGCGCGTTTTTAAATTGATTCCTTTTTTTTATTCAGCCGGCGCCGGCGGCGCGAGTATGGGCCGTCGTACCAGCCAGTCTTTTTTCAAACAATATTTGCGTACGATTTCTTTGGCGCTGAACACTAAGATGGGGTTTTCCCTCTTCCTCTGGTTATTTAGCCCCCCCACTTTCAGTACCTTAATAGAAATCTACGTTCATCATACAATCGTCTCATTCAATGTCCCGGTCTGTCTATACTTCTGTGGAATGCGCTCCCACTGAAAATTAGGATAGCAACCAATTATCCTTTAAAGCTAAAGTTCGCGAGCACATTCGCAAGAAGCTGGCAGTATCATCATAACGGTAATGTTTTCTCATTGTTTGTCTTATTTGATTTTGTGTAAATTATGTATATTTATTTGTGCTAATATTTATATATAATTAGTTAGTTTATATGAAATGCCTATGGCGTTAAGTCCGCCTCTGTATATTTGTGTGCCTAACGTATTAAATAAATATATAGTAGCAGTTATTAATAAGACGTAAACCGCATAAGCGGCGGTATAAATCCCTCATCTCACAAACACCATTATTGAAATGTTGGTGTTATGCGGGGAATTTGTTTGTATTCGCTAAATGAATAAATACTCGTACCTAATAATATAAATATTATTAGGTACGAGTATTTATTCATTTAGCTGAGAATTACGTTGCTGACGCTGAGTTAAGTTGAAGTAATTGCTTATCTTGATATGAAGTGGGTTCTGACATTACACTTTTCAAGAAGTATATATGAACATATGAACATTTCTGACACTCTAAGTTGACCTTCTTGCAAGTAGGGTCAGTCTAAATTGTCTGAAATATATTTCAAGGCAGTGAATTGGTCTGCTTATTTTTTTATATGATGTTAGAAAAATTCTTCAATAAATCACTTAATAGAATTAAAAAAAAAATCTCTAACAAGGCTGATACCTACCTCTTATAGGTACCTGGTACCCTCATGGTAAGTCTGGCCATAGTACCTACCAGAAAGCAGAACACTTGTTCGTCATCCAAGTACATAATTAATTCCCTCTCACTCCAACACTTCACTAAATACATTGGCAGACTGCCTGTTGTCGCTCTGGCCAGCTTATTATTCTTATCTTTATTTTCGAAGAGCTTAAGGCCACCCTATACCATACATTTCATGTTGACATCGTTCTCTGAAAATCTTTTAAACAAAATGTTTACTATCTGCTGCAATGGTCTTACTTCGTCCAAAGAAGACATTTTGTATTTATTGTGCATAACTATCAAAGAAAAAAAGTATATATTAAACAGTTTTTCAGTAAGTTACTTTAAGTTGACTTCAAACGATATCCCGGAGGAATATTTCATTTGTAACAGCTTTCGATACCACAATGATATACCACTATTTTGAGTAAGATTAGGTACTTGGTTTCTAAAAATAATATCCGGTTTTTCATCTTCCTAACTATAATATTATAGATGCGAAAGTAAGTTTGCTTGATACCTTAAATTAACGTGACCGAAGCCGCGGGCAAATTCTAGTAAAATAGTAAAAAAAAAGGTTTGTGTTGTAATTAATAATATGCATTACTCCCTTAGTAATGGGGTGTACCTCACGAAGTATAAACATTACAATACAGAATATTGTTATTTTTCTAAGCAAAATTTCAATTCAATATCCCTGACCCTATTAAAACATCTAGGATTCCTACAGCCCAAATTTTTTCTTCCTCGTCTTATGAATAAATCAGATAATTTTCCCGCTAAGGTACCTAATTTGTATATTTTTTTTTTGTTTTTTAAAAACCGTTGCCCCACACTAGGAATTTCTCCTGTATCGTGGGTGCGTTTACAAACATTTAAACTCACATACACAAACAGCCAGACCCGGAACAACTACTTGCAGGTCATACAAATATTTGTTCCGTGCGGGGATCGAACCCGCGACACGTTACGCAGCAGTCAATTGCTTAACCACTGCGCCAACCGTGTCGTCAAATAATTAAGGCAGTGTAAAAAAAAGTCGTAGGTATTGTAGTATTTTCTCAAAAGCTAAGCAGTTGGATTTAAAACACGTTATCGTTAAGGGATTTAGAGTAGCCGTGTCCCGTGGGCCGGCGATGTTGACGAGTTGGACGTGGAAGAAACTACTACACACACATACACACTCACACAGACATAAACACCCTCTCTAACACACACACGCTTACACACATTCTCTAACACACATACACATTAACACTTAAATCACATTATGTATCTTCTGTCCAGTATAGATATAAGTTTATTTTCATTATATTTTTCTTTATTTAAATGTGCCTAGTTTTTAAGTAATATTCATCACATACTCTGTCTTTTTTGTTCATTAATCTAAGTTAATATGCGCATAACCTATGTAAGTCTTGGGGGGCCTGGTGACCCGTAACACAGGTATTTTATGCCTTTTTCGGGCACCAGTCTCTCACAAATGTTAAGCCTATTTCTTAGATTAAATACTGCCTGTTATTTTTTCACATTTGTGATGAGAAATAAATTCATTTTAATATTATTATTATTACTAAAGTAGAATTAAGAAGCCAATGGTAAATTAATTTATAATATTTTTTTAAATGACTTTTAAGGTGAAAAGGGGATAGTAAAATAATATTTTTAAGCAGTAGGTATGATCTTTTATTTGATTAAGAATAGGTACAAGTACAATTATTCTTTAATTTGATATTTTACTATAATCTCTCAACATCTACAAGTGTACAATGCTAAGCTCGAGGACGAAGCTAGAGTATAAATTACTTATTAAACGAACTTACCTGTAAGTGAAGTTCTATTAAAATTATATGATAGTCTCGTCCGAAGAGATTAGCAACCCACCCTTCCCTTTACTTTTCAGTAGACCCCTACTAGTAAAATATATGTTAAGTGTCGATACAGCTCTGAACTTAATGAAGCATTGACGGCAAACTAACAGAGAGAATAAGGCATCCGTCTTAAAAAAAAATAAAGCAGGGTAAACTAAATAACATAAAGAAGCAACATTATAAATATGTACAATGCTAATCTATACGAACGAGGCTATCATATAATCATCATAGAACTTCACGTAGAGGTAAGTTCGTTTAATCACTAAGTATACAAAGCAACTGAAATTATAATTTCGCTGTGACGTAACTGATTAATGTTCCCATGTCACAAGAGTCGCATAAATCATAGTAGCACTTTACAAAGCAATTGTGCCCAATGTGTACGGACGTCATAGACTCACTCTTGTTTCTAGGAGCCCAATCAAATTTCTTATTAATTAGGTACTAGCTTCTGCCCGAAGCTGTCGGCTATCCATGTCGGAAATTATACATACACAATTATACGTGCTACCGGAAGAAAAAGTAGCCTAAGACATTCTTCAGGACTCCATCTATCTCCTTGCTAAATTTCATCGAAATCAGTTCAGTGGTTTAGGCGTGAAAATTTAACATACAGACTTAGTTACTTTTGAGTTTATAATATTTACTAAACTCCATCATCATCAGCCTATAATGTTCCCACTGCTGGGACACAGGCCTCAGTACAGTAAAAAATAACTTAAACAAAAAACACAATGGTGCCGATTCCCTTGTTCACAAACTAAACTAAATTTAAGTTGAGTGCATCTTTTTCTTTCTATTTCATTATGAAAAGGACAGAAGATAAATATTAGTTTAGTCCTGTCAAATTAGTCAGCACCTGACGTAATTTGATGTAATTTTAGTAGTCAACTTTTTAATCACGTCTAAACTTGTATGGAGTAGTGTTTTTACTACCTATATGTTTAGATTAGTATTGATTCTCACGTTTGCCTTATCGCTTAGCTGCCCGACGCTTTATTTTTGGATTTTACTCTAAATGCTTTTAACGTGCAAGTCTTTTTAAATCGTTATAAATTTAACATTAATAATGTAACTGATATTTTGTAACAATATAACTTAAAAAAGTGTCCGTGGAGTTTCTTGCCCGTTCTTCTCCATAGGAACCTAGTGGAATGGGAAACTAGCTCCATCTTCCTGACCGACTCCTTTGACAATTCAAAAGTAAATGGTATAATTGAAAAGAATCCTTGGAGTTTTTGAGTTTCAAGGCAGTAGTTGACCAAAATTGCAACAATAAATTCTAGAAGTTGATAGGACTTTACTTCGGAATTGAAATGAAACACAATTCTTACAACTATTAAAAGCATATACTAATTATTTTATGAAACAAACACATTATAATTCTAAATCTTTGTGAACTCCATCAGAACTCCGTCAAATGTCCTATCATGGAGACGTACAGCCGACCGCACTTACGTTGCTGGCGGTGGTAACATTTTCACCTGTAGCTAGCCAGCGTAGCACGGAGTTTTAGTAGAATATGAGGCCAGCTTATACTCGTATTGTTACCACTGATAGGCGGCTTACTGTACAGCATTTTAAATAGGAGGATTACATTCGTAAATCTTCAAAATATAATTTAGTAACTTGCATCCTGCAAATAAACAAGCTTTTATCATCTTACATTTTTGCTTCTCCAGAAAGCTACTTCTAATCGTAGATACACGTAAACTTATTCAGGGTCTGGTGATGTAGGCGTTACTCCAGTGAACTGCATCAGCACCAGCTCATAGGTGACTATAGTTCCCGCAATCTGAAACGAGGGTAAGCAGAACATTGGTAATGCTTGAATACTGAACAAAATTGAAACTTGAAAACTTAGGTGAATTGTGCTTGAAGTAAGCTGCCAATAGTATCTTTGGTATTGTTCGTTGAATCGTTGAGCTCCTTAAGTTCTGAGTTGAGCTGCACGATTGCTAATAATTGCGTGCACTGACTGGACAGGTCTACTCAATCTGTGTGGTTCTTTCCTCAAAGACCACTTCAGACACCGATCTACATAGCCTTCTCATGATCTGATCAAGATTTTGTCTGAACTTTAAAAGAGACTGACCTCTGAGTTTGTTTTGGCCTTTCTTCCCAGAGTTAAAAAAAAAATTACCTGTAAAAGTACCTTCTTACAGAAATAAAATCATTTATAATTTATCAAGCATCAGATGGAAACACGGAATAGAAAAAACAGTTCTATTCCGTGGATTGAAAGCACCTCACTTCTAACTCATTTCACCTACATACGTTGTCACGGTAAGTTTATTACAGAAAAGACCGGCTGGTCCACAATGACACCTATAAAGCTTAGATCAGCCTTTGGACTACTTTTAACGATTGTGAATCACAAACTAATGACAACTGGGTCAGACGATAATTTTTTTTTTTTTTAAGCTTGGTATCAAAAACATAAAGCTGTTTCGACATGTAAATAATAATAATAATATGGGACAACATCCACACAAGGTCTTCAGGTCCCGAACTAGGCAGAGCCTGTACTACGGTAACCTAATGACTGATATACATACTTATATAGATATAGGTACACACCCAGACACAGGTCAAACAGACATGTTCAAGCACACAAATGTTTGACTTGCCCGGGGATCGAACCCGGAACCAGCGGCTCAGAAGGCAGGGTCGCTACCAACTGCGCCAACCGGTCAGTCAAATAATGGTACCCAGGAATGAACCAGGGCCCTATTTAATATAGCTGACAATCTGACATTTTTACGTGCTGCTTAACCACTGGTACGTCGTTGGTCACTGTACTGCCAAAAAATAATTTAGGGACTTACGTCAGTGGTACTACAGTGCCAATATGAGGAACGTTCGAAAACACGAATGTATGGTTGAACTACGGCTCCTTCATGCGTCATCTATAGTTTTTAATACACAGAAAGAAATATGGCTCTGAAACCAAGAGCAGTGCATTTTTCAACACTCTGTGGTGGTAACAACGAATTGAAGTCAGAGGGGCAATTCCCGTATTTTTAAGACCGTTCGCATTCTAATCTCAGTCTCAATCTGTCAAAATTACAATCAATTTACATACATTTTTGACAGGTTTTTGACATTGATTGTCGCTGAAATGAGATTGCGACTTGAATTTGAACGTTTTTTAAGTACGAGAATTGGCCTACAGGTGTGTTGCGTGTGTAAGTACAGAAAATGTATGAAGGAGACTGTAAAATTGTCAGATAGACAGATTGTCACCTGTCACCTCTGGGCCTGTCAGTTTTATTAAATAAGCCCCAGGTGTATCACGCACCGCTGAACTTTGCAGAACAGTAATAATAGTTATCACGTGCTCTAAACCGCAAAATCACATTGAAATACAAATTAGGATTAGACACAAGCAAGTTGCCATAACAACCCTTGGTAACAAATCCTAAGTTAGAAGCTGTCTTAATTATTATACCCCGCTCTTCCTCCGCCGGCTTCGAAACAAAGGATTCTCTTAATGGTAAAACCGCACAATATATAGTGAATTATTTTTGTGTTAAGGGAGGTTCAGATCGAGGGTCCCGAATTTGTCAAGCACAGTGAGCACTATTAAGAATCAGATGTCATTTAAATAAAAGAAAGAAAGAAAAATATTTTATCCAAATAAAATATTTTTCTTTCTTTCTTTTCCCAATGTCCCAAGACAGGCGCAGGAAATACAAGCAATAAAATAAAAAAGAATATTAAATCTAACAAAATCATGAAAACAATAAAAGAAGAACATTCATACTTTTAAGTTTATCTATGATTAAAACTAACAAAATAGTCATAACTACAAAATAAAGAGAATACCTAGAGAGAGTAGAGTTTTTTTTTTGTTTAGGATTTATGGAAAGCATGATGAGTAAAATGACATTTCGATTTTGCATTCTCAAGGAGGGTTGAAGCCAGACATCTGGTCATAAAATTTTGCCAAAACAGCAATTGTGTCGAACAAAAAAATAAGAAGACGAGATGCGGGGACCACAAATTAATCATGATATCCCTTGAAGCATTGGTTTAAAAACTATGTGAAAACACTGGCTGTTACTGTTACACTGTTGGGCAAAGGTCCCTCCCCATAACTTCCAGTTCTTGCGGTTCAGGGCTAATGTGGCCCACTGGTCGTTTGTTCTGTCCAGCTCGTCCCGCCGCCTTCTACGGAGTCGCTGCGCCTTCTGGCTGTGTTTGATACACAAACTACTACTTGGCTACATGCATGGCCTAATAATGTGAACATTCGCTTCTAGCACTTAAAACCTACTAAAATAGTAAATGTGAACAGCCCTACGACTCAACTCAGGGATGGCTCGGTGTTGACGCAGCGAAGCATCGCAAATCCGATGTTATTATTTAATTACTAATTCCCTAGGGGAACTAAAGATGGTTTACGGTAAACGTTCAAGTTATAAGAGGAATAGCTTCTTTTTCTAAAGATTGAACTAATAAATTTTGAATAGATACTAACCCATCCGAGACTTTTAGAACTTTTAGAATTTTTTTTTAACACAGCGATATTGGTAAAACACCATCAACCTCTTAAGGGGTCATTGTACTCATCATTATGAACAACTTTTACTATGAGAACAAATATGAAATCGCGAAAAAAAAAACCAGCTGGTCCCTACATTTTGACGAGTTCTGCAAACATAAATGTAGGGAACAGCTGATTTTTTTTCGATATTTCACATTTGGTCCCTTAGTGAAAGTTGTTCATAATGATGCGTACAATGACCCCTTACGAGGTTAATGGTGTTTTATCAATAACCCTGTATACAGGGCGTGACCCATCACATAGCTGTCAACTAAGCATTCTGTACATCAAATTTGTCATCAAAACTGTTTATTTTAAAATTCTACAAAAAATATATTTGAGACCTTCACAACAAGTCCTTTTATTTGATATGTCACACGGTACAGTTTGCAAAACTTTAGTCTTTAATGTTCTAGTTTACCCCCAAAAAATGACCCCCATATTCAAAATTCATTTATTTACGTTACACGTCCGTGTTTGTGTCATAGCAATTCATATGCATACCAAATTTCAACGTAAGTGGTTGTATTGGCTGTGACCACATAAATTTATTATATCTATGGCTGTGACAGACGGATAGACCGACACAAGAGTGATCCTATAAGGGTTCCGTTTTTTATTAGGACGTACGGAACCTAGTAACAATACTGCTGGGGAGTTTGTGGCGCCCGCCCCTTCTTCTTCCCATCAAAAGCCCTCGGAAGTGGTGAAGGACTGGCGTTTAGGCGGACTGTCTTATGTAATTGTGACGTTCAAAAAGTACTGATTCTCAGTCTAGTTTGAATCAAGTTATCTTAAACCTACATATATGAGGACAGGACCTCCCTTAGCAAAGAGAGCTCGATAAAAAATTAATGTTATTTCATATTTTACTATCTGGGTCTAAGTCCCTATCACAGGGAAGAGGTGTCCCAGCAGTGGGAACGTTATAGACGGATTATGGTACGGTATGGTATCTGGTAAGTTCTTGAAATGTCATAGCTTTTCGCACATAACTTACACCATAGAAAATAACATCAGTCTTTCGTAAGAGTCCGGAGACGCCTCAACAAGCTCATTTCATATTATTATATAAACTCGAGGTGTAGTGTTACACTTTACAATTATGATTCATGTGTTAATTAAGTAGGTAAGCATAGTTTGTGTGTATCTGTTTGTGAACGTGTCAGAAGTTTCAGGAATCTTGCTCAATGCGTTTTGTTTTTTAAATTATCCCTAAAATGCATACATTACTATAAGTAATTTAAGTCTACTGTCTTTTAGAATACAATTCCGGAGTTTTAAACACTTACGGATGATTACGCAAATAACAAAGACGATTGCGTAAATGGAGAAAAAAAAACCAGAAAATAACGAACTGATTCTTCATCAGCCAAGCACGCATAAGTTGACCAAAACTTTCCTAATAGTTTTACGTAAGTTACGAATAGTTATAGAAGTTTTGAAATAAGCCACCCCTAATCATCGAAACACGGTGGTTAATGGTTATATAAGGCGCAAAATGTGCCAACTCTCTACATACTAACGTGTGTAATCATACAGACAACACAACTTTAACTACTGAATATACAGCATAATATGAAGTCCTAAGATTAGCAAACCCATAGCATGATCGAGGAAATGTAGGTGTCCTTTCTACCTCAGACTAATCCTCTGAGGAATAAATTCGTGTCGTATGGCCTCCCCTAACCAAAACCTTTAAACGAAGAGTCAACAGCTAACAGCTAGCCAGCGGTCATATAAAATAGATGTTCTTACCGTCAACACTAATCCCCGCTTGACATGGAAGAACTGAAGGCCAGTCAGCGCAACCGTGCCTCCGTGTATCTGATCTAGAAACCTCTCCACCTGCAATAATAACTAGCTTTATTGACAGTCTTACTACTAAATGTAGTACACAGAAGGTCCAATAGGTACTACACACTCCACGGTGGCTGAACTGGGGGGTTAATACCGTCTTATGAACGTCAATATTGGATTAGAGGTGAACTATGATGATACAATTTTGGACTATTTGTAACTTTTACCTTGACTTGCCCTACATACACTGTACGAAAATTATTTATTTATTTATTTAACCATTTATGTACACACTTAAATAAACAGACAAGAAGACAAAAACAGAAAAATAGGTACAAAGGTGATGCTAATTTCTAATGAAATCTCTTCCAGCATACGAAGATTCTTCTTTTTTGTTTTGATTTGTAATTAATTTACTAAAACTATTGCCAAATAAATGTAATCCATTCTTTCTTTCTTTCTTAGCGGCAGCTGGAATACTGTTATTTATTATTTTAGGTTTTAGGAGCCATCAATTTTCGGTTTACAATTAATATGGGCGTTAAAATCAGTAGCCATTAAAACTAATAGGCAAAATGTCAGGCTGTAAATTAATTTAATAATTATTTTTAATATGAGACAACATCCACACAAGGTCTTCAGGTCCCAAACTAGGCAGAGCCTGTACTACGGTAACCTGATGACTGATATACATACTTATATACATATACACACCCAGACACAGGTCAAACAGACATGTTCATGCCCACAAATGTTTGACGTGTCCGGGGATCGAACCCGGGACCAGCGGCTCAGAAGGCAGGGTCGCTACCTACTACGCCAACCGGTCAGTCGAAAATAAATGAAATAAATGAAAAAATATTTATTATTTATTTGGATAAAAGATGGTCCTTCGGTAAATTCTTATATCGTGCTATAATCTTCTTACCTAATAGTTTCCCAGTTTGCCAAAGTTTCGTAAGTACATGTTTGTTTGCTGTACTTTCATGTGGTGGAATGAATTTGGTAAAAATAAACAAGTTTGTTGTAGCAAGAGGAGATTTGAGAAGTTTCGCTAGAGTAACTACTCTAGCGAAACTTCTCTAGCCTTGATACAACTTATACATGTATGTTTTTTTCTAAATAAACTTGCGTATATTTTTTGACGATGTTCATAAATACCGATGGTTTTAAAAACAGAACATGCATGAACTTTAAACTTGTAATATGGGGTTTTTCAACTTCATTTTAATGATTAGCAATTCGTTGAGAGACGTATTGGTGTTCCAATAGACAATACTTGTAGTATCTTTTGCCGGTGATCACCAAATTCTGGGTGTTATTGGGCTTTCTCTCATACTTAAGCAGATTATAACTGTTTTTTCACGAATACAGGGTTCAAAACGTTTGATTCTCACCTCCACGCAATAATTAGTTGAAGACACATCATACAGCGAATGTGCCGGTTCCATGCTGGCAGAATGAACCTTAGCCGCAGTCAGTGACACTGCCAGCGCCCTAACTACGAGGAACGCGAAGGAATACGCGAAGTAGATCGAATGCTCGTAACCGCTCAGGAATCTGCAATATCATACGTAGTCAGCAATGGACGGCAAGTGAGCAATTGTATCGGTAAAATACAATGTGGCAGGGACATCGTCGCGCAACGTGTTACCATGGATTTAGTACATGATTTTGAACCCTAACCGTCTTATTACAAAACACGATCTAACTTTAGCCCCAACCTACACATTCGATTTAGTTTTTGTATATGGAACTTTATGCCGACTTTAGTAAAGTTCTTAATACAAAATTGACAATCTAAGACCGGACTAAGTTGACAGTTTTGTAAAAGGAACTGTATTTCGATTTCAGTTATGTTCTTATTTCAAAAACAGGCTCGATGGTTTAAACCATGTCAAAAGAAAAACCTTGTTTTGTAATAAGGCCGCACGAGTTGAAAATTTTCGTCAGTTATAAAAAAAAAATACTGTTTTATACATTTTCACCGGGTTTTCAGTTTTCTATGACACAGCAGATTTTATTTTATTATCAATGAAAAATTTCTTCACTGCCCCGGGGGTCTAGAATCGTGTGCTGAATTGATGATTAGTTTGCCCGTCGATGATGTTACCTCTGATCTGTTGCAGAATCTGGCCTGCATCTTGGAGTTGCTTTTATTCCTCCTCTGTAAACAATTCTCATTAATTAGTTAGTTACTTAAGGTTTAATGTCGTAAGATGATATCACACGCTTCACGCGAGTGAGTGGTTTACTGAATGAACGTTCATCTGCAGATTTAATTAAATTCTTCGATCATTCGGTAGGCGAGTGAAAGTTACAGAGTGCCGAAATCCAACTTCGTTTGATCGGTTCAAATGAGTGATCGGAAAAATGAAGCGTCTGACATTATTAACAATGCTGCGGAAATCGACCCGTGTTTGACGACCTTTTGTTTTATCATAAGAATTGAAAGCCAGTAAGTACTACTTCTGATTAAACATCCTTCCCCTTAGTCTTGCTCCTATTATACAAGACTTCCCGTAGTATCAGAAACCAATATCTTTGGATTCATTAACAATAACCAAGATGCATCGCTTTGATCACATATGAAAGACCAAAATCATTAGAAAAAAACATTGGTCTAATCGTCCTATGAATTAACACGTACGCCACGTGCCCATTATTTTAATTTAATTTCAGTCAAATGTGGTCATAATTTATTACACAAAGTAATTTACGAGGCTCTTGCTTCTTAGGGGAACAATGTATTTTACAATACTTGAACGTTCAAGTGGAATACTCACGCGAGGGTATGCAGCAGCTGAGAGCAGATAAAGAACAGGTTACTGGCGAAGGATATGAAGATCACGCCTCCTATGATCTTGTCCACTTGGCGCACGAGGTGGACGGACCTGTTGTAGTCTTCACGCATTGTGCGCCAGAAAGCTGATGGTGAGCTCTGCGATGTAAGATTAAAAGTGAAAATTATTTATTTCCGTCCGCGTCAAAAATAAATTATGTATTAAAACTCGATGAGGTAAGTGTTTCCTATCAGACTTCTCTGACAATAAACATTGAAACCTACTCAGAGCCCAGAGGTCACAATCTCTTTTAAAGTCTAGACATGATTTTGGTCCGGTAGATGCGTAAACACTTACAGTGGCTTTTGCCATTGTAATTGTCTTTAATTTTGTAAATTCACAATATCATTTACGTGCTCGAGCAGCGAAAGCTCGAAATTAATTAATTTCCTTCAAAATCCTTCGGATTGTGATTGTGTTACGCAAAGGCCATAAAAAGTTTTACAAAACATTATTAATTTGAATTTAAATTAATGTTGCAAAATAAAACAGGACAAAAGAATGTGTCACATCAACTGTTTTAAATCATATCATCAAACTCAAACTCAAACGGTCTTATTACAAAACAAGGTTTTTCTTTTGACATGGTTTAAACCATCGAGCCTATTTTTGAAATTGGAATCTAACAGAAATTGAAATACAGTTCCTTTTACAAAACCGACAACTTAGTCCGGTCTTATGTCGTCAATTTTGTATTAAGAACTTTACTATAGTCGGCATAAAGTTCGAAATACAAAAACTGACTCGATGGTTAAGGCTCGGGCTAAAGGTAGACCGTATTTTGTAATAAGATGGAAAGCATTTATTTGAAATAAACCAATTATAGGCACTTTTGAATTGTCAAGGGGTCGGTCAGTCAGAAAGATGAAGCTAGTTGCCCATTTCAAAGGCATCCCATTCTATCATGACTCAAATAAAATTCTCGGCACCCGCCCGGAGTCTGGATTTCAAAATGGGGTACAACAAAGTACACCTTTGGCTACTCTTTCGAAGAAAAATATTATGCATCAAAGTTCCAATATCCTTTTCACTTAACTGAGTGACACGTGATACAAACTAAAAATAAATGACGAAAGAATGTAACTATTCGTGTGTTTTTAAACCATTGAAAATAGTGAGGATTCATAATTTTCCTAGCCTTTTCCCTTCTTCTTGTTCAACGGGATGCAGCAGAATATCTGTACTTTACTAGGAGCGACTGCCTATCCGAACGACACAACCCAGTTACCCTTACGCTTACCCCTTGATAAGACGGGTCGTCGACTTTCGGGCTTCTGACGACCCGTAACGATTTTGAAAGATCTACGAATGACAGCCGGAATTGCTTCGTGCCTTCCCAGGCGCAGAGAGGTCTCGGTATGTAAAGATCCACGGACCCGCCTCGGCAAACTTAATGTGATTCGTCGACCCGTACGACTGTAGTTGCTTAGCCACGATTCCCTCTAAAATTGTGAAGAACTGCAAGCTCATAATATTATGATGGTATTACAAACACCTCCTTTTTTTTGGGAGCTGTGTGGAAGTGACGAGGCGGTAGGGCGCAGAAGCCTGTCCCGCCATTCTGCCACCAAGACCTGACGAAGCTCGGACTGGCGCAGCGTGAACTGCCTCTGCACCAGTACCGCACCTCCTCACGCCTCCGATGCAGTGATGTGAGGGCTCTCGCTCCCAGGTACCACAGTGCGCAAGCCACCTCGTTTTACAAACACCTACCTTATCTTTAGCTGCAATAATCCTTTGATTGACTTGGTTGAACCTCGACGTCAAGTACATACTCATGCAGATGACGAACACGTCGGTAAAGTTCCAGTTGAATGTGCATTGAAAGTTGAAAAACTGAAAAGAAAACATACAACAACAACAAATTATGTAGGTGCAAGGTGCCAATACTTGACGAGGTTCCAAAACCTGTACAGTGGGCCGCACGTGAGTGGTAACTAAACCAGTATAAGCTGGCCTCTTATTCAATTGAAACTCCTTTTTACGCTAGGCTAGCTCACCACCAACCGCGGCGTGCAGTCGACTGTACTATAAATATTTTTCTATGTTACCACTGACTTACAGTGATGGAAAACATGGTGAATTAATGCAGACTGAATAGTCTGTTATCGCCAAACTTGCTCAATGCTTGTTCTTTCTAATAGGCCTATAATGGAGGATTAATACACTAGCACATAAGAGCGCAGTTGGAGTTACAACTTTCGTTAGGTACTGAGCGTTGAAAATTTGGCAGCGCGCTTTTATTTAGGCATTAATTTAAGTGTCGCTTAGCGTTAGTGAAAACGGGCATAACAGGCTTAAACTTGCGTCATGACATGAGTGTTCTTCCCTAAAATGGTCTGTTTGGTCACATATTTCATAGAAACTTACCTGAGCTAGTAATCCAATGAAGTCGTAGTAAGGAAAGAAACCGAACAGCCATGAAAAACTGAGCCTCATAAAGCTTTCGTACAAGGGACTGTCTGGCTCGCAGTCCAAAGCCAGGGAGATGCCATGCAACTCTGAGAAACCATGCTCCACTGAAAATTTGTAGAACAAGAGAGAAAAAGTTTTAGAACAAGTAAAGTTGATATAAGCCTACCTACTTCATATTGTAGTATTAGTAATTGTTACTTATTTAACATGCATCCTTCTTTTTTGAAAACATGCAACCTCATTTTTTTTTGTCACTCTGCTTAACCAGAATAATTATTTTTAATTTTTATTCAAATAAGGATTTTTGTTTGACGTCTTATGAGATTGACTCAAAAAAAAATAGCTTTGAAGGAAGATTCGTCACTGCCAACGGGCGGAGAATAATTTGATTGCTTTTGGAATTAATACATTAAAGTATTCATGGTCTAAATATTCCCCTACAAAATTGGCACAAGTTGCTACAAGTTGTTCGTGTCATTCTGGATCAGGAGCGGATAGTCGGCGATTCGAGACACCAGGGGAGTTAAGTTTCCTTATTCTTTTTTCTGGATTGTGTCCGAAGTATTATAATCTACGACTCATTTATTTTCTGCTCCACAAACCATTTTGCTGATGGAGGCTAATTATCGGACGGAGTCTTTCCACAAACCATTTTGCTGGTGGAGACTAATTATCTGACGGAGTCTTTCCACAAACCATCTTGCTGGTGGAGACCTAATTATCTGACGAGTCTTTCTAACAAACCATTTTGCTGGTGGAAGCTAATTACCTGACAAAGTCTTTCTAGCAGTAGAAAGTGATTTTTGTCTGAGGCGATTTACCAGATCTAAGGTCAGAGGGATCATCAGCTTGACACAGCGGCATTCAAAGGGTCGTGAGAGACACGAGCTACGTCACGGAGCTTCCGGGAGAAGATTTGGCGGAAAATTTTATGTTTTTTTTATTTTTTTAAAAAAACCTTAGTTTCCATTTAGCCTTAAACTTAGTTTCTATTCTAATAGATTACAGAAGGTTCGATACTTTTTTTATTTAAAAAAAATCTGCCTAATTTCAGTTAGAGTAAAATTTTGGTTGCAACCACAGTTACAAACTCTTTTTTTATCCAATTAATTCTAGATTTATCTTAAGGTACGAAATCCTTCAGTATTTTCATTCTTAATACTTGATAAACCTACCGAAGCCCGTTGAGTAATGTGACGAAATTCCTATTTTGTATTTTCTATTTTTTATATATATTTTTTGTTTTTATATTCGGTCTTTCGAGAAGATAAAATTATACGTATTTAGTGGCTGAAGAAAAAGTGTGTTTTCCTTTCGTTTACGCTACAATATGTAGCTACAGCCTTGACTTCTGTAGCTATACTGAAGTCAGAGCCTGATCAAAGGGATGCCGCGGTCTACTTGTTGCTAATTATATGAAAAAGCAAAGGATATATAAAATGTTACTGCGATCATCAATCTATTATTCTTAGATTAGCTAGAATAATATGGTAGAATTACACAGTTGTTATTCTTTGAATGTTAAACATATTAAACTATCAAAGACATACAAAACAAAGATCACTTTGTATAAAGAATTTGCCTATTATGAAAGACTTACGCACAAAAAATAATAACTGTGTAGTTACATTCGTATAGAGTTTTGAAAGTATACTAATTTTATTATTTATTTGACTGGTCGCGTTCTTTGACGTCACAACGTATGTATACAGGGTATACATAGTCGTGACGTCAAATAACGCGATTGGTAATACGTCGGCAATCCATTAAGGGAATGTGGGGGAGGTCATTTGCAACAAAATTACCCTTTACGACCCCTATTAATGTCAACAATTTCCGAGTAATTTAGCATTTTATTTTTTTTACGGTACACAATTTCGAAAATGTATAAAAAAACCTAATGCATGATTTTTTTAAGTTATTATTATCTGCGTCTACTTCAATACTTAATAATAATCAACCATAAAATGACAATTATCTTTAATATTTTTTAAATCAGAGCACACAATTTTCGTAATTTGAGCAGGATATTTGACTAAAATGGTTGATTTCTGCAAAAACTTCTCAGCTATCCAACGAGATATATAAGATACTAGATATCTTCAAAAAAATATAAAACATCAAATTACTAGAAAATGGGTGACATTTGCTTAGGGGTCATAAGGGGTCAATTGGTTGCAAGTGACCTCCCCTAGATCCCCTTAATGTATTGCCGACCTATTATAAATAAACCTGTATATGTATTTTTTATTTAGTAAAAAATATGATTAAAACAAGTTTGAAAACTTACCTAAAGCCAACGACAGCACCACTAAACAACAGATATTAAACTTCCTTGCTAATTTCATGTCGGTATTAGGATCGACAGACTCCGCCTTAGCTATGAGCATGCATAACTTAGGCCATTTCATTGCGATCCGCCAAAACAATATCGTTGTCATAAAACCGAAACTGTAGAACAGTAGTGCAGCTGAAAATATTAAAAAAAAATTACACATCGGTAAAAAAAGTCGTTAAAATCGGAATAAATTGGATAAGATTGATTTCATGATATGATTATCTCTGTTGATTGCGTAAAGATGTTATTTATAGTTGATCTCCGTGTTGGCGACAAAACGTAGCACCGTTAGCCACTGCGACGACTGGAGGGCGACAGCGGCTTGCGGGGAGCGGGGGACGAGGAGCCGAGCGCCGTCGTCGCTGCCGCTACTAACACACACCACCATTCTCTCGACTCATACGACATGGACCAGAGACGCGCGTTCTTATAATCTAATATATCAACCTACCTAAATTTACAGTCCGCTATTTTATTTCTACCACCTCTTAATATCACTAACACTCCGAGATTTTAAAAGCCTGCCATAAGCCTTTAATTTTGACAGTTCAACGACATTCATTGCGTTAATAACAGAGAACAAAGCGTTAAGAGCTTAACAAGCAATGAATTAGCAATTTTCTTTAAAATCATTTACAGTCCTGCCGCCGGCGGTGCGTCGAGAGAATGCGCTCCTAACACTTTATGTCAGTGCTACAATTCTAATAACTATTAAAGAACAAATTTGCAAAACACGTAGGTATGGGTGCCAAGAACGCATTCTCTCGACGGCCGAACTGTAGATCGTGATTGATCTATAGAAAGGCTGCAGGTATTTCTACATTAATATTTGAAAATGTCAAGTAAAGCACAAGTATCAATATTTCAATCACTGTTAGGAAGTGATTCCATTCTACTTACTGCTAGTGTCTACTGGCGATGAAGCGGTGTTGAATAAGCTCAGGAACAGCACTAAGGCCATAGTGAACTGGCCCACCATAGATATATACGTGTATAAACAGCGAAATGATATGAATTTGAATCTGTAAAAACAAACAGGCTTTATTGTCTATGGTTAATAATCACACACACCAACATTCTGCATACAATTGTGTCTTCAGCGTATCTACAAAGCTTTCGAAAGCTAAAAAGTAATTTTCATTAATTTAACCCTTTATTCATAAGAAGTTGTAGTAAAATCTCTTTGACTGCACTATTTGTATCTGGCTGGTTATGATATCATTTAATAGATGACATTTAAAAAAGATAAATTAAAAGTAGAAACGATTTCCGATTTCAATTGTTTTTTTATCCGCCAAAGTGAGTTAATATAACGAAGAAATTCGATACATTTGTGGAAGTTTTATTACAAAAAAAGGAAAAATTAGACACAAGGCGCGAAAAAAATATGTGACGTTTATGGACTTAACGCAGTATCAGTAAGAGTACCACAAAGTTGGTTCAAGCGTTTTCAGTGCGGGAATTTTGATGTCAAAGATGCAGCTCGCTCTGGTCGCCCTGTTACGGAAAAAGTCGATAGCATTTTTTCAAAAGTGGAGCAAGATCGGCCTGCAGCTTTGACCAGAGGGGCAATTCCCGTATTTTTAAGACCGTTCGCATTCTAATCTCAGTCTCAATCTGTCAAAATTACAATCAATTTACATACATTTTTTTGACATTGATTGTCGCTGAGATGAGATTGCGACTTGAATTTGAACGTTTTTTTAAGTACGAGAATTGGCCCACAGTTTTGAACCATTTGAAAAAATCTGGGTGTACAAATAAACTCGATATTTGGATGCCACACGAGCTCTTAGTCTTCAATTTGTATATAAAACACGAAATAACCATTTCCCCGACCTAATATTGAAATGGCAAGGTGGCATTGTTAAGGGGACAAGGGATTAGTGACGTGTTTTTTTTATATAAGGAGCCTAGTATTCTGCGATAAGGTGAGGATTTAGCCCACCCTAATTACGGTCACTAGGTACAATATTAACACTATTTATGTGATATTATAAAACTCGCCAACTAAAACTAAAAACTACAAGTCACAATGATGAAGTATTTTTTTAATTTTTTTTTTTTAAAACGTTGCCCCACACTAGGAATTTCTCCTGTATCGTGGGTGCGTTTACAAACATTTAAACTCACATACACAAACGGCCAGACCCGGAACAACTACTTGCAGGTCATACAAATATTTGTTCCGTGCGGGGATCGAACCCGCGACACGTTACGCAGCAGTCAATCGCTTAACCACTGCGCCAACCGTGTCGTGTATATACGTACGTAACGTATAACTTTATTTAGATTTATTCGGATGCTCTGCGGACTGCGGACTATATAGAGTGTTCGATAGCAACCCTAACGACACTATAACTTCAGGAATCTGTCAGTCGTTTACGTTCTATGAGAGTATGAACTACTAAATAACAAAATTATTACAGTCGGTAAAAATCCTGGAAAGAGATAGATAGAGAAGGCTATAAATAAATAAATAATTCAATTATTTCAGATTCATCCTAAGATTACATCCATATTGTCACAAGCATTGCTGCATGAATGTATGCTTTTCAAAAAGAATGTTCTATAATTAATTAATTACTCGAAATCGTGAGAATTCCAAGTGGAGAACGAATTTTGGTTAGGTACATAACTTAAATTCACCGAACGGTGTATCTAACGCAGGCTGGTTGTGTGATTCGTCAATATACATACAGCGCCGTCCGTTTGCATACTGTCGCCGTAATGTATAATGCCTAAAGCAAATTGATGACGCTTCTGTTCGCATCCATTTCGTCAAGAATCATATGCTAGAGTAACCGTGGTTATTAAGAAGATCGGCAGTAAAAACTGACCAGTAAACTAAATAAAAACGAGTCATAACAAATATTTAAATGGGTAATTAAGTAAATATTAAAATGGCTTACGCGAGGGCAGATAACACATCGGAATTAGGCGGTAAAAAATCTAGATTGAAAGTAGCGGCCGCTGCTGCGGCACCGCTCACTTCGAATGCTCGGCTCGCGCGCGGTTGCTCACGGTTCTAACCTAACCCATTTGGTCGGGGTGCCATGGCTTAGTTACTATGAACAATTCAGCTCGCGAGTACTATAACTATATACTTTAACTGCCGAACTATTTACCTAATTACAATCGTAAAAACTATTAGCCTTTATTAACACTTGAGTGTGTTTTACGACACAGATAACCTCCAAAACTTCATCTCTAGTCCATGGCTTTATTGATGAACCCGTTTGAGATCGTAACGCTTGTTTCTTGCGGCACACATTTTGTTTTCATCTTTATTTTCGGAAGCACTTGCACTACTTGACGGCATTTTGGTTGTTTTGTTTAGCAGCGCCTCAGCTGGTAGAAAATGGAACTAACATAGCATTATGTAAACGGTGATCGAATCATCAATTGGGTTTCAAGGACTTTTATATCATGCCTAGGCGTTATACATTTTGTCTTAGGCAATATACATAACAGCGACAGTATGCAAATGGACTAATAAAAAAATGCAATAATATAGGCTGTAAAAAAAAACAAGAAAATAAACTAGACTTGTAATCTATGAAATGTGCGCAATAGCACGTAGAAAAATATTCATTAAAACTACTACAGCTCGCGCGATAAGACTTTGGCTTTGACCTTCGGATTTTTGAACTTTTGATTGTACAACAGGAGTGCGCGGTACGTCGTATCGATGCGAGAGGCAGGGAACGACTGGAGCGCCAATCAGAGCACCGCGTGCGCCTACACACCCGCCCCGCACCCCGCTAATTGCCCGTTGATACCCAATTTCTGATTTCTGCGCAATAACGGTCAAAGCCAAACTCTTATCGCGCGAGCTGTACATTACATACTCTTTGCTTTTGTCCATTACAAATAAATTGAAAATGAAATATTCCTAGTCTCATGATAGCGAATTTACTTCAATGAATTGATGAGCTAATTCACTACTCGAGAAATAAAGATGGCTATTCTATTGTTTAATTTTGCTGAAACACTCAAAGGTGTTTTTAGTGATATAAAAAATGGTCCAAAAATATTTTGCTGTGACATGCATAATATAATTTTTTAAAGAATATTTTATTGTCACGGGAATATGCCTCATTGGTGTAAAACTATGTCAACCACTATTAGTGTTTAGGTACTATCTGTAACCCGTCTGGCAATAGGAAGGTTATGTTATTAAAAAGTAGTTGTGTTTGTATAATTATACAATTACAATTACACCTATTATCCGCCCCAGTCGGCAATCTACCCTTTATAGCAGAACTTTTTATGTCATAATATTATTTTGCATAACAGTGAATAGCATAAACTTCATTTCGCAGAAAATCGTTTGGCACACACTCTTATAGCACACGTTCAAAACTCATAACTTTGTAAGTAGAATAATCTTTAGGCATACATTTCATATCCATAATATTTAAAAAGTAGAACCATCATATTATCGCACAAAGACAGTCAGAATCGTCTTTTAGCATACATTTCATAAAGGACGAACTATCATATCTCAGAAAGTGGTCTCCCTTGTTTCACCGAAAAGAAATTCTCATCATCATCATAAATCACTTCCCAAACAATTTTCCGCATAGTTTCATTTGCCAAACTATTACTAGGCAAAAAACCTCTTCACAAATAATTGTAACGCAAACCTAATGTTTAGCAAGTGAACGTTTAAACAATAACTTGTTTACCAACTAGTACTTTTACCAATTTTTATGTAGTCAAATATTTCAGTTGGAATAACTCATTTTACGCAAAATAAAATGTGCCAAATAATATTATTAATATTAACTATTCTGGTAGTATTTTTTTTTTTGTTAGTAGCATTTTTTTTATTTTTTATTAATTAATTTCGTCTAACTAGTTCAGTTTCGGGTAGCATGTTTTTTTCCAAATTTTTTTTCTATATAATCATTTCTGGCACTCGCTGGCCCCTGCCGCGGCACCGATCGCTTCGGTCGCTCGGCTCGTGCGTAGGAGGTCACTGTTTTAACCTAACCTAACCTAACCATTTTTTTAAAATAATTAACCTACTGTAACTAGTTCCATATGTAACAATAAATTATGCGCAATGTTAACTTTGCCAAATTATGCCAAATAAAATTCTGCCATCTTAAAAGTATGCCATTGTAAATCCGGACAAATGAACATTCGACCAAATAATAATTAAAATCATTTTTATGCCCTTAAAAATATTTGTTAAAAGAAGATTATGCCAAGTGTATTATGTCAAATAAATTTCGGAGCATCAAGATTCTGCCAGATAGAGCCCCCCCCCCCCCCCTCCCAGTTGGAGTAGTACGACAAATATTTAATGCCCCTTTATTTTTATTTTTTTTATATATGGCATCTCGCAGTTGGCTTGAGAGGTCGTTACTGTTTACCATACTATCCTGTGGCTGCCTTAAGCGGACTCAAAGCCTCCAGCCAGGGTTACGTGCCCGTATCGCTTCAGACGTAGGTATTTATACGACTGAGAACCTATAATCATTTTTTGTTTATTATTTCAATAGCTTTTGCCCGCGGCTTCGGCCGCGTGGATGTTGGAAATGATCCCACGAGAACGTGCTACCGTGACCAAATGCCTATGTCCTTCCCCAGGATGCCATCTATCGCCTTGCCAAATTTTATCGAAATCTGTTCAGTGGTTTAGGCATGCAAGGTAAAACGTAGACCGAGTTACTTTCGAATTTATAATCCACTAGCTGTTGCCCGCGACTTCGTCTGCGATCCAGGATGAAAAGTAGCCTATTTTCTTCTTCGGGTCATGATCTACTGATTTACTAAATTTTATCTATATCCGTTTAGTCGTTTTAGCGTGAAAGCGTAACAAACAAACTAACTTTCGCATTTATAATATTTAGTTAGGATTGCACGACCCTTTCGTCGTAGATATTCATTTGTCGATTTATGAGCTGGGTGCTGTGGACACGGCAATTGATATAAAACCAAGTGGTCAATAGGTTAAGTACTGATAAAAGCCTACTATGATAATCCTTTATTGAATTTATAATTGAGAAAGTCTCTTTCACCTTAATTTGGAAGCATTGTTCTCGTGGATGCCTTGAACTGGGTTCAGTCCGAAACACTGCCCCACAGTCAGGGTCACCTTCATGGCAGACTGAAAGGTTGCACGTGGCTTGTCTTTCTTTGATGGTACCACATTTTCTTGGTACCGAACTTGTACAGGATCTGAAAAGAACAGCATTTTAGTACAAATTGCAAGCAAGCTTTTAAGCAGTGGGTAGAACACACCCAGCGTCACCCGACTTTGTTAAACCCCAGCAACATCTGCCACTCGGACAGGACCTGCAGCGGCCTATATGGAAAGCAATCAATAGATTGCACACCCAAGTAGGTAGCTGCTAACACAATCTGGCAAAATGGAGGATAAAAGGTCCCTCAGACACCTAGTAAGACTGTGGTGCTCCTGACAAGACCCCGCTGATTGGAGTGTCCAAAGTGTCCCTACTCCTGTACATTTGAGGAGCAACTGCCCCGTTGGTTTCGTCGTTGCAAGCGCGACTGCTGAGCATGGGCTCCTGAGTTCGATTCCCAGGTCGGCCAAAGTGTTATTGTGCACCTGTGTCTGCGTACACACTTGTGCACTATAATATCTCCCGTGCTGAAGGCTAGTCCCCGTTGAAATTGGCCGCCATGGCTGAAATACGGTCTGGAGGTCTATTATTATTACATATTTAGAGGATTTAGAGAACGCTTCTGAAAAAGAAATTAACTTCGGAAGTCGGTGTATTTGGTTTTTGTATTTTCGTTTTTTTGCCACCGACTTCCGAAATTAAAGTTATTTTTCACTTAGTAGTGTTTTTTTGTTGTAGTACCCACCCCAAACAAAGTAGTATACCACTACTTACTTACAATGTAAATAACATTGACAGGAAGTTATTACAACATCATCGACATACACTAAGTGGAAAAAATACTGGAATATTAAAGCTGGCTCAAAAACCACTTATCAGAACTTGACCCCAATCTGGAAGTATATCCTTTCAAATAAAAAAGAATGAACCATAATCGCTTTATGAATAACCGAGTTCTGAGGTACAAACATTAAAAAAAAACTATAAATTTGAAGTCGGTTAAAAAACGTACGGTATGTAGGTAATATTTTGTCACAGTTTTATAGTTTTTCTCTAAAGTAAGAGTATGTTTCGTTATTGCCCTTTAAGTTTCCTGATGCATACTAATGCAAAGGATAAGTAAAGATTCCGAGTTTCTGTGTGCAAGGCAATCACACTTCATTGAGATAAGAAAACTACAGGTGGGTAAATGTAGGCTTTGGCCTGTAAGGCAAAAATCGAGTCATAACCATTCCTCTTCTTTTTCTCGTGTCGATGACTCATATTTTGTGGGGTAATTGCGTAAAAAACATAAAATGGCAATTGATCGCAATTCTTTTCTTTTTGACAGTTCAGCTACGTTCATTGCGTTATTTACGTAACTGGACAGACGAATGATTCAAACCTATGAAGTAATGGATAAGGAATTGCCTTCAAACCCCTTGGATTGTGATTGAAAGTGTGTAACGCAACGGGTGCTGAACAGCTCTGTCGTTTGCCTCCTGGAAGCTGCAGGTTTGTGCAAGACGTTATTCTATTTATATGATTGTGATTATCATAGTAAACCTGTGGAATCACATCAGCATTAATTTTAACAGTTTAAACTGGCGACCTGCTTTTAAAATAACATATTTGTTACATCAGAAAGATAGACAGAAAAAGTATGTATTGTAACTCACACAGATGGACCACAAACTAAACTAAACACGATCATAAAATGCAAAAAAAAAAAATTACACTCCTTTGCAAAAAAAGACGGGCGGTTTAGATTTTTCTACATTCTTGGTAATAATTTAGTTCTAAAGAGGTTTTAATAGCCAAACTATGTTGCTGGCACTTAATAAAGAGTCTGGGTATGAAAAAAAGTTAATTCCGAATTCGAAACATTAGTTTTTAAAAAGATTTTTAGACCTTTTTCAGTTTGTGACTTTTTACTTACTTTAACGTGGGTTTGCGGTTAAGGTTATCAGGCAACTAAAACTAACTTCTCCTTATTTTTAGTAGAAAATTTATGTTTGTCGCCTAGCCCTGCCTTATTGTGACTGAAAACGAATATTTTTGTGTCAATTGTAATGGCAGAAAAAGCAATAAGAGCTAGTAAAATAATAGCGCTGCTGGAAGAGGGGTGCAGCCAATGTTACGTCTCACAGCGGTTAAAAGTGAGTCGTTCAACAGTCCAAAGAACCAGGCAAGGTTCCGGGAGAAAACGTTGCACACAACTACGAAACGACCGCTGTTTAGTGACTCAGGCGCTGAGGAACCGCAAATGCAGTTACATAGACCTCAAAAGAAACCTAGAAAAGGTACGAGGAGCACAAGTTAGCCTATGGACTGTAAGGAGGAGGCTTGTAGCGGCTGATATACGCAGTCAACGACCAGCGCGGGCCCCTAAGTTACTCCGTGAGCACCGGATTGCTCGATTGAGGATCGCTAGAAATTGTCTATCTTGGACACTAGGAAACTTTAGTAGCGTACTCTTCTCCGATGAGGCTCGAATTTGTATGAATGGTGAGGACCGACATAGGCGAGTGTTACGAAGACCAAGGGAACGCTATGCCAACGTGTGTTTTGAAGAAATCACCCCTTATGGTAGAGGGGCCGTTGTGTTTTGGGCGGGAGTAACTTCCAGCTATCATGCTGAGATAGTATTAATTGAAAATGGCTCACTAAATGCACAAAGGTACATAACAGAAATCCTTTGTCAACATGCACAAACCGCACCGACTGTAATTGGTGAAGATGCCATTCATTTACATGGATGGTAATGCTCGGGCCTACCGTTCTGGCGACGTAGATGCTTATATGCAAGAGGTCGTCAAACTCAAACTCAAAGCATTTATTTCAAATAAACCAATTACAGGCACTTTTGAATTGTCAAGGGGTTGGTCAGTCAGAAAGATGAAGCTAGTTGCCCATTCCAAAGCGTAGTAGGTACCTATGGAGAAGAACGGGCAAGAAACTCCATGGACACTCTTTTAAATCAAAATATTGTTACAAAAAAGTGGTTACATCATTCATGTTGTAATTATACATGTGAGAACGATGTAGAAAGACGTGCACGTTAAAAGCGTCCGTAATAAAAAGATAAAAAACAATTATGGAAAAAATATTATGAATAAGCCGTGGCAGCTAAGAAATGACCAGTACCTACTGACGGCGCCCGTTCACGAACATGACGTATGTCTTCTTCACTACGTATGTCACTTGTAGTCTTAATTTCTTTTTACTCATAAAAATGTCCATTTTAACACGGCTCTCTGTTTACATTGACTAAAACACCGATTCCAGGAGTTAAGTGTTAAAAACTATATTCTCACTGATAATAGGAAATTTCTAGTAATTTATGCTAATGACATACTAAAAATATTAATATTATAAATGGAAAAGCCAATGACTGGAAGGTGCCCATTTTTTTTGCAAAGGAGTGTATATATATATATAAAAAAAAAACAGAATGTCCTGTACGAGACCAAAAGGTTCCTATCGCAGCATGATCCTGTGACATTTAAAAATACGAGTCAACAAGCAAAAATAATCTACCTTCTAATTAAAATTGCTCATTACTCAATCAAGTGAATCTAACATTTTATTTCCAAAAGAAGCCCATTTTACTTGTTTACTAAAACTTTACTTAACTTTACTTTTTTACTCGTTTGCTTACTTTAGTATTTAAGCTCGGGGGAACAATAGATCTTTTATGCTAATCCCCAGATTAGCCGAAACGGGATAGGAAGTAACTTGAAGTTTACTAATTATGTGGAGTCAAGTTTTGTTGGTAGACCTAGTACCATAACTTTGTAATCTGCTCTGACCTTTTCGTCTTCCAGGTAGAGGTAATATTTAATCAAACTTTGAAAAACTAAACAGCAAATTAACAAAAATAAAGTCCAGAAGTAAGTCATTGTTATTCAGTACGTCCTAAATTTTAATCAAATAATTGTATCACTAGAGACAACTTCGTATAATGGAAACATTGCTTTGAAATAAACAAGAGGTAAAAAATACCAGTTGTTTCGCATGCGCCCCACAAACTTTCGCCCCAAACAAATTCCTTGTTCACACTAAACAAAACTAAATTATATTTGGTACGTAGGTACCACATACAACGTGTACCAGAATAAACGCAAGTCCTGAAAGCAGTTTGCTCATAATTGACTACTAAATCCATTTCAGTAACTATTAATAAAGTATTTTTTTCAAAAATTATGAATTTTGCAATACTGACCCACGATTGTGCCAAAGAAAATTAAATCTTATTTCAAGGCAATGAGACTCAATTTGAAGTGCATAAAACAATGCTGGGGTCAACACGATTTTCTTTAATAATAGCTAGCTTTAAAAAACAATTGTTTTGGTCATTGTATTATGCTTTTAACTCAATACTCTAATTGGGGTGTATGAGGTCTTGCGTTAATTATGTTACACGTTGTATAATAATTATACAACGTGTAACATATGTTATGTACAAGCAACAAATCTTGGTCTAAAACTAAAGACGCTAAAGTTGGCAGGTAAGGTCAAATTATTTCGTTTAATATTCTTGTTGTCATCTCGAAGTAAAAGTTTTTAGTAGGGAAATAAACTATGATAATTTCGTTCGGAAATGAGACAAAAATAAAATTGAGATCAAAAAGTTTTTACGTCTAGGGATAACAGATTTATTATTATCATATCCTGGACAAACGGAGATGAAAAATGTTATGTATGATCTTAATAAAATAACGACATGTTAACTATTTCGATAATTAAGACTCTCAATCTACTTGTCACATCAAATATTAATTATGGACCACTGACATAATATTCGATATTTCCAAAGTAGAATTTACTGGTTCAGTTAAACAAGTAAATACGCGAACAGTAAACTTGTATGAGCCTAAAATCAGCAAACAAATTAAGGATTTTAGAAGATAATGAGACTGTAGCATTCGTCATGAACTCTAGAAGACAGGTTTACTGTAGTTGGTTACACACAGTACACGAGGCAACAGGATACGGCAGACAATGTGTCAGGCCAAGGACTGCCAGAAGAGCTGTGAAAACACAGTCACCTGCGGCGCGAGCACGGCTTCAGTGTTAGGCTTGAGTCACGCATTATATCACGGTTTTTGCTCCCAAACTGTGATAAAGATGTATGACACAAGCCTATTACAGTAGGACGTGCTCGCCCCGCTGGTGTGGTTAACGTTGAATCAGTTATAGCCACTCGTCGTTCACAAGAAAGAGGGACTTCATGAGGATTTGTTAACTCAAAATTGTTTAAGGCAAAAACCAATGATGCACCTTTCGATCGCAAAATCCATTTAAGCTAAGAAATAAAATCTAGTAAAAGTAATACAAAACACTCACAATTCACTTTTATATTTTTTAAACTTGTCCAGAGAGTAGAGATCCATCGTGCAGCTCTGATGAGATGAAGGACCGATGACGTAACACTTTCAAAAAGTACCTAACATACTACTTCAACCTTTCGAAAAGAAATCTTGATGCAAATATAAAATGTGACAAAATAAGTACCTACTCACAATTCCAATCACTTTAATTTTTTATACTTATCCAAAGAATAGAGATCCATCGTGCAGCTCTGATGAAGTCAAGAACCGATGACGTAACACTTTCAAATAAGTACTACTTCTGCCATAAGTCTATTAAAAAAAACTTGAATCAAATAGATATTATAAAATTTAACAAAATACTCACAATTCCAATCGTTCTTATATTTTTTAAACCTGTCCAGAGAGTAGATATCCATCGTGCAGCCCGGCGCGATCCTGCCCCATGTTTTGTAAAAGTAATTAACTGTATTTACTCTACCGACGCCGATATTCGAGATAACGGTAGTCCATCCATTTTGCATTAGGGTTCTGTAAGAGTTAATAACTATTTATTGTTGCAATACAGAGGATTATTACATTTTAAGTGGTGACTTATCATCTTTGTTATTGAGTGGGGTAAGCCTTTGTTATACAGGGTTACGTTTTTCTATGGAGTAATGTATAGGTGTCAATAATTATTGACTGCCTCGTTGGTCTAGAGGTCGCAAACACTACTGCTAAGCATGAGGTCCTTGGGCGTGTCAGACTCTTACTTACATAAAACCCACCCGTGTTACTTCAGTTGGCTATGCCAGGGGCCACAGTAACCCTTTCGGACTTTCCCGCAACCCTGGCAGGCATCGGCCCTAGCGGTCCCAATCAATGGTGCTGACGTCTCTTTGAGGTGCGAGTGGAACACAACGCGCCATCGCCTGGTCCTTATTGGACGGCGAGCTGCCCATTGCTCGCCGTCCGCAAGCCAGCGCCTACGGTGGCCGGGAATCGGTTTGTGAAACCCGACGCCTTGGGTGTCTCCTGCGGCGGCTAGGGGCGTGTGGGCGCGAACTTTGCCTCTCCCTCACGCGTTCCGCCTCCTCCTTCGCAAGCATTACTGCTTCGCAGAAGGAGGTGATGGCTTCCCAAGCCCTCTCACTCCGTACCATGGCCTGGACCCGGGCCGGACGCGAGAGATCGCCACCGCCAACCGCCTCCACGAGGACTCGGCGGTGCTCCGCTCAAGCCGGGCAGGCCTCTACCATGTCCTCCGGGCGATCCACACAATGGTGACACCCGGGCGTTTCCTCCCGCCTTATCCGGAATAGGAACCTTCCGAAACAACAGTGTCCGGTGAGGACCTGCGTCAGGCGGAAGGTGAGGACGCCGTGGCGTCTCTCTAGCCACTCCTCAAAGAGGGGAATTATCGCCGCAATTGTGTCAAGCATGAGGTCCTGGGTTCGATTCCCGGGTCGAGCTAAGTTTTACTGGGTTTTTCCGTCAGGGATTTCACAGTAGTAGCCTGGAGGCTAGATTTGTGCCCAGTTGATGGCAATAGGCTCGCCCCCTATTACATGGTACTAAACATAACTGGTGAGTTGTGGGTGTATTCTAGGTACACCTCTGCCCAACCCTTCGGGATTATAGGCGTTATTTAATCTGTTATTGATTTAAGTAACACGGTCTAGGTACGCACGGCTACAGATCAAGCTATAGATTTCCAGTATAAGCTGATCTCGCATTGTATAGGATTTACTTACAATGAGAGGTCAGTGTAAACTGGAAAAGTATAGCTTGATGTGTAGCCGTGTGTACAGCGATCAAAAATGATTGGTTATTAGACTATAGGTTATTTTCTCAAACGAATTATTTATTTACTCTTCTTTCTTCTTCTTTTTGTATTACTCTAATGAATGGCAAAACGAACAAAGTAGGTATAGATCAGCTTTTATGTTACAACCAGAGTCTAAGACGCTTTCGACGCTACCTAAAATTGTTTTATTATCAGTGGGGCACTGTTTGTTTCAGGTAATACAAATAGTTGTTTCAAATTAAATGTGAGTAGATCAACATTGATCAAACCAATTGTTTACAGGTTGATATATTCCTTGAATGGATTTTATGGCCAAGCAACTTAGAACCCTATTGTTGACCTAAAACAATCAAATCTTAATCGAGTTTTTTGATCTTGATTAAAAGCGTAAAGTACAAAGTAAAGAGTTTGCCTTAATTTTACTTCAAAGTCTTCATTTGTTTTGCTTGCAAAAAAGCCGATTTACTTCAGAGTATTATTGTGGTTCCGTAACTAAATAGTGCCATCGGACCCTATTACTAAGGCTCCGCTCTCCGTCCGTCCGCCGGTCACAGGACTGTATCTTTTGAACCGTAATAGGTAGACACTTGACATTTTCCCACATTGTGAAAACCGAGTGTGGTGTTTAATAACAAATAAAAAAAATTAAATAAAGTTTCCATAAAAGAAACGTGTTTTGTTTTTATTAAAGTATTAAAAAAAGTAGTGTTAAATATTGTATGGTGGAACGGAACTCTTCGTGTACGAGCCCGACTGGTACACACAGCTACACACCAAGCTATACATTTCCAGTTAACACTGACCTCTCATTGTAAGGGAATCCTATACAATGCGAGATCAGCTTATACTGGAACGTATAGCTTGATCTGTAGCCGTGCGTACTTGAGCGCTTTTTTTCTTACTAAGAAAAACCAGTATATTTTCCATCCCTTGACCTCTTACTTCGGTGAAGTAAGTTCAAGTATAAACACTCTGTATATGAAACAAAAACACTTGAGTTTTACAATTTCCCTACAACCGATTGAAGCATTGTTTTTCTCTTCAGCTATTGAATGTAAACCTTTTAGGTATGCTAGTGTTTTGCAACTTTGAGGCCAGAATTAATAAAAGGAGACAATTTATTTATGTAAGTCAGAATATTTAATTTATACAATTACAATGGACACACCTACACATACATAAACTCACGCCATCTGCCCATGGGGGTAGGCAGACACTACAGAACTCCACCTGCTACATCCTTACATACCCCTTTTGCTCCGTTAATGACCAGACCAGCTGCGAGTAATACAAACCTGGGGCCGTACTATGAGCTGTTAACGCCATCGTGATTCCGTTGAGAAAAAGAGATAGTGCTATCGGTCATGTATAGCTCCGTCTCTCTTCCACGCTGGAACAATGATGGAATTAACACGTCATAGTACGGCCCCTGACCTTTATCAAGAACATCACCAAGAAGGTCAATATATGTCCTTCTAGCACGCCCTACGCGTTTCCACTCCATCTGCCTTGTAAAATACCTTTTGTTAGTCGGATTTCATTCATCCCCTCAACATGACCAAAACATCTAAGACACAGATACTCAGATACTTCCTGGATAAAACTTACCCCCGTTTTCTAAGTCTTCCCTCAATTTTTTTTTTGTCTCCATTCATCGTCATTGATAAAGAATTGCCCTTGAGTTGAGAAGATTGCTGACCACCAATTTTTGAGAAATGCAGAGTAGAAGCTATTCTCTACATAAAATCTCTGAATAGGTATAGGGTTTGTCTAATAACACCCACGATAAACGACGAGACAACCCTGATCTGGTACAATTAATTTACATTTCATAAAAATTGATTCGTTCGTAAAACGGCAACAAAAACATAAAAAATAATAATTGGCTTATCTGTAATTCAAAAGCGATCGTTGCAGATTAAAATGCAGGCAATTAAATCGAGTATTGCGATAGTTTTATGTTTCAGAAACTATTATTTATTTAAAGCTATCGGCCACTAATGGTTTATAAATGTTCGGCAAATATAAATGGAGCAACAATTTTGGTTTTGTTTTATTTTTATTTTGAAGGCTTTCGTGTTTTGTTTTCAAATTAATATGATGTTTTGAATTATCAACTGGCTGGTTGTTGTTTTGATAAACAAATGAAGAGCTGAAACTAATAACTATGTTCCAAATGATTACCTATTCAAATTAAACTGCCTATGATAACGAAACGTTGGTGTTAGTATGTATATTGTTTCACTGATTTTGATAATCAGAAAGAATGCCTATTAAGTTTCCAGATGACCCCAAAATTCCAATGTCCAGCCAGAACTTCTACATAAAAGATTATTTCAGCAAAACGGTGCCTTATAACATTTTCCTATGTATCTAACATAAATTACTATAATTGAATAATTCTGATATTCGTTCTTAAAGCTATTTCATGATTAAACTTCTCAGGTACTAAATTGAGTAATGAAACCGAATTATAGACAGCGCTCAACTTTTTCATAACTTTTATGTCGAGTCTTGTCATAAATTAGGAATATTCGAACGAAATTCGAATATTCCTACGAACGCTACCCTGCTACACACACAACTCCTAGAGATGAACGTTTTTTAGAGTATTGTTTATTTAACAGATTCACAGATTGTCAATACTACGTTTAAAGAGCTGTCTAGAAAATCAAGATAATTATGACACCATAATTTAAAGTCTTCAACCAGTGCGTCCTGCCTGTTATAACATACGGTGCCAAAACGTGGACAGACGTTGTGCTGGTCGACAAATTTAAGGTCGCTCAGCGCTCTATGGAATGGTCTATGCTCGGAGTTTCTTTGAAGGATAAAATCAGAACCGGAGTTACCGACATAGCTTGCAGAGTAAGCAAGCTGAAGTGGCAGTAGGCTGGCCATGTCTGTCGAAAGACCGATGGCCGGTGAAGCAGACGAATCCTGGAGTGGAGACAGCGTATTGGCAAGTGTAGTGTGGGACGCACCCCACCTAGATGAACCGACGGCCAGAAAAGGTGGCTAGGAGAGACTAGATGCGGAATGCGGAGGATAGGGTGCTGTGGCGCAGCCTGGGAGATGCTTATGTCCAGCAGTGAACTGCGATAGGCTGAGTTGATATTAGTTGTTGCTCCTAAGTACTTATGTACGTCTTGCCTATATCGTGATACAGGACAATTTCCTAATAAAAAACTGTTTAAAACTATAAAATACATACCTTTAAAACACAGCAGACAGCCGCAACAACATCAACACGACAACTGACCTGCGGATACCGATACCTGCAGAAATGACGTGCTGATGCACGTCTATAATTTGTGTAGCTGGCACGTGTCGATTGGATAAACTTTGTTTACATGGAAAAGGCCGTACTAGTTTGTTATTCTACATTTTGTTTGTTTAGTCATAGGTATCATATAGGCCGCAAGAAACACAACGGCCACGACTGATTAAAAAAAACAAGTGGGGTAGTAATGTCGAACTCCTTGTAAGAAACAGTCTCGCTATCACTACTTCTACCCCCATGTCGCGTTGCTGTATTCCAATTTCAAAAATTAAAAGTACCGTTCGAATATTAGGCACAACGTGAGACTTTTCAACTTTGACTCTGCTCGAAGAACAAAATGCTATGAGATATCTCAAGTTGACTTGATCGTGGAAGTTTAGCAGGAATAGGTAGGGACTATCACTCTAATTCAGATGAGTTTTATTGTAAGGAAGATTTAACCTTGGATCAACGTTATTATTTTGTTAGTTGCGAGGTTGTTATACGTCGCCGTTGCTTTCCTTTTATGATAATAAATAGGCAGAAACGTGTTGCTGGGGAGATTGTTGTTAGGGGTTTTCTTTCAGTCCGCGTGTCATTTTAGAATGCCAGCTTATAATATCATTCTGTAAACAAATTAAGTTTCTAATTACTAAATGTGCTGGTGAATTTGTGTTCGGCTGACTAAAATACCAAAAGTAGGTTATTTGGGCATTTTTTTTTAACAAGGCCTCCAAAAGTCTAATTGGTCAAACAATAATACTCCCAATGATTCGTGAGCAATTTACACCTGAAAAACTCTAACACGCCCAGACCAATTTTCTGGAACACAATTCCAAAAGTTCTTCAAAGCAATTTAGTTTAGTGCCAGAACCAACTGAGAAATACTTTTGTTGTTAATATGAATGATGTTGCTGATAAAAATTGCGCCACGTTCTGGCTGGCTCTCTGCCCGGTGAAATATAAACGCTTTAATAAAATTGTTAAATTTGAACACTAGCCATTCTTTGCTCTTTGGTAATGGAACATGATTGCGAATGGAAATAGATTTTACATGTCATGTATTTGTATTTCATTTGTTTAGTCATAAGTCATAATTAGAGCTTGACTTATTTTTGGTACATTATTGAACGGTTACATAGATTATCCCAAAATGTGACCATTGTCATACTGGCTACGAATTTTTTGGGCATGTCACTTCTGCAGGTTATTTCGATGTCTAAGCAGTCCTATGTAATTTGATTTATTTAAATACAGAATCCTTGTATATTAATTAGTCAATCATCAAAATATATGCACATATTTGGGGAATACCTTACTGATTTTTGGACTCAAATGAGGTTCAATTGCTGTCAGCCATTCCTAAGCTGATAGGAATACAGGTGTTTCAAATCAGTTTAACCTAACATTAGTGGACGTCAATGTGCCATTTTACCCAACAACTGCAATACAAAACAAACTTTACAACCAATAAAATATTTTAGACTCTACTCACGCTTGACCTCATTCTTAACGGCCCTAGGATATTTTATGGTGACATTTGGCAAATTGTCTAGCATAAAACATGTTCTAAACTTTAACTCTCTTTGGTTATAGATTTATAAAACTATATTACTTTAAATTAATTGTCTTTCTCTTAAATTTTTTAAAATTAATAGTGGGCGCACAGGCGGGCCCTATCAGAATACCAGCGCTTGGTATTTCTTTTATAAATATCGCATCATTATGCTGATTATGCCTTTTTGGCTTCGCACTCTTTTCCTCGATTGATTTTTTATTGTTTCTATTTTCTGTGCATGTCCCAATATTTTTCTTTCTTTCTGTCTTTCTCTTATCGTCAGTTCAAAGATGTAGCCTCGGTAATTGTTTTTAAGATATTATCTAATACAGTCCTTTGACAGATATTTTAGTTCTTGCTTTGGATCACAGTGATCTTTTTTGTTGTCACTATTTATAAGGTTCATAATAGTTGCAGAAAAGGCATCAGTCATGGCAAATAATGAAAATATTACGGTGCGAGTCCGACTCGCCCGGTTTATTTATGTCATTTGGTGTTCACGTGAACAATTTTTATATCTCATTGTACACCGGTCGACGACATCACATCAACGCTGGTTGTCGCTGAATACCAGCGCTGGTGCTCTGTCTCGCATGGGTCGCAGCATTATGCTGAGTGATGGCCGTTTTGTGTAGATGTGACGCTTATTTTCCCCCCAACTTGTTCTTTTTTGTGTTTGTGTCTTTGCGTCATGTTTACAGCAAATTAACATATTTTATTTATTTTCTTTCTAACTACATAATTATTTTTCCTAATAAAAACTCCTTCGTTTATAATCCGCCTGACATAAACTCAAAACTAATAAAACCAGTTGAAACTCCACAGCAAATAAACGGTAGACACCTAAAATCATTAAAGTATTTGTGTACCCTTCAAACCGAGTTATTTTAACTAAAATGTAAACCCACTGGTTTAGCCTGTATTACACTAAAAACACAAGATTAACATCAGTGTTTGACGTTGAGTAATTTGTTTGAAACAATCGGATTAAGCTTCATTCGAGGTCTTCTAGACACTTTATATAGTAGACATGTTATAGAGCAGACGTTACTATGAAATCTATTTGTAAAACCGTTTTGTTAGTTGTTGTTGATTGTTGATGTTGTTCAATATCGGGAAGTGGTATATATGCTAGTCGCGCGGTAAACTCTGCTTGCGCGATGCTGGACTTGCGCGACGTCAGCATGACGCGCAGCTCGCATCTGACGATGCAGACACCGCTACATATCTAACGGACACTCGCGGACGGAAAAGGTTTAGCAGTTTCAAAAGGCACTGGTAGAGCTGCCTCATGTAACTTTTTTGAACTGCCATTTTCATTCAATCTTGGCATTAGGTTCTCAAAATAATAAATCTTTTGCACTGCGCAAATAAAACCTGTCCTAAAGCTGCTTGACCTTTTCATTCTTTAACTGTACTGTACGGAACACCACACAGAAATGGACCGTCTCCGGCCACCATTTTCGAAAATAATATTTCAACATACATTGGATAATCAAGTGCGTCAATACAGGTATGAGAAGAATAAGCCTTTGCCTTTTAGTTGGACGGTAGCAAAGGAATTCAAGCCTTTTATGTTTCAGCCGAACGATGAAAGTCTACGAGCTGACGGTAAAGAGAGCTGATCAGCCTTGTGGTCTACATGCTTGCTTACGACACGTGCTAAGACTGGCCAGATGGACTGGGTTTTTTCCAGTTCAGGGGCTTGGGCAAACCTGTGCAGATGGAACGAGGTAGGTAAAGTTTTGGGTTTAGAAGTCTATATATAGATTAGGTTTCGATTTATTGGAATCTGGTTAAACGCTTGTAGTAGATCCAAGCAACACTACTACTCCAATCCTCAACAAATACACCATACTAAATCGACAAATCTTAATAATATAGTATTATTTATTGTCAGGTATGGCGATAATAGAAATTCTCTGGTTTCCTTAAGCAATTTTTAATAATTAAGCTTCTTAATCACATGGGCGAGCATGGCCTACTGTGATAGGCTTGACACACATTTTTATCACAGTTTGGGAGCAAACACCGTGATAAAATGCGTGACTCAAGCCTATCTCAGAGGCCGTGCTCGCCCCGCTGGATTGAAAACTTTTCTGTTTTCAGGTTCAAAATAAAGTGTTACTACTGCTGTCACTACATCGCGGCATTAATAGGACAATTGGTGATGTCTTGTTTGAGTATAATGTATTTCTTCGAAAGTGAAGTTGGTTTGAATACTATATGTGAGTACCACCAGTAGGTGGTGAGGCATAGATGTTGGGTGTAATGTGAAGAGCATGTTTTCAGAACCCTTTTCTGTTTGAATATCGTATCAAATTATTGTGTTAGTTAGTATACCTTATTTTTAGGAAAAAGGAAAAACGGAACCCATAAATGATCACTTCGTTGTCCGTCTGTTCTTTCTCAGGAACGCGTGGAGGTATCAAGTTGGAATCATTATCGAATACGTAGAGTCTACGGGCAATCAATTCATCGCAACTACGGAACCGTTGACACGCACTTGACCGGTTTTTAGCATAAGAGTCAAAATACTATCTCTGGGGTCTACTCGCTAAGCACGAGATCCGTAGTTTCGGCCGAAGTTACGGTCGTATCCTAGTCCGTATCAACTACAGACATATTAGTTGGGGGCCCGAATTAAGAATTATTTATTTATATATTCTTTATTGTACACCACAAAAAACATAACAACAAAAAATTTAATTGAACACTACTTATATACAATGGGCGGCAACACGATTCTTCCTCCTTTTTCCTTCCATTCCTCACGATGATTCCTCACTCCCGAAGTCTTATTGACCGTCCCAAAAATATAATTATCTGGAGTAGTTCATTATAAAGTATCGAACTACATTCGGACGGGCCCATATCTTTGTTAACGGACTAAGAGAGTAGGTGCCCTGGACTCGATCAAGCTTTTAGAAAGCGTGATAATAGTCCCTTTTGATTTACATTATAAACACCTTATGAGTTAACACGTCTTACCCTATTAAGTACGTAACAATATGTTGAATTAGCAACCCAAGTTCGAGAAAGTTCTTAGTTCCCCTTCCTACAAAACCACTTGTTGATTACACAACATTCCAAAATTTTCCAGCCAACATCATATTTTACGTAACGGGTGTTATTTCGACCATATTACTTCTAAATCTGTCCCAACAATGGCCACAGCTAATGGCGAAGGCGGCTGAAACCGAACAAGGTTTGACTGAATTGAAATTGGAGAACAAAACGGTTTTGCAAACTACTGTGATTGCTTACGTAGTCATGACGCTGGCTTTGGGTATGTCGTCATTATTATTTTTAATAAGGACTTATTGTTTTTCTTTCGCTTTCTTACCAATTAATGTAACTTTGAAACTTTGGAATTTTTGTTAAGTAGTCTTCTTGACTCTCTTTATCCAAAATATGACAAATTAAAACCATTTGTAACCACGATCAGTGACAGTTAACACATTTCACCCGCCTTTAGAAATTCCTAATATTGAAAAATGCCCAACCGTCAATGAAAATGGTTGTCACTTAACTTTTCATTGTCTTTCTACGTACGGATCTGATATAAAAAGTTTACCCTTCATCGTATAAACTTAAATGATTCTTCTTAAATTATTCTCCGACCAATTAAGCGGTTTTATACTTATTTTATTTCCTTTACAGTTGAACATATCCTATGCACGAATTTCAACATCAAATTCGTGATGGACTGCCTGCAAGAAGCGGGGATCACTTCCAATGTGATGGAAAACTACGTCATTCATAGAATGCCTTATGTTTTTAATTACATTCCTTACACCGCTTTCAACGCCCTTGTGTTTGAGGTGTTTATTTATTTCCTTGTCTTTATCACTATTTTAGCTGCTTTCATCATTTACCAAGCCTTTTCCCAAATATGTCGGGGTCAGCTTCGAGTCTTACCAGATGCAGCTTCATAATATAAAATACTACTATATTAAATGAAGCGACAATTTTGTCTGTTTTCTGTTTACTATTTGTTTTCAAAGCTTTTTATTCGTAGTAATAGTTTCTTTATTAGTATTTTGCATTTAGCTATTAGTATTTTTGGTTATTATTTCATAAATTTCATTTATTTTCAGTACATTTGCCTTCAAGCCACTTTTCTTTGGAGTTTTAACGATGTGATGATCACCTGTTTTAGCATTTACATTACAGCATACTTTCGGAATTTAAATGAAGTTATAGCTGCCAATGTTAAATTGAAGAAGGTAAGTAGAAAGTACCAGGTAGTAAGTACTTAGTAATGTTTTTATGAAATTTTCAAAGCACAAAGGACAAGCCATGATTTTCATTGACCTTGGTCCACCCACTGCTGAGAATAGGCTTCTTCACTGTTGAGCCATACTTCCCGGGTCATACACCTATCTGTCTGTTGAAAGTCGAGTATTAGCGCTATATTGGTTCGCTAGATTTTTTTTTCCTTGGTGAATGGATACCTTCCTTCTGGGGAGAACGGAGGGTTATGTCCTGCTATCGAATAAAACCCCACTGTTTCTTCTACTACCATAAATCGCGGCGTTGTCGGTGCGCGTGAACATGTTGGTGCACAGGTTTGCTAGGTGTACAGCACAAGTTAAGATAACTTTGTTCAGAGCCTACTGTCAAAGCTTCTATACCAGCGCCCTGTGGACCAACTATACGCAGCGGGCCTACAATGCCCTTCGAGTTCAGTTCAACAACGCCTTTAGGATTCTGGTGCGGCTTCCTCGATTCTGCAGTGCCTCGGGCATGTTTGCAGACGCGGGTGTGGATGACTTTTACGCAATAATGCGCAAGAAGTCAGCCTCACTGATGCGTCGAATTAGGGGTAGTGGCAACAGAGTCCTGAAGATGATCGCTGGAAGTCCGGAGTCGGCAGTGTGGGATAGGTTTATAAAACTACATATTGGAAGAAATTGAATGTATTGAATTGATTTGTGAATAAGTATTTATGATTAATTTATGAATTTTATGATTTAATTTAATTTGTCTGTTTGTGTGGTAATTTACTTTGACTAACACAGTTTTGTAAGTTCATTAATACTAACCTCATATTATGGACATGCAAATAGTCTGAAATAAATGAATTTTATTTTATTATTTATAAATCGATGGCCCGGCAGAAACATGTGCATTCGCCGCACCTCCAACTGGTATCAGCCCGCCATGCCTAGCGCGCCGATTCCAGGACCGCACGTTTCGCTAGTTACCTAAAACTTTTCTTATCAAAACCAATTATTTTTCTTATTCACAGAATGGAATTCCTTGGTCAGTTCTACGAGTACACTATTCAAACTTATCGAAGCTAGTAAAAGAGATAGACGTTCAGATCAGCTCGTTCATTCTGATCTCATTCTTCACTGATCTCTTCTACATCTGTCTGCAGCTCTTCAACTCTTTGCAGTAAGCCAAACTTACCTACAGTTGGAAATTAAATCACAGACTTAGCTTTGGTCAATGTTGGATTCCTTTAAATATATTTTAAGTACCAAAATTAATTTAAGTTGCTCTCTTTTTCAGTCGGAATCATGTCAGTTTCAAATATTGCGACGAAGCGCAAACAAGTCAGTAAGTATAGAAAGAAGCAAAAGAGAAATATAGCAATGCGGTCAGTATTGCTATATTTCTCTTTGTAAGTAGTTATTTTTAAAATCAAACTTCTGTAATATCCTATCAAAACTACACGTGCTATCCTACCTATTTATGCCTGAACCGACAATTTTAAAGGGTATACCGCCATTTACCTGAATTTTATTTGCCCTAATATCATTTGCCATAATAGTCAACAGCCATAATATCATACGACATAATACTCATTTGCCCTACTCTCATTTGCCATATTAGTCACGTGCCAGAATCATTGTTTCCCATAAAGTCACTTACAATAACATCATTTGTCATAATCATTGTAAGCCCTAATTATCACATGCCATAATTATGATAAGCCATAACATAATTTGCCATCGACATCGGGTGTGTAACGGTTGTTTATATCAAGAGAAATTGGATGCAATTGGGACTTTAGGGCACCCCGACTCGGACAGGTTAGGTTAGAAGGGGATGGCGGGGTCGTGTGAGCGAGCGAAGCGAGCGAATAGACCCCGCCATCCCCTTCGTGGTTATTTTTTTATAAACCACACAGAAGTAGGAGCCCCGCGAAGCGGGGCTCCGTCGACCTAGCCCACCATCAACCATGCACAGAAAAAAAAACCATGCACAGAATAAATAAGTTTTTTTTTTTTTTTTTTTTTTTTTTTTTTTTTTAATATTTGTCTAATACTTGTTATGCCATTTAAATATTATGTCTAATAATTATTATGGCACATAAAAATAAGGCAAACAATACTTATGGCATTCGTATCTTATGGTATCTAAAATTCGGGCAATTAAAAGTATGTCATATGTCTTTTAGGGCAAATGAAACATTCGGGCAAATAAAATTTGGGTAAATGAAATTCGGGAAAATGATGATTATGGCACATAATCTTCGGGCAAACAATAGACAACCATTTTAAAGGGGTGAATTAAATGAAAATCATTTCGCGAGATGGTAAAATTAAAAACAATCCTAACTTATGCAACTCATCGGCTAACACTTGCTGCCACAAACGTCTGTAGGCAGTCGTCACCGTTTCCTGTAAAAGTGGTGGCCGTCACACAGCGTCTGCTATTTACCATCAAATGACGTCACTGAAACGTTATTTATGAAAGTAAGTTGGTGTGTTTTCTTAGAGAGCGTTTTTGACACCGTAAAGTCAAACGCCGTTGCCATCGTTGTCCTAACAGCCGTCACTGCAGCATACGTGGCGGCTACCGCTCTTTTATTAAACCGTAGCTTAACTATCATTTAGTTCACAATAAATGTATTTTTAACTCAACTAATTCTATAGTCATTTGTCTTCATTTTTTCAGAGCACTATCATCTCCACACTATCTCCTGTACTACTTGTACTCAGTCATCTTCCTGGTCCTTCGAACACTGATGTTATCACTATTTGCTTCAAACGTGCACTGTGCAGGTCTTGAACCTGTATACTCCGTTTATGATATTCATTCTTCAGCTTATGATATTGAGGTGAGAATCTTTATTTTTATGATAGTAATTTAGTAGTTTTCGTTAAATGGTTCGGCTTTTACACATCTACTCTTCAATATTATCGTCTGTACCTCTGTCATGTCCATCAATTCAGTCTGGAACCATCTATAGCTTAAATCAGTCTAAAGCCCTAGCTGACAATCATCACATCATACGGTCCTGCGGGCCGGATGAAACCAAGAATTATTTTCTAAGTCAATTGTGACCATGAGATTCGATCTCGAGTTAGTGCACATTGCACATTTACCTTTAAGGTATTTATGTTATTAACGTTCACCCTTACTCTCTCCTTAGGTTCGTCGGTTCCAATTGCAACTACATCATAATAACGTCGGATTAAGTGGAAAGTTATTTTACGTAACTAGGAATATGATACTAAAAGTAAGTTAAATATCACTCTTAAACGCTTTGGGAAAAGTACCATTTTTGAATTAAGAATAAAGCTCTGGTCAAACTGAACCGAATTCCGCATGGAATGCGGGTCGAAATTTTCTCTCATCGATGTTGTCAATGTCAACTAATTTGAATAGAAGTGTTCAAACTTGCACGAATAGTCACGAGACCTTCTCATCATTAAAAGAATCGGTGCACGCAGTCACCACGTCCAGCATACCGCATGGATTCGCTTCACTTTGGTCAGCGTCATCTAATTACGCCAATCCTAAACGCTTTCAGAAACCGCCTGATTATGTAAGTCTAATTAAAAATCTAATCAGTTTTCCATACTTTCAGGTAGTAGGCACGATTATAACTTACGAAATAGTGTTACTACAGTACTCCATAACGCCAGAGACTTACTACAACGGTACAAGCATGGCCACAATCGTTGAAAATACTACGAGTGTATACGGACAGATTTAATAATGAACAAAAAAATATGTTGATTACTTTTATTGTTGTTACCTTCATTATTTTAATCAACCCCTGAAATAAATGTTATTAGTACAAAAGGGTTTTCAAACCAACAGCTCATCAGCCTCATCTTGTGATCTGTCAGTCTGTCTGGTAAATTATCACGGTCAAACTGCTAAACAAATTTTGATGAAGCATAATTTAACAGTACGAAAGCATGAAAAGATAAGGCCAGTTTTAATGGCTGTGAAAAATAAGAACTGACTTAGCCAAGGCCATATCTTGTCAAATATAATAAACAAATTCCAGTTCGCATTCTACACTGAACCAGAAAATACATTTTGACAAATTACTATTTACCATACTTATGCATATTACTGCTCCTAGAAATGTTATACTAAGACCATGTAGACAACATTGCTGTCTATAATTGGTGTTAGGCAAAGTCATAAGTGAGAGAAATGAACCAGTGGAAGCAGAGACGACCAACTTCAGATGCATCTTGATTAAACCTGTCAGTTTAGGTATGGACAGCAAAACAGTTTGGTGTGCAGGCATGACATAAACATCATTGTACTGCTCAGGTGATATTCATTTTAATGTCTGTAGACTTTTTTTTAAATAAAACAAATAAATAATTAGCATTCGTGATGACTTTTTGTATGGGAAGACAAAGTCAAAGGCTCAACTAATCAGCTTAAAAGTGGTTATAGGTAGGTCTCTGTATACTTATCTCTTTTGCTGTCTGTACACACCCGCAGGTGGGAGCGTTATTACACCTTGTGACGTTTAATATATCTACTATGGAACAAGTAGTTATTCAACGTAGAGCTTCTACACTTAATGAGTTTTTGGGCTTTAATTAATTTAGGTACCTACACTAATTGTGAGGGAAATGACATGGCCGGATCCTGCCCTCAGAATCAATGTAGAATACAGTAATTATTGATTTATGAAAATTATTTCTTAAGTATACTAAAATCAATAATAGCAACATGTATATTTCTCTAGAATAGGCGACAAAAAATGCCAAAAAATATTGTGTGCTAATTGATTTTGTGTGGTATAATTCGACTTATTTCTACGAAATGTAAAACAGTCGCATTTGCGTTTGGATACACGCATAAGACAACCACTGTATCGGCTATATCAAACTAAAATATAGAACACCCAAAATTACCAGAATCGTATTGATAAGGTAAACCTAGAAAAGTCAACGGTTTTAGGATTATTGCGGTCACCATTTTTCACATGCCGTGCGTCATGATGATGATTAAGTTACGCATTATGCATCGACAATATTTATTCAAGAGTGTGTATCCTATCCGAACCTCCTAGTTATTTTGACGTTTGTGAACTCATGCTGCATGTCTGTCACCTGTCACTCTGTGCAGTCTTGCGTTGATCTTATCGCGTATTACTGTGTTGTGTTTGTGTTACGCAGTTGGATATTTTAACTTGACTCCACGCTATCGTTTAACGGACTTTCGTTTACGCTTCTAATCTGTTAATATTCTGCTGTGTAATATTGGACTTGTTTGTTTACGATTTGGATTGTGACGCTCACGATGTCAAGGTGTCTAAATTGTAGTGTGGCTACAATTCGAATGAGAAGGCATATAGTAACAACCCTAACACCGCAGTTACAAAATACATTGACTCAATGGTTATCTATACAAGAGGTGACGGCACGGTTGGCGCAGTAGTTAAGCGATTGACTGCTGCGTTGCGTGTCGCGGGTTCCATTCCCACACGGAACAAATATTTGTATGACCTACAAGTAGTTGTTCCGGGTCTGGCTGTTTGTGTATGTGAGGTTAAAAGTTTGTAAACGCACCCACAATACAAGAGAAATTCATAGTGTGGGGCAAAGTTTAAAAAAAAAAAAAAAAAGTATGTACCCACGTAGTAATTATTTTCATATTTTACCAACTTCACCTGCCATTTTAAACAGTAATTCCATAATCCGAAAGAGTGTTAGCACAATATAGGGTAGGATGGTGTAAGTTTGCGCAATTTTGAATAATTCGGTCATAAAAATAAAACATACGAATGCATCACAGGTTTCTTTATTATTATTAAATTGAAACTTATCTGGAAATAACTTTCAATACTAATTATTGAGCAAACTTAATTACGTTTTACTTAATTAACAAAAAAACAGAAGTCGGGAATTGCGCAACTTTGTACACCCCGGTGTGTAAAATTGCGCATAGATGGCGATAAGATTGCGCAGTGTTTGTTCAGGCGAATTTCTTGCTTAAATCACATTTAAATTTCCCAAAACCCAATTAAACAGTACATTTTTCGTGCCACCAAAACTGGCACGTATTGCACTCGATCCAGTCTTATCCTAGATCCAGGCTCTACGAGTTCTTCAGTGCGTCCTCCACACCTCAATATTTTCATTTTTGGCCAAGTCTTTGGTTTTTTTTAAACTTTTTTAGCTCGCTTAGCGTAAGTTTTTGGATTAGGCTTCTTTTTTTCATTGAGTTTTTCTTCTAGCTGGTTAATATAGGGTGAAATGATGACTGAAAATATGACTTTGGCTTACCTATGCTTCCGGTTAGTAGGTCTCCTCAATCCAGACCTAGGAATTATTGGGAAACTATCTTCAAGGAAGGACTCATCTACGCGCTTACGTTCGCTTTATTTATCTTAATTCCAGAGTTCTATGAGGGTGAGGCAGGCTCAGTTGTTCCCGTCGCAGCTTTAGAAAGAAATACTTGCCACAGCTTCCACTGGTGCCTCTGGTGGGATCTCTGCAGAAAACTCGTCATCTTTGATTTCAATTGCGTTGCTATAGTGACAGGGCTGGCCATAAAATCAGCATCTGATAAAATGTTTGGATTTAACGGCCATATTCCAGTAGATCTGAAGGTTTCCACCACACAAGCAACAGTTGCAGCTTTGTAAAATGCAGGAGCGAAGATTGGAGTCACCTGGAATGTCGTTATTGCTCTTCCTGGGTGATTTCTGAGCCAATTTTCACATTTTCTGGCATAGTACTTCTTCAAAGCACCGGCACCGTGGAAACCCCTATCAAGGAGTTGCATTTTATGGCTGCAGTGAGGTGGGAAAGTCAAAGCAACGATGTTGTTTTTCCGGTAAAAGCCAATAGCTTTCAGCGAACAATGTGACGTGTGATTATCTAGAATTAGCAAAACAGGCTGATCTTTGGATGGGTTGGTATGATATTTAAAATGGAATACCTAGTCTATGACGAGATCCCCAATATTTATCAATATAAATGAATATTACACAGTGGTGTGTAAGTTTGCGCGCGCAATATTATCCTTCCCCTTAATGCCCAAACTTATACACTTGGCCTCTAACGCAATTATTTTGATACTACTGCCATCTCTTACAAAATTATTGATCTACTTTGCAACTAGTCGAAATTTCAACGGTAAACACAAGTAAAACGATCAGTAAAACATTGTACTTCCGATAGGTTTTTCATCAGTTATACTTGCAAAATGTCAAAAAATTAGATCCAAAGGCAACAAAAACTTTGAACTCAACTGGACTTGCCGTTTTCTTTCGTATCTCAAAAATTTTTCGGGAGCGTATTTCGGCATCCAAAGTAATCAAACAACTGAAGTTGGCAACGTGTTTCGCACCGGTGTCGAGTAATGACGAGTGCGCAATATTATCGCCCGCGCAATCTTACACCACTCTCACGTATTACTTTACCGAGTACAAATTTCACGTTTTTCAGCTTCCTTCAAATGAATTGATTTGCAATGCATGTTATGTATGTGCGGTCCATGGCTACATATGGGGCCCCGGTGTGGGCGCGTTCACTGCGGCGGAGAGCCGCCCACTATCTGAACGCGCCCCAAAAGGTGGTAGCCGTAAGGCTGATCCGGGGCTACCGCACGATCTCGGGCGAGGCGGCAAGCCTCCTTGCCGGACTGCCGCCGTGGGATCTGGAGGCGATAGTCCTCGCGCGCCTGTATGAGTGGCGCGCGGAGGCACTACGCCGGGGGGAAACCCCGCTTCCGCGGCAAATCGCGGCGGAGCGGACGGACCTCCGGCGCGATCTCATGGCGGCATGGAAAGAGCGACTGTCGCAACCCAGCGCAGGGCACGCCACGATAGCGGCGGTAAGACCCCTCTTTGAGGAGTGGCTAGAGAGGAGTCACGGCGTCCTCACCTACCGCCTGACGCAGGTCCTCACCGGACACGGAAGTTTCGGGAGGTTCCTGCACATCATCAGGCGGGAGGAAACGCCCGGGTGTCACCACTGCGATGATCTCCCCGAGGACACGGTGGAGCATACGGTGGGGGCCTGCCCTGCATGGGCGGAGCACCGCCGTGTCCTCGTAGAGGCGATCGGCAGCGGCGGCGATCTCTCACGCCCGGCCTTGGTTCAAGCCATGGTCCGGGGCGAGGGGGAGTGGGAGGCAGTCGCCTCCTTCTGCGAAGCAGTCATGCTAGCGAAGGAGGTGGCGGGACGGGAGAAGGAGAGAGTCTCCCGTCCAAGCCGCCGCGGTGGACACTCCGGGCGTCGGGAGCCGAGTGACGACTCCCGGCCACCGTAGGCGCGGGCCTGCGGGCGGTGAGTAATGGGTAGCTCACCGTCCGATCAGGACCAGGCCCGTGCTGGACGGCGCGTACGTGTTCCACGCGCGCCTCAAAGAGATGTCAGCATCATAGAGGGAGCCCACTAGGGCCCAAGCCTGCCGGGAAAGCGGGATCATCCAAAAGGGGTACCGCTGACCCGGAACATAAAGGGCCAAGGAAGGAACACGGGTGGGTTTTAGTCAGTAAGAGTCTGACACTCCCTTCCGCTCCACCCAGAGCGGGAGGAGTAATTTGATGATTTCCCATCCTCAAAAAAAAAAAATGCATGTTATGTATTGATAAACCAACGCTTGGAAGAAGGTACACATAGCAGAGTACTGGGCTACCCAATGGTGTGTACTGGTTGTGGATGCTCTGTTATGGGGAGGCGTTACCCAGTGCGACACCACACCCTTGAAGAAAACAGTGCATTAATCGATATTTTCTACTCATGGAATACCCACAATAATGTGTTTGCTGTTGAACTTATATTTTTAGTCTACTATTACCCAGTCTCCGTGGCTGCTATTTAATTTTTATTGTATTGTTCCCATGATGAAGCAAGTTCCTTATAATTAATGAGTAAGAGTGCATTCTAACTTGGCAAATAGTCCGCCAACTATTCGCATGTGCATAGTGTGGCTGTTCTATTAAACATAGTATTGGGCGCTAACTCAGACAAACATTCAGCGAAGATTTTATATAAAAATGTCAAACATTATTACAGGATCGGAGGACAAATCTGCTAGCATGTCATCCCTGTTGAATGCGAGCTAATCGGCACTTAGTACTGAATATACACAGGCAGGTTGAAGAACTTGAGGAAAATGAACCTGGGTTGCCCGAACCACCTCCACTTCCACCAGTTGCTGATCCTACTGTCGCACATGAACTACCATCACCAGCTGATAATCTTGCTGAAGCCCGAAGAATTGTCCAAAAGAATTATCTGCCTAGTTACAAACGTGCTCCGAATACTTCTAGCCATTGTATTTTTAGGGAGTGTAATAATCAATCAGGGCATTTCATTCCTACCTTTGTTAAGGTAATGTTGCTTAAAGAACACAATTATTACGTTCCCATCAGTTGCCGAATATGCAAGCTACATTTATTTGCTAATGAGTGGCATTTATTACCTGAGGACACAAATACCTCATCTTATTTCGCTGTTTATCAGTCAAAAGATTTAAGAGGACTCCTAAAAAGAGATCCTGTTACTTTTGATTTTAATAATGTGGATCAAATGCCACATCACAAATGTAATGTTGAAAATGATGAAAATATTGTATGTTGCAATTATGTTTTCCATAAAATGTCTGTAAAACAAGTAGAAGTAGATACATTTTACAAGTACCTACCTACCTAATTAGATACCTAAATAAAAATTCAAGTGCTATTTTAGTGTTTCATTGCCTAACCAATTGCAATTAACAATTTTTTTGCAAAGTCGCTATGAGGAAGTCATACCTAATATCCAGAAATACCTGTAGACGACGAGCTCTTCGCTATTGCGGCTGCCTTTGACGACGCCTGAAAGGTCTAGCTAGAATGATTACCACTATATTGTTTCACTTGATATTATATTCATTTTTCTTCTAATCGCAATTCTATGAAAATGTATGGAACACCGGATATGTGTATAGAGAGTGTTCAATATATTTTCATAGAATTGGGCATTCATTGATATCGATTTTGAATAACTGTCGTGTCGGCTTATGAAGAAACGGCCTTTATATACATTCCGTATCCGTCTTTCAAACTCGGAATTTTTGATCATTGCTATTCAAAATGTTTAGGCACATTTTTTTGTATCCTATTTATAGTATCTCTCGCTTTTTCTTTGATCATAAAACTTATACCATTGTAAAGACATGCCTGTAAGCTTTTAATATGAAGTACTGCATGTCAATGTACATGAATATTTTTTGTTAGGGCACAGCTCTCTACAAATTCCGATCGTGTCTTTTAAATTTAAATTGCTAGCTTTCTTGTTCACCTTTAAACTCTTATTGCATGAAATATACTCCTGAAATGAACATAATATAGTGATCTTATTGGAACGAAGTTCCTTAACGCGCGTTGTGAAAGGGGACTAGACGGAAAAAATTCTTACGAAAAGTTGTCACGACACTTTTTGCTATAGTAAGCTATTGTAAGCTGTGCGGCGTGCGCATGTTTTTCTGTCTGTCTCTCTCTCTCTCTCTCTCTTATAGAAAGCAAGCCAGATATTGGAACGAACTTAAAAAAAAAAAAAAAAATTACAATTCCTTCAATAATTAATCGAAAGGAACTTCGTTCCATCCGGGTGTCCCTTGACACCTCTCAGTTTTTGGTTATGTTCTTCAGGAAGCTCAGGTGCGTAGTACTCGCAATCGGCGTTTCGTTTCTGTCTACCCCTATGGGAAGAAGGCGTGAGTTTATTTATGTGTATGTGTTCATTGAAAACAAACTTATTTTTCCTTCTAGCGTTTCTTTCCTGCAATTTTTTTGATATAGTCTTCTATGATGATGAAAGAGCGATATCTTCTCAACACAAAGAGTTTGAAGTGTTATGGGTTAGTAAACAATAAAATGACTCGTGAAGTTTAACCACTTGTATTTCTACCTACCTCGGCATTTATTTATTATAATTTGATACACAAAACCCGTTAAGAGACGGAGGATAAACTTGGCGAACAAAACAGATAATCTCTTGTGCACAATGAGAGCTAATTATGAAGATATTCTGGTTAGCAGTTGGAGCGGAATAAAGGGAAATACTAAGCCAACAGTGGTATGGTAACCGCTACAAGTTAAGACAATATATGGCCTTTAAGTATTTCTCAAATAATAGCCTAGGTCATTAGCATTTTAATTTTGCAATTTAGGCAACATTATTTTCCTTTATAACGTCTGTGTGTGAGTAAGAGCAAGAGCGATGCGAGAACATTATAAAATCTGCAGTATGAAGAATGAATTTCGGTGAAGCTGGATGTTCACTTTAATGCTGTCATTTCTCATTCAGCTCACACATTCAACCTCGTACATTTCATGCAGTATTCTTCTTTATTACAATTACGCAATAAAATACAATTTTTCATAGACCCCACCGGGTTATAGTCATGAGTTAGTGTCGCAACAAATAAGTCACAAAACTTACAATGTTTCGCTAAATAGCAGCGGTTCTCAAAATCTTTCAGGGGTAGTTATTTCAGGCTGTTTGCTTTACCTGCGCGAGCTGTGTTTGTTATGGTTTAAAAAATATAAGCAACAAGCAAACTGAATTTTAATGGGTTGTAAAACAGTTCCTTTTTTAATAATAAACGGGAAGTAAAGTTACGGCTACTATTATAAAGAGATAAAATTGGTTTGTTTGTATGTGTTTGTTTGGAACTGCCAGTTGGATTTCAAAAACTATTTTTGCATTTTATAACCCAATTCTTGACGAAGGCTATAGACTATTTAACATCACGCTAGGGCCCTTAGGACACGAGCAAAATGAAAAAAAGTCAGAAAGAACGCTAATCGACAACGAAGTTATAGCGCGGGCTGGTGATGCGATGCGACGGGGTGGGTCGGGGGAACTAGAAATTTCACGCGAACGTAGTCATCGGCAGAAGCTAGTTTATTAAAAAAAACGCGAAGTATAATTACGTCACATGTCATGATGGTCCAGTGGTTAAGGCCTCGCCTCTCATGGACGAGGTTGTGAGTTCAAATCAGGGCTAGTATTTTCAATTCATATGTACCTACTTTCTGAGTAATTTAACTTGCACATTACTGACAACGTCGATGGAAAAACATCGCTAGGAAACCTGAATTTACCTTCTATATCTATACATAACAAGCTGACCCTGCGAACTTTGTACCGCCTAACATTTTTTTTTCTCTCCGTATGAACCATCCTCGTACTTCAAGGAATATTCTAAAAAAAGAATTATCAAAATCGGTCCATCCGTTCTTGAGTTATAAAATTACAAAGAAAAGTGGCATTGATTTTTATAGATAAGTATAGATTATAATAAATAACGAAGTCAAAACTGTAGTTAAAATATTTTGGAAAAAAAGTAAGTGCTTCGAGGCGTGGGAGCGAGCCTAATGCCGAAATCATAGTTTTTTTTTATAATTGTTGCTTTTTCGTCTTCTTGTCTGGATCCAAAACGGCAGAACAGAATTAGATGAAATTCGGCACACAGATACCTAGTTTATAGCTTGAATTAACACATAGGGTACTTTTAATCTCGGTAGTACATTTTCGTGTTATATTTTTCAACACCCACGCAGGCGAAGCTGCGGGCAAATGCTTGTATCAAAACAAAAAACCAAAGTCATTTATTTAAAATAGACAGAGAATCAGCACTTTTTAACGTCAAAATTACATAAGACAGTCCCCCAAAACGCCCGGCCTTCACCACTTCCTAGTGCTAAAGCACCTCTGCGCAGAAAACTCGCCAGCAGCACAGCTGTATGTTCAGTTAGAAGAAATGGATTCTTTATAAGTTATTTGTCGTACACCAATCCGTAACCATTGAGAGTGTACTTTCTAAAATCTTGTATATCCTGCGTACTTTAAAAATATTAGAGGTCATCTGCAAACAGTTCAACGTCACAGATACCCTTTAAGTAGAATGGTAAGTCATTGGTAATGGTAGGTACACTAAGAATAAGAATGGAAACTGAAATATGTTTTGGAATTGTCGGGAAGTCAGGATATGGTGATCGGAATAAAACAGAGGGGCAATTCCCGTATTTTTAAGACCGTTCGCATTCTAATCTCAGTCTCAATCTGTCAAAATTACAATCAATTTTCATACATTTTTGACAGGTTTTTGACATTGATTGTCGCTGAGATGAGATTGCGACTTGAATTTGAACGTTTTTTAAGTACGAGAATTGGCCTACTGATAGTCACCATTACAACTATATTCCAACTGACACCGAGATACATGAACAGTAGGCCAATTCTTGTACTTAAAAAACGTTCAAATTCAAGTCGCAATCTCATCTCAGCGACAATCAATGTCAAAAACCTGTCAAAAATGTATGTAAATTGATTGTAATTTTGACAGATTGAGACTGAGATTAGAATGCGAACGGTCTTAAAAATACGGGAATTGCCCCTCAGATGCAAGCATGTTTTACAATTATCCTCATCTCTATACCTATAATAATGAGTTGGAACATTAACTTGTATTTACCCACATACATCACACAAACAATATTGAGCCTCGAGGCACGCACACCTATCTGAGCTGGTAGCCCAGAAGATTTCAAACCATAAACATTTACACATTGGAACCTATTATGTAAATATGAATTTATTTCTTCGAGTGCTTCGCTTTGGACGCCGTAATGACGTAGTTTACGCAAAAGCGTGTCATGGTCTATCACAGCAGAGATCACAGAACTCTCCAATCTCCAATAGCATTTTGCGAGTTCTCCAAGCAACACCCACATCTGTAGTAGTTAATATACAGTCTGAAATCGGCTACTCGTCTTGAGCAAGCATGGTAATCAATGCCCGTGCCTTCTCTATATGAGATGAGGTCTTTGCCCAACACTGGGACAATAATTGGCTGTAAAATGAATAAATTTACGCCAAACTTTAACCTCTTAAAATTAATGAGTAAACTGAAGTTATTACTGGTAGTTACATAACTCCGCGTTTATTCATAAGAGGGTTAGTGTCTGTCTGGACAGCATTCTTGTAGGTAACGTAAATTAAACATGGCTACCTCTATTAGACTTGTCCATGTTTTACTTAGAATGTACTAAGCATCTGACCGATGAGAGCCAAGCAGCAGTCCACGATGTTGTGTTGCTGCTTCTCAAATATTTTTCCCAATAGCTTCCATGCGGTTTCTACAAAAGAAAAAGTAGGTATATATGTCGTAAAAGATTGAGCACCGCTGGTACAGTGGGTCACGTAAAAACGCCGTTAAAGTGCTTCCATTGTTATCTACAACCTAATTCATGTTCACGCTCCTTTTGCTTTAGAGGGTGTGTAGTGTTAGAAGCTAACTACAATGTTGACAAATGTGAGAAATGTAGCTGTGTTGAATATTTCATGTATTGTAGCAAGATGGAGGAAGATAGTCTCGCAAACACGTTATAATCATAGGTATGTATTCTTAAAACTGTGAATAGTCCTAAATATTTATAGTTAACTATCGACCCGCCCCTGGGGGTCTACTCTAGCACGAACAGCTCAGCTTCGGCTGAAGTAACGGGTGTTTCCGACTCCGTATCATCTATGGATATAAGATTAGTTCGGGGCCCGAACTAAGAATGATTGACAACACGATTTGACAGTTGTCCTTACCACCGATGTGTTTTTGCCCGTCCGAAAAAGTTAATAAATCGGGAGTAGGCTTAATTTTGAAGCATCGAACTACTTTTGGACGGGCCTGTATCTACGTTGACGGACTGAGAGTACGCCCCCAGGGGACGTACTCTCTAAGTTTCGCATGGTTTTTACGACGTAAAAAAACATAGAGATTTCTTCATTATACGTCTGTTGGGTAGTTTAGAAGAACAACGCGGTCACACAGGCAGACAAGAAAAGCGACTTTGATTAAGTATACTAGGTTCTGCCGGCGCCTTCGTCCGCGTGAACTTCTTTGTTCCCCCGACCCACCTCGTCGCGTCGCTTCGCCCCTTCGTCCGCCCGCGCAATTACTTCGCTTTCGCTAAGCATTCTTACTGACTTTTTGTCTTTTTGATCGGTTCCTTACGGTCGTAGCGTAATGTTACATAGCCTATAACCTTTCTGCAGAATTGGGCTATCAAATTCAAAAAGAATAGCTCAAATCCGACTGGTATTTCAAGAGGCTAGCGCGTTCAACAAAAAAAAAAACAAAGAAATTCTTCAGCTTTATTAAATTCATATTAATATAGACATATAAATTACTATTTGTAAATGAATGAACAATACATCAAAATTACGAATAAACAAATCAGTGTCTAACATTAGTGATAAAAAAACACCAATTTACGAAAACGTATTTAAATAAGACAACTTGTCGATTTGATCAAGTTTATTATCCATGGACTCATCAATATTGAACTTGAAAATTAACATGTTTACAACTCAGTCTTCAAACCTAATATTAAAAGTCAATCAATCAAATTGTTGACAAAAACTAAATGTTATTTTTGAACCACAATTAATAGAGTTGAACTATTTGTAAACAACTTTATAAACTTGACATGATAATTGAGAGTGTTGACTTTAGCTTTTACTTTACTCTTTTTAACCTCCAAATAGTTACCTTTTTTTTTTTTTTTTGTTTCCGGGGTGGAAAATCCTCATGGATGTCCGCCGCCCTGGGGCGGGCGACGGGGTCTGTCAGACTCTTACTGACTAAAAACCACCCCGGTGTTCCATCTCACACCTACGCCGGGGGTCGCGGGAACATACGATCCTTCCACAACCCCCGACTGGTGCCGGCCCGCCACTGCGGGCCTCTTCGGGTCGGGGGGGGGGGGAGTGAGGTGTTTGACTCCCCCCGTGACGCCTAAGAGGGGCGCGCGTGGAACACTACGCGCCGCCACCTTGGGTCCTGGTGTGTGGGTAGCGACGGACGTCCCCGTGTCCGTCGCCCCTGGACCCATTTAGGGGGGCTGGAAGAGGGCGTTGTCCGCCCTCCGCCGACGCCCGGTGCGCCTTCTGCGGGCCGGGTGAGTGGATGAGATCTCCCTCTCCCTTTCCGCAGCCTCCTTCTGCGAGACGACTGTTTCGCAGAAGGAGACCACCGCGTCCCAGGACTCGGCGCTGCTGACCATCGATTCGACTACGGCCGGCAGCGACAAGTCACTGCCTACTTCTGAGATGAGGGCACGGCGCGGCTCCTCCCAAGCGGCACACTCTGCCAGCGTATGCCGCGCCGTGTCCTCCCGGCAGTCGACGCAGTGGTGACACCGGGCGTCCGGCTCCCTGTTTATGCGACACAGGTACTTCCCGAAGCAACCATGCCCCGAGAGCACCTGCGTCACCCGAAACGACAGGGAGCCGTGCCTCCTCCCGAGCCAGCGCTCGAGCACTCCAAATAGTTACCTAGGGCAACTACTAGGTACTTAACTTTTGAGGTGTAGGTACTTGAAACATTGCTCCATTATAACTAATTTTCCCGATTCCCTTATTCAGAAAAGAATTAAAAAAGTCGTTGTCCATTTGGGCACGTTTCAAAAATACTCGGCGGTAAGCATTTTGAGGGAAATTCCCCTTTTGGGGCTTTTAAACTTAGTCGCAAATTACAACGGAAGTAAATCTTCAGAATAAGAAAATAAAATTGTAATTTTGCCGAGTTCATTATACTCGTAGCTGTTTTATTACGAGAAGGAAATTAAGTTTTATTGAAGTTTTGAAGGCTGTGAATTACCGGGGTAGGTAAAGAACTATCAGACTTGCAAGAAAATAAATGATTTTTATGATGAAATGATTTTATTTCTGTAAGTAGGTTTGTACAAACACTTTTACACGTCAAACATATATATTTTAAACTACATGGTGCCGGCATTTCCTATCTGACTACTCTGAAAAGAAACGCCGAAACAAACTCAGAGGTCACAGTCTCTTTTAAAGTCCAGACAAAATCTTAGTCAGATCATGTGAAGGCTATGTAGATCGGTATCTAAAAAGGTCTTTTGAAGAAAGAACCACACAGTTTGAGTGGACCTGTCCAGTCAGTGCATGCAATTGTCAGCAATCGTGCAGCTCAACACTGAACTTAAGGAGCTCAACGATTCGACGACCTCACAGTCAGACCACTACTGCGGTTTTGTGGGGCTTAGTTTATAAGATACTTAAATGTCAATATAGATAAAAAAATAAAATAAAATAAAATACCAAAGAAAGGACATTTGCATAAATTACTGCAAGCACCATGTAAACGTATTAGTTTAAAGCGCTAATGTTCACTGCAGTCCTCAATAATATTAGTTTGATTCGTTATTGACCTTTTGCTTTTTGAGATAAAATTAATGTTTTGTTACAGTAATTGCCGGTTATAAGCAATAAATAGACATACATTGGAACTCTATTGGTCATCAGGCCTAGTTACATAAAAAGTGCCCATTATTCCTTTTTTTTTCATTTTTTTTTTTCAAGAAACTTACAGCTAGTACATTTGTGTACACTACAATTACACTGTACACTGTACTTTATTTTTTTTTTTTTTTTAAAAACCTTATAACAAACTTAAATATCATGCATAAGTAGGGAAATTTTCCAATTACAAGCTTCCTCGTTATGTATACATATACATCTACTTAGTTGCGAGTTATTTTGCGTTGACCAGTTACAGCGATTTGAGTAAGTAAACAGATTTGGTACAATGTAAACATATTAGGTATGTCGAGATATTAGGTACCTAAGTCAAGTCGTGCAATATCAAAATCTTAATTAAAAGCTATTTATGGTTTTTGCCAAAATAATATTTTTTCCAAATCTTTCTTATTTTATGTGCGCAAATGCAAAATAAATCGACTTCCAGAGGGGTAATTCCCGTAATTTTAAGAACGTTCGCAGTCTGATCTCAGTCTCAATCTGTCAAAAAAACAATCAATTTACCTCAGAACAATAACTAAAGCATAGAAGGAAGCTAAATTTAACTAATATAGTCGTCTCTGTTTTCTTATACACTCATCAACAGCATTAGTAAGAGACAGATGTAGGTTGCTCAAAATGCAAAGCGTCACAAAGCAAACGTCAATTTGGCTACCTTGGCTACCTTTATGATACTAAGTTTAAAAGCTACTTAACGTCTCAGGTTTTCGTGTATGACTTTGTTCATCGCATTTTTTCGTATAATGCTTATGGGCGCATGGGAGTTGAAGTGCTTCGTTGATTTTACGTGTTTTTATAAAAATAGTACAAAATTAATAGTGATTTAGTGTAAATCGCAAAGCTTAAAGATTAAATAATGATTTGCGTTATACTGGGATGTAAATCACATTCATCCCGCAAAGAAAATGATGCGGAAATCATAAGCTTCCATCGGTAAGTAATCAAATATGGTCATTTTATCGGTTTTGTATTCTCACTGTAGGTTATTTTGGCATTTTTTCAAATTATTTGAGTTTAGTGTACTCGGTAGTGTTTTGAAATCAATATTTTATGTAATTAAATAATTCGATTCTAGGGAAAATAGAAATTTTAAATCGGTATAGAAATTTTTGCAATAGTGCTTGCAAAAATAAACTATCGATAGAATATCGATAGAACTAACGTCATCTAAATTATTACATTATTTTTCTTTACACGTAGTTTTGGGAAGGATTAAATATTTAAGAGTGAAATAAATACCTCAATACCTACGGTCTTGCCAGCAAATCATACGTATGAGTAATGAAATGACAGTGGTCAAAAAGCCGTTTGGCTCATGGTATAATAATTTAAACTCATGTGTAGCTATGATTTTTTTTTTAATTTTCAGATTTCTTTCCGATATTGATAATTATGAGACAAACATGGATCAACGCTATTGCACGTAACTACTGGGAATGGAAAAAAACAACATCGTAATTGTTCCAAACATTTCAGCGATGACTGCTTTATTATAATTTTGCTCCAACGTCAATTTTTGATGATTTACTCGAACATTCATTCGATAATGATGTATTGGATGAACATAGAAATTTGTTGATTAAATTGATAAGCAAAGAATATTTAACAATTAGAATTCATTATATCGCGAAAGAATTATCTTCTCCTGTAGAAAAAGTAAGGACATTTCTAACAAAAACTATAATTTTTAAAGGACAGTGATTTAAATTTTTTGTTACTTGTTCCGGTGCCAATCGCTCTTTAAAAATTATTTAAGCGTTTTCTTGGTAATTTCAATTTGTTAATAATTTATCCTGTGTTTATAAATAAATAAGTTAATCAGACAGAAGTGAGTTCATTTCACCTTAGCATATTTTAGATTTAAATGCCAAGGAGCGATACCATAAACTAAGAAGTCGATATCGGTATTTATTTTATGCATAGTCACATCACTAGCTAATACTCTTTTGTCTATGACAGCGTACACTTCAAATGTCCTAAAGCGCCTTCTATGCTTTAGTTATTGTTCTGAGCAATTTACATACATTTTTGACAAGTTTTTGACATTAATTGTCGCTGAGATGAGATTGCGACTTGAATTTGAACGTTTTTTAAGTACGAGAATTGCCCCTCTGGTGTGTTGGTAAACTATTGAAAGCTATAACACTACGTATGCAGACAGCGTTGCGCCTGTACTTTGTCGACACGAATGATACATGGAGTAGCGGCCGTGTTATCAGGTTATTCTGATTAATGCGAAGGAGTATTCTCTGAGTAGTCTGAGTAGTTCGGGACAATAAAAAGCAGATATCACTGATATTACGTCTTACTTCCAACGGTAAGAAATGATATCGCTTGGAACGGTGCTCATAGTCGACTGAAAATTGCCTAGCCTTGAAGTCCAAATACCGCAAAAATTTCCACTGAACAGACTCAATGCGAGATTTTTAGACCTCAAACTGAGGGTTCCATACTTGGGAAACGTACTCAAGGTGGCTACGCACTAAAGAACAGTAGAGAACTTTTAGTGGTTATATGGAACGAAAGCTAGAACAAGTTCTAATAATAAAGCCCATGGCTTTGAACGCCTTGTTGACAACGGTTTCTATATGATCATCAAAAAGTAGCTTGCTGTCGTGTACTACAACAAGATCTCTAATACTGGTTTATTTACATAAGTAAGTACCTACCATCTAGTGTATACCCTGGGCCCATGATAGATTTCTGGCGAGTGAATACTACGTGAAAACATTTGGATACGTTTAGTTGTAATTTGTTGGTTTTGCAATATTGTACGAATATATTTATGAGTATGAGTATATTATACGATATACACTGGACAGCAAATAAACCGAGCCACCCGCTACCTAGGCACTCTAATTCGATTTTCTCAAAAAACTAAAAAACCTACAATTATCTAAGTTGTACCTACAGAAAGTGCGTTATATGGTGATTAAAATGAAAGGAAACTCATTGGGTTTAATCAATATTTCAGTGTTTATTAAGGATTTTACAAAGAAGAGTCGTTTTCCAGTCGTGACAATCGTTAGTAATGATAAAGTGATATCATTATAATATCAGAATTCGGTATGTAAAAGTTGTAGTTGTTGTGATGTTATGTTATACAGCAGTAGGAAGCCGTATGTGTATGTACAGTCGCCAACATCAGGTTATATGAAAGTGTCAAATTTCTCCAAATGATTTGAAAGCTTAAAATTTTGAAAGTTAAGTTCAAAATCGAATGAGAAAATTTTACAGTTGGTGGTATCTTGACCCGCTGCTGTGTGGTACCTACTTATTTCTGGCGCTAAGGAGACATGCTGAGTTCTAGTATGTCCGATAAAACTGCTCTCTGAGGAGAGCAGAATGAAGAATATTATCTTGTAAGACAGCCCTTGATAAATATTTGTTCGTCATTTAAGTACCTACAATGCGTACGGAAATGAATATCATACTGTTTGATATATGGATATGTTTTTGTCGCAAAGAAAACAAATCAAGACTGACGGGGTCTGTGACGCGGGGATGCTTTTCCGTTTTCCCCGCATATGTAACTATTTATTTTTGCGATGAATGGAAGGCTAAATAAAATAATTGAATATTATTATGAATCTCATGAAAATTGGAAAGCGTTCTGTAAATATATGCTCTTTTTTTAAGTTTATATTCTGTAATGTTAACGAACAATACAGAAAAGAACCCTTGAAAGCATGTATACCGATACACCTTGTCGGCGACGAGACCCTATCTGTGCACAGGGGCGCAAGTAGTGTGAAGCCCGCTAAGATGAAATGCTAAGAAATATTTCTAACTAGAATTTTGTAATGGATTATGTTTCTTGGTTGTTTTTAATATCTTTTAATTAGTTAATATTACTTAGTTTGTTATTAGTTTACGTGTTTTGATCTATTATGACTGTTTAAAGTATTTTTGTAAAGCAATTTTTAAGCTTGTAAAGATTAGAGTATAATTTACGTAAGATGAAAACATACTTTTGTTTATGTACAAATTTTAATAAATTTAATTTTAAAGGATAGGGATAGCTATAAAAACGATATTACAGATTGTTTAATGTAAATCGGACGACTGGTTTAGAAATTATAAGGGATTTTGTGAAATGAAAATGTACCGACCTACATTTTGAAAGGTTTTTGTTCTACGAAATTTTTATTCTTTATAGTTAAGCTAAATATTATTATTTTACATTAATAAGGAATATATAAGACATATTATATATCAAAATTGTAATGATAAAAGGTAGTATAAAAATAAAGGCTCCAAAGATTTCGGCTTAAGGAAAATTAACAAGTATTTTAGGTTCAAAATGCGTGAACCTCTATGAGGTAAAGGGTGCCGTCCGCCGGCAAAACATCATTCCGACCACAGCCGTTCAAGAGGCAAACACAAGGAAGAACACAAGCCGAAATCTGCGGACAAGAAATCAAGAACAGTGTGTTTTATTTCACCGCCTCTTCGCTGCAGTCTCTCCCCGAGGTCCTTGGGGTTTCAACACATACGCATTCAGGGGTGCGTGGGACGTGTGTCACCAGCGGAGTCACTCAACTCAGGTAGTAAGGAACATACGTCAAAAACGTTGGGAGATTGTCGCAGGAAGACTGCGGGTACTGGACGTGCCCCTGCCGTCTGCTACACACCTACACCTGGTACTTACATTACACCTTCCTGTGATTATACCCCTCGTTTTGTAGCAAGACCTAGGATGAAGAATGCATAACCCTTTCCCATCTGTGGCAGTCGTAAAAGGTGACTGAGAATGACCGTGCCCGTGCGTGGTGACTCATAGAACTAAAAAGAAGGTATACAACCTCTTTTTTTTAGTTTTCACTTCTGTCTTGTGGTCATAAGCATATACACGATAGAAGTGAAAATTTACGACTGGAGCCGAGTAATTTAAAATAATATGAGACAACATCCACACAAAATCTTCAGGTCCGGAACTACGCAGAGCCTGTACTACGGTAACCTGATGACCGATATACATACTTATATGCATATACACACCCAGACACAGGTCAAACAGACATGTTCATGCACACAAATGATATCATGAATCAACTGATATCTACTAATTGATAACCTTTTGGACTGGCTTAGGGTTCACGTCATAAACTATTCTCCTTTTCAACCAGAACCAACACGACAACAAAAGATCAGCACAAAAATATCTAAAATCGATAATATTTAATTCATAACTCCCGCGAAAATTACACATCTACCCTCTACTTCAAATTGCACGTCGATTACATCAATATGGGCTGAAGTCCGAACTTCATTTACATTTCAATATCAAACGGCACAGTTTATGCAAATATTTCTGGACCTTAAATAGACCTCGATGTTGCACGGCACGTTATGACACTTCTAGTTTATATTGGCATGTATTTAAACCTGTTATTCCTCCCATTTTTCGCTCCTAAAATATTATTGAACATTCTATAGTACATTGTTCACCGAGAGGAGAAAGTGACCGATTACCGTCGAGGGTGTCGTTTGAAGCCCGAGCCGTAGGCGAGGGGTTTAAAACACCCGATATCGGGAATCGCACTTTCTCTCGAGTGATACATAGTGCTTTATACTACACCTATGAGGAAAATAAAAAACTAAAACTTTACTAATTGAAATGGCGCCAATGGCGTCTGCAATTTTCACATGTTCTTTTTTCAAATTGTTTATCCTGCCGCCGCAGGGTCGCACTGCCAGCCCGACACCATCCAACACACAGCTAGTGGCCAGTGTCATTTTGCGAACTTGGAGATAAAAACTCACTGTAAAAACTTTTTGGCTTTTGATATTTAGGTTACCGGCGCATAGTCTTACCCAAAATTAAAAAAGAAAAACCACGTAAGAAATGGATTTTCATACACTTTTCTCTCCCGCTCAGATGCGTTTTCTCCCCGCATATTTGTTCGATATGCAATGACGTACTTTCTACCGTAAATTTGATAAAGTATCAAGGTACTTTCCAAGCAGGTGTAGTATAAATATAATGATTACGCCTCTTTTTGTAAACCTATAATAATTCTTATTTTGTGGTCCTCAAAATGCTAAATAGCTAAATTACTGCAACCAACTTGCATGAAGGGCTCGCCGGTCTCTGCCGCAGCACCGCTCGCTTCGCTCGCTCGGCTAGCGCGGTTGTTCGGGTTGCCCTAGCTTAGTTACTGTGACCAATTCGGCTTGCGCGTGGATAGTCACCGTTCGAACCTAACCCATTTGCTTGGGATACCCTAGCTTACTTACTGCGACCACCTGTGTGAATAGACCGGTAAGTTAAATTGAGGCTCGATAATTTTAAAAAGTGCGCATCATTCGAAGCGCAAAAGTTTAAAGAGGTTTAATAATTTTATAAAGTGTTCATTATTAGAGGATCAATACATTTTTAGAGGATTAGTTAAATATTTTCCGCTTATATTAAGTCTTTTACCTATGAAATTGCCGTTTAGTATACAGAAAGTTAAAAGTAATTTTATATAAACATTTTTTATTTCTATCAATTTAAATATGCACCCATGCTACCGATGCATCTCTGCCAGCGCAGAGGTAATTTTTCAATGCCCGTCTAGATGTATGCGTAAGTATTTCAATGCCCTTAAGATGTACGATAGTACGGGAGCCAACAAACTCTTCAAACTACTCCCTATAAACTACTATTTAAGTACTGCCTCTCGGGTATTGAATTTTTTATCTGCGAAGAAGTTGTCAGCTGGTGCCATTTGGTAAGAAGCTGTGATTAATTATACCGCCACTAGACCACCAAACTGTGACCATGACTATTCTAGATGTAAGTTTTCGTTTGGGGCATTGCCTAGGCGCTGAACCAGGGTCTTACCAACATGATGACCGCTTAAAATCTCTTCGTTGCTGTATCTGTTAAGCAGCGCAAGGCATACCTCAACGCGTTCGTAGTTGTAGTGTTCACTCCGTACACGTAATTAATGTTGCCAGCCGTTTGTGCGGCATTGCTGCCGCGACGGAACTCGTATTCCATAATTTTTATCGTTTCCATATTGATGAAAAAGACACAAATGTAGTGAAAACAAAACACTAATCAATAAACAAATAACTGATTTAAAAAATTATAATTCCATATATTTTTTTTTTTTGTTATAAGTATATATTTTCTTTGATTCGCACAACCTTAAATAAAAATAACAAAACTCATTCTATAAAAGTCATCATCATATACATCATTAATTTTTTTTATCATCATTCTCATTTTAAATAAAACGATCCAATCAAATAATGTATTTTTATTACTCAATCGTCACAATCAAAACAAACAATGTTATAAGGAGTAATTCAAATAATTCTTTCATTCATTCTCAACAATTTATTAATAAAAACAATGTGTTTACGTATTTAGGAATAGCATCAACACAAATAAACATTTATTTATTTATTTATTAAAACTTTATGCACAAGTAAAAACTGTACAAAGGCGGACTTAATGCCTTGGGCATTTTCTACCAGTCTACCTTAGGGTGTAAGAATAAATACATATATACATACATACAACAAAAAAAATAAATTAAAAACATTATGAGAGTTAACAAGAAAACCAACAACAACTTAATTCTGAGACGAATCTGCCAACTTCTTGCGTATGTGTTCTCGAACTTTCACTTTAAATGTGAACTGATTGGTTACCGTCCTGATATTCTGAGGGAGCGCATTCCAAAGGAAAACCGCCTGGACAAAGAAAGAAGACTTTATAAAACCAGAGCGATGAGAAGGACAACGAAGAAGACGATTATTTTCAGACCGAAGATTCTTGCTATGTGCAGAGCATAAATATTGACAGAGAGAGGTCAGATAAGAAGGAGAAGTGGGTTTGTGAAGGATAGCAAACATCAACTGTTACTGACGCCCGCAACGTGGACAAGGGCAATGCCGCAGGGAGCGCCCCACACTCTGCACTCCTCTACCATTATTTCACTAAATTAGTTTAGTTAGATAGTTATATTACTAGATCGTGTTCGTATCATAGTTACATTCCTAGTAAGACAGTTAGGATCCGCTTTCATATAACTATATTAAGGTGTATAGCTATATCCTTTGGGATATAACTATATCACGACTTCACCCATCTTACTGCGACAGCTGTACCTATAGGGATATATGGATAAGCTTTGACTGACTTTTGTACACAAAGCGGAACTAAATAATACACTATCAATCTGTTCAGGAATTGAATGATAAAGGGGTTGAGTTCTATTCCGGAGAAAACAAAACTCTAAAGACTCTGAATTCAACATAAAACATAAAAAATATACAAGTAACAACTAAAAAATACTTGAACGGAAAACCTTATCAGATACTTTCCTACTGCTGATTTTAGGCTTCAGAAAATTACCTACCTACCTACCAACAATAAAGACATCAATTTGTTGGGTATAAACTGAAACAGATCACAGATCCAGACTGGACGACAACTGCTGACGAAACATTTTTTATTCAAACCTTATGCCTTCTTTTGAGTCTAACCACAGGCTGACAAAATATAACACGGAAACTTTGATGCACTGTAAAAAACGTATGTTAGTTGTGAGCAAAGTTTCTGTTCTGTGGTACTTAGGGTGAAGTCACAATAAAATTGTTAGGCAGAATATTTTTGTCGTATTATTTTCATTTCGGGGTAAACTACGAAGGGAGGTTTCGTTTGCACACGATCGTGTTTATATTCGCTGAATAAGGGTGATATTGGGTATCGTGAATAGACCTACTTTGTATGTAATTTACACTTTCTTATATACGTGTCGGGTAGAAGAAGTAGTCACTTACTTACGTTTGTGTGTAGTATGCGATATTATGTATGAATTGGTTGGGTTTAAGATCAAGCGGCATTGAAAACTATTGGGACAATTATTTTGTATGAAATGCAGCCAATTTCGACCTGCGGGGTAATTACGTACCACACAAACAGTAGGAATGGCTTTCATTTTGACAGTTGAACAACATTCATTGCGTTATTTACGTTATTGAGCAGACAATTTTTTCGAACTTATAAAGCAATAGATTGGCAATATCCTTCAAAATGATTCAGATTGATTGATAGTGTGTTACGCAATTAGGGTGCAGATGTGAACAAAAAATAACATCATCATGATTAATAATCGATAATCGTTTGTCAAGTTCGATCGCGCATCCTGCATTCGATTGTCGATCATCGGTGCTTTTGTGAATATTCTAACGTCATGTTTCCCAAGGTTTCCAGTATTTTATCTGCTTTCCTAGCCAGGTCCTCCAGCTTGGTGTCTTCGCTCATTGCTAACATTGCGCGTACGTTAGGTGTTAGCTTGCCCAGCCACAGCCTCTTCAATGGTTCCTCCGTCAAACTGCATTTCTTTGCCAAGGCCGACATTTCTCTGAGTAATTGGGACGGTTTTTGTGTCCCCAGTTCTGTGTCATGCATTAGTTTGTGAAATTGTGTATCTGTACTCTCTTCATACACTGACAATAAACGTCTTTTAATTGTTTCGTATTTCGCCGTATCCGGCGGAGCTTCAATTATGTCGGTTACCTGGCGTACAACGTCTGTGGGTAATTTTGCGAGCACCATTTCGTACTTCTGGGTGTCGCTTTGCTTCTGCGGTGCCATTATTGCCTCGAACTGCATGAACCATGATCTTGGTATTTCTCTCCAAAATTCCGGAACTCTCATCTGCACTGTTACCATGGAAACGTCTCCCTCGGCAGCTGCCCCGGGGCGGCCGATTACCGCTTGCGGGTTCATTTTGAAAAACGGTACACGCGCGTCGCTTTACTTCGCTAAAGCACGTTACGTTTCACTTTACACCACGCGGTCTAAACGCCTCGTAAGCTTTTTGAGTCGCCTACCCTGTTGTTATGTGAATAACAACGTGGAATTTTAAAAAAACGTCGCGTGCGCGAGGTCACCAGTGTTGTGCGTGTTAGGACTTGTGAGATAAATAAAGATTCGGGCTCCAAAGAAACAAATGTCTTTAATTCAAGTTCCACAATACTTCGTTAATACTAACTACGTACTATGTATACGACGAGGCAGGGCGGTGGTATGTAGGCGACTGGCGAGCCGATTGCCCGCTCCCACATACTTCGTCAATAAATGCAACTCAGCATATTGCGATTACAAAGCCGCCACAATCTTAATTCCTCGCTTCCAATTTTTAACAAACAATAAATAACATAACATAATATCAAGTCTGTAACCCCCGAAGGATTAGGCAGAGGTGTACGCACGACGACATATCAAGATATACATTTCCAGTATAAGCTGACTTCTCAAACTTCTTCTTTTCTTTCTTTCACTTCTTCTTTGAACTTGTTCTTTTCTTTCTTTCTTCTTCTTCGTTGATTCTTCTTTTCTTGAAGTCAGCTTATACTGGAAATGCATAGCTTGATATGTTGCCGTGTATACCTATTAGTACACCCATATTTCACTAGTTATGTTCAAGCGCCATATAATAGGGGGCGAGCCTATTGCCACCAACCGGGTACAAATCCAGACTCCGAGCTGCCATTGAGAGATTCCTGATAGAAAAATCCAACAACACGTTGCCCGACCTGGGAATCAAACCCAGGACCTCATGCTCAGCGATAGTGTTTGCGACCACTAGACTAACGAGGCTGGAATGAGTAAATAATAAGTTATATTAAGAAATATAAACGATAATGATAATAATTTTGTAAGCAATATGCATTATCATTTCATTAATTGAAATCAAGCCTTGGAGTAAACGGTCAAAAAGGAAATTACCCGTTTGGCAGATAGATTGATGATCGCCGTATTTTAGTAGAAAGAAAGAAAGAAAAATAGATTTATTTGTCACAGAAACACGTGCATACAAAAAGATAATTAGCTCTAATAATTAAGCAAAAATTAAAAATAACAAAGAGATCTCTAATCACGAGCACAAAACAGAAATCGTCGACAGCTGCGCGACTAGTACTAGTAGGACTTCGCTGCTTATAATCTCGACCGAATCCTCCTGATCCATATACATACATTTCGTTTTTATGTGTCTGAGTATTTTTTAATCCATAGCCACAGTCTTTTTTACGATAGGATTATTTTTCTGGAATATCCCAGTATCAGCCCGGATGTTGGATTTGTGCCCGGTAGGCCAATTCTCGTACTATCGAGGAAGTTCATATTAAGCACCTTTAGGACTATTTTTCCCTGTAGCGCTCGGGCGCTAACAGTAACTAACGTAAAACAGATGCGGTCATCGTGTTCACGGGATTTTGTTCTAAAACTGCTTAGATATGAACTTCCTCGATAGTACTTAAAAAACGTTCAAATTCAAGTCGCAATCTCAACTCAGCGACAATCAATGTCAAAAACCTGTCAAAATGTATGTAAATTGATAGTAATTTTGACAGATTGAGACTGAGATTAGAATGCGAACGGTCTTAAAAATACGGGAATTGCCCCTCTGTTACTGGCAATAGGGTCGCCCCCTATTACATTTAAACATAGCTGGTGAAATGTGAGCGTAGTTCACCTCTGCCTAACCGGTTGGTGGAAGCGAGCAGTGTTGTTTTGTCAAAATTATTTTTCAAAATTTGAATTAGGAAGAGTCCGTTGTACGGATGTTTATTACAGCTTGAACTGTTCTCAATCCATGCCATGTTCGCTTAATCCATGGCCATCATTTTATAATAGTTAGGCAAACGTATCTGAAAAGCAAAAAATATCTCAACATTAATTCCACCACTTTCAAATCGCACTTGACGCGTCCCAAAACTGTGACTCAAACATCACCCCCGTGTTATTCTAGAAGTGACAGCGTCATAAAATATTCATATTCTGATGGCACACATTAATCATTTTGAATAAAGTGACATGAAAACAAGTGGGCCCCAAATTGTAGGGTTAGGTCAAGTTAAACAGATGTATTAACTTTGTTTGTGACAGAACTTACTAGGTAGTGAACATGAAAGTTACTGATTTTAGTGGAAAGGTTATTGGTATGTTTTTTTTTTTTTTTTGTTAATATTGTTAATGATCCTCAGCTAGACGGCCTGAATTCAGGCAGATATCATGGTCAAAGGAAACTCAGAAAGCTAAGTACTAAGGCCCTAGAACAAATGCGAGACGTAAACGTAACGAAAATTCCAACGATTCTAAAACTTAAAAATATAGTTTTGCCCATAATATTTAGTTAGTTTTAAGTGTTTATTCATAACTACGGGTGATACTAATTGTGCTTAGCGCATGAATTTAAGCGTAATGCTATAGGATAGTTGTATTTTCGATTCCTAAATCGTTTTACGTTACGTTTACTTGACGCGGTTGTGCCTCTGGGCGCTCTGTGGCGAAAATTAGAAGAAGTTAATGGCTCGTAGGGATCTTATGATACGTGATAAATGAATGAAGGTTAAATAGTAAAACTAGACAAACAGTGACCTCGAATCGTGACCACCTCTCAGAAAAAGTATTTCAAAATACTAGTTTGCTCTTAAAATCAGCAATCAAATCGAAAACCTGATCTTTACCAACCGAAAAAAAGGCCAATTTAAATCTTACCAACGCTAATTTATTTACAGAACTTTCAAAGGAATTAGAAAGTATTAATTTCAGAGTTCTGCAAGAGAATCAGTTGGAAGAGTAAGCATACACCGGTTCGTAATAATTATGCTTGAAGGATTATAATATTTTATTTCACATAACTTTTTTTATTTATTAGTGGAGCCAAAGAGAGCAGCTCTAAATGATAAATGATAAATGATAAATGATAAATGATTTTATTTCTGTAAGTAGGTTTGTTACAAACACTTTTACACGTCAATCATATTTTTAAAACTAGATGAGGTCGGCGTTTCATAACTGACTACTCTGAGAAGAAAGGCCGAAACAAACTCAGAGGTCACAGTCTCTTTTAAAGTCCAGACATAATCTTGGTCAGATCATGTGAAGACCATGTAGATTGGTGTCTGAAACGGTCTTTTGAGGAAAAACCATACAGATTGAGCGGACCTGTCCAGTCAGTGCACGCATTTGTCAGTGAGTTCTTTTTTAATGTTTTCCGATAAGATAGTATTTTCTAAATACTAACTTTACCTATAATGTGATGACCGTGGTTTTGCTTATGCGAAATCGCATACTGTGAAGAATCACCTGTACTCTGTACCTACCCATGATCCACAAAAAAGAATACGATTGATTATGAATGAAGCTGAAAATTGCGTATCTTCCTTTTTAAAATTCCCTATCTCCATTTCATCAACAGAAAAATAAATTCTGTTCATCGATTGAATTTTTGTGTTAACTTATGTTGTGTTAACCTTTATTTTAATTCAGCTCATAATATTTAAAAAAAAAACCGTCGCTTTTAGCCAAACCAGACGATGGCGGGAAAAAGAAAATTAATGATCCGTTCAAATCGTTTCAAAAAGCGATGCGAGGAGTAATTGTATGGGGCCAATGCATTGGGTTGAATCCCGTGACAGGAATACTACAAGAGGACGTATCGAGAATGAGGTATAATTACAGAATAAATATGTAAATACAGGATGTATCTGATTAAAGACAAGAACGTTTACTTCATGGGGAATACATAATATAAATAAATATAATATAAACATGTATACCAATGTGTATACAATGTGGAGACTACAATACGACAATAAGTGAAAACACTGGCAATACTACGACACGACGACACGACACGACGACGACACGTTTGGTGTAGTGGCTACAGTGGCTAAGTGTAGTCAGCGAAACCAAATGGTCCTGTGTTCGAATCCCGGTAGGGGCAAATGTTTGTATGATGAATATGGACATTTGTACCCGAGTCATGGATGTATATCTATAATATGTAATGTATTTACGAAAAAAAAATGTATTTAAGTAGTGTATCAACCATCTGGTATCCATAACACAAGCCTTAAGTGTTAAGTGCTTAACTTGGAAATAGATGGTGCTGTGTGCAATGTCAGACGATATTTATTTGTCAGACGATATTTATACTAATGCATAGGAGTATTTTGAAACTATCAAATTAATCCTAACACCGAAATAACAAAAGTGAACTTTCAAACAAACTAAATAGTAGTGTTGGGCCGACTATGGGTTTTGCCAATCTTTGACTAGCTATAGTGCCTAAACTATTGGATATATTTGATTGATTTTTTGTATGCAGGCTGGGAACATCATTATATATACGCAGTTTAATTTATTGTCGTATTGTCGTCTCCATCTTGTATAAGATTATAACACAAAGGGAACCTTGAAATTGTGTAAAAGAAAAACCATAAAACATTAATTATAATTGATTTGCTAAGCCTACCCAGCAATACAGAATCTCATCATTAAGTACAGTCAGGCCAATTAATTGTTTATCTAATTGAAAAACTACTTCAATTTGCTGTGTTATACTTTGCTGTCAAAGAATGACAGTTGTGATTTGAATATACGGACAATTTAAGTTGATAGTCATAAACAATTAATTACCCAGACTTTGCAGAGTCAGAAAATTCCGTGATAACATTAATTGTGTATATTTCAGATTCAGAAAATGCTCAATTAAGTTTATGTTCGCCTTGACTATGGCCATTGCTCAAATAATAGGAACGATGTTGTGTATCTACAGACTGCACAAAAGTCCTAATAATGTCACTGCACTAGGTAAGCCTTTGATTTTGATATATCTAAAAAATATCATACAACCCTACTCTCTTCAAAGTGAGAGTGAATAGGCTTCTTCTGGGTAAGCTCACTCCATCGTCGACTCTGTCTCTGTCACCACTGACCTAGACTTGAGTCAAGAGCACAGAAATATTACTTATTATATCTATGGTCAAAAGAATACCATCTTAAAAAAAATACAGGTACCTATCTTTCAAAACTCCAATTTTATAAAAATAAAAACCATTTTCGTATAATATTCCCAGCTTTCGTTACATTCTTCATGACGGCTTGCTGTACTACAATTTCATTCATAAGAGTCGCTCCAAAATGGCCGACTTTGATGGAACAGCTGATCAATTCTCGACTCAATGAGTACATCCATCCTAATGTTGCTAAGAGGTGCAACGTAGCCTGCGGCGTGTTTTTAGGAATGGCTCTCAGTAAGTTCTTATAATTGTCAGGCCTGGTTTTGTAATGTATTTTATTTTATTAATATTTAATCAACAAGTGACAGTGGACTCAAATATGTTAGTAACAATATTTCTCGACAACTACATTATTAAACATTTTTTTTTTCTTGCATTTTTATGTTAGAAAACTTAACCTAACACTGCCATTATGTTAATGAGAATCCCTGCTACAAGCTCAACACCGATGTGGAAATCTTGCAGCAACTATTCACCCCCAAGCAGTCCAGTCTGCTCTCGATACACCGCAGTATAATGTTGGGGCTGGCCCCCCACCCAGTGCACTAGGGAGGCGCAAACTTCTTTGCAACGTAGCATAGCAATTGACATGCGCTTCAGCAAACCTCCCTGATGCGCTACACAAGTGAAACAGTCCATCAACATCCGGAACGCATTATTATATCGAATTTGAAGGGCGCTGTACGATTTATGAGTGTAATCTACCCACAGGCTGCACGTGTGAAATGAGGTGCAGTATGCACGAAATAAGGTTTCTTTCACAACTCCAGAACAACATGCAAACCTGCGAGCGATCATTATTAGCTCTCACCGACAGCGTCCTTCTTTCTCTTTCAATGTCTTCATCAACTTTGAGATCAGCGATCAAAAGATGTACCAAGTCTTGCACCTTATACATATAACCTTACAAGCGATATTCCATTCAACTTTACCGGAGACATAGTATTAGAATATTGACCGCTGACACCAAAGACCATGACATCACTTTTAGCGACATTGTAGACCAATCCATGAACTAACGCATGCTCTACACAGATGATCACCAACCTATTAAGGCCATAAACCGAGGCACTCAGCAGCGCCATATAATCGGCGTAACTAACACATACACCGCACACACACGAACACTCCGCAACACACACACACACACACATACACAAACACATACTCCGCAACACACACACCATTATTATACATTAGCACATACTCCGTAAATGTAACTGCCGGCATGCTCTCTGCTGAGCGCCTCGATCAGCTCATAGACATACAGATCGAAGAGCGTGGGTGAAGTCAACCCCCCTACCTCACCCCACACTCGAACCTATACGGCTCTGAAAAAGCCCCGGCCCAGCGTACCACATCGATCTAGCCTACATACCAGCATTTAAAAGTGTTTAACAACTCAGGAGGAAGTCCAGCTTCCTCTAACTTTCTCTAGAGGATACTGTATGCGACCAGGTCAAAAGCTTTGAACAGATCGACGAAACAAGCATACGTAGGTGTTTTTCTATCTGAGTCGTACCTCACAGCCCAGTTTAGACGCGAGATGGCACTCTCAATAGATAGTCTGAATCGAAATCCTCGTCCAGCTGAACAAAGGTATTAAGTTGACTGATAAGCAGACTGTCAAGCACTTTTGCGATCATCGTCGTCAGAGAAATGGGCCCTACAATGGTTTTAGTCATATGACAAGGCAAATACGCATGACTCACACCAAAGTAGTAAAACATTGCTAACACTCTTTGTTAATGAGGGCCCGCGAACTTGAGGTACTCGACGCTCAGATCATTGTGACCTGGAGACTTGCCTCTTGACATACTGTTGATAACACGTTTAAAGTCCTTGGCAGTGAATCTGGTTCCAAGGCCACCATGGAGATATGCTTGCTGACTATGGTTTTGTTATTGTTATTAGAAATTAATGTTTCTTTATTTTACTTCGAAGGTCCTGATTTATCATTTGTGGCTACAAGTTACAGCTATAAATAAACATAATGCAGCATTGCATATGTAAGCGGGCACGCCCTTTATGCCAGGAGGCTTTTTATTATGTATTAAGTTCTGTTTGCGTTTTTGTTTTTATTATTTATTTCTGCTTGAGTGTAGTTTTAAATATTGGCGTGTGCTAGCTGACATATGGCAAATAATTTTAATATTTTTGTGTTTCGTAATGTTAATTACTTAATGCTAGAATCTAGTTCTTCTAACTGAACAGACAGCAGTGCTGCTTGGGGAGTTTGTTCCGCCACTTCTTCTTCCCAGCTAAAGCACTAGGAAGTGGTGAAGGGTAGTCGTTTTGGGGGGACTGTCTTATGTGATTTTGACGTTCAAAAAGTGCTGATTCTCAGCCTAATTTGAATAAATAACTTTTGATTTTGATAGAAGATCAAAATTATAAGGTTAAAAATATTTTGGCGTATGCATAATTAGGAGTAAGTATGCTATAAATACCACCACTGTTAGTTTTTGCGTTACCGTGTCTTAGCTTAAGGTGGACATTTTTTTTTGTTAATATAACAAGTTAAGTTAAAGCGCAACTTAAGTAAAAGATTAAAAAGTAACTTTTTAAGGTTAAGTTTTTAAAAAGTATCTTGAAGATTACGGTAATTACTAGAAGATGGTTTTCAAAGCATATACCTAATAAAGCATACTGTGCAGTCATATCAAATATACGGCTCATTATCTAAGGGCTACACTGATGTTTGTGTCTTGAAGTGAAAATAAATAAATAAATTAAAGTAATTAAATTATAGAAAATCTATTTTGACACCCCTGCATTAGTGTAACAACTTTGAAACGTTGCCTTAGACAATAAGGTTTGTAGCTATGTAAACAGAAACATTGAACTATTTATAATTGTACATATTTCAGTGGAACACATCATGTCAATAATATCAAGGATCTCGAGAATACTGGAATGCTCTGGGGACGCAGTTGATGTCGGAGAGGTGTTTGTTAAAGTTACATCTCCCTGGCTGTATGACTTGGATGTACCGTACGTTGAATGGTTGGCGATTATTGTTCAGGTAACTTTTCTACAGTTTAACTGTACTTGTACCATTGCCAGTTATTTTTACACCGTATGGAAGCAAAAATGCTGCTCCAAACGCACAAAAAATCGCTCTAACCTACGCTACAGTTTCGGGGTGTGTGATAGAATACCTACTTTCCAAGTCAATCCTGACTTTTAGCTCATAAAAAGCATGCTTGTTGGTAGTAAGTAACATGCTTATTTGCAGAATAATAATATAATAATATGAGACAACATCTACACAAGGTCTTCAGGTCCCGAACTAGGCAAGAGCCTGTACTACGGTAACCTGACGACTGATATACATACTTATAAACATATACACACCCAGACACAGGTCAAACAGACATAATATTCATGCACACAAATGTTTGACTTGTCCGGGGATCGAACCCGGGACCAGCGGCTCAGAAGGCAGGGTCGCTACCAACAACGCCAACCGGTCAGAATGAACTTCGCGTGTGTAAAATATTATACTCTTTTCAGCATCTGCTCGAAATACCTAAGCACGCTTTAGTGCTACTACTTAGCATGTGTATTCCAGGCTTCATGCGATCTGACCGCCTCACCATTATTAAAAACCAAAAACCCGACCCGACCCGACCCGATTGCGCCTCAGCTGAAACTTTGTGGAAGTCCCTTAAACCAAGTCACATCTTTCAAGTATCTGGGCCACTGGGTTTCCGAGAACCTAAAGGACATCTTAGACATTGAGCGTGAGCGCAGAGCGTTGGCTGTCCGCTGCAATATGTTAGCTCGCAGATTTGCGAAATGCTCGACTGACGTAAAGGCTACGCTGTTCACAGCGTACTGTCAGTCGTTCTATACATGCAGTCTGTGGCTCAGCTACACGCAGAGGGCATACAGCAATCTGCGCGGACAATACAACAATGCATTCTGGGTGAAAAAAAAAAACAGGTGTTGATGGGGTTGCCACGCTACTGCAGTGCTTCCGGCATGTTCGCAGAAGCGGGCATTGATGGCTTTCACGCCATCATGCGCAAGCGATGCGCCTCCATCATGCGCAGGGTACGCGTCAGCCCCAACAGCATCCTGAAAACTATAGCTGACCGGTGGGACAGTCTCATACTGGGGCATTGGATGCGCCTACATGCCACAGTGGCGCATAATTAATAATAGTTTTGTTTTAGTTCTTCGGGTAGATATAAGTACTAACACTAGTTTCTAAGTTGTGTATTGTACTAACCAATTGACTTAGTCTGAATAACAAAGCATTTTTTTTTTCTTATTCTTTACATTTCATATGACTTTCTTCAGACCACCATTAAATTTAATCCGTTTTTGATAACGGCAAAAATAAACACAAGAAAATACGTATCATATATTTTTGATTGTAAGTTCTTTTAGAAACGTTTGTAAATTGTGTTTTATTTGTTTCAGTACCTGAATTTTGTAGCAACAGCCACTTGGAACTACGCGGACATTTTCATTGTGTGCATGAGTTTGTACTTGATTTCAATATTGGAACAGATCAATAAAAAGATTGCTTTAACGGCTAGTAAGGTACGTATCTATTTAACCTAATTATTAGCAAACAATATGTAAATCCGTTTACATAATATTGTGTTGTAAACAATCTTAAAATAAGTATGTAGGCACGTGCCCGTCCATATCAGAGTCAGCCATGCTTCAGCAAGTGGCAACGTGGGTAGGAAGCAGCAAAGAATCACTCGAGTCACAATCAAAACTATTTAATTTAAAGTTATTTTAACAAAATGTCTTCTGAACAGAATTTAATCGAAATACAGTCACTAGCAATCAGAAAAACACTAAATCAACCGAACCAAATTAATTCCGGAACATAAACGCATAGGATTACGCGGAACAAAAGCGATTCGTCGTATCAGTCGTGCGCTCGCCGTTGAAGTCCGAAAGCCACTGACATTCAACATGGCGGCGCCGACCATAGACTCGACGCTCCGCTAGACTGACAGATGTCAAATCTAGTTCCGACGTATCTTCAACAGATGGCGCTAGCAATGCGCCGTCAAGTATTTATATTTGTAAGAATTTATGTTTATAAGAATGACAGCACGGTTGGCGCAGTGGTTAAGCGATTGACTGCTGCGCTGCGTGTCGCGGGTTTGATTCCCGCACGGAACAAATATTTGTATGATCTACAAGTAATTGTTTCGGGTGTGGCTGTTTGTGTATGTGAGTTTAAATGTTCGCACCCACAATACGGGAAAAATTCCTAGTGTAGGGCAAAGCTTAAAAAAAAAAAGTTTATCTGGTAACATCAATCTTTTAAAAAAACATGTCTGCTCAATCGTCTTCCAACTTTCCTTAGATCATCATTTTAAAAACAAGTTTTTACAATAAAAATTTCGAGCTTTGATATTAAATCTTTAGATATTCAATTAAAATAATGAAGTTTGTAAGTCAATATTTAATTTAATTTTAGAATATTTTCATTAACAAACGCATCATAGTTAACAAAATTGTGTATTCAAATATTGAACATCTATAATTAATGGGTTTTTTTTTTTCAGAATTTTGTGCCAGCAACAACTTGGGGTGCATTAAGGGAGGATTACACAAAAGCAACCAACTTGGTCAGATGTTTTGACGATATTTTCAGCGGGATTGTGCTGGTCACGTTCGCAAATGACCTGTTCTTCATATGTTTACAGCTTTACAATGTACTAGCGTAAGTATGTCAAGTACAAATATATTCGGATGATGATTTTTGATATAGGATACCTACATTTATTTTCAGTGGAAATTTATAAGGCATTCTGCGTGGTAATTGCGTAACAAACTTACAATTTGCAATGTATTTTATATTGACCATTCAACAAAATTCATTGCCTTATTAACGTTGTCCATCAGACCAATTTTTTAAACATAAACAATGTTATAAGAATCAAAATCCTTCGGATTGTGATAGAAAGTATGTTCTAGTACGCTGTACGCAATTAGGGTGCTGGACTACTTAATACTTTTCAATACGATGTATGTTTTAGGAACAGCGTCAAATCAGCGCATGTCATAAATAAATTATGTCCTGGACATGAGAACAGGTGGGTACTAAACACCCCTCCTCTCCGTTTAAAAGGGCAGGCAGCCTAAACATACTACAAACTTTTCGTTTTTGCAGTATACACCGTACCTACGTCTACCCGTTGTACCTGATGTACTCCACTGTTTACCTCTGCGTCCGCTTCCTGACGGTGGCGCTAGTGGCTTCTGGTGTGAACACATCCTCATTGTTACCTCTTTCTGTTCTGTATACTGTGCCTACGACGTCTTATAGTAAAGAGGTTAGTACCTTTTGTATTTAAGTAGTTTAATATTGATGGTATTATGTGATTAAAATCTACAGGCGGTATGACTATCGCTGCCTTCTGTAATTCAGTGAAAACAGTCAACCGTCTACAGTTATTAAGCTTTGGCCAAACTGAAGCGAGCGAGCGAGTGAGATGGCTGCGCGCTGACGGGACATGGCTGCGCGCGTCAATTGTTTTAATGTTGACGCGACTATTCGCGCCCGTTTAAGGCTTCTGTATCGCCATCGACGAGAAAGCGACTAGCTAGGTCTGCTGTGCTAACGATTTTCTAGCTCAAGTAACGTACGTAATATGACTTACATTGAATTTATTGAATCCTGAAAAACATTTTAAGCATGATTTAGCTTCTTTTAATATTCCCTTTGGCTTGTTCCTCAGGTTGAAAGGTTCCAGAACCAAATTAGCGGTGAAATCGTAGCACTTAGTGGACTGCACTTCTTCTATATCACTAGAGATATAGTTCTCACGGTAAATACCATAATTAGTACATCGAGTAAAAGAGCTTTCCTCTTAGCTGTGAGCATTGATATATATTTATATATATGTATGATTATTTGTTGAAGTATAGGTACGTATTTATTTATTTTTTGCTTTATTTGTAGGTACATATATTTAATATTCTAGTTTAAGACGTCACAAAACCAAATTCTTCTCTTCTTGTTCTCACACGCTATTTTCTACATTACTTTTTCATTTCTCCTTTCGCAAGTGTGCTGGAAGAAATTTCTTAAGAAATAAGCAGTACATTTGTACTCAATACTAATATGTCGTATCTGGTGTGTACTACATAATTAATAAAAAAATAAATACATTACTGTTTCGTCTACCCAAATTAGTAGGAGTTGGTAGCTACTGGTCATCACCATCATTATTCTCTTGACACTTTTTTTTTGTTTCCGGGGTGGAAAATCCTCATGGATGGACATCCATGAGGATTTTCCACCCCGCCGCCCTGGGGCGCGCGGCGGGGTCTGTCAGACTCTTACGGACTAAAAACCACCCCGGTGTTCCATCTCACACCTACGCTGGGGGTCGCGGGAACATACGATCCTTCCGCAACCCCCGACTAGTGCCGGCCCGCCCCTGCGGGCCTCTTCGGGTCTGAGGGGGAAGTGAGGTGTTTGACTCCCCCCGCGACGTCTAAGAGGGGTGCAGACCTCAGTTCCTGGTGTGTGTGGAGCGACGGACGTCCCCGAGTCCGTCGCCCCTGGACCCATTTAGGGGGGTTAGAAGAGGGCGCTGTCCGATCATTCTCTTGCCCTTACCCCAACTTATTGGTGGTCGGCGCAACATGTCTTTTTCTTCGATAGGTACTTCTCTATTATTTGCCATCTCTGTGGTCACCTCCTTTCTAGCCATATCATCTTTCACACAGTCCATCAATCGTTTCTTTGGTGGTCGGTAGCTACCGGTATGAGTAAAAAATATAAAATTTAATTAAGCTTCTGTGTTATTAATAAAACTCAGTTTACAGTGAAACAATAAATAAATAACAATCATATTCGTTTAAAATATTTTTTTGAATAAAATTCACTGGGCTGCAAAGAAAGCGGGTCGGTTAACAAAATTGCGATAAATTTTAAAATATTTTAGCAATCCTTTTAAAATAATAACTAAATTAAAGTTTCATTGCAAATATGGGAAGAAGTAATAGTAGATTGTTATACAAGGAGCTAAAATGACCCATTGTATACGAGGTAGTTTTACTCCCGAGCTTTAGCGAGGGAGTATAGAAACCGAGTTTACTTTTCACTACGGATATGTGGCTATCAACCATTCAAAGAGTGCTTCAGCGAATTCAAAAGTCAGGATCCAATATTCGCAGACCAGGAAAAGGTCGAGCAAGGTGCATGACAGCGCAGGAGGATCGATATATGACGTCAACAATGTTGAGAAATCGATTTCAAACGGCTGTTGAAGTCAAAAATCACCTTCTACGTGCTGGAAAGAGCAATCCGAGCACATGTACAGTGAGGCGGCGTCTTGCTGAAGCAAACTTGAACCCACTTAGACTTGCAAATGGTCCAAAACTCGAAAGGCAGCATCGAAATTCAAAGGCTGAGTTATCACATCGCTAGATAACACATGAATTGGACTCTGGATAACTGGTCAAGAGTAATGTTTTCGGACGAGTCGAGGTTCATGATATACAAGCATGATGAGAGGCAAAGAGTCTACAGAAGACCAGGAGAGTGCTACAACCCAGCTTGCATTGAAGAGAAAGTGCCATACGGCGGAGGCTCCATACACGTGCGAGCTGGAATTCATCCGAAAGCCGCACCGTGCTAGTAGTAATAGAAAATGGTACTTCAACTGCAGAAACATATGTGAATGAAATCTTAGCGATCTTAGCGATAGAGCGCCATCTCTATGCAAGATAACGCTCGTCCCCATACAGCTCGGATAGTGTTTGACTAACTTGAAGATGTCGTTATCCAACGCATGGGGTGGCCAGCACGATGCCCAGACTTGAACCCCAATCGAGCATGCATTGAATCGAGCGTGCACACCAGCGAAATTCCGCTCCAATCACTCTTCGTGTACTGAAAGAACCACTGATAGAGGAATGGGAGAATATACCTCAGCATCGGCTCAGAAATCTGGTGGAAAGCATGCCAAACCATATAACAGCTGTATTGACAGCTCATGGTGGCAATTCAAAATACTAAAATGTGTAAAAATACCGTAGCACATTTTTCGAAATCTAGTGAAAATTGACATTTTTACTTAATTTTCTTTTATTCAAAATTAACTTCATAGTCTTGAATACTTATGACATTGATGTAAGCACTATAAAATCGTCTATAATACAGTCTTTATTTCGTAAAGCTAGCTCCAATATTTTGGAAGTTATTGAGGTTTTTGTTACCGACCCGCTTTCTTTGCGGCCCAGTTTCATTAGGAATCTATTAATTAAATTTTGTTGTTCAAAATAAATAGACGTCTTGGTTGAGCTGCTAGCTATAGCTGTCGAGGTGTAAAACCCGGCATTGAAAATGTTATGTACCTGTTATGTTAACTTGTAAGGCATGTTATGTTATGATATGTAAATGAGTAGACAAACGATTCTCATGATGGATTTATTGCTACTTAATATAATTACACAATGATTCAAATTCAAATTCAAATTGTTTATTTTCTTCAACAAGATTACAGTCATTAATTTGTGATTGGAGTCTTCTTTTAAGCAAACAATGCCTGTATTAGAAGACTCCGCTCTTCCATAACAAAAGAAAGAAAAATATTAATAACATAATTTATCATAGGTAAGTAGACACAATTGGCATAAGTATAGTTTGTGCGTGTGTGTGTGTATGTGTGTGCGTGTGTGAGAGTATAGGTTATGTCGTGGATTTCAAGAGCTCTTCCGTTTCCTTATAAGTAAGTGGTTTAATCCATTGATGATTTGATGATTTTTAATCCATTAATTGATGATTAGCACTTAAATGCTATGTTAAAGAAATGCAGAGGCAAACAATATAGATGTGCATAAATGGATGTCGTGACGCATAAACTACTACAAAGGTCAATGCACAGTGTAGGTCGTAATAGCGATTACGGGGAGCATTTTTTTTCCATTAAACCAATATTTTTGTTTAAAATATTAATCTAACTACAAAATAATGGGAAAATGCATTTTCATTAATTTCAATAAACAAACGAATTTCGAAGTATAAAAAATCAAATCACTGCTTTAATTTCAAACGTCAGAGTTCTTCATTTGAATTTATGATTATCATGCAAATCAAGAGCAGTGGTGGCCCAAGGTAACGCCCCCGACTTACGAGTCGTAAGTCGTGGGTTCGAACCCACACAGACGCTTTACTTTGTGTAAAATATTACATCACCACTGCTTACATCACTTGCACTCAAAACGGTGAAGGAAAGCATCGTGAGGAAACCGGCATGAACCTAGAACCGCAAATTCTAAGACATGTGACATCCACCAACCCGCACTGGGCCCGCGTGGTAGATTATAACCCACTCCCTCTCGAAGAGAGGAGGCCTGTGTCCCAGCAGTGGGAACATTATAGGCTGATTATGATACAAATCAAATTAAATGATGGCCTATCGGCCATCTTTTAATTTTCCAACGCAAAAGAGATAAGACTTATAATCTCTTTTGCGTAGGAAGCGTCAAAATGGTGAATTACCTACCTTACTTATTTTAAGAACTCAAAATACTTACGGAATTCAATTAAGTCCTTCAAATAATAATTATGAGGAGACAGGAAGTTAAGTTGATAAAATATTCATAATTAATTAAAGAATATTATTTTAGGACGAATTTTAGATAAGTAATTTTATTATGAATTATCCTAATTAGGTACTAGACTAATGTTTTTCATTCATGCATGTTATTTCTCCTGCATTGTTTGTACGTTCACCTATGAAGTACGTACACAAACCTCACATCACGAATAGCCAAACACGGGTCTATCCATAGGATATCTGTACATATATAGGTATAATCATAAACTTAATCAGCCTATAACGTTCTCACTGCTAGGACACAGGCACATAGCATTCGACACAGGCCTTCTCTCTTATAGGTATGTCAATCTAAAATATTTGTTCCATGCTGAATTCTAACCTGTACCAGTCATGCCGTTCTATATTAAAAATTTTGTCTCCAAAAACTGCGAAGCCACCAAAAAGTCATATCCAAAAATGTACATTATTTATAGAGTCACGGAAATCAATTAATCGTAATGGATAAAAATGTTTATTTTTTTGACGTGACAACGTCCTATAATTCGATGGAGCCGGCTGCACGCACGAAAAAACATGACTCATGCGGCGTTACCTCGCTCTGAGGCGTTCCATTTAAGACTTGAAGTGCAAGCGAGAGCGCGGATCGAGCGACAAAGAGGCACAATCAGCCTCCGCGTTCGGCAGCGTTCGACATAATGTCTGTCTCCTACTTGAGTGAGCGATGCTTCCGCGTGGACAGCTGCTATACAATAATACATTTACATGTTTTCGTCAAGTGCAGTGAAAAGTGAATGTGGTGTCAATTGTTTATAGCAACGATAATTGCGGCGATAAAGGTAAAAATTGACATAATTGTATTTATGCGTAAAAATAAATGTAACTTGATCAATTAAATTGTGATTTCCATTTACCTTCTTCTCTATATCCATACAAAATATCAATCAAACAAATAAAATTAAAATTTTCTTTTGAAAAATGCAACCATTCCATCAGTATTTTCTTATGACGTTGTCACGTTCAACTATCGTCAGTAAACCGACTTTACAAACAACCGATTTTTTTTTACTTGACTACTAGTTAAATCAATGACTACAGTACAATGGATGCTGACAATACAAAAGATACCTCTTGTTCAAGGGTCAACGGTTTTATGTCTGGATTTATAGTTGAGAGATTTTTAGGCTAAATTAGTTTAGGCGATATTTTTGATACATTTTTAACAGCATACGATTTTTTTTTTAAACTTTGCCCCACCCTAGGAATTTCTCCTGTATCATGGGTGCGTTTACAAACATTTAAAATCACATACACAAACAGCCAGACCCGGAACAACTACTTGCAGGTCATACAAATATTTGTTCCGTGCGGGAATTGAACCCGCGACACGCAACGCAGCAGTCAATCGCTTAACCACTGCGCCAACCGTGCAACACACTCATAAAAATCCTTTTTAATTTGACAGTAAAAAGAACTTCAAAGCTTCAATAAGTAGGTGAATAAAATAAACAAAACAACTTTTGATAACGCAGTGGATATTTTTAGTTCCAAAAATATGGGTTCTTATTAATTAGGCGATTAACATTTCGCACATAATTATAGTAATTTAAGAATAGCTGTGCCCTCGTACCAAGTTATTAAATTAATATCTGTTAAAAGGATAAGGTAGAGGTCTTCATCATTCTGTCATCAAATAATGTGTTGTTAAAACATAATAATTTAATTAATCATAGAGACTTTTGAATGAATACATAAGTAGATTTAAGTTAATATGAATACTTACGTATTTCTGGTTCAATTTTGATTTGTGTAATTTTATGTTAAATCATGGTTTTAATAGTGTTATTTCTCTTTGTTACAGGTTGCAGGAACCATAGTGACGTACGAACTGGTACTCTTACAATTCAGCAATGAGGAGAAATAAAACTCAGAATCAAATTAAAATCCATTTTGTCGAATCGATTAACTTATATCAAAGTATTTAATTAATAAACTTTCAATAAAGTCGTTTTTAAAATAAAAACAAATTGTAATCAGTTCAGTTCTTATTTTGAAAAACCATCCAGTTCTAAACTCCAATTAAAAGTTGAATAGCTGCTTTGATTGAAAGTATATTTAAAAAATAGAACGATTCAAAGAAACTCGATAAGTTTTACAAATAAAAAAGTTGTTTTCATATACAATGAAAAGTAATAAAATAAAATTGAATTTTATATTGAATGTTGGCGTTCTATTGTTGACATGTTTTTGCCAACTACTCTCAGTTTATTTTGCATAATTGGTAAGACTCTCGTTGTATTTTGGCCAGTATTTGCTGGAGACAGTTATTCTAGTGTCAAGACCACACTGAGTTGATATTGTGCTACATTGGAAGGTTGAATTCAAGAAATATTAAAACAAACTAAGTTGGCAACTCAAAATAGGATATTATCAAAATCCTCGCTACACATGAATGGGTTATAATTTGACCAAGACCTAACAGTCAAGTTTGAGTGTAATCGTAAAAATATATATGATTTAAACTAAAACAATGAATGTTAAGGTACACGAGCGAACGTAATTTCTATAAAAATGAAACATTTACTTAACTTAAACCGTCTTATTACAAAACACGATCTAACTTTAGCCCCAACCTACACATTCGATTTAGTTTTTGTATTTGGAACTTTATGCCGACTTTAGTAAAGTTCTTAATACAAAATTGACAATCTAAGACCGGACTAAGTTGACAGTTTTGTAAAAGGAACTGTATTTCGATTTCAGTTAGGTTCTTATTTCAAAAACAGGCTCGATGGTTTAAACCATGTCAAAAGAAAAACCTTGTTTTGTAATAAGACCGAAATAGTTTAAAAGCAGCAAAGTGGACGGAACACTCGTATTTTAATCACTATGGGCCAGGGTCACTTGGTAGCGGTATCTACATCGCCACATGTGACCTACGCATCACACTGACGTCACGCAAAATCCTGCATCGCGCAAGCAGAGTTTACCGCGCAACTAGCATATACAGGGTTATTGGTAAAACACCATCAACTTCTTAAGGGGTCAATGTACTCATCATTATGAACAACTTTTACTATGGGACCAATTACGAAATCGCGAAAAAAAAATCAGCTGTTCCCTACATTTGTGTTTGCAGAACTCGTCAAAATGTAGGGACCAGCTGATTTTATTCGCGATTTCATATTTGTAAAAATTGTTCATAATGATGAGTACAACGACCCCTTAAGAGGTTGATGGTCTTTTACCAATAACCTTGTATACAACGTCCCGACATCAATCGTCGGGGAATTACCCACCAGACACAACACCCGTCTGGTCGGAGGATCCTCCCTTTTCTATGGAGGTATAAGTGAACTCTAGACTCTGTTCCTCATACCTCTATAACTTAAAGGGATGCACTAAAGCAGCCCAGGTAATACTTTTTTAAAGTTTTTTCAATATGCAGTTCAGTGTTGGGTTCATCAATACACCTGCAAATTGCAAAAATACGTAAGAATTTAGAGAATTTAGAAGATTTGAATTTCACTGGTTTCCCCGGCGATACGCCTTAAACATATTTTACTTATTGTGAATTTTGATGACGTGCCTACTCCATGAATGATCAGGTTTGTAAAAGTAAACCCTCATTGATATTCTAGAGGAGAGCCATACATTGTCAGTTCACCACCGTCAGGTCAGCAAAATGATTATCGCGTTTAGCTGTGTACCGTTTATCGTTATTAGGGCCTTTATTTTTTTTCTTTTATAAATGAAGTCTCACAGGTCAACCTAGAAGGTTGTCCCCTGTTTAACCAGCCTGTATGTACCTCAATAAATTTAGGCCTCCAGCCAGGGCTTAAAAAACTTAAAAACTAAGCAACTACACGCTAAGTACCCCTGTGGGGTACAGACCTCGGCTTAGGCTGGATCGAATTAGGTTATTAGGGCCACAAGTCTTACAATTTATGACGTTCGAAGCGGCCTGCACTCTCTGAAGCGAACACTTTAAACTGATGAGATTGCTTCGTGTATGTGCATGCATTGGGTCAGGATCGTCTGTTCACATTGGTCTTTAATATTTATTTAATTTTATTATTTTATATAAATCAGACACAGTGATCCATTAGTATGTATACTTAAAAATTATGTTAGTTTAAAGCATACCACAATAATACTATTTTATCAGAATTAAATAACTGAAGTACATAAAATTTAATTGGGGTAAATAAATTAATAATTTAAATCGCAATCATCATTCAATTCATAATTATTTAAGTTTTAACCACCCTTAATATTTATTTCATTAGTTATAGCGTCAGCAGCACCAAAACTGCCGGACCTTCTAAATGAGAACGCACCAACTAACGAGAAATGTAACGATGTGTGCAAGGACCTGCCTGAGACCGACCTGGAGCCGGTCTGCATGATGTTCAGCAGATACAAGAAAGGCTTCCAGTCCTTTGTCAACATGTGCCACGCGAGGAGGGCCATTTGTAAGGAGAATTTGTGTAAGTTTTAACGGCACGGTTGGCGTAGGGGTCAAGCGATTGACTGCTATTCTAGGTCTGGCTATTTGTGTATGTGTGAAAAAAAAAAGTATATCCTTACTACCTAATGCCCGCGGCTTCACCCGTGTAGAGGTTATCTCTGCAGAGGAACGTATACTACGGTGTTAAAAAGTAACCTATGTCCTAGCCCAGGCACACAGGTCAGGTTTTACGGTCTTCCTGTGCCTTTTAATTGTTTACGAGACACCTCTTTTACTCTCCGCGATACTCTATGATTGGAACTATTCATCAGAAAACCACCACTTATAAACTTATTAGGCCTCTAAATAGCAAGAAATTTTAGTGATCGATAAAACTTAAAATATTTACATGGACTGAAGTTACAACCATTCTAAATGCGCTGCTGCAGTTGGTAATATTTTATCATCCTTCAATTTCCAAAAAATGAAATAAGAAATGCGAAATAATAATAATAATATGAGACAACATCCACACAAGGTCTCCAGGTCCCGAACTAGGCAGAGCCTGTACTACGGTAACCTGATGTCTGATATACATACTTATATACATATACTCGTACACACCCAGACACAGGTCAAACAGACATGTTCATGCACACAAATGTTTGACTTGTCCGGGGATCGAACCCGGGACCAGCGGCTCAGAAGGCAGGGTCGCTACCAACTGCGCCAACCGGTCAGTCAAATAAAATTTGTTACAAAGAGGTATATAAAAATAAACTCAACTTTTTTACACTTGACGCTTGCTTGACTCTCAATCACTTCTATTTCTCAACGGAACTTTGTAAACGCGAAACAAAAAAAATAAAACCTCTTACAAAACATTTCATACTTTTCCATACTTTCACTGAAACAATTTGACGACACGGTTGGCGCAGTGGTTAAGCGATTGACTGCTGCGCTGCGTGTCGCGGGTTCGATTCCCGCACAGAACCAATATTTGTATGACCTGCAAGTAGTTGTTCCGGGTCTGGCTGTTTGTGTATGTGAGTTTTTAAATGTTTGTAAACGCACCCACGATACAGGAGAAATTCCTAGTGTGGGGCAAAGTTTCTTTAAAGAAAAAAAAAAACAATATTGAAGTCTACAAGGCAACGCATATACATAGATACATTCTAAGTACTTCAGCCCAAACTCGCAGTAAAGTGGTCCCATTGTGATGCTCTTAAAAATTCATTGTGTTAAGAAATTCACCGTTTGAGAGCTAAAGAACCCTCGGAAAGTCAAATCAGCAAAACTTTAAGTACTCGGAATAAAAGTTGTTAAGGTGAATTTGAAAGGAGAGGGTTCGAAAACTACCTACGGTGGCGTTGATTCGACGGAATTTTAAGCAATCTTTTAAACATTCCAAGTGCTTCACTGGAAATATTAATTAAGCTGGTCTGATAGCTTAAAGGCTAGTTTCTAGAATTGGTTACTAATTTTGTAAAGTTTTCTATATGAACACCTACAAATATTAAGTTAATAAATTACTTTTGATTTTGGTGCTAACTGTTTTGTCTTAAGTATCGCGTATTGGTCAGTTTACATTCAAGGCGACTTTGACAAGTGACCAGCCAGTTTTGTTAGTCATTAACTAATTAGTTAACACGTCATGACGTGCGAGCAATACGAACCTAACCTTTCTGAAGAACATTACCAATGAGGTCACTATTGTGACATATTATAGTGAAACTATCCCAATCATAATGAAAATGTATAGTAATTATTTTCTGTATATCAAACATCTAATATAATACAATATCAAAGATCTAAAAAATGGAAGTATAGAAGGACCACTGAACTTGTTTGTGCCGTGTCTACAACGGGATACAAAAGACACATAGACGCGCACTGTTCAATTTGTATAATTTGACCTTTCAATATAAGATTTACTATGTATTTAAAGGTGACTAGCTCTTTCCTGCGGCTTCGCCCACTTATCCCACAGAGACAAACTTTCGGTACAAAAAGACTCTTTTGTTCTAATCTAGGTTATGGTCTAGGTGTGTGCCAAATTGCAGCGAAATCCATTCATCCGTTAAGGCGTGAAAAGGGAGCAAACAGACACACATACAGATTTACTCTCGCATTAATAATATAAGTTTGAACATTTTAACGTTAAATCCAGCCTAATTTAGAAACACAACACCATTAAGTAATATTGTTAGCACAGTTTACATCATCAAGATACATGGTGTTTAGTGGATTACGCCATGTACACACTGGTGACATTTACATGCGATTGTGTCGTGTAATCCAGGGGTTACTATAGGTAGGGGGTGCTTGTGTACAGGCCTTGTTCAATCTTAAGATATTAATTTGAGGAGTAGGTTAACATGGATGTAAAGCAGAGGGTTATTTTATTTTCTCAAACATGCTTGGAAAGAGCATAATTTTGACAACCTTCTTCGAGATAAATCGAAATTGATGAACTGGCCAAATACATGCGAGCAGCGGCTGGCAAAGGTTGTATGAAAATCCATATCTGTCGTGGTTTAGCGGCCAAATAAATTACATTGTAAACTCATATCTATCGTGTAATTTAAAAATGGAACGATCTTTTACTCCGAAATATGGCAACCAAGGAGGTAACTTATCAAAGGTTTTATTTAAATTTTGAACTGGCTTGCAAATAAAAAGCTATTTATTGAAAAAAAAAACATTAACACTTTAACGCGGGAAAAATTATTTTAATTTCCGCGCATTATTTGAGAAAATTAATACACAGCCTTAGCCACAACAAGGCATTGATGGACTTACGTGTGTTTGCCTCGGCTTCGCCTCGGCCCATATTTCCACGTTCGTCCATCAATACCTCTTTTACTCGCCGCTGCAGTAATGTACTATTAGTATTCTAAATCATTTTATGTTAAGTTTTTTTTTAGGTATACGCTTGTGCGTTTCACTTACCTAATTGTTCAGTCTTGTTCTCTACGTACCTACGTGTTACACGTTTTTGTCAAAAAGTGCCAATCGGGCCAAAATTAGCTGAATCACGTTTAATTTCAAAACCTTTACTTTGTGGTCTAGATAATAAGAAATTACGAATGGGATTGGTGGGATAAAAAAAGTCTACCGCACAGCAATAACTGAGCACGAGCTGACAAAAAACACGCCTAAATCATGTCTTTTTATTTTTTTACAGTGCTACATATAGTACATCCAAGCAGGTGTAGGCTGAGCAACCAATTCTTCCTGCCAGTGGTTTAAAAACCCTAGCTAACCGGAAAAAAAACAAAAAATATCATCGCGACCTAAAATACTTAAGTTCTAAAAGAAAATAAATAAGGAATTAGACAAATTGGGTTATTCATTTTCCTTTAAAATCTCTTACAAAGAGTTTTCTACCCCTTTCTCTTAATTGTATAATTAATGAGATCTCCGACAAACGGCCGGAGGAACAGATAGATTGAATTTGAATTTGTTTTGCACTTTTTTAATGTTAATAGTATTGTATTCTGTTATTATTTTATTTTATAATGATTGATATTATTAACTATTTTTCACAAACATGCAAACCCAACCTAAAGTAAGTCTTTAAAGCCCTGGGGTCTAGTCGGGTAATAATATTGTACAGAATTTAATTATAACTCGCTGGTCAATAATGTGATTTGAACTTGACACGGTAACAAAAAAAAAACGTTTTCTAAAAAAAGTCACAAAAATCAAATAACTTGTTATTACTATTATTAGAATGTGTAAAAAGTAGAGTATTTTTCCCAGGAGTAAAGGTAATTTCGTTTTGTCCTTCGCTGCTCGGGATTGAAACTAGCAACCGTGACTTTAATTTGTGTTATTTATGACAGCACTGACAAACTCAAACTCAAATCATTTATTTCAAATAAACCAATTACAGGCACTTTTGAATTGTCAAGGGGTCGGTCAGTCAGAAAGATGAAGCTAGTTGCCCATTCCAAAGCGTAGTAGGTACCTATGGAGAAGAACGGACAAGAAACTCCATGGACACTCTTTTAAATCAAAATATTGTTACAAAAAAGTGGTTACATCATTCATGTTGTAATTATATGTGAGAACGATGTAGAAAGACGTGCACGTTAAAAGCGTCCGTAATAAAAAGATAAAAACAATTATGGAATTAAAATAAGCCGTGGCAGCTAAGAAATTACCAGTGCCTACTGACGGCGCCCGTTCACGAACATGACGTATGGATCAGCACCATTCAGCTCAACCATTTTGAAGGGAATTCAATGATCCAATAATAGACAAAGCCTTATAAAGGGTTTAATAAGTACCTGATTATCTTAAATGAACAAAGATTGCATTACTAAAATGTAAGTGTTTAACAAGCGTATGATATTTTAAAATCTTTTTTGCACGTTAAGAATAGACAAATTATGTTATTTTTATTTTCTCAGTATATTCTTTTATAACAAAAATATGCTAAAAGGGAACCTGCCTGATATTCTGATATCTCTAAATCACTTGCTTTATTCTGTGTTTCAAAACAGAGTGAGTATTTCGTAGACAAAATCATAGGGCAAATATTCATCTATGGTAATTTCCTCCTTTGATGTTTTCGAATACTATCGTTTCTATCAAAAACAAACCCGTATAATGTTAGTACCTAATCAAAAGTAAAGGTATACAGGGTAGGTGCGTTTTTAGTTAAGACACCAGGGCAAAAACCAAAACTTATAGAGTCATCATGATCATCATTGGCCGTCTTGTTTCACCTATAGAGGCATGAGGAACAGGTTGTAAAGTTCACTCATACTCTATGGTAAAACGAGGATCCTCCAACCAGACGGGTGTCGTGTCTGGTGGGCAACTGCCTGATGATTGATGTCGGGAAGTTTTATATATGCTAGTGGCGCGGTAAACTCTGCTTGCGCGATGCAGGATTTGCGTGACGTCAGTATGACGCGCAGCTCGCATGTGGCGATGTAGATAATGCTACACACCCACAAATGATTATAGGCTCTATTGACGACTCTCTGACGGCTGTGACACAGTTTATACTAGTATAGTCGTCGACGTAATCTCTTATAAATATGTATTTATTGCCATGATTTTGTACATAGACTAAGAGAAATTTGTAATTTTAGGAGTGAAATTAACTATTTTTATTATTATTGTGTGCCATGCTTTCCTGGTCTGTGCGAGTCTCATCCAGGTCTTCCCCGCGAACTTCTGTAGGTCATCCTACTATTTATAGAGTAAAGTGTTAAAATGGAAAACTGTCTTTCAATCCAGATCTATTTCAAAGAAAACCAAAACTGACCGTGCATACCTTTGAGATAAAAGTATCTCTGGATGAGATTTTGATTTTGGACGTACCTACATTAAAGATGGCGGTCGTTTTCAGCGAAGTTGTCAAAATTTAATTTAGGGTTACTGTTTCAGTCTAGATAGTTACCGTGTCTTCCTTTTGGCTTATCATATTAGTAAACTTATTCGCCCAAATGGGACTACACGCTTCTCATACCATCTCAATATTTATAACATCTTAATATTTATAAACGCATAATAATATTCTGCAAAGGGCACGTGCCAACCTGATGTGTAATATTCTCTCTGTTTGCGCAGAAAGAGGATAAAAGGGTAAATAATTAAGAAAACAAATGACACAATGTTTCGTGTTCCCGGAAGGTTCCCAAACTAAATTCACTTTTTGTGATGATAATAACTAACGAGGAAAGTAAATAAATATTTTGTTTACTTAACTCTAATCGAAACTGCCCAAACGAAATATACCATATTATATAAGTACCTACTTAGGTATGCATAGCTTCTTCACATACGTTTAGGTTAGCGCCATAATTATTAACAATAATTTACCGTAATATCATTTAGACAATATTAGGATAAAAATTACATGCATTTGACAAGAATACACAACCAGTTTAGGGTGGGCCTAATCTAAGTAACATAAAAACTATGGAAATTTATTTATAGTCAGGGTCATCAACTGACAACGTAACTACTTAAGGCGGAGATTTCTTGAAAAAGGTCAAAAAGGTGCTTTTTAAAGCAGTGAACCTCTTAACACTCTCACCGCCATGTGGTCTGCTGGCCGCCCACATTGTTGTCAGTGCAGCAAGCCACTATAGATTTTTAAATTTTTACCAGCAGGCCGTGTGGTCCGCTGTGATCCCACAAATTCACTTATTTTTGTAGAGCTTGACTTGCTAGATAATAACTTAACGACGTGTCTCTCGACGGCTGCACACATAGCGTGCTGCAAAAGTTACACAAAATCTAACGTGGCGTGGTGTAAAGGACATTGCGCGGCCGCGCGCCGCCCACACGACCTGCTGTTCTAGATAAACCTTAAATGTGTATGGCGGTGAGAGTGTTAAACCGTAAATAATTGTATCAAGAAAATAAAACATGATATTTTCAAGTATTTTTTAATGAAGTGATGGAACTCAAAACATAATTAAATATACTTTAATGCATCAAAAAAATCTTCAAATACACCTCTTAAATGACTTTAAAAGCAGTTTATCCTTTCATCAACAATTATAATTGTAATTAAAAATATACCATAAAATGTCAAATGCTAAACTGCATGTAGTGATGGATTACATTTTTTTGTCCAATCAATAGAGATTTTGTATTCATATGCTTCATATAAATTACCAGCATTTTCAGCAATTTCTTTTGCAATAAAATACCCGCTTTGTGTCTTCGCGCTTCTCTTCTTTTCTTTTCTATGAAGTCTGACAGTGACCGCGCTTTAACTGTTGTCAGCCCCTTAATAGCATATATTTACAATACACGTGGATCTTAGACAATCCGGCACAGACTAAGTACACTGAACCACTAATGGCATTTAATGCACCATGATGTGCTAGTGTTACGTAACTACATTACGTATGCTATGATTGGCAAAGACAATCCATTAACCGGAACAATTAGCGATGCGAACAGAAGTGTGGTGGAATGAAACGTTAGGAAAGAGTAAGGACCAGAGAAATTTAGGACATAGGAGGTTAGGACGCATTCCAGATGTGACGTACTTATTTAAAATTGCAAATGGTACTATAGATTGCCCTGAGCTGTTAAGCTGCTTAGGATTAGTAACACACTGCAACATGTTTCGCAAACCTAGCCTGTTACATGTCCCTCATTCCAGGTCCTCGTATAGGCAGAATTTGTTTCTGATCCGTGCGAGCAGAAGTTTTAATAAACTGTCTGGTGAACATGATTTGGATATATTCAATACCAGTGTTTCTCGGCTTAAACATTTGTTAGTGATAAACTTTTTTACGGAAAAGTATTTGTTTACGTCTAAATTATTTTTAGATTGTATCTGTCGATCGTGTACTATTTTTTTTTCCTAATTTATGTAAAAGGTATTTTGTACCGACATTCGTTTTTTTTCTCGTTTTTAATTTTGGTGTTTATCTGTGCAAACTTGTAAATGGCCTTCAGTTTCATATTTATTTACTTATCTATTAACTATGGAAGACCTGCATCTAAAATAAACAGAATAAAAAATTGTATGTGAGACTGACAGCCAATTAAAAGTCTTCACTTCTAAAAACAGATTGGAATGAAAGAGTGTGAACAACACAACACAGCTACCAAAAAAAAAAGTGAAAAAAACATTATAACATTCAAGCTTAAACTAAATTCAATTCATATTTAATACAAGAATAAAACCTGAACATACAAAATCTTAGTTAAATAAGCTTAGGCTCAGGCACTTTCTGGCCGAGGACATACGTGTAATGAAAGGATCAAAATTATGCTGTTTACGCATGTTATTAAAGTTTCTACTTGCACGCACTATCAATGAATTTTGCCTGTAATTCGTAGAGGTAAATGGAACACGTAACGGTGCGTTCCTTAGCTTCGACCTTCCGGGAATGTTAAAATAAAATTTGGATAGAATGTCAGAGTTATTAATAGACTTATTGAACATTTTCAATAATGAAATACAGTCACAGATTGCTCGCCGATTAATTAGGGGTAATATATGATACTTCTTACAGAGGTTGAGGTATTGCGGGAAAGTCCGAAAGGTTTACCGTGGCCCCTGACACAGGCAACTGAAGGAACAGGGGTGGGTTTTAGTCAGTAAGAGTCTGACACGCCATCCCGCTCCACCCAGAGCGGGAGAAGTTATTTGATGATTTGCCACACACAAGAAAAAAAAAAGAGATTGAGGTAATCTTTCAGACCGGTAGGGCACTTTCTGATGATAACACAAATACTTGATGAACCTTTTCTGGATGCTCTCTATACGATCAATTTACTAACACTAAACATTGTACTGTATAATATAGCTGTAAGTTTTCCGAATAGAATAGAACAGAATAGGATAAAATAAATAAATAGTAACGAGGGAAATTGCAGCAGAAAAATCGGAATGGATAACGGACTATCAAATCTCGCGTAAGTATCGGCACAAAGCATTAACATCCTCATCATTGATTGACCACTGGTGTTTACTGCAGCAGTAGATATTAGTGGTCAGTAATGCTGATCTCTAGGATCCATGGAGTTCATGGGCTGGGCATGGATTCCATGTATTCCCGCGACCTTCACACGGTTGAATCTCGATGGTCATGAATGTAGTTTGTCATTTTATACTTAAAAATAAAGTTGTTACGGGCAGGCAGAAGCCCAAAAGTCTGACAACCAATCTTACCAAGAGGCATCGTGTTACCTAGTAACTGGGGTTGTGGAGGTCAGATAGGCAGTCGCTCCATATAAAATACTGGCGTTTAGCTGCATCCGATTAGACCGGAAGCTGACCCTAGCACAGTTGCGAGAAGGCTAGGCAGATTGAATAATTAAACAGTAGATACAGTAACTTTTAAACTGCACGTTCCTTGTATACGAAACAAAATGATTACCCACACGATTGTACTACTATTGTAATATAATATACGAGTATAATACATTTATTACTCTTATTGAAATTGTTAGCAACTCCCCAACCTGGACCATTGTAAAGGAAAAAAGGCCTCAACAATTCACGCAAATATTATGAACACTTGGCAGATTAATTTTCTTTCTTTTTCAAAGTAAGAACCTATTTACTCTGTACAATGGAATCCTGTGGGCGAATCACATTAAAATGTGGTGCTTCTAAACGTCAGATTTAGAAAGATATTTTTCTAGAACATACTGAGAAATGCTGTTTTTATCAGAGATTTATTACGTTGTTTACACTGTCCCGTCACGTTGTGCCGAGTAGTGTGAACGAAGCGTAACGGTTTAGATCACGTCATACCAGAACCCACTGCCAAACTTGACAATCTAATAGCCAGACAACATTTAAATCCGTAGACAGAGAATGCTATAGACAAATTGATGTGTTTTGTCGCATTCACACAAGAAAAAGAGGAAGTTACGCCGATGTCGTGTAAAGAAATGAGACAGAACGATGAGATTTTTTGTTTCACAGCGCGTGCCACGATTTTGACGGTTTTAGCATAGTACTTTGCTAAACAAAGTTTGACAGATAGTTATCGTCTTCTTGTAAAATTCAGTTTTATGTGCTATATGTTTAGTAATTTATGTTATTTTATGTTGTGAACAATTTAGCCTTAATATTTCAACCATTAAATAAAAAAACATGGTGCGGTGTAGCGATCTAAGGTGTAAAAGTGATAGGTGAAACGAAAATGCAAGACTTGTCCTTTCATTCGTAAGTATAGCACTTTTTATCAGTAACTAGGCTATCAATAACATTTTACTGTGTTCATACATTGTGAATAATGTACCCTAGATGTAAATTCATCGATAAAAAGCACAAAATTAACATTATTAAATTCTAACCTAAGGATTTTGGTGTTGCCAATTTTCCATAAATTATTGCCCACTTTTATGGGAAATATGTATTCTGTAGTGTGTATCCTAATCCTAACTAATATTATATGTAAATACGAAATTGAGTTTATTTGTTGGTTTGTTTGTTACGCTTTCCCGCTAAAACGGTTTATCAGATTTGGATGAAATTTGGCACATCGGTTTACTTGGGTTAGGACATAGGATACTTTTTATCGCAATATTCTCACGGAACCGAGACACATGCGGGTAAAAGCGCGGGGCGCAGCTAGTTAATTGTATATCTGAAAGATTAATGGCTTGTTGCAGTTTTCCTGAATATGATAATTTACATCGGAATTGGATCGTAGCTACAGGACGAATAGATTGGACACCAAAACCGTCATCAAAAATTTGCAGCAGACATTTTAATAAAAAAAATGTTAAATACAAAGAAGAAACTAACACTGCTATTACCGAATACAGTACCTATTCTGCTAAATATTCAGTTAATAACATAATTATTAAGTTTCGATACAGGTTTTATATGTTTTTTATATATGTTCAGTGTTTTTAAAACTGTTATATACAATTATCTGTTGCGAACTATTATTTTGTACATTTTATGTGCAATAAATGACTGAGACAGGCTTATCTTAAACTCTGAACGCGATTCAAAATATCGATCAAGAATTTAAAATATCTTTTTCCGTAAACAACATCTTCTTACATCTATTTTGTATTAACGTCTTAAAGATAATAATTTTTTTTAGGAATCAAAGGCCTGTATTCCATCATCTTCCTCCATCAGTTTACATGAAGAAACGAATATGGAAATTGAAAATAATTTAAGCATTCTTGTAAGTACAGTATATTATAATAATTTCTAAGTACAAGTATTTGTACTTACAAATTACTATAATATACTTATTGAAATACGTTATTGACGGACAATTTAGGACAATAACGGGTAAAATCAATAAAAGCTAATTAAAAATAAACTTGTTGTGTTATTTACTCACAAAGCCAGATACTACTATCATCTAAGAAAATGTAGGTATTTAGAATCACATCATCATCATCCATCGTCACTCTCTCCTGCTTTTAAGGAGTTGAGGGAGCATGCGTAGTTCATGCAAACGTAATAAGAACCAAAATAATTTGTAAATCAAACATATTCCTATATCTAGGAATCTGTAGCTAGGGTGTATTTATTCCGATTGTATTACAGAATATCTAGGTTCCCAAATATGTATTTTGAACGGAACCTGATTTAAAGACGATTTATGAGAAAAATAAATTTTCTATAGACATTTTAAATTGTGGGGTAAATTTTTCCTCACACGGTAACCCTAAATGTGTGACGTATTTTTGTTTTGTCTCTTTCTGCGACACGCTTTGCAGGCGTCTATAGCATTCTCTGTCTACGTTTAAATCCCTCATAAGTGACGTCTGTTTAATTGACGTTAGTCGTTCTAAGCCTAGCTCAGACTAAGGAAAAGAAAGGACTCGGCATAACGAACAGTATACAGAGTATACAGCATATCTCACTGCGGCCGGTCGCCATGTTTTGTCACAGCCAACAAGTACATCAGTTGTCATAGCAACTTGTTTCTTTCAGTGTTTTGAAGAAAATTTTGATATTATAATGCGCGCAGCTCTACCGCAAGCCGCCATCTTTGTGCCAGACTCACATTTTAGGTATGCACGTTTTTTTCGTAGGTATTTCATGTCTATTCTTCTTTTCCTTAGTCTGAGAAGCCTAGCCATTCGAAAAAAAGTATCAAAACAACATACAAACTAAATCAATCTTAAAATGTAATAGTGCCTTTATCAGCCATCAGGACACCGCAGATTAAAAATAACAGTGTAAAAAAACGACATTCTACCACAGCCTATTCTAATGCGAGTAATGTTGAAGCTGACATTAATATTCCATTGTCGCCTTACTTGTTGAAAAATTGTGATTTTTTTACGCAAGTATTCCGTACTTACGCGGCGGTAATACTCGTATAGAAGCGTTGTCACTTCACGTGTTTCGGTTATGCGGGTGGATAATGTAATGGTCTTTTTGGTGTTTTCTTTTTGAGATATACGGTAAATCAAAACATTCCAAAGGATTTTTCATGAACCAAGATCTTTTTATCAGAACTGGTAAACACTGGAACTGGAAAACAAAGATTTTTGTCATTACTACTCGAAAGATGTAGGTACCCACCCAGTAGTGGTTGTAAGATCACCCAATTTCTTTAACACTGCTTACTTGAAAATACGTTTGTACCTGTGTAATACATATCGAATGCTTTAGTTGTTTCTATCTGATAAAATGTCAAGCAAAATAACCACGATACATCAACACTGTAAAAAAATCATCCCCTACCAAAATCATTGACACAGCACAGTTTAACAAAAGCATACCTCTGCCTACCTCCTTTGGGACAACCACCCCGGGATATTGAAGAGAAACATCCATTTAACAAATTGCTAGAACATTACTTATAATTTTACGCCCACCAGCAGTGGAGACACTGCTTTTAAAATAATTACTAAATATTTACGGATAAAAAAAAAACATTTTAATGTTTTATCGACGTGGCGTTGGATTTTATTAAATCTGTATGAAGTGTTACGGGGTAGTGTCAATGACAATGACAGTAATCTGAGGCAATGACAGCTGATGAACCGGCCGCTGATGTCGCCTTGGAGGACAGTTGGGTGGGGTAATGCTTTAGGTCAATTAAGAAGTTGTAATGCGCCAGGAAATCTGCGCCTATGATTAGTTTAGTGACGTCCGCAACCTCAAACTGCCAGGTGTAAACACGGTGGAGCCCTAGCTTCAAGGAGAGCTAGACCCAATCGTATGTGTCGATGGCGGTACCGTTGGCCGCGAAGAGTTGGTACGTCGTCTTACTGCGCCGCTGTTGTAGTGCTGTACGTGGGTACACACAAAGATCGGACCATGTATCCACTAGACATTTGGTTTTAGTGGCCCGATCGCTTACAAAAAGGTAGCGTGGTTTATTAAGGCAGCCATTTGCCGCTACTTCCGGCTGTATGTGGCGTTTCCCGCGAGCGCACACGGCTTTGTGCACCGCTTGGCCTTGTCACCAAAGCTGTTGACACCAGCAGTGATTCTCGTCCCACAGACATCTGGAGAGCAAGCGGCTGCGCCGGCCCGGGGTTGACTGTCTGCTCCCATGCCTAAACCTACCCAAGGGTCTTGAGCGGAGATGTGCCTGACCACGTGTTTGAAGCACCGCTACTTGCCTCGTTAAATCCGCTATGCATTGTTTCAGCTTGCTGATATCGCTGCAGATGCACGTGCTTGCTACGGCGGGAGGTGATGAGAGCGCCGGGGCGGGGGCAGGCGCGATCACGTGCACGCTGTCGGCTAAATCTGCGACAGACTGGAGAGGAAAATTAGGCTGTGAGGCAATAAGCTTCTGAATGTTGGTTGGTAGCCTGCTCGCTCACAACGTGGACATCAACGCCTTGCGCACATTTGGTCCAGTCGAGGTTTGAAGGTGCCGTAAAAATCGAGAAGGTTTATGGTCGCCTAGCTCCTTGTGGGTGAGGAATTATCGCACTCTTTTTTCGCGCGAGTCTTAGAGCCTACGTACAAGGTCGGCCTTGAGCTTTGCGTACTTGTCCTATAACGGTCGTCAATCTGGCCCACGACAGTGTAGAACTTAGTACTGTCGGCGGTAATACGGACGATCGTGAACTGACCTTCAACCTGGGCGAACCAAAGTGCCGGCTCCACTGGCCAGAATGGCGGCAGGTTCACGCTGACTCTGCAGACGTCCTGTGTCTCTGCAGTCGCTCCTGCTCCGGTTTGCATGATGATAGCTCTGGCTGGCTTCGTATTCTTCTTGTGGTCACCAATGAAGTGTTACGGGGTAGTGTACAATAAAAGTCTAGTAAAGTTATACCACTTGTATTACTGCCTACCTCGGCACTTCCTAAATAAATTACACAAAACACGTTATGAGACGGAGGACAAACTTGCACAAATAAAACAGATATTATTTGACCAGATATTATTTGACACAACGGTAACTAAATTGAGAGCTAATTTATGGCAATATTCTGGCTAGAAGTTGGAGGGGAAATAAGGTACGTGCGTAAGCAATAGATAATGATAATAATCCTCGTTTGTGGTATATGACGAACGAAACGTCAATGTGACAGTTGACATTTCAAATAAAGAATATTTATAAGAATGATGAAGATGCAATGTGTTGTGTAATGTGCAAGTGTTTACAATAAGTTTTTTAGATTTTTTTTTTTTAGAAGAAGTTAAAGTCGATTGACTTCTAAAGGTAACAGGCATATCTAAATATAGCCGAAACCATGAAATTAGATTTCAACTACAATTAAAACGTTTCCACAAAAACTTCCGAAAACAAACTTGTAATTCAAATATAGATTAGCAAAGGGCACCATTTCAAGCGATCCCTAAAAAAACTTAATTGTCATTGTAATTAGAAAAGTTTCTTGCATCTTGATTTAAATGGCGTAATGATTATTTTACGTGATTTAACTTAGAAGTGGTATATTTGTTTACTTAAATCTACACCAATTATAAATGATGACCATGATGATCTTCCAAACTACGCAACAGATTTTGATGAGGTTTTCAAAGGTTTATGAGGATAATAAATTAATATTAACTAACATTTAACACTTGCCCGACCAGGGGATCAAAACCAGTTGTCATACTTACAACTACTACGACGATAAGACAGTCTAAAATAAAACAGAAGAAATCCTTGTTACTTAACAAGCAAGCAACAGAAGCAAGTATTATTGATTCTTTTTTCCACTTTGAAAGAGCTAGAAAGAACAAAGTAGTGTAATTAGCGTATTCGCAGATAGAAACTTTGCCCGGGAAGCACTAACAAGAAACAGCGAGGGCACTTCAGTTGCTGTTGTATAAAATAAACCCCCTTTGTTAAGGACTTAAGTCAGTTGGTTTTTTTTTATTATTTCTATACGAACGTGGAGTTTGAAGAAGGCTGTTAGAGTCATCTGTGGAAGACGGAATATTGTATCTTTTAAGTGTTTTATTATTGAGGGATCTTCATGACCCACAAGCATTGCAAGAAGATTTTTACCTTTTAATCTACACGAAGTTTATCTTGGACGTCACTGAAATCAATGAAGGAAAACATCTTGAGGAAACCTAGACTTATATTAAATATGAGTCTGAAAACCTTAATCTGCCTTGAGCAAGCGTGGTGATCAATGCTTCAGCATTCTCTGTATGAAAAGAGCCCTTTGCTCTGCAGTGGGAAAATAATAAGCTGGTATTATTAAACTGTCAGGTAGTAGCCTATTATTATACTGTCATGTAGTAGCCTATTATAATTATTAAACTGTCAGGTAGTAGCCTATTATTATACTGTCATGTAGTAGCCTATTATAATTATTAAACTGTCAGGTAGTAGCCTATTATTAAACTGTCCGGTAGTAGCCTATTATTAAAATGTCAGGTAGTAGCCTATTATTAAAATGTCAGGTAGTAGTCTATTATTAAACTGTCAGGTAGTAGCCTATTACTAAACTGTCAGGTAGTAGTCTATTATTAAACTGTCAGGTAGTAGCCTATTATTAAACTGTCAGGTAGTAGCCTATTATTAAACTGTCTGGTAGTAGTCTATTATTAAACTGTCAGGTAGTAGCCTATTAATTAACTGTCAGGTAGTGGCCTATTATTTCCCCAGAGGGTCTTCTTTCTTAGAAGAGCTCTGGGCTCTACAAGAAACTTGCCAGTACTTTCTCAACTAACGCTTAAGCTAGGCTTGCACGAAACCACAACGTCCTGCTGTGTTTTTGGAATACATATCAACGAACCATTACAAACATAGCTAGTTATATACTGGGTGCGCTTTACAATGTGTCATTACACTGTGTAAAAAGATCCACCATGAAGCCGTCATCTACGTATTCTGTACATCAAACTAAGTAACTTGGCGAAAAAATATTTGTTGGGAAACGACTTTTATTTTTGGAAACGGTGAAGGAAAACACAAACAAAAATTCTAAGACATGTGACATCTACCTGGCACTGGGCCCGTGTGGTGGATTACAGGCCACTCCCTCTCATAGAGTCTCTATGAGAGCGAGTGGGCCTGGGTCCCAGCAGTGGAAACATTATAGGCTGATAATGGTATGGACTTTTATTTTTGGTGTGAAAATTCGCAGTTTACGATAGTGCAGTACAGCAATTGTAGGAGTATTTAAAGTTAGGTTTTACATTTAAACCTTGTTTTCGCAAAAAAACGTCAAAAAAGGTTGTAACCTTCAATATCGCCGTAACCAGGGGTATAATCGAGTCGAAAAAAAAAACATAATAACGGAAAGAACAAGTGACTATCTGCTATTATCATTTAGCGTATTTTTACACCCGTTTTATACAGCTTCAGTAGGTCAGTCTTTCTCATGGCTACTTCATGAGTTTTATATTCCCAGAATATAACAATTCTTTCATTAACGAAAAAATTATCTCCACCGGCCATGCATACTTCAGTCAACACACAAAGGAACTGCGTCCAAACCTTATAAGCGCACATTATGCAAATGAAATAATACGAGCTCCTAGACTACTCTCCACTGAGGGCGAGTAATCTCGCGGACATGCTCCCGAGAAAGTAGCTTAGACGTATTGCGCGCTGGAAAATAGTTGTGACTAGAAGTTGGAAATGTTATGAATGGATGCGGTAAATTAATGCGTTTATGCGGAATTCCTTTGAGCAAATGTGACGAATTATCAACGTCTACAATTACGGTACCACGATATTAAACTTTACTAAGCATTGCTAAGCTTCTACACATTACTACGCTACAAGGCATTGCTACGGTTCTAGGCTGCTACGCACCGCTTCTACGCCGATTGTCTACGCATTGCTACGGTACTACACACCGCTACGCTGCTACGTATCGTAACGCTACTATGCATCGCTACGCTGCTACGTATCGTAACGCTACTATGCATCGCTACGCTGCTACGTATCGTAACGCTACTATGCATCGCTACGCTGCTACGTATCGTAACGCTACTATGCATCGCTACGCTGCTACGTATCGTAACGCTACTACACATCGCTACGCTGCTACGTATCGTAACGCTACTACACATTGCTACGCTGCTACGTATCGTAACGCTACTATGCATCGCTACGCTGCTACGTATCGTAACGCTACTACACATCGCTACGCTGCTACGTATCGTAACGCTACTACACATTGCTACGCTGCTACGTATCGTAACGCTACTATGCATCGCTACGCTGCTACTTTTCGTAACGCTACTATGCATCGCTACGCTGCTACTTATCGTAACGCTACTATGCGTCGCTACGCTGCTACTTATCGTAACGCTACTATGCATCGCTACGCTGCTACGCCGCACTCCGTTGTTAGTAAAAATAATGCGTGGGTCGTGTATTGTCAATAAAAAAGTCGTTTTCTTGTTGTCATAAATATAAGAGCCTTCTCCAATACCACATTTTCTAAGGTTCCTGTAGAAACCAAGCAAGAGCAGCTTTGATGCGAGAGGCGAATGGAATTGGGAGCTTATCAGAGCTCGAGCAGGAGCCGATAGCGTGTGAACCGTCACCTCGAGACGACCTGCTTATGCGGTTTTTATAAGACTGAAATTCCGAAATGGTAATCTTTGGCGTTCCATGTTTAATACTTAAAATATTCAGGTGCGAGGAATACACATGAATGCTTTTATCTAACGTGAATATTGTAGACGGTAGCCCTTTTGTCTAATAATATTGAAAACACATTTTTTTTAAATCAATATTATACTAAAGGCCGGATGATGAATTCAAAAGTAATCTTTTTAAGCTACTAAATGACAAGGTATATTATTCGGTCAAGGAGTATCTGGATGACAAATTTTGATCAACTTTTATAATTTTATATACCTATATTTTTAATGTAATTTTGCGTTTTGTGTTCTTGTAATCTTTTGGCATGGTTTATCTTTATCTTTTCTATTTTCATGACATTTTCCCTTTATTATTATGACAACTTTATAATTTGACATCCTTATTTAACTTTGACATTGTTCATATTAATCTAATTTTGTGTGCCTATCCGCGGGACATGGTTTGTACAATAGATTTATATTGAAAAACACCTGTAATCACCTATGTTTCACAAAATACATAAATGAAATGAAATGGCTTTTAATTGGCCTTATTTTGTTACTCTCAATCGTGTAAAAGTGTCTAGCTGTAAGTTTTCCAAAAACTGTAAAATAAAATAAAATATCTTAGAGAGGTAAAATTTGTGAGGTTGTAGGGGTAATCTCTGGAACTACCGGTCGGATCCCAAAAAGTCTTTTTGCATTTGATAACCTAATTCTTGAGGAAGGTTATGGGCTATTAAACATCATGTTACTACCCTTAGGAGCCGATCAGAAAGAAAAAGAGTCAGAAAGAACGCTATGCGAAAACTAAATAATCACGCGGGCGGGCGATGCGAGGCGACGGGGTGGGACGGGGGTACAATAGTGATTTTACAGCAGAATAAATTAAATTGGTTTTCACTAAAAACACTTTAAAATGAAGCTCCTTTCTTTGAAAATTTTATCTGCAATGCACTTGAAATTGATTCCACTTATACTGTTTCCTTGACCCCAACCAAAACTAAATTGCATCAAGATTAAGAAAATCTTGAATAAATTGAAATTCCAAGCTCTGATTAAAGATAACTTTTTCATGAGATCGTATCTGGCAAGTTTTAAAGTTGCCAGTTAACTCATTTGCAAATATTTCTTCAGATGACTTTGGCTTAAAGACAGCTTACACTAAATTGAAATAAGGTCTCGATGGAGTTTAAGATTACGTTTGAGGAATGTCTGTTAATCTCACTTGATGATGTTTTGTTTTATATAATCATACTTGGTTACTTTATTTTTATTCAATACTAACGACCCACCCCAACGGTTTTTACGATTTGACAAAACATCGAGATTTCTTTATTATAATATTAGTTTAATATTACATTTTAATTTAATTTAATTATAAAACATCGAGATTTTTTTATTATATGTTAGTTAGATAAACCTTCCAAAAAAGAATATCTAAATAATGGTGAAAACCATGATCTGAGTGAAAACCGCATCAAAATCCGTTGCGGAGTTTAAAAGAACAAAGCGATCCCACAGACAGACACGAAAAGCAACTTTAATTTACAAAATGTATAGATATCGTGGCCAGATCTTAGAATTGATCATTTCGTGAATGGTTATAATATTTCATGAAATAGAACATCGACCGCTGGTCACATCATGATGTGGTCTGGCCAGGTCCTGTAGTCTCGACATAGTTAGCAATCGTTTTCGGTTGCTAAGTCCTAACAATCCAGATTTAAATGTTGATGTAAATGTTTGGTAGTCTCGACACTCAAATTTATCGGTTGTTACCTACCGGTACCTACCTAAAATACCAGTAACAACCGATAAATTTGAGTGTGGAGACCACCAAATATCGTTACATCTGGATTGTTAGGACTTAGCAACCGAAAACGATTGCTAACTATGTCGAGACTGCAGGCCCTGATCATTTAATGTATTGTCATTCAACGACAACACACGACGATATGAACAGTTAAACGCACGACTACTTCATGATGTGGACAAACATGAGTGATCATAATATATCCTGAAATAGTAAGGTTACATTATCCACCGGTAGAGGCTTTGATGTCGCTTAAAAACAAATCTCGACTTAGTAAAATGGCAATGTTACTAGGATAACTTAGGATGCAAGAGCGAGCGAAGCGAGCTCGGGACTTGGGGCACCCCGACTCGGACCGGTTAGGTTCGAAGAGGATGGTGCAAACCCTTTTTTTTGTATGGCATCTCGCAGTTGACCTTGAGAGGTCGTCACGGCTTAACCGGACTATCCTGTGGCTGCCTTAAGCGGACTCAAAGCCAGGGGCGAATTTCTTAAATTACTAAGCGTCTGCACGCTAAGGGCACCTCCTGTGGGATAAGGACCGCGCTCGGCCTCGGCTTAGGGTGTGGCTGGGGGCCCGAGGAGGCCCGCAGAGGCGGGCCAGCACACGTTGCGGAAGGATCGTACGTTCCCGCGACCCCTGGTGTAGGTGAGAGATGGAACACTGGAGTCGTTTTTAGTCAGTAAGAGTCTGACAGGCCCCGCCGCCCGCCCCAGGGCGGCGGACGTCCATGATGATTTTCCACTCCGTGAACAAAAAAAAAAAAAAAAAACATAAAAAAGGGTGTCACTGGGGCAGGACGACAAGGTGGGACAGGCTGGATCAAGCTTGGATAATGATTATTAACTGTGGAAATTAAAGCTTCTGGCGCGAACTGGCATTTCGCCGAGGAAGGGTCACCCATCGTGGTATTTTTTTTAAACCATTCAGAAGTAGGTAGTAACCAAGGGCGAAGCGGGGCTCCGTTGACTACGCCTTGTTATCATTGCTTGGAAGCAAATTTAAACCCGCCACGTGATCTTCCTCCCTAATACTCCCACTATCCCATCAGACCCGAAAGAAACTGGCGATTTTTTTTATCGAATTGACCATTTCATGAAGTGTAGCCATGGATACCCTACACCAATGATATGGCCAAACATCAACTGACATATCATTAAACGTTGACGTTTAAACGAAATGGTAAATTTTAGCTAGCCATTTCATAAAACACAACCATTTAATTAAATTAACGAACATTTCATGAAATTGTGATTTTTAATATCTGGCCACGACATAGATAAAAGTAGATTATATGAGTGGGTTCCCGATTAAAAAAAAATCAATACAAATGAATATGGTTTTTTTTCGGATGTAGCCTATGTAATTTTATTTTTAACTATTCCTTAAATGTGGGGGTTTAGTAACAATACAGTTAATAAATGGTATGAATCGGATGTGAATGTGGGACTATTAGTTATTTCTCCTAACTATATTTCAGAATGCAATTGCTTCTAGAATAGATACGTTCTAAGCTCACTCATTGCGGAAATGAAAACGATGATAAATTCCAGAATTCCGACTGAAATCAAATCAGGAAAGAAATTATAAGAGGGCCCCTCCCCAAACCGTAACTTTTGATGAGAACCGAAATCGTTTTAGAAACACCTTACTTTGAATATATTTTCTGCTTCAGTTCCCATGATCATAAGCTGGATTTTATTGTTTGCTATCAACGTGGTTGATTGATGAAAAATTATTGTTGGTCACAGTCTTAGTCAGAAATTGCCAGAATCTGCATGCTTGCCAGATAGATTGGTGATAGAAGTTTATCATTATTAGGAGACCGACAGCTTCTCTAACGCAACATGTCATAACATTATGCCTGTATCTGACGAAGGGTTAAGACGAGTTGTACCTATAAGTACACCCAAATTTCACCAGTTTTTATGGTATAATAGTGGGCAAGACTATTGTTATTCTCTAATTTCTCTCTCTTTTAATCGAAACGCTTTATACCCTTTTACTACACCGTTTTTTTTTTTTTTTTGGGTGGGAAATCATCAAGTAACTTCTCCCGCTCTGGGCAGAGCAGGAGGGCGTGTCAGACTCTTACTGTCTAAAACCCACCCGTGTTCCTTCAGTTGCCTGTGCCAGGGGCCACGGTAACCCTCTTGGACTTTTCCGCAACCCTAGCAGGCATCGGTCCTAGCAAACCCCGTCATTAGTGCTGACATCTCTTTGAGGCGCGCGTGGAACACAACGCGCCGTCGACCCGGGCCTGGTCCTTATCGAACGGCGAGCTGCCCATTGCTCGCCGTTCGCAAGGCCGCGCCTACGGTGGCACCCTTTTACTACACCTACGAGTAAAATACCTGTTGTTGTATTTGTCAATCAATCTGCCTGCCTTTTCTTAACTAATTTGGGGCGGCTTCCAGTCTAACAGGATGCAGCTGAATACCAGTATTTTACAAGGAGCCACTGCCTGTCTGACCTCCACAACCCAGTTACTGGGTAACACGATACCCCTTGGTAAGACTGGTTGTCAGACTTTTGGGCTTCTGGCTACATGTAACGACTGTCAAAGATCTACTACTGTTTTCAGAGGCATAGAGGGGTCTCGATATATAATGGATGGCCACCCATCCTCGAACCGACCGCGGCACGCGTAGTTTAACCTTCGATGAGCCCGTGCGACTGTTCTAATTTAGCCACGAGCCCTCCGAGTAGTTGTATTTGTAAAATAAATACGTAGGTGAAGCCTTTTTCTTTTTCGCAAACTTATCAAAAGTCTTTAAGAAGCAATTTAAAGAGGATTGCGATTTAACTTAGGAAATTCTTTTAGGTACGATTTCATTTTATGTACTACTTGAGTTATTTATTTTAGTTATAATAGTTTTATTGTGGCATGTTTTTTTTAATATTTTGTTACTAACATAGTTTTTAAGTATACTAACATAAATGTGGATCGCCGGGTCTGAATTAAATAAATAAATAAAAATACAAATGAAAGAAAACGTTCGAATCTTGCCAAAATAAAATTTAAAGTAAACATAATTTTAAACACTGAGGAAAACCTTTCAAAAGACGAAAAACCAATTTACAAAATACAATAACCATCAAAAGGTTAAAAAAAACCTCTTTCATGCTTTTAAAGTTTTTACAAGAAATCCTGAAAAAGGGTGTTAGCGACACAATCGTTTTCCAAACTGGTTGTCCCGAAAAGAGCTATATTGTACCACAGTTTGCTTTGTTTTGAGAATAACAAAGGCCTTAGGTATGTCGTCCATAAATCTGTGAGAGGAAGATATAAATCTATTAGGTCAACCACTGAGATGTATGGTGACTATATTTTTGGGTCAAAACATGGGATATAGATGGATTTTTTGTAGCATTATCGTTTTCTAGTGGCAAATAATCGATTATTGTGGGCGTGTCTGTCCTCGTGGTGAGGTTCGAAGAGAATTTTAAAGAAAATTACTCTATCATTATTATAATCCCCTAAACACCCATTATCATTAATAACACGTAATAGAAAAGATTATACAAACCCACATGTAAGTATATCTACTTTGAAAACTAGGCCCTAATCGTTGTCTCGATCCCCTAACCCAAATGTAGATTTGATTTATGTGCGTACTTAAATCTATCTGAGAGGTAAAAGCCCTCAATATTCTTGTTCCACTTAAATTGCTCGAATTACGTCACAAACCTGAGAAGGATTCCTGGCAATGAACGATTTAATATATATTAAATAAAATGTAATATATTTTAAATTTAAGAAAGAAAGAAAGAAAAGAAAGAAAATTTGTTTATTCTGCACAAACAAAACGCACATTACAAATAAAAAAATAATAAAAAAGAGACTTAAAATTATACACTTCCAACGTTGTCAACAGCCTCATATTCAAGCATACATCATCATATCATATCATCATATCATTTATTTGCATACCATAATGTGAATTGAGTTGTTAAAATAGGCTTAAAGCTAAGATACAGTTATGGACCCTGTAAGGGCACAGCAACATAAGTGTGAGTAAATAAATAAAAGTAAAAATATTAAAGTAAAATAAAATAAATAATAGCATTTAGAACATTCATAATTCTTAATTAAATTAAATGTATTTAGATTATAATAATTATACATTACCAGAGTTTAGAATAGAGTCAAATTTAAATTGAATTAATTATTTATTTATTTTATATGCGTGAATGTAATTGGCAAATGTAGAAGTAATCTCAATTAAATATTTAAATTCCATTGCTATTCCAGTCACAGTTTATCATTCATGTATTCATTTATATTATAGTAGCTTTTATTTATAAGAAATAGCTTTAACTTATTACTAAAAATATTGCCGACAATATAACAATACTAAAAAAATTAATATTACTGAAGATATCTATCGGTGTAAAGTTAGGCTTTCTCTGATGACACTCTAGTTCCATAACATGGCATCACTCCTGTATTCCCGGAGGGCTAGGCAGAGGTGCACCCACATATGGCCAGATATTTTAAGTCCTGTGTAATAGTGGGCGTGCCTATTGTCATCAACCGGACACAGATCCAGACTCCACAGGTACATACTACGCTTTGGAATGGGCAACTAGCTTCATATTTCTGACTGACCGACCACTTGACAATTCAAAAGTGCCTGTGAATGGTTTAATTGAAATAAATGCAATCGGCCTTATTACAAAACAAGGTTTTTCTTTTGACATGGTTTAAACCATCGAGCCTGTTTTTGAAATAAGAACCTAACTGAAATCGAAATACAGTTCCTTTTACAAAACTGTCAACTTAGTCCGGTCTTAGATTGTCAATTTTGTATTAAGAACTTTACTAAAGTCGGCATAAAGTTCCAAATACAAAAACTAAATCGAATGTGTAGGTTGGGGCTAAAGTTAGATCGTGTTTTGTAATAAGACGGTTTGAGTTTGAGTTTGACTCCCGGCTGCTACTGAGGAATTCCAGGACCTCATGCTCTAGAGTCTAAACCAACGAAACAGTCAGGCACTCTTGAGTTATTCTATTTTAATGTATAGGTTTTCATTTTTGGTAATTGATTGCTTAAGAATGTGTGAATTAATAAAAGTGTGCAGTAGTTAAGAATGATTACTTGTGACTGGTATTGTTACAGTTGTCACAAGAGATATTTTCAAGATATTTATTTGCCTACAAATAAATCGCAAATTATTTTTTTAATTGTTGGAAATGGGCGTTTGCGAAGAAATGTTATAAGCAATCAAACAATTACTAAAGCGAGATGACCACGAGCTTGTCAATGTCACCGCTTTAGCAAAAATAAAATAGAATAGAATATTCGTGATGATGTACACCATATCACACCATTTAAATGTAGATATATTACATAGGGTGACACAATGGGTGGTCTTATTGCAAAATCAATATTTTAAAGATAACCTTTGGATCGATTAAAGGGAGAAGGAGAGATAACACTGCAGTTAGCTTGTGGTGTACAATTTTCATACACAATATCATACAAAAACAAAGTATATAAGTACACAGAACATACATACAAAATAATGATGAAGCAAGAGCCAAGAATGGAAAAAAGACATTGCAAAATGTCTACTAGATTGTGAAAGGGATTGCCCTAAACTACTAACATAAAATATATAAAGGTAGGTACATACAAATAGAAAATACTTTCACACCCAACGATAAACTAGAATCCATACAACAATAAAGCGTTGAACATACTAGGCTCTCATAAAAGAGAGGGTATAAATTGTTGTAACAAATTAAAATTCTTAATATGTGCGACGGCGCGGAACGTCTATTGTTCGAACTACAGCCTCCAGTGGGGGCTTTATATGACAAAGTATAGTTTACATAACTTTACATTACATATTATAACGCTACAGAGACAAATGTGAGTAGTTCCAACTTTACTGAAACGGTGCGGGCTTTCGTCTGATCCCGAAAAATATAAGTAGGTAAGGTCTTTATGATTTTTTTTTTTTTTTATGATACATTTTAAGTCAACAACAATAATTCTTATTATGTACTTTTCATTCAGGAAGATCTTAAAGGTGATCTGGTTCATTAACACTTTTAACAAAATTAAATATTGCACCCTCTCTCTTTTTTTATTTTCTGCCTTTTTCATGCACTTTGCACTCTGCATTTTTAATTGTAGAAGGCAATAAGTACATTATTACAATTAACAAGCCTCATACATTTGATGGTCACCCTTGCACCGTGAGGTGATCAAAATAACAGTTTCAAAGACGTTATACACACATGATCCCACGACCTACAATCACTTACGGTCCTTTTATTTCTGTTATGTCACCATTTGGTTTTATTTGAGTTGGCCAGTTGTTCTATTTTATGTCAACAAACAACACTACCTAACTTTTTAGAATGAAATGATTGCTTTTTGGTAAGGGTTAGCTTTACTTTGGTTATTTTATAGGAATAACCTAACCAATTACGAACTCAACTAGAGCTTATTTATTTATTTATTATTATTAAATAGAACTACACTATTTAAACATATAATGTATTTAACACACCCGTGCATTCTTCTCACAAAAATTCAAACATTCCGACAGTATCATCTTCCATTCATTCGCAAACATGTCAAGATCTGTGTTTGAGTCCTGGCCCTGCAGCATTCCGACAGTATCATCTTCCATTCATTCGCAAACATGTCAAGATCTGTGTTTGAGTCCAGGAGAGCGTTAATAGCGGCTAATGTCCGAGGAATAGGTGACTTGCAGTGTGCAACAGTACGGCAAGTTTGAACAGCCAGTAAGCGATGTTTGCTGCCACGAGAGTACTTAATTGTCTGGGGTAAATAGATTTCAGATTTCATTATGCAGATCAGGAACATCAATAATCCCCCTAACAATTTTAAATATTACAGTTATCTGATCGCGCGACCGTCTTACTTCTAGAGAATTGAAACTCTAGCAACCCAACAGGAACTTAGTGGGATACGAGACAGGATAAAACCCGTTCAAGTGCTTGTAAAGATATTTATTTATTTTATTTAGTAAAACTTTATGCACACGTAAAAAACTGTACAAAGGCGGACTTAATGCCTTGGGCATTTTCTACCAGTCTACCTTAGGGTGATGCAGAGACAATACATAGTAGGTGTAAAAATAATAAGAATAAATACATATATATACATACATACAACAAAAAAATAAAATTATCAGGTAAAATTATAAAATTATTAGGTATCTAAGGAATGCTTTCTGATTTTTTTTTTATTTTGATTTCTTATAATCACGCATACAATAAAGCACGTGAATAAAGCTGTAGATATAGGTATCTACGGCTTTATAAGCCGCGGTTTAGCGTCGAAAAAAGTTACAAACTATTTTAAAGTTTGTCCAGCCTGCAAGGTTTTTCACCTCCCAGAGAACTCATAAATTTCAAACGAAGCCACAATTGAGTTTTAGTGGGCTCCCGAAATATTGAAACTTAAAAAATATTTTATATCCCCTCCAACAGTAATGGATTCCACCTGGGAGATATATTTCAGCTGAGACCCTTTGGTTTAAGTATAACTGACAACCATAAACTTTCACAGCCTCTTTACGTGACAAGAAAATGTTGGTAGGTGGCTTTTGTAATGTAGATTAGAATATGGAGCAGATAGGTCAACCATTTATCTTGGATGACAAAGATCTAGGTATGGTCCAGTGGCCCCGACTAAAGAGTTGTAGGTCGTGGGTTCTAACCCCGGCAGGTGCTTTACTTTGTACAATTTATTTCATCACCACAGCTCTCAAAATGGTGAATCAAATCATCGCGAGGAATGCTGCATGTTTTGAAATCAAAACTTTGAAGATCTGCGATTTTTACCAACTCGCACTGGTACCTTACGGCCCGCTCCCTCTCAAAGAGAGAACAGCCCTACTAGAATAAAAAAAACAAATACATTACACAATAATGACTGACCAGTTGGCGCAGTTGGTAGCGACCCTGCCTTCTGAGCCGCTGGTCCCGGGTTCGATCCCCGGACAAGTCAAACATTTGTGTGCATAAACATGTCTGTTTGACCTGTGTCTGGGTGTGTTTTAATTATTATATTTATACAGTAACGACGCTCCCGCGTCGGACAAGTTTTCTTATTTCTAAACTTAAGTCTACGTGAGTCCATCTCTTAATACATATTTTTTTTTTATATGTGTATATGTGTGTGTGTATATTTATATAATGTAAATATTTTTTTTTTCTTCATATATACAGGCAATGTCTGGGTGTGTATTATGTATATAAGTATGTATATCAGTCATCAGGTTACCGTAGTACAGGCTCTGCCTAGTTCGAGATCTGAAGACCTTGTGTAGATGTTGTCTCATAAAAAAAAAACGGATAAATGTTATCAGCCGCACAGGTCGTGCTTACCGCGGTCGGTTCGTGGATGGGTGACCATCACGTAGCACGAAAGCACGTCAAGCCGTTGGTCCCAGCAGTCATTGATATATCTTTGTTGTTTCGGGTAATTTTCTAATTATCCGTAACCTTGGTAAGACTGGTTAACAGACATTTAAGCAGAAGCTCAAAAGTCTGACAACCATTCTTACCAAGGGGTATCGTGTTACCCAGTGGGAGTGAGATGTGGAGGTCATATAGGCAGTCGCTTCATGTATCGTACTGATATTCAGATGCATTGGGTTAGACTGGTAACCGACAGCACCATAGTAGGGAAAAAACTAGACAGATTGATTGACATTACACAAAATATCCTACCTATCCTTTTTCCAACTTATTCAATGGCCAAGAAATCTCGTAAACCGTAGAAAATGAGGCAGGACTTCAACATTCTAACACGAATTAAATTGTTTTATCTTGAAGTATTGTCTCGGCGGGTACAGTCAGACACAACAACAAGAGCTTACAAATACGTCTGATTAAGTTTCGCAAACAGTGTAAGGTATGTTGATATTATTCCATGACACTAGCCACAATTTGATTTAATGAATAAACTGAAATGCAGTTATAATACTGTCTACTTTGCATTGCCTTTGTATTCTTCTAATGTCATTGATGTGAATACCTAAAATTCAACTTTTGTTCGCAATTATCGGTTTGAACTAAAGCAGTTTTCAATTGCATATTATCTATCATTATTTATACATCAATCAAAATCACTCTTAAAAAAATGCTCCGTAGCACCACAACACAAAGTATTGTGATGTAGAGACCTAATTCTGGTAAAAGGTAAGCTTACTGTCTGTCATTACCTTTGCTTGTTCAGTAAGTAAAGCTTTTTGTATTTTGTTTTTGACTGTACGTCAGTACGCTCAATCTAACGAATTGAAATAAAATGGCGCTCGTCCGGGCATTAAAACGGGAAATTATTTAAATAAAACGTGTCCTCTCACTCTGCAAAATGTGAAATTTTAACGTTTAAATTCACTAAATTGGTTAAGTAAAACTTGCACCAGCTTTGACAATGATAATTATTTTAAAACTTGCATGAAAATATACCTACAAAACTTCTAAAAATCAATTTGATTTTTCTTCTCCTTTAGGTCTAAAATAAACTTATTTGGAATGTTCTAAATTCAAACCTGGCATAAGAAAGTTACTCGTGCGTTATTAAACCAAAATACAGTGGTCAAAGTGGTCCCTAGAAAGCATTGTTGAAACTAAATCTACAGATAAACCATTGTCTGCTCTAAACACGGAGTATTAAAGACGCGTCATTCCTAAATATTACTGGAGATAATTGTTCTCTCCTACAGTGTTCGTGCAATCGATCATCATCATTATTATCAGCCTACAGCAGTCCACATAAGCCTCTCCAATTGCACGCCATTCAGCTCGATTCTCGGCAACTCTAAACCTCGGCACCTAGCCGAAAACCGTCCTACCTTACGTTTGCCGATTCACGGTCTCCAGTCTCACACGAAACACGTCTACCCCGACGGACAATCGATGCCATCATCATTTCAGCAAAAAAACGTCCATTACAGCTGGTCGAAGCCCCCTTATCCCCATTCATTTCTACTACCATATATAACTATATTCATTCTAGGCTGTTTGAATTAAGTAGCAACTTGTCAAATCTAGATGCTTTCAATCTACTGTTTTTGTTTTTGACCTATGTAGGTGAGAAACTTCGAGAATATCAGCTATAAAATTAACTTAACTAACTACTTACTTAGCACATGCTCTTAGTAGCACCAAGAGCCTAATAATAATTTTTATAAGGGTAACATAAATAACATTAAAATCATGCACATCTTCAGACTTGCTGCTAATGAAACCACAATTCCTCTTCATCTCGCAATGTTATTGATCCATGAAGCTCACGTTATTACGAAAGTAAATTGAATTTATTAATTCAGATGCTTGCAAGCTTTGAGGTTTCGGTACGTGGCCTTAATTACCACTTAACTATACCGCCCCCTTGGCACGATGGAAGCACCCTGGCTGACTTGGTAGCCTGGGGCATTGGGTGGGCTCTGGTTTCTGCTAGAGAATGGGGCTCTATTTCAGTTTTTTTAAACGACTTAAAAAAGGAAGAGGTTCCATTTTCGTCTGTGTGTATTTTTTTATGCATGTTCATCGATTTTTCCAGCAATTGTGGAACTATTTTGAAAATATTTTTTTTCATTTAGTATCAAATAAGGGGGGGGGGGGGGAACAGAGATGTAGCGGTATCCACATTGCCACATGCGAACTGCGCATCACACTGACGTTACGAAAATCCTGCAACGCGCAAGCAGAGTTTACCGCCCGACTAGCAATACAACGCCCCGACATCAATCGTCGGGCAGTTGCCCACCAGACACAACACCCGTGTGGTTGGAAGATCCTTCCTTTACCCATAAAACACACACACACACCACACTACTGATACTTCCACATAAAAAATATACTTACATATACTACGAGTACCCTACTACACACTGTACTACTATACTGTCATATACAGGGTCGCAGGGACATCGAGGCACAACCAGTTACTGTGGATTCAGTACATGATTCTGATGCCACCGGTGTTTAAATTTTTCGAAGGATAAAAAAAAAATTTGCTGTTCAATACATTTTGAACGCGTAGGTATTGCAGTTTTCTATGGAACAGCAGTTTTTTTTCTGATAACCGACGATCTTTTTTTACCCTAGGGGTCTATTATCATGATTGTGCTGAATTCATGGTTACATTGTGCGCTTCAATTGAATTCAATCTTCAATGAGTATTAGTATGGATATGATTTATCCAATAACAATATAAAATCCTGTCCGAAAAGTCTAGTCCTTCTGTCATCTGTACAACCAGAGGCATTACAGCTTTGTTGCCATCCTAGGCTAGGCACAAATGGCATAGGTATGTGCCTTTAATTAAGTATACTGGTACCCATACCCTTCAAACTGGTACACAGCAACGCTTCCCAGTCGATATTGCGGGATAAAAAACTCTCTCTACTTTCATATCACAAAACAAATCACGACTGACCGGTTGGCGCAGTTGGTACCCGGCCGACCCGGCCTTCTGGGCCGCTGGTCCCGGGTTCGATCCCCGGACAAGTCAAACATTTGTGTGCATGAACATGTCTGTTTGACCTGTGTCTGGGTGTGTATATGTATGTATATCAGTCATCAGGTTACCGTAGTACAGGCTCTGCCTAGTTCGGGACCTGAAGACCTTGTGTGGATGTTGTCTCGTATAAAAAATAAATTATCAATACACAAGTTTTACAGGATTATAAAAAAATTACTCACACCTAACAACTGCCTTATATCTTACTAAACTGAACGACTTTCACACTGACTTCAATATTGCAACACCCATTCAAATTAGCTTTAAAGTCAGGGTGGAACTCGGCGTCATTAACTCGAATGTGCGGTCACCATTAACCATGCTAATACGAATGGCCCCCGAAATTGCCATCGTCTTGTTTAAATTTCAGCTTGCGTCTCTCCACTCATCATTTATTTCTAGTTATTGCCCTAACTAACATCCTTGTTATTTTTCAAAAGTAGCTACGGTTAGTTTTCTATTTCAATAGAAATACCTAAATCCATCAGCTATGAGGCTGAATTATTCATCAAATTAATTAATTCGTTATTGCTCATGGCTGTTGGATTTAGGTCATATTATAATGCCTTGTGGCATACCATATAATTTTAATTTTCTATTCTAAGAAGACAATGAATTTGTACCTACTCTAGCTGCCGCCGAACGCTTGGACAGAGCTGAAACCTCAGTTCTATCATGCCTAATTCTTGCTTTTCACTGACCGGACAGATCCACTCCAATGTTCTCTTTCAAAAGACCATCTCGGACATTAATCTGCCTGGTCCATATGGCCTGACCAAGATTATGTCTGGACTTTAAAAGAGACTGTGTCCTCTGAGTTTGTTTCGGTATTTTTTCTCAGAGCAGTCAGTTAGGAATCACCGAACTCATCTACATTTAAAAGATAATTTAATTTTGACGCGTAAATGTGTTTTTGAACCAATTTACAGAAATAAAGGGGCCCAGTGTAAATAGGCATTTTTATTTAATTTCACTAAAATAATAGTACATTACTGCAGCGGCCAGCAAAAGAGGCATTTATGGACGAACGTGTAAATGTGGGCCGAGGCAAAGCCGAGGCATGCATAAGTAAGTCCATCAATGCCTAGTTATGGCCATAGCTTGTACAGTACTTTTCAAAATCAATGACGAACCACGAACAACCATAATTTTTCCCGCGTTAAAGTGTTAATTTGTATTTTTTTTCAATAAACAGCTTTATATTTGCAAGCCTGTTCGAAATGTAAATAAAACCTTTGATAAGTTACCTCCTCGGTTGCCATGTTTCGGAGTAAAAGATCGTTTCATTTTTAAATTTTTCATACAACTGTTGCCGGCCGCTGCTCGCGTGTATTTGGCCAGTACAGCAATTTCGATTTATCTCGAAGAAGGTTGTCAAAATAATGCTCAAATTTCCAAGCATGTTTGAGAAAAATAATTATATTATATTATAAAGGCAAAAATTTTTTTTTTGATTCATTGATTCCCCGCACACATTTGGTGTGTGTATTTCTGAACGTAGACATAATATGCAGTTTTGATTAAATTACAATCCTACCTTCTTTCTTATAACAAAAAAAAATTAAATTACCAATAAAACCAAAAATTCCCCAAAAACAAAATACGTTAAGCAAGAAACCAGTCTCCCGTATTGATCAGTTAAGGCTAAGTAAACTTCAAACAAGTCTAAACTTTTTATAAAAGGGTCCAATTGGACCCAGACTCGGCAATGTTGACCCTCGCCCTATATAGTGTCGTATACAAGGAATTAGTTGTTTACAACAACAAAAGAAAGGAACAGGGTTTTACTAACAGAATTCAAACTATGTACTTTAATTCTGATACGGATTGGATCCTTATTGGATCCTTGTGGGATAGCCTTTCAGCAACCAAGAATTTAACCGTATATGTTGCCCAGGTCACATTCTATCCAAAGATGTTGTTGTTTTGTTTATAAAAATGGGATTGGGAAGCACATTTTTCATGAATAAAGTAATTGCCCACCAGGAATTAGTTTCTTCAGTGAGTATTTTCATTAAAAAATTAAGATATATAGCTCAAACACATGTCATGTGGAAAAAATGTTTTGGGATTCCAAACTGTTGGCCAAGACAGAATTTTACACTTAACTACATAAGATTAAGGATTCTGAGTATTTCAAACAATACTTCATAAAAAGACCTCTGAATCACGCCCAATAAGTACACAACTTTTTAAACTTTCTACCCAAGTTTATCGATAAAATATAAAAGTATATGTTCCTTGTACATTACGTATTTAAATGAGTTCCATTGGTACTTGCATACCTGTTCGTTACTGAAGTTTGTTACAATTTATTCCAGAACTTTTCAGTCTCGAGCAGGACTTGTTTGTTCCTTAGAACGTCAAGTCCTGCTCGTTCGTAGAATTTTAAGAATCAAATATTTACGAATTTATTTATTTCAATCAATCAACTCAGCCTATCGCAGTCCCTTTGCTGGACATAGGCCTCTCCCAGGCTGCGCCACAACACTCTGTTTTCCGCCTTCCGCATCCAGTCTGTCCCAGCCACTTTCTTGAGGTCGTCGGTCCATCTAGCTGGGGGGCGTCCCACGCTATGCTTGCCGATACGCAATCTCCACTCCAGGACTCGTCTGCTCCACCGGCCATCGGTCCTTCAACAAACATGGCCAGCCCACTGCCACTTCAGCTTGCTTACTCTGTAAGCTATGTATTTATTTATTTGTTTCCTATCTGACTACTCTGAGAAGAAAGGATGGAGGAAGAGGAGGAGGAAATAATATTATTTTGTAAAAATAAGCACTTTTGAATTAAACACAAAAACCTCGAGTGAAATATACCTATATTTGGTTGCTCACTGCTAAATAAGATCCTTACACGCACATTTAAATTCCAATGTAGGTACAGTGGAAAACAAAATACATACGGTCTTATTACAAAACAAGGTTTTTCTTTTGACATGGTTTAAACCATCGAGCCTGTTTTTGAAATAAGAACCTAACTGAAATCGAAATACAGTTCCTTTTACAAAACTGTCAACTTAGTCCGGTCTTAGATTGTCAATTTTGTATTAAGAACTTTACTAAAGTCGGCATAAAGTTCCAAATACAAAAACTAAATCGAATGTGTAGGTTGGGGCTAAAGTTAGATCGTGTTTTGTAATAATACAGATTATGTTTTTCTTATAAGCAGCAAATCTACAGTTCTTTTAGGTATTCAACTTTCAGCTCAATTTCAGCAGCTACATTTAATGAGTGATTTATCCCTTTCACGAACAAAGCCGGCTGCGTGCAACACTTGCACAAAAGCTGTTTGTTATTGAATAATGTGCAACTGCACATAAATGGCAGACCGTAATAAAAATCCTTAAACAGAATTCTTATCTTTTTTAGATTTGGAAAGAACCGCGATAAGTACCGGGGATTTTTTTTCAACCTTTTCTTTTATATGAAATCAAATCAAAATCAAAAGTTATTTATTCAAACTAGGCTGAGAATCAGCACTTTTTGGACGTCAAAATTACACAAGACTGTCTCCCAAAACGCACGCCCTTCACCACTTCCTAAGTGCTTTAGCTGGGAAGAAGAAGTGGCGGAACAAACTCCCCAGCAGCACTGCTGTCTGTTCAGTTAGAAGAACTGGATTCTATACTATAAGTTAAGGCAAAACCAGCCTGGAGTCTGGTTTTTTGCCTAGTATTACCTATAAAGGATCGTTTTCACCAAGAGCAATTCTCGAATTTGTTTGGCAAACATTCGTTGCGCGAGCGAACATTCATTCGCAAAATCGACTTTCGTTTGCGAGCACAGCTATTACCATTTTATTTATTGTGTTTGGATTCACGTCCTCACAAAACTGTTCTTGTTCGTTGCATGAACAAAACCTCGCGCAACGCTTGTTTGCAAAACTAATTCACAAATTGATTTCTGGCGGTGAGTAGGTGCCATCCATAATGACCAGTGATCGGAGTAGGTAGAGCTATTTTGGTTCAATGACCGCAAACGTTGATGTTAATATGAACATTGCCCGGGAGTCTAACTGAAATTCCGCGATTCGAAAAAAAATAAAAGCTTTTTACAAGGATAAAAGAAAGCTTGTCTTATGTATTGGTTTATTATAGCCACGACACGTTTGGTGTAGTGGCTACAGTGGCTAAGTGTAGTCAGCGAAACCAAATGGTCCTGGGTTCGAATCCCGGTAGGGGCAAATGTTTGTATGATGAATATGGACATTTGTACCCGAGTCATGGATGTATATTTATAATATGTATGTATTTACGAAAAAAAATGTATTTAAGTAGTGTATCAACCATCTGGTATCCATAACACAAGCATTAAGTGTTAAGTGCTTAACTTGGAACTAGATGGTGCTGTGTGCAATGTCAGACGATATTTATTTATTTATTATGTATTAAATATATTAGTAAATAAATATGTTACTTAATAAATAAAGTTTTTAATTTCATTAGCCTGAAACGTGTCCGACTTATACTTACCCGTCGGAGGGGTGGAGGGATATGTGTTCGTTCATAATTCCCTAAGACGTGAATAGCTTTTTACAAAATAATTTCGAATTTACTTAATAATAATTTCAAATCACGGGATTCCGGGAGTATCCATATTAAGACAACGTATCGCAAGTACAAAATATAGCTCTACCTACTCTGATCACTGATAATGACACACATGAACTTAAATGTAGGAATGTGGAGAGAATGTGCTATACGCGTCTGCCTTAACCATTGAAGAATACAGGTGCTCATGGTAAGCCGCTAGAATATAAGTTTTGTAAAAGTAACGACAATTAAGTATAAGCGCTCGATCACACGTACCACAACCACACCACAACGAAAACACGTGGTCGGGCGCTAATATGTATGAAATGAATACATTATTAACACAGCCCACATTTTGCCGTCAAAATCAACCGTGTCGGCGATACTGACAATCTGTCCATCTGCAAAGTCTAGCCACATCGTAACCACATCGCAACTACTAGCGACAGTAATAATAATAATATGAGACAACATCCATACAAGGTCTTCAGGTCCCGAACTAGGTAGAACCTGTACTACCGTAACCTGATGACTGATATACATACTTATATACATATATATACCCAGACACAGGTCAAACAGACATGTTCATGCACACAAACGTTTGACTTGTCCGGGGATCGAACCCGGGACCAGCGGCTCAGGAGGCAGGGTCGCTACCAACTGCACCAACCGGTCAGTCAATGCAATGCAACCACAACGCAATTGCAATAAAGTTGCAGTGGCACTATTCATAAGTGACCACTGCTTGCCCACATTTTTTGCCCACATAGTAACCGGGGTCAAACATCGAATAAAAATAGGGCTACATTGAAATTCCGGTTAACCCTGTAAAAGGCGCGACGTGCCTGTTTTAAGAAAGAGGTTTAATTCGATTTTCTGAAACAACATTTGGACTAAAAAGAAACAAAATACAAAAAAAAAACAGCCAAGTGCGAGTCAGACACGAAGACTCTTATTACAAAATACGGTCTAACTTTAGCCCGAGCCTTAACCATCGAGTCAGTTTTTGTATTTCGAACTTTATGCCGACTATAGTAAAGTTCTTAATACAAAATTGACGACATAAGACCGGACTAAGTTGTCGGTTTTATAAAAGGAACTGTATTTCAATTTCTGTTAGATTCCAATTTCAAAAACGGGCTCGATGGTTTAAACCATGTCAAAAGAAAAACCTTGTTTTATAATAAGACCAGAAGGGTTTCATACCACAAGGCAAAAATGCCGAAAAAAACACGTTGCTTGTATGGAGACACCTTTAATTTTCAACTTTATTTTATTTGTATGCATTGTTGTTACAGCGGCAATATAAATATACACTGAAAATTTCAACTGTCCATCTATTACGGTTCATGAGATACAACCCGCTGACAGACAGACGGACGGACAGGGGAGGCTTAATAATAGGGTTCCGTTGGCATCCTTTGGGTACGGAACCCAAAAATGTACCTTTCCATTCATTCATGGGTCTACGGTAAATAGACAAATTTAGCTGCCCTATAGTGTCATCATTACTTTATAATCGATTTTAAAAAGAAAAAAATATGATGTAGTTTAACAAACATTAATTTCCTACCTCACTAAACACCTGGAACTATTCAACACAGATAGTTATCGCAACAATGCATGTATCGCGTGCTTTGTCAATATCTCGTGTTGTTTTACAATTGTTTAAACTGCTGTTATGTGAGAACAAACAACTATTAAACATATGTTTGCTAGACGTATGGCATGTTACATGATTATGTACTGCTGTTTATAAATTATGACGTGTTTAGTTAGAATTCACAACTTTTCTATTATTTTTAATGTAGGTCTGTTTTCTGCTATCCCGTACCTACAACAGTCCTACTACTCGGCAAAGGCCTTCACCCACTCCTTCTTTATCTTTAGTTGTAACTCACCAATTCTTGAGGAAGCCGTCGCCATATTCTCTATGATCTACTGCGACCTCGTATAGCTAATATATTGCAATATCAAATTAACAAAACTCTTAAACTCCCGTTACCACTGCGTCTAGAAGATTTAATTTTTGCACAAGAGTTCCGAAAGTTAAGGGGGAAGCGCCAGGTTGCCCCCGAAATTCAAATTCATTCAAGTTCATTTCTAACGTTTTCTGCAATTTGTGGATCAGTGCCAGGTTGTTTGTTGTTCAAAATATGATTCGCGACGTTAACAAGTATGTATTTACAAAATTATAATCATTAAAATCATCAATACCAGTTCATATAATGCAATTAAATGACAATTTCATAAAATATCAATCAATAGGATTATATGAAATAAGAAGGTTGTATTGTTGTACTGGGTTGTACTTGGCAGGTTGCGGATTGCCTAAATCCGGCTGCGGGATCGACTGTCAACAGACGATCCCGTACCCGGAGCATTTTGAAAAAGACCCCAAGCAAGAAATAAAAGTTCCCGATGGCTAAATTCCAGGCTTATGGTATCCTATACACCTTTTCCTAGGTACCTATCACCTAACCAAGGCATCCTTCCTTATCCATACATCCCGTCGTTCCCGAATCCTCAGGCCGAATCCCAGACCTAGGGTGACCCAAAGAACCCATATCCTTCTCCCAATAATTTCCCTGCCATCCCGTCGGTCATACGAGGAGTAACCTCGATTCCAAAAGAGCCACCCCCACTACCACAACCATGAATCAGAAGGAAAATATTATTACCCAGGTGGGTACCGGCCTAGCCGGGGAATCCCACACCGCTTTGGCGAGCCCCCAACATAATTTGAGGGGGCAACCAATTGCACTTTGGTGGCGCGCTCTACAGCGCGGCCGGCTGCTGATTTAGCACTCACAACTCAGTCTGTGACTTGCGCGCCGAAACACCCGACCGCAGCTGCGACCAACGAACTTCGCGCCATCACCCACAGCACAGTGTATGCCTCCCATAAGCCTCTGGCCACAGAGCATCGCGCGAAACCGCATCACCAATCCAGACAACGAGCAAGACTGACACAGACAGAGAGAGACGGTGAAGGATGACGGGCCTGGCAGCTCTACCACGTTCCTTGTTGATGGAGTACCTCTGAGTAGCTGAAAAAGCGCGGAAAAGTCATGGCCGAGGCAGAGGCAATTATTTGACCAAAAGCGCTAAAACCGCTAAAGCACTAGCCAGCGCGGAGTTGGACTGTTGTACTCAAAACTTACGGTTTGACCGCTGCAATCAGAAACCCGTTGATATATATTTTTGTTGACATGTCATTTTGTTGGTTTTCGAGGGCGAGGTAACGATAAAAGGGTCATAATCAAAATTCAAGGTTCGTAACTGTCCTTTCATGCAAGTGTCTTCCACTCAAGTGGATTCACACAAGTGTCCTTCGCGCAAAAGCCCATTCGCGGAAATATCTTTTCCCGCAAGTGTCTTTCGCGGAAATGTCTTTCGCACAAGTGTCCTAGATCCGCTTTAGAATAGTGTAAACACCTAAGTCTAGACATATGTACATCTTGTAGTTTCACAGTAACCCTTTTTTTTGAGGATGGGTTATCATCAATTATCTTCTCCCACTCTCCGTGTCAGACTAATACTGACTAAAACCCACCCGTGTTCCTTCAGTTGCATATACCGGGGGCCACGGTAACCCTCTCAGACTTTCCCGCAACCCTGGCAGGTATCGGCCTTAGCGGTCTTTTAACCAAAAACCATTGGATTTATTGAACTGCCTACATCATTGAAAATCATACCGAAAGAAGTTTACAACTCCATAAATAATCTAATCAAAACGTAGGTCATAATATTGAAATAAAATGTTTGTTCGCCAGATTATCAATGAATAGTTACGATTGATATTTTCCTTTCCAGTTTGCGTCACCTTTTTATAAACACGTCTGAATCGTACCACTGTTTATTTGTGTCTCACCAACTCTGTTCCGTTTTCAAATTAAGCAAATAATTATAACGTGACTTTTGCCACTAACTTCACGTGCCTTTTTCAAATGGTTCATCCGTTTTTCTTCTGTGCATATTTCATTGTACAAGTGGCAATGGCTTATACTCAATTTCAAGACTTTTATTATAATGATAACAATCACATGGTTATTGGTAACCTAAGACGGAGAGAAGTAAGACCACTGAATCCTTACTTCAGCCCTTATAGCAGAAGACGATACGGTGCAGATGCACAGATAAACCTGAACTATAGGAGGACCAGAGATATACGAGATAAAGAAGACGTTGTTGATCGAAGGTTTGAGGTAAAAGATGATTATCATTATTTTCTTCTTGTGCAGAGCAGTTCAGTTTATCTGTCCACATATTAGAGTAGGTACCAAAAGGTTTTAAAATGTCATGAGGCACAAACCTAGATGCCAAAATAAGCTGAAAGTTTAGAATTGTATTCGATTAGATGATTAGGTCAAGCTATGTTTCGCATGCGGTCATCTGGCTGAAAACACCACTGAAATGATGACGGGCACATGTGACTCCCATAGCAACTGTCGGGTTAACTTAGACGCTTAACATTTTCATAGGCATAAATCAATGCGATTAAGATAACCCATGGGTAAAACAACTTGACTTCTTTGAGAAATCAAAGCAGAGCATAATAAATAATGTTACAATTATGTTTTATTAAAATTATGCATAAATATTGTAAAAATTTATAAATCATAGACCAAAATGTTTTTCACGCAAGCAGTCCACAGCTACATTGATTTTACACGCCGTGAAATTGGCGATTTGGTAGCTGATAACTAGAGTTATTGCACAAATAACATGTGCCTACCATTCACTGTGACTGCACAGGACGGCGATCAAATCGACATTGAAAAATAATTGAATAACTCAGACCTGCTTGGGTTTACAAGGCTTCATCTCGATCCTTATAAACCCTGTCAATAGAAAACTGTCATGTATTGACGATCGACCGATTATACTAGAGGTGAGAGTAGGTGAAAAGCGGCTCAACGATAGATAGTACATACTAATTCTATGGGGTCACGCGAAATATATGTTAGTCCCCTCTTTGAGGAGTAGCTAGAGAGGCGCCACGGCGTCCTCACCTTCTGCCTGACGCAGGTTTTCACCGGACACGGTTGTTTTGGGAGGTTCCTGTTCCAGATAAGGCGGGAGGAAACGCCTGGGTGTCACCATTGTGTGAATTGCCCGGAGGACACGGTGGAGCTCTGCCCTGCTTGGGCGGAGCACCGCCGTGTCCTCGTCGAGGCGATTGGCGGTGGCGATCTCTCGCGTCTGGCCCTGGTCCAGGCCATGGTACGGAGCAAGAGGGCTTAAGAAGCCGTCACCTCCTTCTGCGAAGCAGTAATGCTCGCGAAGAAGGAAGCGGAATGCGTGAGGGAGAGGCAAAATTCGCGCCCTCACGCCCCTAGCCGCCGCAGGAGACGCCATGGGCGTCGGGAATCACAAGCCGATTCCCAGCCACCGTAGGCGCGGGCTTACGGACGGCGAGCAATGGCCAGCTCACGATCCGATAAGGACCAGGCCCAGGTCGACGGCGTGTTGTGTTCCACGCGCACCTCAAAGATGTGTCAGCAGCAATGACGGGGTCCGCTAGGACTGATGCCTGCCAGGGTTGCGGAAAAGTCCGAAAGGGTTACCGTGGCACCTGGCTCAGGCATCTGAAGGAACACGGGTAGGTTTTAGGCAGTAAGAATCTGACACGCCCTCCCGCTCCGCCCAGAGCGAGAGAAGATAATTGATGATAACCCACCCTCAAAAAAAAAGTTATTTGATGAGAAATTATATGATGATTTCCTACGAAAAAAAATGGTCATATTTCGAACATTCAAAGTAAAATTATTACAAATTATTTATTATTTTTCGGTTCCAGTTGTCAGAAGCGCAGCTAAGGGAGGAAAAGATGAATAATATAGAAAACTTGGAAAACATCCACAACGAACTGAGATGGCTGCCTTTGGAAGACGAGGAGGGGATCGGTACGGGTCACATAATATTACTACGAGTGTAAATCATAGTTGCGAAGTTCATTACCGCGATGTACGTTACTGCGAAAGTTTACTATCGCGACGTTCGTTAGTAGAAGGCGAAACACTATATTTGCCGTCGCACTCTCTCATTTCATTGTAGTGCAGCGAGTTTAGCATTCCCTGAAGAGAGACTTGCATCGTGAGCGGCTAGTTTTTGACTTGAGTATAATAGGAGATGCGTGCATATACTCGCCAGCTACGTGAGCTATGAAGATACTCTACCCTCTCGTTCTTGTCTTCATCCTCAAACCGTTAAAAAGGTCAGCAGGAATGTAATTCTTATTCCATTTACAGATCAACAACGAAACATGATGATTATCGGACAGTGATAATTGAAAACCGTAGCTTCAGAAAGTTAGCTTTTTGGTTCTAAAATTGGTTTTTATAAAAAAAGTTGCATTATTTCTGGTTTTATTTCGCAAAGAGCGCTGATTTCTCTTATGAGATTTTTAGCCCGATATTATAAAAGAAATACTATCCCTTATCTCATAATTTGGTTCAAAATGTTTTCCTACTTTTTTTTAAACAGTAAAAATTCTTTTTTTCATCCGCAATTCAACAAAATAACCAGGTGTTTTTCGGCCAACTGTAGTTCAAAGAAATAGTTTATAGGCTGAAAGTTAGATAAATTTAATGATGGTTTTATGAAAAACATGCATTATTTTGGTTGTCTTTCATTCACTATCTAAGATTATGTTAAGGAGGAGTGGTTTTCTCGAGAATTAACGTTTTCGCAAAACCGTTTTGGAAGCCAATTCATGGCGGTGCTATCGTAACTTTCCCAGTAGAGTGGATTCTAGAACGGTTATTCTCCAGCAAGTTCCTTGCTACCCTATGAACATAGTCTAAGGACTCGTTCACGTGCTCGAGCGATGCGACTTGCGCCAAGAGACACACGCGCGCGGCAACTATTTCCGTCCGTCGCTCCGCAAGTTGCGTCCGGTGACTCGTGCCATGCTCTAAACAACTTCTTCATCTGCTTTCCCCACAGTCACTGCCGTAAGACGCGTGTCACTTGAGCGTGTAGATCGTGGCCACCGGGTTATAAGGACATAGCTATCCCCAGTTATTGCAAGTTGAACTTACGAGTAGGTTGTTAGATCTTGAGCCTCGTAAACCTATGAAAGCTCAATAGAATAGGTTCTAAAATAAGTACACTTGCATTCGCGCATATCATATCACACATACACACACACACAGACACAGAACACATATACCACAGACATACACACGGACACACATACAGACACAGTCAGACATAGCCACTACGAAGACCATGGTTTCCGTGAGACCCCGTTCACGGCCACGGGGGCGATGCGACTTGCGACGCGACTTGCCACGAGGCGTCTGTGGCGACGGTGACTTATCAGACTTCGCTCACTGTTAACACCCGTCGTAATTTGGTACACGCTGTAAGCTAGTACATTTGAATCACTCGCGCGTCAAATCGCTCATCACCGGTTTCCGTCGGGCGAGCTAGACGCGCTATACCGTCGCTCCGCAAGTTACGTCGCGGTGTGACGTGGCCCGCTCTATACAACTTCTTTCGTGTGTTTTCTCCGCTGTCTCTGTCGCAAAACGCGTGTCGCTTGAGCGTGTTAGTCGTGGCCAAGACGTAAGGGTTCTAGTAATGAATTTAAAATGAAAGAAAATGACCAGCTTCTGTGTTTACACAGGTCACTACGAACGTATTCTGAAACACAATCGCCATCACTCGCCGATCCGGCGGCGATCGGGCAGCCAGATGCCGATGAATTTATTTAATCATTTATCTCTAGAGCACAGTTAGTGTCCACTTCGTGAAGGAAAATCCTGTTAATTGAACCTTAATAAAGATTTTAAAATGCAATGTGTCTAAATGCAATATAGATCGAGAGTGATAAAGTTTAATTCGCTTCTAGCTGCTTCATGAACTATTAATGATACGAGTAGTTTCTTGAGTCTGGATTGTTCGGTAGCTAATTATCATCTAGGAGTGTTTTAGACTTAAGTAAATAGGTTAATGAATTTTTATAGAAAAAAATATATACACGGTGACATTTGAATCACAGTTTTGCTAGAACAAACGTTGTTCAGACCATGGTCTACAACCATTCTATAGCATCCAATAGAAAAAAATAAACGTCATTGGTTTTCTAAAAAAACGCAATGTTAAAATGTCGGGATTTTCGTTACGCCCTACAACACAGACACTGCGGCTGCATTATCGCTACCATGATGAGTCCTTTGACGTTACGGTTAATGTTTAGAACATTAATACACGTTTGAGCAACTTATGACTAATTTGAGAACTCCTTTGAACTCCTTTCCTCTTTTTTTGTTTTTTTTTTTGAATGATTTTTGTTTGCGATTTTATTTCGTAGTTTAAAAATCGCAATGATTAAAATCTTAGTAAGCGCGTAGCCTAAGACTTGACATCTTTAATTCCACAGGGTCCATATAAGTTTAGGTAGGACACAAAACAAAATAGTGAATAAGGGGTCTACGTTCGAGGTTATTGAATTTATTGCAACGTGTGTTACATTTTATGTTGCATTGCATATATTTGGACGGCATGTTCGTTTCAACGAATGTTACATTTCATGTTGCATTGCATATATTTGGACGGCATGTTCGTTTCAACGAATGTTACATTTCATGTTGCATTGCATATATTTGGACGGCATGTTCGTTTCAACGAATGTTACATTTCATGTTGCATTGCATATATTTGGACGGCATGTTCGTTTCAACGAATGATACATTTTATGTTGCATTGCATATACTCGTATTTAGACGGCATGTTCGTTTCAATGAATGTTACATTTCATGATACGTTTCACATAATTGTACCCACCAATACATTACCATTCTTAAGGAAAAATACTGCTAAAATCCTTACATAATAATACTTACATATTACTGTTAAGTCTGAACATAGTACAGGAGTCGGCAATAATCCTCAATGCGAGGAGGAGAGCACGAATACCATCTGAATGGGATTAGCGGTTTAAAATTCCTTTTTAAAAGAAATCTTGTAAGTCTTATAGATAGTTACAGTTTCGTCAACACGCTGGTTCACATCCGGCTCGAAGGACCAATTTGTGCGATGGGTCGCACGGTGTACTGGATTGGTGGAACTTCGACTGGACACCAGCCACTGAAGATGGACGGTAGACCATGGTGGAAGTACTTAAATAAAATGACTATATTATTCTACTGTCAAAGCTAGCGAGTACTGAAACCTACTCAGCCAACTGTCTTGTACCAGATCTGAATCGGAACTGTGCCGATTGTATGATTAATCTCCGCTAAAGAAGCTTGGCTGATTGTGAGTTAAGGCCCATTTACACGATGCAAGCGTCCTGCCTGTGGCATACAATATAAAAACTTTTATACAAAAAACCACCGACTTCCAGAAAAAACAAAGTAAAAAAAATTACTTTAATTTCGGAAGTCGGTGTCTTTGGTATCTTTTTTTATATTGTTGTTTTTTGCCATCGACTTACGAAATTAAATTAATTTTTCACTTTGCAGGGTTTTTATTAGAAGTCGGTGGTTCTTTTTGTGAAAAAGTTTTAATTTTTCACTTTTTCGTTCAAAGCAAATAAAATTATTTTATTTTATTTCACATAAACCTAGATGGGCACTTTCGAAAGGTCAGAAGCTATGTGTACGGTTCCAATTGGTTCTTTCCGATGGAGAAGAGCCAGCAAAAAACTCCACGGTTAGTCTTTTAAAAAAAATTGGCTTTTACAATGTTAATGTTTTTGTGGTGGTACCTACCCCAAACAAAGTCGTATTTCAATGTATTAATTTTATTATTGTGTCTATTTGCAATATTTAAATAACAGTGACAGGAAGTTAATACAACATCACCAACATACATTATGGGGAAAAAATACGTATTATTGAGGCTGACTCAAAAACCAGTCCTCAGAACTTGACCAAATTTATACGGGACCAATCTGGAAGTATATTCTTAAAATAAAAAAGAATTTTCCAAATCGGTTAATAAATAATGGAGCACTGATGAACACAAACAAAATACATCCAAATCGCGAACCTCCTCCTTTTTTGAGGTTGGTTACAAATTGAAGCAATGAATGACTTGCACCGTCTAGACAGACGGTGCAAGGCATTCGTTGCTTAATTTTTTTTATTGTTGTTTCGTATTGTTTTGTTGCAGCTTTTTTATTGTTGTTTCATCGTATGTATGTATTGTTGTTTCATAGGCACCGTGTTAATAAGGCTTTATTTCCAGTTTGTCACCATTACGATTTATCGTACAAAAACAAAATACCTCGACACGTAACTGTTTGGAATGCAGTCATAGTAATTTTCATCCCATAAAACAAAATAATGGTTTTTTAATGCCAGTATTTATAAGACTTATGACCCACTAGCTTTTACCCGCGGCTCAGCTCGCGTGGATGCCAATTTACATGATATCTTATAAAAATATGCCTATGTGATTCAGATGTATAAGCTATATAACTGTAAAGTTTCATCAAAATCCGTTCAGTAAGTAGTTTTTGCGTGAAAGAGTAACAAACAAACATCCATACATACATACTTACATCTATCGAATCATTAGTGTTAGAACTATTATTCCAAGTACATTAGTTTACATTACCCAATCACTCTCAATGCCAACAATAAATACCGAAATTAAATACGATTCAAATCAATCACTTTCCAACGAACTCCTAATTTGATTGTTAACCAAAATGTAAAGTGTACTCAAGAATAAATGACAGAAGCACCTTTACTATTTGATACAAAGTAAACAATAGTCATTTGGAGCCGAGCCGATAATAATCCACTGTCGAGTAGGGCTGGGGGCATAATTTATGGGGCTAACACGCAAACTTACAGTACTTGGAAAGTGTAAGGTGACATTAAAAAGTATGGCGTCTATTTATTGGTAGGTATTTCCAAGAAATGTTGCATAGCTACTAAAATAATAATAGAATAAAAATAAAGGTAAAATAAGAATGTTTTTTGAAAAACAAGCTTTTTTAGTGCTTAATTAAAAATAACTAAAAAGTTATAAATAATTGTATTCCGATTGGGATTGGAATTTCATTTTCTAATAAAAACGTGTGACATCCTCTTTGTTTTTCTCTCTTGCTGTAAAAAGGCCAAATAACTAGTTTAGTCATTTCTATCTAATTTCAATATATTTTTTTCGTTTATATTAATAAACGAAATACTTACTACATAAAATGTTATTATTATTTATAACCAAAGCACTTAACAAGACGAATCAAACGAGCCCAAACTGGATGGGGTTACGTCGTTTTATTACAGAGTTCCCATAGCCGCCTCCCAGGGTCAGGGTGCCACCTTCTGGCTCCATCATCAGACCCAGGATATCATCCAGGATCAGAGTCCTTGTCAAGACGACTCAAACGAGCCCAAACTCAATGGGCACAGCAAACGGCATTTACGGCATTTGTTTATAGAGTTTACATGGCCACCTTTGGGCTCCATCATCAGATCAGCTCCATTTCATAATAGTATTGCATTGTCAACCAATTTTCATATGTATGCAAAATTTCAGCTTAATCGGAAACCGGGTAGTGGGTCAAATTTAACATGCAAGATTTCATTCTTACACCGGGTCAGGTGAAACTAAATAAATGCTTGTAAACAGGTGAAATTAAATAAAAGCTTTAAATACCTATTGAGGTAGGGTACTTTTATTATAGGTGCATATTTCACATATAATTATATAATTAACCTGTCAAGACCCGTTGTTGACAGATTGTTGACAGATTTACGACCCGTCAAGTACCGGAACGCGCGGCGGCGAGATTTAAGTACTTTGGGTTGCGCACAAAAAATGGACCTCCTAGATTACCGACGCCCTTTCTTATCGTATTCTAAACTGTTTTGGGTTCTTGAATACACAGAGCATGCCATAAAATGTAAACAATGCTCGTCTATCGAGATTTGTTATTGTAAACAAATTATAAATAAAGAGAACTAGCTGAAAGTGTGTTTGTTCCTGTGTTATGTCGATTTCTGATAAAACTACTGTATCAATATGCCTGAAATTTTGCATTTCACATTATGAATAGACAAGTTATCTAACAGCAGCGTTGTTTTGAGAGTCCTACCTTACTTTTTTATAATATTGAAACTCAAACTTGATACTGCGCGCAGCTGTTTTTCTGATTTCCGTATTGTTTATCGCACGACTTTGTACACGCTCATCTTAGTTATATTGAGTAGTTTTAAAAAAAAATTGTTACTAGGATACTAGTTAGACCTTTAGTGACTGATAACTACCTATATGTTATAAAAATAAGCCACTTTGAATTGTAAAATGATAAGAATTTCTTGAAGAGGGAACTAATCGGCAATTTTTTTGTGACTGCTATTTTCACTTGGTATTTTTGGTTTTAGAATTTGAATATTAGTCAAAACTACACAAGAACGAACTATATTTTCGTATTACTTTATATACTTACTCATGTTTATGAAAAAAAACAAAGATATCAACCTCTCAATTACGTAAAATAGTTTAGGTATTTTGTATACTATGTAAATCGTTGAAATATGAATAGTAAAGTACGAAACGCCTCGAATGACCAAAATATATTGTTATTATTAGTTTTAGAACCTTACAAATCGTATAGATACACTCAATTCATTGTAAAACACAAAATTCGTCATCATAATTACGACATTGGCATAACGGTTTTTTCACGTAACATTTCTTCACTCAAAAAAGTATTTACGATGTTATTTCGTGCAAATATTATCTACAACGATGTAATAACCACTTATAAATGAATATTCGCCCACTTTCCTTCAACTAGTCATGGTATAATAATATGCTTCGCCTGGTATTCTCTTCCCGTGACAGCTGGGTCACGTGATTGGCCTAAGTATACGTCATCAGTTGCGATGCGGTTCTCAAAGTTTTTTAGTGGGGAAAAAGATAAAAATAATTTTTAATATTTTAGATGAGCCCAAACGGCCTTGAAGACAGAGCCGTTAAACCTTATTTGAAAAAAAAAACTATCTAGCAAGCTACGTCAACATCACTTGAAAAAGAAATACATCTGACTTGGCTGTATGGGCCAAGATCCCTTTGCCTGTCCTTAATTAGGACTAAAAAAACAACCAAAAAAAATCACTACAAAATAAAATAATAACATGGACCAACTTAGTACACGACGAAAACCTAATAGGACGCAATTAACTCGACTTGAAAAATAAGTCGAAAACTAGTTAGGTTAGGTTATGATCGGGCGTGCCGACTCGCCGTCCGCGTACCGGCCCATAGTGCTGCTAGACGAGGTGGGCAAGCTGTTTGAGCGTATTATCGCAGCCCGCCTCGTCGGCCACTTGTGCAGAGAGGGGCCGGACCTGGACGACAACCAGTTTGGATTTCGACATGGGCGCTCCACCATCCACGCAGTGTCGCGGGTGAGAGTCCTGGCGGAGGAAGCGGTGTCCCGGGGCGGGGTGATGTTGGCGGTGTCCTTGGACATCTCCAACGCCTTCAACACCCTGCCCTGGAGTTGTATTCGGGAGGCACTGCGCTATCATCGGGTGCCTCCCTACCTCCGCCACATCGTTGGGGCTTATCTGTCGGAGAGGTGTGTCACCTACGTGGGACGTGATGGCGGAAACCAGCGCCGCATGTCGTGCGGTGTTCCGCAGGGTTCGGTCCTAGGGCCGCTCCTGTGGAACATCGGGTACGACTGGGTGCTGAGGGGCGAGCTCCAACCGGGCGTAGACCTGACGTGTTATGCAGATGACACGCTGGTCACTGCCCGGGGGAGCTCGCACAGGGAGGTAGCGTTGCTGGCCACGGCCGCGGTCTCACATGTGGTAGGCCGCATACGTCGCCTAGGCTTGGAGGTGGCCCTCAGCAAGTCGGAGGCCATGGTGTTTCATGGCCCCCGGCGGGCGCCGCCGCCCGGCTCACACATCGTGGTCGGGGGGGCTCGGATCGCTGTCGAGTCCACCATGAAGTATTTAGGATTGGTGCTCGACAGCCGGTGGAACTTCGAGCCTCACTTCCGACGGCTGGCGCCCAAGTTGCTGAGCGCGGCTGGCGCGCTCGCAACGCTGCTTCCCAATCTGGGGGGCCCGAGCGCCGTCTGTAGGCGGCTCTACGTGGGGGTCGTGCGATCCATGGCCCTGTATGGGGCCCCGGTGTGGGCCTCTGACCTGACGGCCGGCAGCATCGCTGTTTTGCGAAAGCCGCAGAGGGCGATGGCCGTCAGAGTCATCAGGGGGTATCGCACGATCTCCTACGAGGCGGCTTGCGTACTGGCCGGATCCCCGCCCTGGGACCTCGAGGCGAAAGTACTCGCGTCGTTGTATCGGTGGCGCGAGGAAGCGAGGGCGCGGGGCGAGGGACCGATGCAGCGACACATAGAGCTGCGTCGGTCTCAGCTTCGCGAGGTCCTGGTGGCGGAATGGCGGGACAGGCTTTCACGCCCTACCGCCGGCCTCGTCACCATCGAGGCGGTCCGGCCGGTGCTCGAGCGCTGGCTCGGGAGGAGGCACGGCTCCCTGTCGTTTCGGGTGACGCAGGTGCTCTCGGGGCATGGTTGCTTCGGGAAGTACCTGTGTCGTATAAACAGGGAGCCGGACGCCCGGTGTCACCACTGCGTCGACTGCCGGGAGGACACGGCGCGGCATACGCTGGCAGAGTGTGCCGCTTGGGAGGAGCCGCGCCGTGCCCTCATCTCAGAAGTAGGCAGTGACTTGTCGCTGCCGGCCGTAGTCGAGTCGATGGTCGGCAGCGACGAGTCCTGGGACGCGGTGGTTTCCTTCTGTGAGACAGTCGTCTCGCAGAAGGAGGCTGCGGAAAGGGAGAGGGAGATCTCGTCCTCTCACCCGGCCCGCAGAAGGCGCACCGGGCGTCGGCGGAGGGCGGACAACGCCCTCTTCCAGCCCCCCTAAATGGGTCCAGGGGCGACGGACTCGGGGACGTCCGTCGCCCCCCACACACCAGGACCCGAGGTGGTGGCGCGTAGTGTTCCACGCGCGCCCCTCTTAGACGTCGCGGGGGGAGTCAAACACCTCACTCCCCCCCCAGACCCGAAGAGGCCCGCAGTGGCGGGCCGGCACCAGTCGGGGGTTGTGGAAGGATCGTATGTTCCCGCGACCCCCGGCGTAGGTGTGAGATGGAACACCGGGGTGGTTTTTAGTCAGTAAGAGTCTGACAGACCCCGTCGCCCGCCCCAGGGCGGCGGACATCCATGAGGATTTTCCACCCCGGAAACAAAAAAAAAAAAAAAAAAAAGGTTATGATCGGGCGTACAGCCGAATTAGCACAACTATGCCTTATATGGAATTTGCAACCGTAGATAATATGTAGAAAGGTACTTACCAGTTCTTATTGTTGTTTTTGGTCTACAATATTGAAGCCACTTATTTGCTATCATCTCTTCTTCGGGAAAAGAAAAAAACCTTATTACTCCGCCTTTTTTACTTCTGTTTTTACAGTTTAGTACGGAACATTTAACCATTTTTTTTTCTTGTGTATCTTTCAAACACAGTTTGTTACACAGTTTTTTTAGTACCTAACTAATGTTTGGGAACCACAGTATTTTGCTCACCGAGCGAAACAACGCTATAGATATGAGCGACACGACGATAGTGATGAAATGGGGAGCTGTCAGTATGTCACTTGTCAATTCGATGTGTGGCTACTGTGTGTGATTGAATTACCTGAGCAAAATGCATTTTTAAGTTATCAAAGCAATTATGTACTAATAATTAAATATGTTAATTAATTTAAAACTAAAAAGATGAATCACAAGAGTTACTAAATAGTTAAGCTAGTTAGTAATTTATTTTATTTTTATTACCTAATTAAGAAAGTCCCTAAATTTACTGAAACGGACAATCAATGGCAACACTTATCGTGACGTAGTCTTAGGCCATCGTGGGAAGAGAATACCAGGCGAAGCATATTATTATACCATGCAACTAGTCACAAAAAAACCTGCAAAATCAATTAAAAACATATGCGCACGTAAGCGCGACCACACAGGGATTTGACATTTGCGACGCGTCATTTTTTATAATGTTGTCAGGTCGTATTTTTATTTTTACATGGATGTATGGCACATGATAGTACTACAGCCCATAGACTAAAACGCCCACAAACAATATTAGCTTTTATTTTAAGGGAAAAACAGATTTAAATCGCTCGGGGTGTAGTGGCACAAATTTGTGCCAGCGATGCTCCACGGTAATACTTGTTTACCGGCACGTTGTTGTGCCGCTGATGCTATAGCGGTATACAAAATATTGTAACACATTTTAAAAGAGTAACGGTGAAGTTTCTTGCCCATTCTTGTCCATGCGAAACTACCTTTTGGAAGAGGCGAATAGAAACAATTCTATTTTAATGTAAATGTTGCCGTTCAAAAGTGCCTTTTAAGTGCCTATTTGAAATAAATGCTTTGACTTTGCTAGTATAATATAATAGAATAAGAAATAGAACACGATGCCCGTTTTCCCGAAGGGTCAGGCAGATATGTTCTGTTTACCTAAGCGTTTTGCCATGAACCGGGCCCAATTCCTGACTCCAGGCTACTGAGTAATTACCTAATGGAAATACTCAATAACATTCGTACTTTGCCTGACCCAGGCCAAGCCGACCGAGGAGTTCTAGGTTCAATCCCCAGGGATTGAACCTTGAATTCCTCGGTCGGCAATCGCGTTTGCGACCTCTAGACCGACGACGAAGTCCAAAGAGGTCTTTATTTATTGTTTCTGGACAACATGACAAGCTTCTATCCTTCAAAAATGTTGACCTTAGATATAAATGACAGGATATAGAAGAATTATATTATATATAACGATTCATATTGCAATTCTAATGCATCGCACGAGCTCACGTTCAATGCATTTATCAACTCCTAATAGGATGACCTAGTTGCAAGGTCTTCTCCAGGATTGTTTGTTTTCTCAAAATAATATAGGTCACTTTGATAGCAAAGTATTACACAAAATATATCGATGATATTACATATTTTCAGTCGAAATATTTTAGAAGCAGGAATAATATAACACTAACAAGACATTGATATCATACGAACAACGAACGCTTACTCATCTCTTCTAAGTATGTCTATGTATTTGTTACAGTTGTACTAACAAATTAATTTTGAAATTGATCAAAGAAAAATCTTGAAATTAGGAAACTTATTAACATTGATAGAAGTATCAAAACACACCATCTCTCCAAAACCGATAATTAATACCCAATTTAAAACTTTCGCATATCTTTTGATCAACGGTCCGACAACTCAGAAGTTCTAATCAATAAATTCTCAAACTTTAAGCACAAATCAACTCAAATTTGCTATCATTCCATCTCATCCGATAATTTCATCAATTCCAATGTCAACTGAAGGTTCTAATTTATTAACTTCCGAATACCCACACGGTTAACAGTAACCAACGTCTACATACTTTAATGTCAATGAAACAGATCAAACAACCCTGGTATTCGTTAACCAGTATATCATAAATTTTTGTTAACTTGAATTACGGCACTTAGTTAATCTAATTACTGATCGTTATGTATTAAAATATTTGTGGATGGTCCCGTATATAATTATTATATAATGGTTGGTAGATGATACAAAATCCTGAAAGATTTCCAGCCAGTGATTACTGCCCCACACTTTTAAAAGAAAAGCAAATGACCACTGCCAAATACTGACTCACAAAAGTGTGATGAGTGGGTAATTTTATTGACTGTCAAAGCCAATAGTCATAGGTATAAACTTACTAATAATATTATTATGGACAATTACAATTCAATGTGTATAATGTAACATTAACTTTTTTTTTTATCTATGTGAAGGGGTTTTGGTTTCCGTACTTAGTCCTTCAGGTGGACCATTGTGTGTGGGCCATGGCGGCCGTCATTGGTTCATTCCAACCAGCCCGCCTCCCTCCAGAAGTTGACTAGATCACCTAGTCTGATAAGAACATCTGTGTAAGATCTGGGTGCCCCCAGGGGTTTCTGTCCTAATCTGGTTAACACCGGTGCATTCAAAGAGCACATGCGCGTCGATTTCCTCAGCCTCCATGTAAGCCCTGCATAGAGGACTGTCCATTATGCCTATTGTGTGGAAGTGTTTGTTTAGTGAGCAATGTTCCGTGATGGTCCCTGTCACCAGGTGCAGGCCGTTCCAGTCCACACGTTATAAACGTCTGGTTAGCCTGCCATCTACGGGTGACATAGCTTCCCTGGACTGCCTCCAGCCTGGTCTCAAGATCCACCAGCTCTCCGCTAGTGTATGGGTGGACTCTTACCAACAAGGTGCTGCAAGGTGCTACAAGCAACGTGCGAATCTGGTTGAAGGGCTTGGGCACGATAGGTTTGGGTCCGCGGAGTGACGTGCTGGATGCTCTTCTAGCCAGTTCATCAGCTGCGCCGTTACCTAGGGATCCGCGATATCCTTTATTCCATTGCAGTGTCACTGTGATGCGTTAGATACTGTTACTCGTTCTAGTGCATTGTGATATGCTAGTGTTAGACTCGAGGTAAAATATTCCTTCTCTAAGGATTGGAGGACTGAGGCGCTGTCGGAGAGTATTCGTATATGGGTGTCCGTAACTCTTCTGGCTTCTATGGCATACTTCGCTTGTATAATGCCCACACACTCCGCCTGATAGACGGTGTTGAACATTCCCAGCGGGCTGGATATGCTTATGTTAAGGTCCTGTGAGAAAACTCTGATTCCGGTTCCGAAGTCGGTCTTTGATCCGTCGGTGTATACTCTCAGCACTTTTGGGCCTGAGTGTTTTGCCACATTTTTCCCACTTTGGGCCACACTGTTCTTCTGTGAGTATTATGTTGTAATGCTTTTGAAAGTAGTGTTGTTTCGGGGCCTTGTTGCAGGGTGATGCCATCATCGGTTGCCGATTGATCGCATCTTCTTTAATGCGCGTGTGTTTGATAAGAGAGTCTTTGCTTAGAGTTCCTGATATATGGAGCCTGAAAGAGGCCAGGGCCACCTCCTCCCGCGCGATGAGGTGTAGGGGTGGCAGTTCAAGCATTTCCTGTAGGGCAGCAGTGGGTGTAGTTCTCATACAGCTAATGATTGCTACACAAGCGAAATGGTGCAGCTTTTCGAGGTCTCCTAAAATATATAAACCTGTCCTATATTATATGCAACTCGACCCACCTCTGCTTCGCAAGGAACGAAAAGAAGGTTTAACGACTTGATAAAACTCAAAATAATATTGAAACCCACCTCCGTTGCCCAGTTTAAAAGAACCACGAGGTCACACAGACAGACACGCAAAGTGACATCAGTTTATAATATTAGAAAGAATAGGTATATTTTAAAAATAAAGTCCCATCTACTTCAAAACACATTAGTCATTAATGTAGAAATCGGGCCAGAAAAATCACAACATTTCAAATACTGTGAGGACCCCTAATGCGTTGTCACGACACAAGTAAACAAGCAGTCCATTAGTGGTTGTTCTGTGGTAGCAGCAAATACAAGTATTCAGAAACACGAGTAAGCCTCCACACAGTAGCCAACATGGGACAAACGAGCTTCAGGAGAAACATAGCATTTTGGTACCCTGTTAAAAGTAAGTATTATTTAATTTTTTATCAAATATCAAGACTAGTTTAATGAAAAACACACTTACATTTCTTATATAAGGTAAATTAGCTACGTAATTAATTCGTCTAGCTAGGCTCTAGGCCATCGGTTCTAGACTCTTGAATTTTCTGCAATCTACTAGGCCGCAGAACAGATAGCCAATGGGGCCAAAAGGTTCTGGAGTGGCATACCGAACGACGTTGCGTAGGAAGATCTCCCACGGGGTGGACCAAAGCCCTTGTGAAGGGTGCAGGAAGAATAATAATAAGATTATTTATTTTCTCTCGCAATGGTTTTAAAGCTCTTAACAGTTTTGAACTATATTAATTCACATTGTGAGAGCTGGTGCCAGATGTAGGTTTAAGAAAAACCTGTGTTACAGGTCACCAGGTCCCACGTATGGCCTCATACAAATTAACAAGCAGGTAATATGTATTTCCACTAAAGAATTACAACAAAAAAATAAAATTAACAACATAAGCAGTCAAAGGGTGTGTGGTGAATGTGTAGGTGAATGGTGGTGAATGTGTAGGTGAATGGTGGTGAATGTGTAAGTCGATGGTGGTGAATGTGTAGGTGAATGGTGGTGAATGTGTAAGTCGATGGTGGTGAATGTGTAGGTGAATGGAGGTGAATGTGTAAGTGAATGGTGATGAATGTGTAGGTGAATGGTGGTGAATGTGTAAGTCGATGGTGGTGAATGTGTAGGTGAATGGTGGTGAATGTGTAGGCCGATGGTGGTGAATGTGTAGGTGAATGGAGGTGAATGTGTAAGTGAATGGTGATGAATGTGTAGGTGAATTGTGGTGAATGTGTAAGTAAATAGTGGTCAATGTGTAAGCCAATGGTAGTGAATGTGTAGGCGAATGGAGGTGAATGTGTAAGTGAATGGTGGTGAATGTGTAGGTGAATGGTGGTGAATGTGTAGGTCAATGGTGGTGAATGTGTAGATGAATGGAGGTGAATGTGTAAGTGAATGGTGGTGATGTGTAGGTGAATTTTGGTGAATGTGTAAGTGAATGGTGGTGAATGTGTCGGTGAATTGTGGTGAATGTGTAGGCAAATGTTGGTGCAACTGTAAGTGAATTGTTGGAATGTGTAATTGAATGGAGGTGAATGTGTAAGTGAATGGTGGTGAATGGGTAGGTGAATTTTGGTGAATGTGTAGGTGAATGGTGGTGAATGTGTAGGTGAATGGAGGTGAATGTGTAGTTGAATGGAGGTGAATGTGTAAGTGAATGATGGTGAATGTGTGGGTGAATTGTGGTGAATGTGTAGGCAAATGTTGGTGAAATTGTAAGTGAATTGTGGTGAATGGTAATGATTTGAATACAAGTGTCTGTGTGCACGTTGGAAATTGGAATTATGGAGCCCTAAGAGCATACAATATGGAAATTCGTAACAAAGATGGGGAATGGAGAATCCGCTGGATGTGAGAAGCACAGAACCAGTCGAAGTGGCGGTGCTTAGGGGAGGCCTATGTCCAGCAGTGGACGTCTTTCGACGGAAATAATGATGATGATTAGGTATTTTATGGCCTAAGTCGACAGCTTTTTTCATGTGACGTAACGTTACAGAAAGCTTTGAAAAACATAAAACCTAGCTTTAATTATATTAAATATACAGGGTTATTCAACCATCAACCTCTTAAGGGGTCATTGTACTCATCATTGTTAACAACTTTTACTATGGGACCAAATACGAAATCGCGAAAAAAAAATCTGCTGGTCCCTACATTTTGACGAGTTCTGCAAACATAAATGTAGAGAACAGCTGATTTTTTTTCGCGATTTCATATTTGGTCCCATAGTAAAAGTTGTTAATAATGATGAGTATAATGACCCCTTAAGAGGTTGATGGTGAAAGCTGAAAAGGAAATTACAGCTAACTCGGACTTGTCAACGTTCTTTGGGTGATGAAGCTCAATGTTGCATATCATTGGGTAGGCAATTCCTAGGCGTAGATTTTTCAAAAGCTGAGGTTAACCTACAGAGAAAGAGAGAGAGAGGTTAGCGGGGGGGGGGGGGGGGTTACATTGCATGAATAATTTGTCAATTAAACCTTCAATCCGTTCTTCCTAAATAAATGCCTACATTTGAAATGATGCATTTTTTGTTTGACTTTTATAGGAGTGTTTCTAAAATATGTCAATGTCAGGCAATGTGAATGTTGCATGTCCAGCATAAAGCCAACATGGGTAGCTTTTTAACTAGATCTATTAAAATGTAATTGATCTACCATTTCGGTGACAAATGACAATCTTATAATCATGAGCCCTACCTAGGAGTCATAAATCCGTTATTCCTTATCCAGAAATCCTTTTGCTTCATTTTCGTTGCCTATATTAGGACGTACACATACAGTCATTATAAATACACAATGATGGAATGTGTCATACTGACACAAGCGTACATTTATCATTAAAAAATAAATTGCTAGCTAAATAGCTACTAGAAATGTTAAATTATCAAGACATGACATCTATGAATGAACAAAATGCTAAGGTTGAAACAACAAGTTTATTAAACAATAACTGACACGTTACTGATAACAGATCAACAGTTTCGTGCACCCTGTATAACACGCCATCAACACAGTATAACGTACTTTTACAGTAGATTAACTTCTTTGACCTTTTGACATTTAAACAGGGGTCATTTCAAATGTCAAACTGTCGGTGACTCAAAATAGCCAATAAAAATGGTACACATAAGAGAATGCAAGCCATAAGAAACGTTCCTGACAAACTTCGTAACAGTTTGAAAAATGCAAGAAGTTATTTATCTAGAGGTGTAACTAAGTATCGTTTCTCTTACAGTACATACATTTATCAACCTTCTAAACAATTTCAAGTTACAAGTATTATTCGATTTACGTAACAATAACCAGAAACACTGTGTACTAAAGAAAGCCATTTAATAATCTTGACCTACTGTATTAAGTAAGATAACTGCTACACTGTGTCACACTCCACCCTTTTCCCAAAACAGCACGTTCAGTTTTGGCTTCTAATAACAAGTTACAAGGACAACAGCCTAACAGAACACTTAGCTTGTGTTTACAAAAACAAAACATGTTTTCCGATCTTAAGTTAATGCTTCAGGTGTGGAACAACATTTCCATAATGTTTGGAAAACCTATTATGGGTGCTAAAGTGTTATGACAAGTGTTATGAATGGTTAGATATTCGATATTAGAAAGGATTATCAAGACAATCAGGTACGTAGGTACATACTGGCAGTGGTATTCGTCTGAAGTATTGCCACGTGCAGTATGATTTGTGGTTTTCAGTGTACAACATGCTACCTCTTCTTTTATTATGCAGTACGTACTTTATTTTTTGTAAAATGCGTTCTTACAACTAGATCTTAAAAGTGAAGAAGGCGCATCCAATATTCTTTCTTCTGCTTTATCGAGGATCTCTTGCGAAAATCGTTGACCGTTGAGTTTTGCTTAGAGTATTCATCGTATAATGTTCCCTCTATTGGAGAACAGCACATGCCACTTGTGAGAGGAGTAGGCTGTAAATAACCTCACTTTCGCAGTGCGGGTTGTTGGGTGATAAGTTTGCTTGTCCTCCTGTAATAGTAACATAGTCGGATAGGTACGGTACAAATAAAACACATACCACACCATTTTCTTCCTTTTTTATCTGTTTTACATTTTGTTCTCGTTATGCAGACTCTCTATTGTTTTATCATATTCTTAATACAAAATAGTGCTTGTCTTATTATTATGCCATCAACTTTTAACATATTCATGAAGGTTGCATGGTAAAACCATGTAGGGTAAAGGCTCTTACAAATGGTGTACCGTGTAACCTTATGTATCTAGTTATAATTATAATAGTATTTACTCCTTTCAGAGAACAAGGTGGACATAGCCAAGCCCAAGTCTCAGAAGAGTATCACAACCTTCCCGGAGGCACTGAGAGCAACCCTCATCTTTGGCCAAGTCTTCTCCCTGCTCCCCTTTTCTGGCGTGATGACCAACGCCGCCAGTAATGTCAAGTAAGATTGAACCTTGTATAAAAGTTGTTAGGATACTTTTTGAATAGAGCTTGACAGTACTTACGACATACAACTTTGAGGTGGTAACTGCTCAGGTTACGGCATAGAATTTATGATTACAGTGAATCCCCTTCGATATGTGTCTAATGATTATTGTGTGAGACGAATAAACCGCCCTTATTGGGTATGTTGAATCACTATTAAGATACGGAATAATAATATGTGGCAATTCAACAGACAATGATAAGACATTAATTGTACAAAAGAGATGTATAAGAGCTATATGCTGTGTCGAGCCACTTGAATCTTGTAGGCCTTTATTAAAAAAACTGAAACTATTGACCTTGATGTATTTGTTTGAGGTACTCGTATTTGTGAGGAAACATAATTAATTCTTTAGATTCAAAGGTGACAATTACACCAAACAAGAACAACCACAACCAACAACAACCAATTACCAAGAGATGCAACAATGATTTTAGTTAGTTTTTGTAATACAACTCATGTTTATGTTATGTGCATTACATTTTTTATCAAAACACCAAAGATTTTAGGGGAACTGCCATTTAAATATTTTAAAATTAAACTGCGTAGATGGTTGATAGAAAATTATTTTTATAGTTTACAAGAACTTCTGCAACCTAAAGAAAAAAATATAAGCAGGTATTTTAAGTTTCCTGTAGTTTTGTGGCGTGTGTTTATTTACTTATGTTATCTAAAGACAAAATGTTATTTTAAGGTTTTAAGTATTGTTGTGTGTGTGTGTATATTTATTATTGTAACGTATATGTATCTTAATTTAAAAATAATATCATTACATTATTATGTACATATATTCTATTATAATAAGTACCTATTATGTACTCATGTAAAATTGATTTGCATGCCCTAAACAGGCAAAAAATTAACTGTACATTAATTAAACCACCAACTTTTACAACTGGTAACACCTATATTTTTTGCAAACAAATGATTATTTTTCTATGTACTCTTCTGAGCTGCCCTAAACCAACACAAAGTATTTCGGTTGACAAATTGGCGGTTGTGGAATGTTTGTTGGCAGGTTAATGACGTGATATGGACATAATGTACACCCGAGTAATTAAAATAATTAAAATTTTAATGAAATGATTTGCTTCATCTTTTTAATTTCATGATGTTCTTGTTCCAGGTTTGTTAAAATGTCGTGGAAGTGTGTATACTCGCTACTGTCACTCATCGGTCAGATTTTCATGGCAGTGCTCTGTGTCAACAAACTGGCCAAGTCCCATGTTTCCCTCACTGCCACCTGTAAGTAAAACCAACATACCTACTATACAGGGTTACTGGTAACTCAACGTATTCCTGCAGGACGCCATAGTAGGGTTAAAATGCAACAAATTAAGCCAATTTTTTATATATTTTTTTATAATTTTTTTTGTTCACTAGACAACATTTTGTATGAAGTAACAGCAAAAATCACAAAAAAATAAATGTTTGTTTAGTGATATTTGCCAAAGTTTCTGGCATTTTTGAACTTTTAATTATAAACAAAGATCTGCTACGGCATCAACTATGATATTAAGTTAAATTTCAGTATAGTCGCACTGTAAATCATTTTTAAATTGGCTCCAAATGATTTAATCTGGGATTTTTCATAAAAATACTGAAAATGTAACTAACTCAAAAACTACTGAACTTCGGTAGAACATTTGGTGGCTTTTAATTTGTTGCATTTCAACCCTACTATGACGTCGTGCAAGGAATACGTCGAGTTACCAGTAACCCTGTATAATACTAGTTGAATACATAATTATATATTAATATATTTATTATAATATGTATTGTATATTGTGTAGTATTCAATTTATTTTTTTGTTATGTATTTTGTGGTGTACAATAAAGAATATATAAATAAATAAATAATTATTTATCACTACGTCAATCAGCCTAGCCTTTTCCTGACTATGTTGGGGACTGCTTCCAGTCTAACCAGATGTAGCTAAAAACCAGAATTTTATATGGTGCATCTGCCTTTCTGATCTCTACAACCCATTTACTGGGTAACACGATGATACCCCCTATTAGACTGTTTGTCAAGACTTTTGGGTTTCTGAGTACCCGTAACGACTGTCAAAGACCCATGAATGACATCCGTGACCAACGACTTAATGTGCTTTCCGAGGCACGGAGGGGTCTGTGTATGTAAAGATGGTCACCCATCCACGGACCAACCACGGCAAACATAGCTTAACCTGATTGATCGACCCGTACGGCTGCTATTATTTAGCCACGAGCCCCTTTTAATTATTACTACATACTACTAGTTAATTGAAAATGTTTTTTATGCAACAGTTTGTTTGACAAAGTAAGAATCTTTATTTATTTCTTAGTTAAAAAAAGAAATGTGGTGGTGTTTTTATTATTATACAAAACGCAACTTTCTTTCTTTATTTTTCTATAATGAAACTTTGACTGACTGGTTGGCGCAGTTGGTACTGACCCTGGTTTCTGAGCCGCTGGTCCCGGGTTCGTTCCCCGGACAAGTCAAACATTTGTGTGCATGAACATGTCTGTTTGACCTGTGTCTGGGTGTGTATATGTATATAAGTATGTATATCAGTCATCAGGTTACCGTAGTACAAGCTTGTGTGAAAAAAAAAATGTAGGAAGTTGGAAAAGCCTGAAGAGGCGCATAGATTGACACTTCGCGCCTTTCTTTGATCTAAGTAGGTCGGGAACTTTTGTTGTTATCAATGCAGGTATAACTGCCTTCAGTAGCACTAACTTGGAGCGTTAAGAATCTGTTCATTATTGTTGTTTTGGTCCAGTACATAAGTCTGTGGTATAGTGCCACCATATAATAAGTATATTGCATAATCAGCCAGTTCCCACTGCTGGGGCACAGGCCTCCTTTCTTCGAGAGGGAGTGTGCTGTAATCCACCACGCGGGCCCAGTGCGGGTTGGTAGATGTCACATGTCTTCGAATGTTTGGTTCTAGAACATGCCGGTTTCCTCACGAAGTTTTCCTTCAACGCACCTAGGGGTATTTGAGCGATTTGGCGGGCCAAAACTTTTTCTTTATTTTTATCAATGACAATAGTGCTCATAGGTGGATTTTATCATTTCAATTTTATTGATTTTTATGGATTTACATGGAAAAAAAAACATTTTTACTGTTAGAATACTTATTTTATTAATTATTTAATATTTTTTATTTATTTAACACTTTAAGCACAGAGGCGGACTTAATGCCATAGGCATTTTCATGTTGTTGTTGTTCTCATGTTTTATCATCATTGAGTTCCCTTCAAAATGGTTGAGCTGAATGGTGCTGATCCATACGTCATGTTCGTACGCCGTCAGTAGGCACTGGTCATTTCTTAGCTGCCACGGCTTATTTTAATTCCATATTTGTTTTTATCTTTTTATTACGGACACTTTTAACGTGCAACTCTTTCTACATCGTTCTCACATGTATAATTACAATATGAATGATGTAACCACTTTTTTGTAACAATATTTTGATTTAAAAGAGTGTCCATGGAGTTTCTTGCCCGTTCTTCTCCATAGGTACCTACTACGCTTTGGAATGGGCAACTAGCTTCATCTTTCTGACTGACCGACCCCTTGACAATTCAAAAGTGCCTGTAATTGGTTTATTAGAAATAAATGCTTTGAGTTTGAGCTATCATGTTTTTCGCTAAGAAAACTACTTAACTAGAAGCAGACCACGGTTCTTCATCTGAAGAACCATAGCCTGACGTCGTATCTGATGATGACTCATGATCATCGTGTACGATGTCAGGCTCAGCGGATTGTAACAAACCTATCGTTTCCTTCATTTATTTATTTAAATATCCTCCTACTGGAACGCCATACAGCAATTACACCAACAGAGCAAAAAATACATCATGTGCTCCTCCCCATTGTGGAGACCCTAATGCGTTTGCTGAATCAGCAATGAGAATACTGTAACGAGGCACCGGTGGGTCGCTCGCCAGTCGCTTACATACCACTGCCCTAACCTAACACGTACCTAGTATTTCCTAATTATATTTCCACATTGTATCAGACTGTATTAATTAACCAAACTGTGTAAAATCAAAGTAAACAATTAGCACATTTCAAACCAAGTTTATTTTCATCTGCACTCGTCAAAACCCAATAAAATAACACGCACAACCCCATCCATCCTGTGCGCGGTGGATATCGAACGTTCATAAAAGGTTTGGTTATTTTTTCTCAATGGATCGCATTCCTGTTAATAGGGATCGGAACTAAGGAGTAGCCTGTAAAAAACATCCATGTCGCACGCTTCTCGAGAGAATTTTCTGCCGAAATTCTGGCGATACAAGCGTATGTCTCTTCTGATAATTGACCAATCGGAAGCAAGTTTACTCCTTTCTCTTGACTCTGAAAAATATTTACTTATGTGGTCGTCCTATTGGGTTAGTAACTTTTTGGTATAACAAATGTGCCTTCTAGCCATGTTTTATTGTTTTTCACATAATAATCTTCTTTGTGCAGTGGTGGCCCAGTGGTAACGGCCGCGACTTACGAGTTGTAGGTCGTAGGTTCGAACCCCGACAGGCGCTTTACTTTGTGTAAATTATTTTCATCACCACTGCTCCGTGCCTCGGAAAGCACGTTAAGCCGTTGGTCCCGGCTGTCATTCGTGGATCTTTGACAGTCGTTACGGGTCGTCAGAAGCCCGAAAGTCTGACAACCAGTCTTACCAAGGGGTATTGTATTACCCAGTAACTGGGTTGTGGAGGTCAGATAGGCAGTCGCTCCATGTAAAATACTGGTATTCAGCTGCATCCGGTTAGACTGGAAGCCGACCCCAACATACCTAGTTGGGAAAAGGCTAGGCAGATGATGACATAATAATCTTCTTTATAGTGAGTATCAGTCCATCTCCTTTTCATTTCCGACTTAAAACGTGAGAAATCTTGATAATTTTTCATATCCTCCTCGTCAGAATATGGGCCAATTTTAGTACGTAATTTTCCAAAAACTCTAACTTTTCATTAATATTATTTACATTTTCTGCCATCATAATAGTAAACAAGTGTTTTTGAGTCATAACTCGGACTTTTGCCGACCTTAGAACAAAAAAGTGACAATTTATAGCAATAGATAAGAAGTCGATATTTTTTGTGTTTATTTTTTAGTATGCTACATTATGCTATATCTTCAAATGTCGGATAAAATCGGATAAAATTTTATACTTATTGTCAAGACTAAATCACAGGATATTCGAAATGACTAAAAATCAATATCGGGAAATATAACAAAATAGCTAAAATATAAAAAATAAGACTAAATAGCGCCTTTATAACAACGCTTGCTAGAAAAATTGTATTAAATAGAATATAAATACTTTTTTTTATACTAATAGAAAAATATAAAAAGTATACCCATTTACCTGATTTATCTATCACAATCCATAGCTTTCAGATTATTTTATTTATCTCTTCTACCCTTACGACCCTTATATTTTTGTCTATTTCCAGCTACAGTAATTTTCTACGTGACGACCTGCATGACGATGTGGATGTTCTTCCAAGTGGCCCGACGCTGGCCTCAGCTAGTCCAGCACATAGCGAAGGCTGAGGACATGGACCCCAACTTTGATTGCAGTCTGACTAAGAAGTGCAATATTACTTGTGCTGTTGTTCTGACATTGGCTTTATGTGAGTAAAATGACTCTTGAGGACTCGTGTGCGATTTTGTAGTAGTTTAGTGACGAGTTGTTACAGATTCGCGTTATTGAAAGAAACTGGATTGCAAATAAATATTGACTAGTCCGAACGCACGCAGTAAACGTTAAGCAAATTCGAATGATTTTAAAACAGAAAAGTATTTTCTGTTTTAAAAAATGTTAAGCAAATTCGAATGATTTTAAAACAGAAAAGTATTTTCTGTTTTAAAATCGTTTGCACATAACATTTACTTAGTTTTAAGACGTTATTAATATCTATCAGTGATACTAAGAGTGCATGTCGCAAAAATTTTAACCAAAATGCTATAAGATAGTTGTATTTTCCCTTAAAAACTCGTTTGAAGTCGTTACGTTTACGTTGTACGTTCAAGTGTCTCTGCTCTTGTGGTCTCGACTTTTATTTTATTTAATAGTCAACTGACTAAATCTCAGGGTTTAAACAAAAGCAACTTTTTTATTTATTTTAGTAATCTCATTCTCACTAAGTAGATACGTTTTATTGATCTGATACCCAACAACTGGTTGGTTGGTTTAGTTGTTGGGCTAATAAGTTTTCAGATTGATTACTTCCCTGTTTTTAATTGAACCAAAAGCCATCTGATATCGCGATATCAGATAGCACTGTAGATTATTAGCTAGCTTCCCTATGTCATTACATAAATAGCCGCATAAAATAGAAAGCAGGCCTTAGACAGCTAGTCGTTGCAATAAATTTAAAAATAATATAGCTCATAGAATTACACCATCTTTAGTAGAACATGAAAATCCTATTGAAATCTATGGAGCCCTTTTTGATGTTGTGCAAAAAGAATACCAACCTACTTTCAAGACCTTTCAAGATCAAGTATATTTAAAAATATTTGTGTTATTGATATATCTCCATTTTTAAGCGATACAATTAAACATTCTAATAATAAAGTAAGAACCACTTGAAAAATTAATAACAACGAAACGGGTAAGTCAGTTCAACAGGTAAAACAATTAGAGATTATGGTCGACAACAAATTAAATAATAAAGCAGCTGACCTAGCTGAAACATTTAATTAGTTTTTTGCCAACATAGATATGTTGGCCGTCTAAAGCTGAAATCCTTTTGCATAGTAGTATACCTAAATGTAGTCGCTTATTTAGCTTCGAACATGTAACACCTCCTGATGTAGTTAGTATTTTTAACACAATTAAGTCTAAAAATACTGCTGATTTCTGAAGCATCTCCATTAAACTGTTATGTAATATAGTCGACATCGTAGCCCCCTATCCAGCTGTTACTTTTAATAAATATGTTGATTTAGGAACTTTTCCTGGCCTCATGAAGAGTAGTAAAGTCATACCAGTATTTAAATCTGGTAATAAAAATAACATTGGCAATTTTAGGCCTATTTCTTTCTTACCTGCGTTTAGCAAAATATTTGAATATAAAAAGTTAATACTCAAGCAGTTGCTAAGACATTTTAATTGAAATAGTCTACTTCACGATGAACAATGCGGCTATATAATAATAATATATAATATAGCAATAATTTAACGCATGAGAGAACTCGAAATGTTAATGGAGTTTTCTGTGATCTCTCCAAAGCCTTTGATTGCGTGCACCATGACACACTTTTGCGTAAACTACGTCATTATAGTGTTCAAAACGAAGTTCTCATCGATATAAATTCATATTTACATAATAGGCGCCAATGTGTACATATTAGTGGTGTGAAACCTTCCGGGCTACCAGTTCAGTTAGGTGCACCACAAGGCTCAATACTGGGTTCATTCTTATTCTTGGTGTATATCAATGACCTACCATTATATTTCAAAGGAATTTGTGACGTTGTACTGTTTGCTGATGATACCTCTCCTAGACAGGAATAGACAAGATTTTAACGACGTAAACATTGCACTATCGATGGTTACGTATTGGTTTACCACAAATAACCTAGTTCTCAATGCCAAGAAAACGAAACGAATAAAGTTTGCCTTACCGAATGTTAAAAATCTAGGACCGAACATGTTCTTAGATAAAGAGGTGCTTGAAACTTTAGACTCGGCAGTATTTCTGGACATAACAGTTCATGCTAAGATTCAGTGGGGACCACATACATCCAGCCTAGCGGGACGGCTCAGTTCGGCCACCTACGCCGTCAGGAAAGTAAGACAATACACAGGCGTTGATAGCTCAGCTAGTCTATTTTAGTTATTTTCATAGCGTTATGTCTTACGGAATTCTGCTGTGGGTCTAAGCCGCTGATATTCGGATTATATTGGTTCTTCAAAAACAAGCTGTTCGAGCAGTTTACCAGCTAGCTGCTAGAGTTACTCTGAGAGTTTTTTTTTAAGATATTGGTATTCTCACGGTGGCATTACAATTCATATTCACCAACATCATATAGATTAGGCAAAATGTACACTTATACACAAAAAACGTGCAACGACAAACTACGTGCTCCTTTCACTGGCTTCATAAGGTTCATAACTCATGTATTGGGCGTGGTATAAACTTTTATAACAAGCTTCCCTCTTCTTTGTTGGTTTTGCCTTTTAATGCGTTCAAAGCTAAAGTGAAATCCAACCTTTCTTTAAAGGCGTACTATTCTATCAACGATTAATTAAACGATAAGAATAGTTGGCCGTCGTGATTAACTAAAGACAATGTTAATGTTCTTTCTCCCGAATTAGCTTACCTACTGACAAGTTGTATGAGTTTATTTAATTGTTTATTTTAATTTAATAAACTATTAAATTTAGTTTGTGGTTACCTAGCGACCTCGACAATAGATCATATTATTATTTTGAGCAACTGGCAGCAAGTTCGTCAAGCTTCCTTAGATGTCACTGCTTGCGGTAGCGTCAGGGGTCGGCTTGCCTCCTTCCCTCAAATATGGCGAGGTGGTAATGGCTGATATTTGCGTTATGCTCGTGAACGGGTGCTGTTTGTGGTGACAGGTCGTCTTGTTGACCATGGTTTTGTTATTGTTATTAGTAATTAACTTTTTATTTGTTTTACTTCGAAGGACCTAGTTTATCGTTTGTGACTTCAAGATACAGTTATATATAAACCTAATGCAACATTGCATATGTAACACCCTTTATGCCTGGAGGTCTAAATAAAAATTTAGGTATTAAGTTCTGTTAACGTTTTTATTATTTATTTCTGCTTGAGTATAAATATGTAGTTTTACATTTTTTGTTGGTAGGTTATTGCGTGTAATTTATTTTCCGCCTATTTCGAACAAATTGACTTTTGATTTTGGTACATTTTGCTGAACGCTTGAACAAAATTAAACAGCACAGGAGATTCTTGAGTGCAGCCTACCAAGCCACCGTGCTAACAGTTGGTAGTGTTTGTAAAAAATGTGACGTTGAAAGCCATTTACAAGTTTTCGCTGATAAACTCTAAAATAAAAACCAAAAAATAAAAGTTTGTCCAAATAGTACTCGTTTTTTGACTGTTGTTATCATGATTATGATGTGTTTTATTGCAGTGGAACACATCCTGTCTCTTCTGTCAGCATTTGCAGGAGCAATCGCTTGTTTCCCTCATTTGGAAACCTATGAAGGGTTCGTCACACACTTCTATCCTTGGGTGTTCAACTTAATACCGTATTCCACCATGTTGGGCGTTATAACTCAGGTAAAGGAAACTTTATGTTGGTAACTGGGACTGCAAGGAGGGCAACTGGAATTAGATGATTACTCTACAATGGTAATTCTCATATCTAAGTAATAGACAACAACGCGTTACTATTACTAAAATGGATACAAATAACAATGTGACATCTCACTATTCTGTATTCAAACCCAATAAACACGGCGTCCCACGAGGAAGTGTACTAGGCCCTATTTTATTCCTATTGTATGTAAATTCTATCACTACTATAACTAATCACAAATTTATACTATTCGCTGATGACATCCTTATTACTGTGACATCTGATAAAAAATAACAATACAACTAATGACCACGAGACTGAAATTAATAATGTGATTGAAAGATTGATTGAATGGCTAAAGGAAAATAACTTATTTATAAATCTAAAAAAGTAAATTTTTAGACAATTTAATAAATCAAATAACGCAAAACACAATATTTAAATGAATATACGAATTCACGAAGTAACGCTAACTAAATTTCTGGGCGTAACCTTGGATCAAGACATCAACTGGAAAGCACATGTTGATACAGTATCCAAACGAATTAATAAGTTTGTATATGCAGTGAAGCAGATTAGAAACACAATAAACACTTTATCTTTAAAGTTAAACTATAAAATTGTGCTTTGTTTTAGTTCCTCCACTTCCAAGCAACGTTCATATGGAACTTCTCCGATTTGTTCGTGATATGCATGAGCTACTACTTGACATCAAGACTGAATAAGGTCAACAAGAAGCTTCTGGCAGCACAAGGCAAGGTATGGTTTTATCGCTTTCCTTATACCTAAGGTTTATTGGTGGTATTAGGTATATTTCCGTAGGCACTCCTAAGGAGTTGACCACCGTCTAGCTTACGCAGGCAAAAACTAAAATTGGCATGTAAAAGGTCAATCCATTACACAATCATTTACATAGATCACTGTATAAAGTTTTTTTTTACCTTGAAAAGTCTAAATTATATTATCCACATTTTACACCACAACAAAAAATTATTAAATTAATTCGCTTTTCATTATTTTAAAACTACAAATTGTATTACCTGAAACACAATTTGTAAAGGTATGTACACATACTGCGGACTGCAGCCGTGCAGCCGCGAGCCCATTCCAGCAATAAGTGCAAACTTGGCATACCGAAATACGTACAATAATATAATTATGCGGGCCGCAGTGCATTGGTGTACTTTCAGAACAAAAGCAAAAATTTTGCGCTGAATTTTGTACATACAATCTACGTAAAAAATAAAATGAAACTTTGAGGTTCATGCAGATATTGATTTTGTGAATACAAGGCAGCAGCTGATTTATACAATTACTGACTTTAACTCGTGAATTCGTTCGCGTACAAGTTTCAATACGACGTTACCTCCTTCATTCGTTATTTATCTCTTTCTAACTATCAGAGATTAGGACTATGCGTTGTCTATCGGACAAACTTATGACGAATTTAGTTGACATGATGAGTACCTACACTTTTATCGGCAAACTGCTTCATCGCCAATGTAAGACGCATCCTTTCACATACTACATCGAATGTTCTTCTATTCTTTTGAATTAATAACACCAAATCGCATTTAAGCTCCATAACGTTCTTTTTTTTCATCCAATTTAAGATTATAAACCACAATTTTCTCGTAAACTACGTTTTAAATTCTTATTGCCTCACACATACCTCACAAGTCAAGTCCATTGGACTTGTCACTTAGTGTAGCTGTAGTCAGACTAAGTCAGACAGTGTAATACTCTTATCAGGGACTTAGCGAAGTTTCTTGTTGAACGTAAGTGAGTGGTTACGTCGCTAGGGAGCGCTGTTCCCACGGCCATTTTGAAACCGAACAGAAATATGGTCTGTACTAAAAGTATCTGATGAAAGTGTAAACAAACCTTGCCCTGGTTAAATTACGCTTCTTAGAGAATTAGTAACACATTCATGAATATTTAGAAGGTTTCAACTTTATATCTCACCACGTTTTCCAACTATTGTTTACAAAATGTTACAGTCAATCCCTAGTATCATTTCAAACTCACTTCACCTAAGTTTAACGGTGAGGTTTTTACAGAATAGATCGGCTGTTGCTTCACAGTTTGTTTTTTTACAGAATAGATCGGCTGTTGCTTCACAGTTTGTCTTTTTACAGAATAGATCGGCTGTTGCTTCAAATTTTGTTTTTTTACAGAATAGATCGGCTGTTGCTCCACAGTTTGTTTTTTTACAGAATAGATCGGCTGTTGTTTCACATTTTTATACAGAATAGATCGGCTGTTGCTTCACATTTTGTTTTTTTTACAGAATAGATCGGCTGTTGCTTCACAGTTTGTTTTTTTACAGAATAGATCGGCTGTTGCTTCACAGTTTGTTTTTTTACAGAATAGATCGGCTGTTGCTCCACTTTTTTTTTTACAGAATAGATCGGCTGTTGCTTCACATTTTGTTGTTTTACAGAATAGATCGGCTGTTGCTTCACATTTTGTTTTTTTTAAATTCACAGTTTGATTATTTCTCTCGGGAGTGTTCTAAATAAATATCAATGTTTTTCTTGTATTTGAGTGTGGGTCTCTTCAAACACTCAAATACAAGAAAAATTGTGATAGCCCTCTTAATTCTACAAACACATTATGCTGTTCATTGACAGCGGTTAATGTTAATTTTTCCATATGTTCATACATTAGGTACCTATACGCTGTTGTTAGAACACTTGAATAATACAAAATATAGAAAAGGATTAGAATAACACTAATATCCACCTGTAGGCGATATATTTATTAATTAATTACATGAACATTAACAAAAAACATTGCAAATACGTGATACTACTTTCCCGCCAAAATGTATTTATTATCTGTAGCGTCCAAAGACTAATTATATAAAATGAGATCCAACGACATTCTAATATTCAAATTGAAATAGGCAAAGGTCTCGATACAATTCTGCCATCCATATAACAATTTATTGGAGAGGTGATGTAAAGCCTTTGAAAAGCTTAAATTACACAAGTTTTCCCTATTATATTCAAGCTGCCTACACTATATTCTGTCTCTACCGGAGTGCCGCCGTTTATATTACATATATTACAATGATGCCAGACAAATAATGAGGTTATATCGGGCATTGGCATGTAGACTATAGCCCCTATTATTTAACAGTTTCGTGAACCACCATTATCTGTTAGTATTTCATTTTCCGTATCTGCCCGTGTGTGTAATTACAACGAGACCCATCAGGATACTAACAGCGACACTTATTTTTTTAAATATGAGACCCTAGAAGCCCAATCTAGGTAATTTTTACCTATACGAAAACTAATAATTGCTTTCTCTTTCGCACACTTCTTTCGATCGCCGTGATTGATCGAACCAACTTAGTACAGCCCGCGAGCCAACAGGAGATGGCCGTATTGCCTTGGTAAGTACCTCCATATTGTAGATATCGTAATGTTGTAGGTCAATTTGGCCTATGTTTAGGCTTTGTGTAACTTTTACACTGGTTTTGAGTTTTTGGAAATAGTTATTTTAGGAGGATTTAACGTTATGTTTTAGTTTGTTTTTAAAAAATAAATATTGTTTTAGGTAGAAAAACAAGATGGCGTCCTCTAGACAACTGGGAACTGACGAGATAACGTCCTTTTTAGAAAATATAAGTGACTCGGAGACATGCGACTCAGACTCGGGAGAAGAAGATTGCGTGACTCATGACGAAGTCAATAGTGACGTGGAAGACGAGGTTGTGGACTATGTTGAGTGTTCAAACGAGTCAACTAGCCAAGAAACTCTTCAAAATGATGGTACGTCTATTGAATCAACTAATACAGATATACCTCAGTCATCATCAGGTAGAATCATTGTATTACCGCAACGTACATTACGCTCAAAAAACAAACATATTTGGAGCACTGTGAAGGGTAGATCTAGCGGTAGGACTTCTTCAATCAATGTAGTACGTACAAATAGAGGACCCACACGAATGAACCGGAATATCGTCGATCCGTTACTATGTTTTCAACTTTTCATCAAAGATGAAATTATAGAAGAGATAGTGAAATGGACTAATGAAGAAATGGTACGAAAGCGAGTAAATATAAAAGAAATTTCGGCAAGTTACAAAGATACTAGTGTCAGAGAGATTTGGGCGCTCATAGGAATACTTACGTTGACGGCTGTAATGAAGAATAACCACTTGTCCACTGATGAGTTATTCGATGCATCATTCGCTGGTACTCGATACGTTAGTGTAATGAGTAAAGAAAGGTTTGAATTTCTACTAAGATGTCTCAGAATGGACGATAAGTCATTACGGCCAACTCATAGACAGGACGATGCTTTTTTACCTGTCAGAAAGATGGGATATTGTCATCAACCAATGCAGGATAAATTATACACCAGGGTCAAACTTAACGGTAGACGAACAATTGCTAGGATTTCGGGGTAGATGTCCATTTCGTATGTACATCCCAAATAAGCCAGATAAATACGGAATTAAATTCCCAATGATATGCGACGCTGCAACTAAATATATGGTGGATGCAATACCTTACCTTGGTAAGAGTACTAAGACTAATGGCCTCCCTCTTGGCGAGTATTATGTAAAGGAGCTGACGAAAACTGTGCACGGTACTAATAGAAATATTACGTGTGACAACTGGTTCACTTCTGTACCACTGGCTAAAAGCTTACTAAAATCTCCATATAATTTGACATTGGTTGGAACCATAAGATCTAATAAAAGGGAAATTCCAGAAGCACTAAAAAATACTCGTACCCGTCCGATAGGATCTTCTATATTTTGCTTCGATGGTCCGTTGACCCTAGTATCTTATAAACCTAAGCCGTCTAAGATTGTGTACCCTTTATCATCATGTGATGAGGACGCTGTAGTCGACCGTACTAATGGAAAGCCAGACATGATTTTATTTTATAACCAAACAAAAGGGGGTGTCGATTCCTTTGATCAAATGTGTTCCTCTATGTCTACTAATAGGAAGACGAATAGGTGGCCCATGGCTGTTTTTTACGGCATGCTCAATATGTCTTTCGTAAATTCTTATATTATACACTGCCATAACAAGCTATCTAACAAAGAAAAACCGCTAAGTCGCAAAAACTTTATGAAAAAATTGAGCACTGATTTGACTCGGCCATGGATGCAACAGCGTCTGGAAGCCCCTACATTGAAGCGTTCAGTACGTGACAATATCACGAATATCCTTCAGAAGGAGCCGCAGCCATTGCCAGAGAATACCACAGAAGAACCAGAGCCAAAAAAGCGTCGCTATTGTGGTTATTGTTCTTATAAAAAACAGCGAAAGACAAATTCGCAGTGTACAAAATGCAAAAGAGCAATTTGTCGTGAGCACAATATTGACATGTGTCAAAACTGTTTATAATGTGATAATTATTGTACGAAACTTGTTGATTGTTTTGAAACATTTATTAATTAGTTAAAAAGAGAAGATTTTATGTTGATTTTTCTTTATATTTTTAGTTTATAAGAAGAAAACCGGAAGGGTCTCATTTTGTGCCAAATTTTTATATGTTTACGTATTTTTGTATTTTCAAAGATATAATAAACAGATATTAATATAATTATGCGTTTTTTAATTTCATGAATAACCAATAAAAATAAATATTAACGAAAACTAGTCAATTTAACATCATAAAATATCCTATACGTGTATTTATTTATGTAGGTAAATTTGACCTATGATTGGGCTTTTTAGATAGCAAAATATGATTGGGCTTCTAGGGTTAAAAAAATAAGTGAAATTGGCTTTTTGGTTGTCGGAAATTATCCCATGGGAACGTGCTACTGCGGCAAAAAGCCTATGTTATTCTTTATAACGTCAGCTATCTGCCAGTGAAAGTACTATCAAAATCGGTACAGTCGCTTAGGAGTCTAGTCGAAACTAACAGACAGACAGATTAACATTTAAAAAATTGTTTTTTTTTTTATAAATACCGTATTTTCATATGCATTTAGTAAAAAGCTGTTATTTTGACATAAAAAACAGACACTTTTTTTGTTTTTGCATTTAGCCAAACAGACACTTAAATTTGATTTATTTGTATAAATGTATAGATACTGTTGCTTTTTTTTTTTACTTTTCTGGTGCGAGTCCCACTATATACTTTTTATTTATTTCTTTCTAACTGTTTAATCCGATCCAGCCTGCCCCTTGCCGCCCTTCCCCAGCGTCGCCCTAAGCCGAGGTCCGTACCATAAGGGATGCCCTTAGCGTGTAGTCGCTTAGTTTTTAATTTTTTTAAGCCCTAGTTGGAGGCCTTAATTTATTGAGAATCCACCTTTATTTTGCAAAAGAGAACTGTCAGAGCCATTTATAATCTACGTCACCGCGAATCTCTCAGGGAACTATTTAAAAGGATTAATATTATGACGGTACCTTGCCAATTCATTTATGAAAATATTATGTACGTAAGAAAAAATCTACATCTTTTTAATAAAATAAGTGATAGACATAATTTTAATACAAGAAATAAAGATAAAATAGATCAACTATTTCTCAGATTAGCTAAAGTACATACATCTTTTATGGGGTACTGTGTTAAATGCTACAACAAAATACCTTGTCATATATTGCAATTAAATGAAAGAAAATTTAATACTCATATAAAGAGTTCACTGTGTAAACAAGCATATTACAAATTAGAGGATTATATCCAAGATAAGAATGCTTGGAAACATGCTGGTCCAGCTCCATAGGACAATCTAGAGTCTAGACAAAATTAAACTTGTTGCTACTTTAATTGTATAGTTAATTATTTTTATGACATGGATTTACATTCTGTGATTACTTTAACTCACACACTGACATATTACTTGTTTACATAATTTGGGAAATCGTATACTTTTACAATGTTTATAAATATGTGAACACCATGTATGATCTATCACTTAATTAACTTATTTATCATTGCTACGTTTATTACATTATTTTTACCTATTGTGGTAGAGTAACTTTTATTATAGGTGCATCGTCTTCACATATATAACAAATTAATGTATACAAAATATTGTAACACATTTTAAAACAGTAACGGTGGAGTTTCTTGCCCATTCTTCTCCATACGAAACTTACCTTTTGGAAGGGGCGACTAGAATCAATTCTATTTAAATGTAAATGTTGACGTTCAAAAGTGCCTTTTATGTGCCTATTTGAAATAAATGCTTTGACTTTGAGGCACCCACAGGCAAGACCGGTTAAGCAGCCGGCAATATTCTAGGTAGACCTGCGAGACGCCACACATAAAAAATATAAAAAAACGTTCTACCACTAAACAGCTGTAAACTAAGATGATTGCTTGCAAGTGATTTACTTACTGAACTCTATGACTCGTTGTTAGCTTTTTTCCCGATTAAGATGTCTAAAAAACAATCATCTCAATCTGTTTTAATTAAAGCCCGATTTACACGATGCAGGTTTCTTGCAAATGACTTTCAGGCAATAAAATCGCACCGTGTTATTCAGGCTTTACTGAAAACTGCAGAAAAATGTAACAATCAGAGGGGCTATTCCCGTATTTTTAAGAACGTTCGCATTCTAAACTCAGTCTCAATCTGTCAAAAATTGTATAGCGTTTACCTAAATTTTTGACAATTGACTGTCGCTGAGATGAGATTGCGACTTGATATTGAACGTTTTTAATTACAGGAATTGGCCTTCAGATCCTAGTACATTAAAAAGGACATTGATATCTCTATTTCTATAAATCAAATAACAAAAATAATAGGTACCCATTTTTCTACTTCCAGTATCTACCAGAGACCTTCTGGAGGGTAACTCGGGAGGACTACTGCAGAGCCACACAGATCGTACGCAAGGTGGACGGTGTCATCAGTGGCGTGGTATTCATATCCTTCGCTAACAACTTGTTCTTCATCTGTTTGCAGCTCTTCAATACTTTAGAGTAAGTTCGTCGTAACTAGTTTCTGAACAAAAATACATAATCCTCGTGGATAAATACTTTAAAAACGTTAATATCGCCAATAAGCAATGAGCCAACGTGGTTGTAAAGGACTGTTCCTTATTTGCAAGATACGAGGCCTGTATAATGCTGTCGGAAACCACAATAAAGTCTTAGGATGTGAGGCTTTCTAAATCATATCAATAACGTTAATGCTTTGATTTCAGGGATGGCTTAAATGGTACCGGAGAATGCACTGGTAACAAATCAAAAAAGTAAGTTTTTCAGTACATTTAACTGTGCTGCATACTGCACATTTTCTCTACGTTAAATTTCGGCATGATATAAAGTTCCAATACTAGATTAGCTTGATAAAGTACCTCCATAACTTGCACACCGATGTTATTAGGCAGTTTGAGTAATTTATGCGGCCTACTCAAATGTCCTTTATTTGGTATTGTCCGTCGAATCGTTGAGCTCCTTAAGTTCTAAGTTGAGCTGCACGATTGCTGACAATTGCGTGCACTTACTGGACAGGTCCGCTCAATCTGTGTGGTTTTTTCCTCAAAAGACTATTTCAGACACCGATCTACATAGCCTTCACATGATCTTACCAAGATTTTGTCTGGACTTTAAAAGAGACTGACTTCTGAGTTTGTTTCGGCATTTCTTCTCAGAGTAGTCAGATAGGAAATGCCGACCTCACCTAGTTTTTAAATTACGATTGACGTGTAAAAGTGTTGGTACAAATCTACTTACAGAAATAAAATCATTTATCATCTATCAATAGTAGTAGGTAAGAACATTAGGCCAGATAAAAATGTAACTAATGAGATTTTACCGACTAACAGACACTATGCTTTTCTAGCTATGTAACATGATCAAACATTTTTTTTTGTGTTTTCAAAATAGCCATTTTTGTTTTTTTTATTGTTTTAAGTATGTTGTTTTGACATCCATATCCATCCCGTCTGTTAAGTTTCACTAGCTAATTTAATTTGACCCTGTCTGTATAAGTAGCTTATTTGTTTGATTTATCTTTCACAGGATCGTCGTCTCCAAGTCTGGTCCACTAGGTGGCCATGAGGCTGTGGCATACTTCCTCTTTTCCCTGGTCTATCTGCTGTCGCGGTCGGTGGCGGTATCCCTGATAGCGTCTCAAGTGAACAGCGCGTCTGCTGTGCCAGCGCCTGTGCTGTATGATGTGCCTTCACCGGTTTATTGTGTTGAGGTAAAGCAACGGTTTCTTAGAAGAGCGGTGGCCGCCACATGACGGCCGCAGTGACGGTTGTCATGAAAATGTTGGCAGCGGGGTTTGACTTTACGGTGTCAAACAACGCTCTCTAGGAAAACACTAGCTTACTTTAAAAATAACATTTCAATGACGTCATTCGCCGGTAAAATGCGGACGCTTTTAGGCGGCACCGTTCTTCTAGGAAATCGTAGCTTAAGAGTATGAAGGTTCATATACAAGGCCCGATGCGGGGTGGCGAAGTCACTATGCTTTTGTTTTGATTTCACGTTACATGTTAAAATGGCAACAAAAAAAAACAAATATATACCAGCTTTTCCATAAATGATAATCCCATGGCAAAACGCAGACACTCGATGTGGAGTGCCTTGGTAAAGCTTTTACAATAATAATAGGACGGGGAAAAAGTTTTTTCGTATAAAGTTGCAGTGAAATCTCTTTGGCTGTACTGTTTGTATCTGGCTGGTTTTGATATCATTAAATAGAAGTCATTTAAAAAAATAAAAGTAAAAACGATTTCCCGCCATTCTTCTGTGGTTTTTCTGTCCGGCAAAATGAGTGAATCCAATGAAGAAATTCAAAACATTTTGATGTTTTATTACAAAGCGGAAAAAATGCGTCACAAGCCGCGAGAAAAATATGTGTCGTTTATGTACTTAACGCAGTGTCAGAAAGAGTAACACAAAGCTGGTTCAAGCGTTTTCAATGCGGGAATTTTGATGTCAAAGATGCAGCTCGCTCTGGCCGCCCTGCTATGGATAAAGTATATGCCATTTTTTTTAAAATAGAGTTTGTTCGGCATATTTTTAGTTAGGACAATTTAGTTTATTTTATTTTATTTATTAGGGAAAACAAACAATTACACATTAAGAAAAACAGAAAGATAGGATACAGAAATGATACAAATGTGTAATCAACCACGTTCTCCACAGATACACAGTGAGACAATTTGGTAAATTTAAAGACTAGCGTTGTAAACAATAAATAAAAGGAAAATTAATATTAAAGTACCAAAAACCACAAAACAGTTTTGACCCATTTGAAAAAGTCCGGGTTTTCAATTTGTATATAAAATATGAAAGATTTTTTCCCCTAATCAGCATTTTCACAACTTCTAATTATATTACTTACTAGCTGCGCTCGCGGCTTTGCTGACGTTTTATGTATTCAATTGGCATTGGCTCTCCTGAGGGTGTTGTCCGAGCGGTGGGACCTGTCCCTGGTACAAAGGTGGATGCAGCTTCATGTTAGCGCGTCTCCTCGTATTATTTGACATGCTTTTAGTTTATTTTTTAATGTGTAATGTTCTTTATATATTTTATTTAACTGTGACATTGGATAAGTAATGTAATGTGTATGTGTAATTTTATTTATTGCTGTTTATTTTAATGTAATTTGTTTTTATTTGATTGATTTTTTTATATAATCTATGGACATGTCTGAAATAAATAAATAATAATAATAATTATTATTATTAGTTAATAGCAATGTGAGTCATGGTATTTTCCTAATATATTCTACAACATTAGTTGAATTTATATTAAGATTTGTTTGTACATATTTGGTTATAGTACTCGAATAGGTAGGAAAAAATAATGATCTCTCCTGGGTCCCGACGGGGAAAATCGTATTACTTACTACTTAGTTCGTGCGGGCTTATAGACACATATGACTATAGTTCTTAAAAACAAAGTTGCAGCTTCAAAACTTTACATGCGCCAGACTTCATCAATGTCATGCAGTTTTTAAAGCAGGTATAAAGATAAGAAGCCATGATAAATCAGAAAGGTGTGATGATCAATTTGCCTATGCATTCTACTTCTCTTTGCAAGAATCAGCCCTACAGTATTATTTAAATATTCCGACACAAGCCTGCAAGAAACGATGACCTGACAGATAGAAAACTGGGTCGGTTGCTGTGCAGCGTTTACTTATCGGCGTCGATATCCGACTCTCAGCTTGTCCGACAAAGAAACTAAGACGGTTAAAAATGTTGAGATAAGAGCTGTGAAGATTTTACTTACTTACTGGTACCAAGCAGCTGAAGGCGTATATAAAAGGAAGTTTTTTTACGAGTTAATATGATAATTATTATTATGTTAATTGTTTGCGCACCCTTTTTTTTTTTTTTTGTGGGTGGGACGTCATCAAATAACTTCTCCCGCTCTGGGCAGAGCAGGAGGGCGTGTCAGACTCTTACTGACTAAAACCCACCCGTGTTCCTTCAGTTGCCTGTGCCAGGGGCCACGGTAACCCTCTCGGACTTTTCCGCAACCCTAGCAGGCATTGGTCCTAGCAAACCCCGTCATTGGTGCTGACATCTCTTTGAGGCGTGCGTGGAACACAACGGGCCGTCGAGCCGGGCCTGGTCCTTATCGAACGGCGAGTGTTTGCGCACCCTGGGCAGTCAGTCTCGCTATCAGCCTCGCTGTCCAGCATGACATGTGTGCTGTTTTACGCAAAGATAAGCCAGCCGTATACTTATAATAATATACTTGTAATCGTTGAGCTCCTTAAGTTCTGAGTTGAGCTGCACGATAATAATAAGTTTATTTATTCACTCTCAAAGTACAACAAAAACATAATCTATGCATATCGATTGCTGACAAATACGTGCACTGACTGGAAAGGTCCACTCAATCTGTGTGGTTTTCCCTCAAAAGACCATTTTAGACACCGATCTACATAGCCTTCACATGATCTGACCAAGATTTTCTCTGGACTTTAAAAGAGACTGTGACCTCTGAGTTTGGTTCGGCCTTTCTTCTCAGAGTAGTCAGATAGGAAACGCCGACCTCATCTAGTTTTTAAAATACTATTGACGTGTAAAAAAGGGTTTGTACGTACAAACCTACTTACAGAAATAAAATAATTAATCATTTATATCTAAGAGTAACTACAAGTCGAAGATGCCTAACTGCGATACTTGGCGATCGCGCTTTAGCTCGCTACTTTGATGTCACATCGAGGTAGCGAGCTAAACCGCGATCGCGAGGAATCGCAGTGAGGCATCTTTGGCATGTAATTACCCTAACACGAGAAGACTTGATGAGATGTCATGAGACCGAATCTCAGCCTAAGCAGTGAAAGCAAGGAGATGACAGATCTGATCTAAATGCTTACAATGATAAAAAACCACAGCAGAAAAACTCATAAAGCTTCTTAAAACATTAACCATTCCGTTTCACAGGTGCAGAGGTTTTTAGATCAGGTCAACGGGGATAGAGTGGCGTTAAGTGGCCTACAGTTCTTCTTGGTAACCAGAGGATTACTTTTAACTGTGAGTTATTTGTTTCTTTCAAAGGCAGTTTTTTGAAGCGAGTGTTACGGTCAGTTAGATTGCTATATAACCATAACTTTCACTTTGAAACAGAAAATTGCAAAATGTTTAAGTACTTTCGAAAATCAAAAACCGAGTACATTTTGTTCTTTTTTATTTCATTATTTCTTTAAACATTCTTCTGTATAAAACAAACAAAAGGGTTTCAGTGCAACTAATATTTGTTTATATTTAAACAAAAATAAGTAACTTACATAAATTATATATACATGTAAGGTATATTTTTTTCAAACATGCTTGGAAATTTGATCATTATTTTGACAACCTTCTTCGAGATAAATCGAAATTGCTGTACTGGCCAAATAAATGCGAGTAGCGGCCGGCAAAACTTGTATGAAAATCCATATCTGTCGTGGTGTAGCGGCCGAATAAATTACATAGTATAGTGCGTTTCATCAAAGAAGTCCCTTCGCTGTAATGTTGGTAGCGCTTAAATGAGTGCTGCCAGGCTGTGAAAATTATATTACCCAATAAATCAGTATAAATTGAAAACGAAAATTTATTTTGGTTGTTCTTTTTGTTTGGTCACCTTTCAACAAAGGTCTATAGAAAATTATACCTTACGTGTAAAGATAAGTATTCATAAAATTAAACTCTTAATATAACCATAATAATTATTTATTGGCGAAACTTCTTAATAAGCTGTAATGATTAACAACAAAATTACTTTTTAAAATGACTGTGCTCCTCCAAAGGACCTACACCCGATATAGCACTATCTCCAGGGTCACTATCGTCTGAAGTATCTCCTATAGTATATCTAGTATATCTAGTCATCTCCTACTTCTATTATAAATCGATCTATTTTGTTATCAACAGTTACTCCATTGTTGAAGTACTTATCTTCTATGGTTTCTACGTGGCTGCATTCTTTTATCCACTCTAATGGCGTGCTACTGCAAATTGCCATTTCAGTTATTTTTACAATATTTTTTGCTTCCTGACCCACGTTTTTTTCAGCAATCCGCCTTTACAAAAGACTCCATATGAGTTCGATTGGATTCAGGTCACAATGATAAGGAGGAAGTCTTACAACTTTATGACCGTGTTCTTTTAACAATGAATCGACTTCGTAGCTAAGTGGTTCTTTATGGTCTTTAATTATTTTAAAAGGTGTAGGTAGGCACCTACGGGGTAGCAGCGGGGACTAGGGAGCATCTAGTTCTGGCAATGGCAACCCTATTTTATGGCGGCGACGCGAAGTCTCACACATTCTAATGGAATTATTGGCGCTTTGTTACGTTTTTCACTCTCACAAAACGTGTTGACTTTCAACACCAACTCTCTTTCGCCACTTTTTGTCTTCGGCGTGATTAAAACCGTAAAACAACTATAAATCTTGGAAAAACTCAACAAAGCCTACGATGCGTCTAGCGTTTGACGTTCTTGACAGTCAGGTGTGCCAATATAACGGCGAAGGGAATTCTTTCGTGAAACGCACTATAAACTCATATCTCTCGTGTAATTTAAAAATGGAACGATCTTTTACTCGGAAACATGGCAACAAAGGAAGTAACTTATCAAAGGTTTTATATAAATTTTGAACTAGCTTGCAAATAGAAAGCTGTATATTGAAAGAAAAAAAAACAAATTAACACTTTAACGCGGGAAAAATTATTGTTGTTCGTTGTTCGTCATTGATTTTGAAAAGTAATTGTATATTAATTTCCGCGCATTATTTGAGAAAAGTACTATACAAGCCTTGGCCACAACTAGGCATTGATGGACTTACGTATGTGTGCCTCGGCTTTGCCTCGGCCTACATTTACACGTTCGTCCATCAATGCCTCTTTTGCTGGCCGCTGCAGTAATGTACTATTTTAAATTTGTAAATCAGGAACATGAACTGATATTTTTTCTATCCACAGGTAGCCGGCACCATAGTGACGTATGAGTTAGTGATGTTCCAGTTCAACTCATCATCGACACCGACCCTGAACACCACCACTCCATCGACTTTGCTGCCCACTATAGCACCTACCTTGACAACTACTACACTGACTTCTTGAGAATCTGTATTTTATTTTATTTCCTTTAAGCAGATTATAGTCCTAAAGTAAGGTGGGTGGTCCGTCTTACTTTACAACTATAATCTGCTGAACATTTCATCAGTCTTAGGTAATCTAATACATATTTGAGTACAAGCCTTTTTTTAAATCATTTTTTATGAACAAAAAGTAATAAATAAAACGTACGTTAACATAGAGCTTTAATATTTTCTTAAAAGCTTGAGGCTTATCTTAAAGTGTAAGAAGGACGTCCAGGCTTCAAGCTTTTAAGAAAATATTAAAGCTCTATGTTAACGTAAGATTTATTGAGTACTTTTAGTTCTTTAAAAGCTTTTTTTGTACTTGTAGCATTAGAATTTGTTTAAATATCCGTTACATCACCTTCTCTTGAAAGATACTTTTAAAGACAAATCCAACGAACCCAAACACGCCGTTACACAAGTCATGGTGTGAAGCCAACCGAGTTGCTATCGAAGTCATGTCATACTTTAGAACGGGTTATCATAATTGAATGAGTGATATTTTTTTATTTATTTATTTAAATAACACGGGAGACTTACAGCTAAAACAAACAGATCAAGGACAGTACTTTAGTCTGAAAGCCAATTACAGGTCTCCACTTATAAAATACAGAGAAGACAAAATAAATTCTAAGGACATTCACATCAAGCTACTAAACTCGTACTCGTATACTACAGCATAATATTATGTTGCTCGAACTGCTTCGCAATCAGCATAACAAAATAAACTACATGAAAAAGTTACGGCTTAAGCACTTCCTGGCTGACGACACACTAGTTAGGAACGGATCTTTATCGTACTGTTTACAAAGCTTGTTAAAATTTCTGCTTGCACGCACAATGTACGAATTCTGCCTATAATTGGTTGAAATAATTGGCACGCGCAATGGCGGATTGTATCGCTTACACTTCATGGGAGTGCTGAAATAAAATTTTGTCAAAATATCGGAACAGTTTATAGTATTGTTAAAGATTTTCAACAAACACACACAGTACGAAACCTCGCGTTGGTTAAGTAATTTTTTTACACAGGCTACGGTAGTTTTCCGAATGATACAGTACTTTTTGATGATAGCATAGATACCTTATGAACCTTTTTAGGATGCTTTCAAAAAAAAAATTTATAAAAATATATGTAGGTACTGTTGGCCGTAAAGAAGTTCCCTCGATTGAAACCAATACGCCAATACTAGGTGCAGCGACCAGGTCATGGTGGAGTTTAAAACGGAATATCATAATTAAATTTCGTGTCTGTACCATTGACCGTTAAGGAGTTCCAACGTCTGGAGCCAATCCTGGGTTTACAATCAAGTCATGCATCATAAAATGCATTGTCCTCAAAACAGAATCAACATATGAATTTTCAACTCCGTAGGATAAGGGGAAGTGGTTTTAATTAAGCTTGCAAGATTTGACCTAAACAAACTAACATACATACAAACATTTATTTATTTATGTATTGATAAAGGTACACCAACAGCTTCTGTATACAAAATATCAAATAACAGTAAATAACAGTCGAGGGCTTACACAGTTGCCAATAATAATAGGTGAACAGGTGAACCAACAGTCTCAAACACAATAACATTATAATAATAATATTATAAGATTGCTAGTTAAATAAAAGCTTGTAAAGAATTAAATGCTGTTCGTTAGTAAGCGCGTCATTTGAAAACGGCAGGACTGATGATATTTTTTGATATAATATAAAACGTTGGTAATAGTGCGTAGTGGGCTTTTATGGTAAGAAACGTCTATTTCCTATAGGGTTTTTGTATGAACTCAGACTCACGACTTAACTCACGATTCAAACGATGTATATGATGTAACGATGTATTTGTTCTTTTTTTGTCGTCATGGCAAAGTTATGAAAAAAAAACGGCAGAATAGGAAATTATTACGTAAAATTAATTCTAGAGAGAGAGAGAGCGCTACTTCGCCTTGAAAGTTGGTCATGACAATGTCTGTCGGGTCAGCTAGCATTAAAATAATAGCCGCTCTTGTCATAAATTACAGCATAATATGATGTGCTAACAGAATTTTATCAAACCAGATTCCATTTTTGTATAAAAAGAAAAACAACGGTAATCGTTTTCATTAAAAATAAACAAAAACGAAACAAACAGATAATATAATAAAATTTTAATTTATAATCTAGTACAAATTTTAAAGAAACCTCCACAGACCACAGAGGATCAGATCAGAGGACAAAAAATATGAAGAATAGATTTAATTTACAATAGAATAGCCTATTCAGAGTTACCAGCTAGAAACAATACGGCTAGCAACAACAGGTGGTCTCATCAGCAAGATATATTTTGGAACCATTACTTTACACAAGTACCAGGTATTCAAAAGCAGGCGCAAGTAATCTTGATATTATTTATAGTCTACCATTACGCTTTCTAAGATAATATATTTGTATTAAGTACCTTATCAAATTGAGTCTAGACAAGAGTAAGAAGGTAGGTATTATTAGGCCATTACCTACAGCCTGTGTGTTTTTCAGAAAAATGCTTTGAAACTCTTGCCATACGTTATAACTTTTTATCGTTTCAAGAACAGAAGAGGATGCTATTTTCTGCATAATTATGATGTAAGAGTCGTCAATTACGTCCGTAAAGAATAGTGGAATATGGCTTAAATATGCACTTCCCTCTTAAATTTGTAGTCCCACGGAACGCAGCAGTAGGCCGAGCAGTACCGCCGTCAATGATTGACAAGGAATGGCGACAGACGTGTGTGGACAAGCCGTTGCTGGCTGCAGACTGCACGCTGTAGTAGTACAGTCCTTACACTGTTATTTTACCTCTCATTCTGCATAATTGTCAAAATCACAACGATCTTTATGTTGCTGTTGGGATGCTGCCAGTGACAAGTTTATCAAAATCACAGCGATCTTTATGTTGCTGTTGAGTTGCTGCCACTGACAAGTCTGTTAAATCACAGCGATCTTTATGTTGCTTATAGGTTGCTATCAGTGACAAGTCTGTCAAAATCACAGCGATCTTTATGTTGCTTATAGGTTGCTATCAGTGACAAGTCTGTCAAAATCACAGCGATCTTTATGTTGCTTATAGGTTGCTATCAGTGACAAGTCTGTCAAAATCACAGCGATCTTTATGTTGCTTATAGGTTGCTATCAGTGACAAGTCTGTCAAAATCACAGCGATCTTTATGTTGCTTATAGGTTGCTATCAGTGACAAGTCTGTCAAAATCACAGCGATCTTTATGTTGCTTATAGGTTGCTATCAGTGACAAGTCTGTCAAAATCACAGCGATCTTTATGTTGCTTATAGGTTGCTATCAGTGACAAGTCTGTCAAAATCACAGCGATCTTTATGTTGCTTATAGGTTGCTATCAGTGACAAGTCTGTCAAAATCACAGCGATCTTTATGTTGCTTATAGGTTGCTATCAGTGACAAGTCTGTCAAAATCACAGCGATCTTTATGTTGCTTATAGGTTGCTATCAGTGACAAGTCTGTCAAAATCACAGCGATCTTTATGTTGCTTATAGGTTGCTATCAGTGACAAGTCTGTCAAAATCACAGCGATCTTTATGTTGCTTATAGGTTGCTATCAGTGACAAGTCTATCAAAATCACAGCGATATTTATGTTGCTTATAGGTTGCTATCAGTGACAAGTCTGTCAAAATCACAGCGATCTTTATGTTGCTTATAGGTTGCTATCAGTGACAAGTCTGTCAAAATCACAGCGATCTTTATGTTGCTTATAGGTTGCTATCAGTGACAAGTCTGTCAAAATCACAGCGATCTTTATGTTGCTTATAGGTTGCTATCAGTGACAAGTCTGTCAAAATCACAGCGATCTTTATGTTGCTTATAGGTTGCTATCAGTGACAAGTCTGTCAAAATCACAGCGATCTTTATGTTGCTTATAGGTTGCTATCAGTGACAAGTCTGTCAAAATCACAGCGATCTTTATGTTGCTTATAGGTTGCTATCAGTGACAAGTCTGTCAAAATCACAGCGATCTTTATGTTGCTTATAGGTTGCTATCAGTGACAAGTCTGTCAAAATCACAGCGATCTTTATGTTGCTTATAGGTTGCTATCAGTGACAAGTCTGTCAAAATCACAGCGATCTTTATGTTGCTTATAGGTTGCTATCAGTGACAAGTCTGTCAAAATCACAGCGATCTTTATGTTGCTTATAGGTTGCTATCAGTGACAAGTCTGTCAAAATCACAGCGATCTTTATGTTGCTTATAGGTTGCTATCAGTGACAAGTCTATCAAAATCACAGCGATATTTATGTTGCTTATAGGTTGCTATCAGTGACAAGTCTGTCAAAATCACAGCGATCTTTATGTTGCTTATAGGTTGCTATCAGTGACAAGTCTGTCAAAATCACAGCGATCTTTATGTTGCTTATAGGTTGCTATCAGTGACAAGTCTGTCAAAATCACAGCGATCTTTATGTTGCTTATAGGTTGCTATCAGTGACAAGTCTGTCAAAATCACAGCGATCTTTATGTTGCTGTTAAGTTGCTGTCAGTGAAAAGTCTGTGAAAATCACAGCGTGCTTTATGTTGCTGTTGGGTTGCTGCCAGTGACAAGTCTGTCAAAATCACAGCGATCTTTATGTTGCTTATAGGTTGCTGTCAGTGAAAAGTCTGTGAAAATCACAGCGATCTTTATGTTGCTGTTGGGTTGCTGCCAGTGACAAGTCTGTCAAAATCGCAGCGATCTTTATGTTGCTGATAGGTTGCTGTCAGTGACAAGTCTATCAAAATCACAGCGATCTTTATGTTGCTGTTGGGTTGCTGCCAGTGACAAGTCTATCAAAATCACAGCGATCTTTATGTTGCTGTTGAGTTGCTGCCACTGACAAGTCTGTTAAAACACAGCGATCTTTATGTTGCTGATAGGTTGATGTCAGTGACAAGTCTGTCAAAATCACAGCTATCTTTATGTTGCTGTTAAGTTGCTGTCAGTGAAAAGTCTGTGAAAATCACAGCGTGCTTTATGTTGCTGTTGGGTTGCTGCCAGTGACAAGTCTGTCAAAATCACAGCGATCTTTATGTTGCTTATAGGTTGCTATCAGTGACAAGTCTGTCAAAATCACAGCGATCTTTATGTTGCTGTTAAGTTGCTGTCAGTGAAAAGTCTGTGAAAATCACAGCGTGCTTTATGTTGCTGTTGGGTTGCTGCCAGTGACAAGTCTGTCAAAATCACAGCGATCTTTATGTTGCTTATAGGTTGCTATCAGTGACAAGTCTGTCAAAATCACAGCGATCTTTATGTTGCTGTTGGGTTGCTGCCAGTGACAAGTCTGTCAAAATCACAGCGATCTTTATGTTGCTTATAGGTTGCTATCAGTGACAAGTCTGTCAAAATCACAGCGATCTTTATGTTGCTTATAGGTTGCTATCAGTGACAAGTCTGTCAAAATCACAGCGATCTTTATGTTGCTGTTGGGTTGCTGCCAGTGACAAGTCTGTCAAAATCGCAGCGATCTTTATGTTGCTTATAGGTTGCTATCAGTGACAAGTCTGTCAAAATCACAGCGATCTTTATGTTGCTTATAGGTTGCTATCAGTGACAAGTCTGTCAAAATCACAGCGATCTTTATGTTGCTTATAGGTTGCTATCAGTGACAAGTCTGTCAAAATCACAGCGATCTTTATGTTGCTGTTGGGTTGCTGCCAGTGACAAGTCTGTCAAAATCGCAGCGATCTTTATGTTGCTTATAGGTTGCTATCAGTGACAAGTCTGTCAAAATCACAGCGATCTTTATGTTGCTTATAGGTTGCTATCAGTGACAAGTCTGTCAAAATCACAGCGATCTTTATGTTGCTTATAGGTTGCTATCAGTGACAAGTCTGTCAAAATCACAGCGATCTTTATGTTGCTTATAGGTTGCTATCAGTGACAAGTCTGTCAAAATCACAGCGATCTTTATGTTGCTTATAGGTTGCTATCAGTGACAAGTCTGTCAAAATCACAGCGATCTTTATGTTGCTTATAGGTTGCTATCAGTGACAAGTCTGTCAAAATCACAGCGATCTTTATGTTGCTTATAGGTTGCTATCAGTGACAAGTCTATCAAAATCACAGCGATATTTATGTTGCTTATAGGTTGCTATCAGTGACAAGTCTGTCAAAATCACAGCGATCTTTATGTTGCTTATAGGTTGCTATCAGTGACAAGTCTGTCAAAATCACAGCGATCTTTATGTTGCTTATAGGTTGCTATCAGTGACAAGTCTGTCAAAATCACAGCGATCTTTATGTTGCTTATAGGTTGCTATCAGTGACAAGTCTGTCAAAATCACAGCGATCTTTATGTTGCTTATAGGTTGCTATCAGTGACAAGTCTGTCAAAATCACAGCGATCTTTATGTTGCTTATAGGTTGCTATCAGTGACAAGTCTGTCAAAATCACAGCGATCTTTATGTTGCTTATAGGTTGCTATCAGTGACAAGTCTGTCAAAATCACAGCGATCTTTATGTTGCTTATAGGTTGCTATCAGTGACAAGTCTGTCAAAATCACAGCGATCTTTATGTTGCTTATAGGTTGCTATCAGTGACAAGTCTGTCAAAATCACAGCGATCTTTATGTTGCTTATAGGTTGCTATCAGTGACAAGTCTGTCAAAATCACAGCGATCTTTATGTTGCTTATAGGTTGCTATCAGTGACAAGTCTGTCAAAATCACAGCGATCTTTATGTTGCTTATAGGTTGCTATCAGTGACAAGTCTGTCAAAATCACAGCGATCTTTATGTTGCTTATAGGTTGCTATCAGTGACAAGTCTGTCAAAATCACAGCGATCTTTATGTTGCTTATAGGTTGCTATCAGTGACAAGTCTATCAAAATCACAGCGATATTTATGTTGCTTATAGGTTGCTATCAGTGACAAGTCTGTCAAAATCACAGCGATCTTTATGTTGCTTATAGGTTGCTATCAGTGACAAGTCTGTCAAAATCACAGCGATCTTTATGTTGCTTATAGGTTGCTATCAGTGACAAGTCTGTCAAAATCACAGCGATCTTTATGTTGCTTATAGGTTGCTATCAGTGACAAGTCTATCAAAATCACAGCGATATTTATGTTGCTTATAGGTTGCTATCAGTGACAAGTCTGTCAAAATCACAGCGATCTTTATGTTGCTTATAGGTTGCTATCAGTGACAAGTCTGTCAAAATCACAGCGATCTTTATGTTGCTTATAGGTTGCTATCAGTGACAAGTCTGTCAAAATCACAGCGATCTTTATGTTGCTTATAGGTTGCTATCAGTGACAAGTCTGTCAAAATCACAGCGATCTTTATGTTGCTTATAGGTTGCTATCAGTGACAAGTCTGTCAAAATCACAGCGATCTTTATGTTGCTTATAGGTTGCTATCAGTGACAAGTCTGTCAAAATCACAGCGATCTTTATGTTGCTTATAGGTTGCTATCAGTGACAAGTCTGTCAAAATCACAGCGATCTTTATGTTGCTTATAGGTTGCTATCAGTGACAAGTCTGTCAAAATCACAGCGATCTTTATGTTGCTTATAGGTTGCTATCAGTGACAAGTCTGTCAAAATCACAGCGATCTTTATGTTGCTGTTAAGTTGCTGTCAGTGAAAAGTCTGTGAAAATCACAGCGTGCTTTATGTTGCTGTTGGGTTGCTGCCAGTGACAAGTCTGTCAAAATCACAGCGATCTTTATGTTGCTTATAGGTTGCTGTCAGTGAAAAGTCTGTGAAAATCACAGCGATCTTTATGTTGCTGTTGGGTTGCTGCCAGTGACAAGTCTGTCAAAATCGCAGCGATCTTTATGTTGCTGATAGGTTGCTGTCAGTGACAAGTCTATCAAAATCACAGCGATCTTTATGTTGCTGTTGGGTTGCTGCCAGTGACAAGTCTATCAAAATCACAGCGATCTTTATGTTGCTGTTGAGTTGCTGCCACTGACAAGTCTGTTAAAACACAGCGATCTTTATGTTGCTGATAGGTTGATGTCAGTGACAAGTCTGTCAAAATCACAGCTATCTTTATGTTGCTGTTAAGTTGCTGTCAGTGAAAAGTCTGTGAAAATCACAGCGTGCTTTATGTTGCTGTTGGGTTGCTGCCAGTGACAAGTCTGTCAAAATCACAGCGATCTTTATGTTGCTTATAGGTTGCTATCAGTGACAAGTCTGTCAAAATCACAGCGATCTTTATGTTGCTTATAGGTTGCTATCAGTGACAAGTCTGTCAAAATCACAGCGATCTTTATGTTGCTGTTAAGTTGCTGTCAGTGAAAAGTCTGTGAAAATCACAGCGTGCTTTATGTTGCTGTTGGGTTGCTGCCAGTGACAAGTCTGTCAAAATCACAGCGATCTTTATGTTGCTTATAGGTTGCTATCAGTGACAAGTCTGTCAAAATCACAGCGATCTTTATGTTGCTGTTGGGTTGCTGCCAGTGACAAGTCTGTCAAAATCACAGCGATCTTTATGTTGCTTATAGGTTGCTATCAGTGACAAGTCTGTCAAAATCACAGCGATCTTTATGTTGCTTATAGGTTGCTATCAGTGACAAGTCTGTCAAAATCACAGCGATCTTTATGTTGCTGTTGGGTTGCTGCCAGTGACAAGTCTGTCAAAATCGCAGCGATCTTTATGTTGCTTATAGGTTGCTATCAGTGACAAGTCTGTCAAAATCACAGCGATCTTTATGTTGCTTATAGGTTGCTATCAGTGACAAGTCTGTCAAAATCACAGCGATCTTTATGTTGCTTATAGGTTGCTATCAGTGACAAGTCTGTCAAAATCACAGCGATCTTTATGTTGCTGTTGGGTTGCTGCCAGTGACAAGTCTGTCAAAATCGCAGCGATCTTTATGTTGCTTATAGGTTGCTATCAGTGACAAGTCTGTCAAAATCACAGCGATCTTTATGTTGCTTATAGGTTGCTATCAGTGACAAGTCTGTCAAAATCACAGCGATCTTTATGTTGCTTATAGGTTGCTATCAGTGACAAGTCTGTCAAAATCACAGCGATCTTTATGTTGCTGTTGGGTTGATGCCAGTGACAAGTCTGTCAAAATCGCAGCGATCTTTATGTTGCTTATAGGTTGCTATCAGTGACAAGTCTGTCAAAATCACAGCGATCTTTATGTTGCTTATAGGTTGCTATCAGTGACAAGTCTGTCAAAATCACAGCGATCTTTATGTTGCTGTTGGGTTGCTGCCAGTGACAAGTCTGTCAAAATCGCAGCGATCTTTATGTTGCTGATAGGTTGCTGTCAGTGACAAGTCTATCAAAATCACAGCGATCTTTATGTTGCTGTTGGGTTGCTGCCAGTGACAAGTCTGTCAAAATCGCAGCGATCTTTATGTTGCTGATAGGTTGCTGTCAGTGACAAGTCTATCAAAATCACAGCGATCTTTATGTTGCTGTTGGGTTGCTGCCAGTGACAAGTCTGTTAAAATCGCAGCGACCTTTATGTTGCTGATAGGTTGCTGTCAGTGACAAGTCTGTCAAAATCACAGTGATCTTTATGTTGCTGATAGGTTGCTGTCAGTGACAAGTCTATCAAAATCACAGCGATCTTTATGTTGCTGTTGAGTTGCTGCCACTGACAAGTCTGTTAAAACACAGCGATCTTTATGTTGCTGATAGGTTGATGTCAGTGACAAGTCTGTCAAAATCACAGCTATCTTTATGTTGCTGTTAAGTTGCTGTCAGTGAAAAGTCTGTGAAAATCACAGCGTGCTTTATGTTGCTGTTGGGTTGCTGCCAGTGACAAGTCTGTCAAAATCACAGCGATCTTTATGTTGCTTATAGGTTGCTATCAGTGACAAGTCTGTCAAAATCACAGCGATCTTTATGTTGCTTATAGGTTGCTATCAGTGACAAGTCTGTCAAAATCACAGCGATCTTTATGTTGCTTATAGGTTGCTATCAGTGACAAGTCTGTCAAAATCACAGCGATCTTTATGTTGCTTATAGGTTGCTATCAGTGACAAGTCTGTCAAAATCACAGCGATCTTTATGTTGCTTATAGGTTGCTATCAGTGACAAGTCTGTCAAAATCACAGCGATCTTTATGTTGCTTATAGGTTGCTATCAGTGACAAGTCTGTCAAAATCACAGCGATCTTTATGTTGCTTATAGGTTGCTATCAGTGACAAGTCTGTCAAAATCACAGCGATCTTTATGTTGCTTATAGGTTGCTATCAGTGACAAGTCTGTCAAAATCACAGCGATCTTTATGTTGCTTATAGGTTGCTATCAGTGACAAGTCTGTCAAAATCACAGCGATCTTTATGTTGCTTATAGGTTGCTATCAGTGACAAGTCTATCAAAATCACAGCGATCTTTATGTTGCTGTTGGGTTGCTGTCAGTGACAAGTCTATCAAAATCACAGCGATCTTTATGTTGCTGTTGGGTTGCTGCCAGTGACAAGTCTGTCAAAATCACAGCGATCTTTATGTTGCTTATAGGTTGCTATCAGTGACAAGTCTATCAAAATCACAGCGATATTTATGTTGCTGTTGGGTTGCTGTCAGTGACAAGTCTATCAAAATCACAGCGATCTTTATGTTGCTGTTGGGTTGCTGTCAGTGACAAGTCTATCAAAATCACAGCGATCTTTATGTTGCTGTTGGGTTGCTGCCAGTGACAAGTATGTCAAAATCACAGCGATCTTTATGTTGCTTATAGGTTGCTATCAGTGACAAGTCTATCAAAATCACAGCGATATTTATGTTGCTGTTGGGTTGCTGTCAGTGACAAGTCTATCAAAATCACAGCGATCTTTATGTTGCTGTTGGGTTGCTGCCAGTGACAAGTCTGTCAAAATCGCAGCGATCTTTATGTTGCTGATAGGTTGCTGTCAGTGACAAGTCTATCAAAATCACAGCGATCTTTATGTTGCTGTTGGGTTGCTGCCAGTGACAAGTCTGTCAAAATCGCAGCGATCTTTATGTTGCTGATAGGTTGCTGTCAGTGACAAGTCTATCAAAATCACAGCGATCTTTATGTTGCTGTTGGGTTGCTGCCAGTGACAAGTCTGTTAAAATCGCAGCGACCTTTATGTTGCTGATAGGTTGCTGTCAGTGACAAGTCTGTCAAAATCACAGTGATCTTTATGTTGCTGATAGGTTGCTGTCAGTGACAAGTCTATCAAAATCACAGCGATCTTTATGTTGCTGTTGAGTTGCTGCCACTGACAAGTCTGTTAAAACACAGCGATCTTTATGTTGCTGATAGGTTGATGTCAGTGACAAGTCTGTCAAAATCACAGCTATCTTTATGTTGCTGTTAAGTTGCTGTCAGTGAAAAGTCTGTGAAAATCACAGCGTGCTTTATGTTGCTGTTGGGTTGCTGCCAGTGACAAGTCTGTCAAAATCACAGCGATCTTTATGTTGCTTATAGGTTGCTATCAGTGACAAGTCTGTCAAAATCACAGCGATCTTTATGTTGCTTATAGGTTGCTATCAGTGACAAGTCTGTCAAAATCACAGCGATCTTTATGTTGCTTATAGGTTGCTATCAGTGACAAGTCTGTCAAAATCACAGCGATCTTTATGTTGCTTATAGGTTGCTATCAGTGACAAGTCTGTCAAAATCACAGCGATCTTTATGTTGCTTATAGGTTGCTATCAGTGACAAGTCTGTCAAAATCACAGCGATCTTTATGTTGCTTATAGGTTGCTATCAGTGACAAGTCTGTCAAAATCACAGCGATCTTTATGTTGCTTATAGGTTGCTATCAGTGACAAGTCTGTCAAAATCACAGCGATCTTTATGTTGCTTATAGGTTGCTATCAGTGACAAGTCTGTCAAAATCACAGCGATCTTTATGTTGCTTATAGGTTGCTATCAGTGACAAGTCTGTCAAAATCACAGCGATCTTTATGTTGCTTATAGGTTGCTATCAGTGACAAGTCTGTCAAAATCACAGCGATCTTTATGTTGCTTATAGGTTGCTATCAGTGACAAGTCTGTCAAAATCACAGCGATCTTTATGTTGCTTATAGGTTGCTATCAGTGACAAGTCTGTCAAAATCACAGCGATCTTTATGTTGCTTATAGGTTGCTATCAGTGACAAGTCTATCAAAATCACAGCGATATTTATGTTGCTGTTGGGTTGCTGTCAGTGACAAGTCTATCAAAATCACAGCGATCTTTATGTTGCTGTTGGGTTGCTGCCAGTGACAAGTCTGTCAAAATCACAGCGATCTTTATGTTGCTTATAGGTTGCTATCAGTGACAAGTCTATCAAAATCACAGCGATATTTATGTTGCTGTTGGGTTGCTGTCAGTGACAAGTCTATCAAAATCACAGCGATCTTTATGTTGCTGTTGGGTTGCTGCCAGTGACAAGTCTGTCAAAATCGCAGCGATCTTTATGTTGCTGATAGGTTGCTGTCAGTGACAAGTCTATCAAAATCACAGCGATCTTTATGTTGCTGTTGGGTTGCTGCCAGTGACAAGTCTGTCAAAATCGCAGCGATCTTTATGTTGCTGATAGGTTGCTGTCAGTGACAAGTCTATCAAAATCACAGCGATCTTTATGTTGCTGTTGGGTTGCTGCCAGTGACAAGTCTGTCAAAATCGCAGCGACCTTTATGTTGCTGATAGGTTGCTGTCAGTGACAAGTCTGTCAAAATCACAGTGATCTTTATGTTGCTGTTGGGTTGCTGCCAGTGACAAGTCTGTCAAAATCGCAGCGACCTTTATGTTGCTGATAGGTTGCTGTCAGTGACAAGTCTGTCAAAATCACAGTGATCTTTATGTTGCTGTTGGGTTGCTACCAGTGACAAGTCTGTCAAAATCACAGCGATCTTTATTCTTGTTGCAATAAGATTGCTGCTGGGTTGCTGTGTCAGAGGTAAACTAACTGTGAAAGGACGGCAGTAGAAGTAGGCAATTATGTGAATTCGTTTGTATGGAGTGTTGAAGGTGTGCCTTGAAGAATCTTCTTACGTAATCATTTCAGTTCCCGTCTATTAATAATATTTCTTAAAACAACCGTTTCATAAAGTGGTGTACGTAATAGCTCGTCTTACTCACGCCTGCCATTACGCCACCTAAAATATATGAACAATAAAATTTACATTTAGCTCTACGCTACCGGTACTTACGTAAAGTGTGTTCAGGAAAAATAATTTTGCGTTGTTCAGACGTTTCAGGGGTTCACTTTTGTTTGAAAAAAATTTTGGAACGCTTGTTTCGTCACTGGATTTGTGTTTTTCAACGTGTGCTAGATGGTAAGTACTGTCAAAGAACTCAGTTATAGAAATCATGACCCAATTTTATTACGCTTTGTTCTTTCGACTGAGTGGATTTGACGTCTTCGGGTTTTATTCCGAAATAGTCAGGGTTATTAATCCTTCAGGTGTCCTGATTCGACAAATTCGAACTGACGATGATCAGAACTGTCGGTTACGGTACAATGGCCCAATGCCTTTAATTTTGACAACTCAACAACATTCATTGCGTTTTTTATATACAGGGTGACAGGGACATCGACGCACAAACTTTTTAACTTGGATTCAGTGCGTGATTCTAAACGACCTGCGTTTGTAATTTTTCGTAGGTTACTTTTTCTTGTTATTGCTGTTCCATACATTGGACCGCGTAGGTATTGCCCTGTTCTATAAAAAAACATTTTTTTTTTTACAACTCTCTTCCAAAAAAACACTACATAGTGAAAAATAACTTTAATTTCGGAAGTCGGTGTCTTTGGGTTTGTATTTTCGTTGAATACTATGTGCTACAACTATCTTCCAGTCTCGGTAAAATATGCATTTTTGCATTTGCATTTATTGCTTACATTCTTTTGGTATTGGATGAAAATGAAAAAAAATGAAAAATATTTTTATTTATACAAAAATATATATAATATGCAACTACTAACTTTGATAGAAAATGTGGGTTTTCCTTGATATACTGAATACATCTGCGTAACCCTTTCGAGTGTACAGGCGTGATGTTATGTTGTGTAATTGCGTAAACAATGCATATTTATGCGATAGCAGCAATCGCGGTTGATTTGCTGTAATTTTTTGAAGAGTTCCGTTGTCTGTTTCCGAAACTCATCATCAGATCTATATGAAATTTAAATGGGACTATTTCGTAACTAAACCTCTTTCGTACAAAAAAATAATAATTTTGCAATTCCGTCTTATATGACGGAGTTATGCCCGAACATACATAAAAAAACATCCGAATTGATAACCTCCTCCTTTTTGAAGTCTGTTAAAAAGTGCAGTTTTTTTTTTATGACCGATGAATAATTTCTACGCTAGAACATGTGCTGTATCCATGGTATCAGTTTTGCGTCGAAGTCCCTGCCACCCTTTATATTGTGTTTCTTATGTCATCCTTAGTTATGGTTCCTGCCAAACCACAGGCATCTAGCCGCGGTAAGGCCCTGGTCAAAAAAAAAACCTGGTGACAGGTAATACAGCTTTTTATATAAACCTACCTCACACACCAGTCTCTCACAAAGTCATCTCGTTCTAAGCAGCATTAAGTACACTAACTAACTTGTGTCGAGAAAATAAACGTTTAAATTATTATTATTAACGTGGTCGAGCAGACGATGTTTTGAAATATGAAGCCATGGATTAGGCATTTCCTTCAAAATCTTTTGAATCGATTTTGATAGAACGTGTGTTACGCAATTGGGGGGTTCAGGTTCATTAATGCGCACGGTTTTAATAAAGATGTGTAGCCCGTTTATCTTTGTAAGATGTATTTTCTTCTGTTACTTTATTATTGCGAGCCATTGTAACAGGTCAGTCAGAACTCAACAGAACCGTTGCTAATACGCAGACATAGCTTTATAAATAAAACAAAGGCTAAAGTAAAAGCTAGCTTAACTTGTAACAATGCCTTTCTTTCCAGTAACTCTAGCTATCGACCTAATTGCAGCCACAATAGCAATTTAAAAGCCGCGCTAGTTTAAAGTAAGAATGCTTTAAACCCCGGTCTACAAAGTGGTGCTACCTACATTATTTGTTCAATTAAAGCGATGCACTCACCGCAGTTGTAAATGGAAGTGTACACTGGGTATTTTTAGCAAACTGGGTATTCTACGACTATCGTTAGAAAAGAAGTAAAAATTTTTGTTTGGCACAGTACTCGACAACGCTAACACCATTCGCTGATACAGAAACTAGATCCTTACGTGTTGGTGCTGGTGACAGGGCATGCAGCGCGAGATAAAGGTGAGCCATGGTCTGCGGGGAGACGCCGTATATACACTGAAGATCGGAACTGGCTAGAGAATGCGAATAGTCCTATAGGAAACTTTATTTGGACCCTATGACGATTCACACAGCTTGTTCAACTTATCCGTGTGCAGCTTTTCCAACTTCCATCTTTGGCGGAACTCATTTTTATATTAGACGCTATATTCTTGTTGGTCATTCGATTTGCAGCATCTTAAAGATTTTAGCCATGTTTGTCCACGATCTCGCTGGCCTCAAAGTTATAGATTCCCTCTCTATTGAAGACTCGCAGGTTCACTATTATTTAAAACAGTAAGTAATAAATGTAGGTAATCTTACTGATTGCCTACTTTAAATTATATCTCAAGTGATTAATGTGATCTGACGATAAGAAAAGAGCAAAAGCGGGTTTAGACATCCCAAGTGATATAAGTATTTTTTTTTAATTACCTATCATTTTTAGGGCTGGCATCGTATTTTGAGCCGTTAAAGCCATAATTGTTGTGTGGGGAAAAAGAATGGTGCTATTCGTCCTACACAGGGTTATTGGTAAAACACCATCAACCTCTTAACGCATCTGTACGTGTATGTACATGTAATGTACTCATCATTATGAACAACTTTTACTATTAGACCAAATCGCGAAAAAAAAATCAGCTGGCCCTACATTTTGACGAGTTCTGCAAACGTAGGGAACAGCAGATTTTTTTTTCGCGATTTCATATTTGTTCCCATAGTAAAAGTTGTTCGTAATGATGAGTAAAATTACCCCTTAAGAGGTTGATGGTGTTTTACCAATAACCCTGTTTAGATCCATCTTTCTCTATCGAACTGGCAGTGATGAAGATCATCACTGCCACCTCATGATACGTTCCTTAGTCTTCTGCTAATAGTACACCACTGTACCTAACAGGATTTACGAATGTTCGACCCTAAAGTCAGACTCACAAGGGTCTTATAACATCCAGGCGGTACTCAAGCGTTCGCAAGAACACTTAGCCAAGCTAAGGACAAAGAATTTTTACTTCCAGACTTACTCTAACTCACGTCTTCAAATTTAGACGAAACGTTCTGTTTTATGACATTTCTGTGTAATACGTGAATTCTTTTAGCGTTCCTCCATTATTTAAGAGCTGAGTACGTGACGAAGCAAAACCGTTGTGTTTTATTAAAATTATGCCTAACGTGAAAATGCTTTTGTCGTTTTTCCTTGTAAATCTAGGATCGAAGAGACATTTTGTGTCAATTTCCTTCAGTTGTTAAGTGGGCAAAAGAGATAGGTAGTACAGATGCGAGAAGCTTGTCATGTTTTAAAAAGAACAATTTTTGGGTATGATGATTTAAAAGTTTAAAAGCAGCGGTAAGAGTGCGCCTAAGCATAAAATCATAACCTCTCTAGCTCCTGCGTCTTTAAGGCTTAGCGTAATGTCGTTTTTGTCGCAAAAAGAATACAATTTGTGGCGGTCACCTGTATACTTAACTCAAAATTTGCGGCGGTCACCTGTATACTGAACTCAAAATTTGCGGCGGTCACATGTATACTGAACTCAAAATTTGCGGCGGTCACCTGTATACTGAACTCAAAATTTGCGACGGTCACCTGTATACTTAACTCAAAATTTGCGGCGGTCACCTGTATACTGTAACGTTACATTTTCCCGGGAGGGGGAAAATGTAAGGTCAAGGAGGGAACTATCACCAGAACTGGCGGAGTCCCGGCTTAAAAGAAAAAGTAAAAGTAAAAGAAGAAATGGTAAAATAATATAATTGAGGTAGAATAAAAAGTCAGGGCAACCGGGTATAAGTTGAAGGTCCAAGCGTTTCTTCTAGAGAGGCTCGCAGGTTGTAAAAGGAGGGTCCTTGAGTCAGACCACGTCACCGACCTCGGAGGGGCAGGCCGTGGTAGAGGAGGCAGGCAGAGGGCTGAGATCTACCAGCCGTCGGCGTCACTAGTTTATTGTAGACCACAACGTAATCTTCTTGCGTCAGTATACTCAACTAAAAATTTGCGGCGGTCACCTGTATACTTAACTCAAAATTGCAGATATTTTTGTTATGTCACCCTTCTTACCAATGAGCGATATCATCGGTTTGCCTACAATCAATCAAAATCTTCTGTCGTGAGTACACTGTACAGTAAAGAGCACAAATATGTTTGCATTTAGCTAAAATCTAAATCCGTTTGCTAGTGGAATAACGATTGTGACTTCGAGATAAGACCTATTTCATAATAGCGTGGGTTCCAAAATACTTTGTTCGGAACAACATGAAATATACATGACCGTGCGCATTACATCTATAACCAACACCGGTCCTTCTTCACTTTATTCTGTTCAACCTTCGATACCCTTATAAATACTTAAATAATAGTCACCTTTCCGTACCTATTTATGAGAATCGATGTCGATTCTCATAAATAGGTACGCATATTATGTAATATGCGTGGCATGGGTAGGATACTTGCTAGTTTGAGGTATCGGGTAGTACCAACATTGGTATAATATACAACACAGGCGATTGTTACCTCAAGACTAATAACTTACCTACGTAAGCCTACGTTGGCACGGGCGCTCTTTTTAACGCGACGGTTCTTGCCGCGCATTGGATTTTCAACGCTCGGCGAAGCAGCGTGAGTAGAAAATCTAACTGTGCACTTTTTTAACGTGCTAAGGATGCACTTGTTGGACTCTCAACGCTCGGTTTGACGCCAAGAGTTGGAAATCCAGAGCACGGTCAAAACCTACGCCCGTGAGAATGTGGGCGAAGACCCCAGCAATCAACATAATTTGCATAACGAACAAAACTACACTAACACTGCCTGTTTGTCTGCCATTGTCGAATGACAACATCAATTTATACTACACGCCAAGACTAGTGGCAGCTGCGGACATAAAACGTGCGAGTAGGACGGAGAATATTTTGTACGGGACGGAGTCTCGCGTCCTCTCGTTCCCGCGTTTTATGACCGCGACTGATAAAAAAGTTGGGTTTTAGAAAACACCGGTCTCCAAGAAATAGAGAGATTTTCCCACTTTGGCTGGTATGCAAAATCAAACACGATCCCCAATTTTAATAAGATTTATGCGACTCACAGAAACCATTGTCCTTAAATACGATAAGCGAACTCGATCCAGAATATTGAAATGTAAACGTTGATATTATTCCGACGGCAGATCCAGAAATTTGCAATCGTAACATTATGCAAATGATTAGATGGAAACATACGGGATGGAATACTGACATCACTTTACTTGCTACGAAAATGATAATAATTTAAAAAATCTTCACTTTCACCCAGATTTTACAAAGATATTGCTGTAGACATATTTAAATGTTACAGTACAACAAAAAAAAATGTAAGACCCGTGGGTCAGTCCCCAGTCTAGGTCAGTGGTCACAGAGACAGAGTCGACGATGGAGTGAGCTTACCCAGAAGAAGCCTGTTCACTGTCAGGATGCAGACTATTGTGGAGTTCTAAACTGTATTTTATAGGCCCAGCTGAACGTTTTTTTTTCCTAGAAATCTAAGTCGCAAACCACCCAAGTTTGTCACTCTAGATTAGACACAGTAAGAATCGTCGATTCAAAATAATTTTAATACGTAAGTAAAAATTACTGAACCATTATATGGTTCCGTATGTTTTCGATTCTTGATATCTAAGAAGTTGTCTGGAACCTGGAAAAACGTCAACGAAATGGAAACTGATTTAATAATGAATTGCCATGCAGTTCGTCTTGATTAATTTTATTTCATGATACAAAAATCACAGCTGAATAAAATGTACTTGTACTGAAATGTGGCTCGATCTCATCGAATACGCAAGGACTGATAAAACCTCATAACAGAACCTTACAAGCCTAGGGCTGATAATTATAACAAACGCCCGATATTAGTTCCGAGTTATTTTTTTGTGTTTAATAGTTTTCCATGCAAAAACTGTCAGATGACAACTTAATGCAGCGGAGCAATAAAACTGACGTTGATAAAAGATAAATCTGTGAATTTTTATTTACACTTTAAAATTTTGTAAAGCTGAAGGGTTTGTTTGTTCGTTTGAACGCGTTTGGTTATTCTTTTTGCGTTTGATAGACTAATCCTTGAGGTAGGTTATGGATATTTTACATAACGCTATAACCCTTGAGCTTAGCAAAAAGAAAAAAAGTCTGACAGAACGCTAAGCGAAAACGAATTAAAACAGTGCGGGCGGGAAACGTGGCTGTTCATAATCAGCCTATAACGTTCCCACTGCTGGGACACAGGCCTCGTGTTCAGTGAGAGGGAATGGGCCATAATCCACCACGCGAGCCCAGTGCGGGTTGGTAGATATCACATGTCTTCAAACGTTTGGTTCTAGGACATGCCGGTTTCCTCACGATGTTTTCCTTCACCATTTTGAGAGCAGTGGTGATAAAATAATTTACACAAAATAAAACACCTGTTTTGGGTCCGAACCTACGATATATTATTATAATTATTTATTATTATTTGACGACACGTTTGGTGTAGTGGCTACAGTGGCTAAGTGTAGTCAGCGAAACCAAATGGTCCTGGGTTCGAATCCCGGTAGGGGCAAATGTTTGTATGATGAATATACTATCCATAAACTACTACTACTACTATCCACTATCTATTTATAAATAAATAAATATGGACATTTGTACCCGAGTCATGGATGTTTATTTATAATATGTATGTATTTACGAAAAAAAAAATGTATTTAAGTAGTGTATCAACCATCTGGTATCCATAACACAAGCCTTAATTAAGTGCTTAACTTGGACCTAGATGGTGCTGTGTGCAATGTCAGACGATATTTATTTATTATTTATTTATTATGGTGTTTTACGACATCCAAACGAATGTAGTCGCTGGCAGAAGCTAGTTTTTCAATAATAATATAAAATACTAATTAAGTCTTAACAAACACAACCCTAAATAAATAGTAAATTCCCTAAAACTTCACTACTTTCAAGAACACTATTTTATATTTTTATCATAACTTGCGAAGAATTTTCTACCCGCCTTAATGTCCAATTACGGGGGGTTCACTACAATATTTTGCACCTTATTAAACTTTCTAATAAACGGATCCAAAGTAATTGAAGGTATAGGCCGGGGCTATCCGCAGTAACGATGCTAAAACGTATTATGTCGGGGAAAAAGTTATTTCGTATTTTATATACAAATTCAAGAGTAAGAGCTCGTGGGGCACCCAAATCTCGAGCTTTTTTGTATACCCAGACTTTTTCAAATGAGTCAAAGCTGTTTTGTGGTCATCCCGTAACTTTTCTTCTATGTTGAAACCACAAACATCCGATCTCGCTCCACTTTTTCAAAAATGGCATATCCGTAACAGGGCGACCAGAGTGAGCTGCATCTTTGACATCAAAATTCCCGCACTGAAAACGCTTGAACCAACTTTGTGATACTCTTAATAACATTGCGTTAAGTCCATAAACGTCATAAATTTTTTTTCAAGGTTTTAAGTTTTATTACAAAAAAGGGAAAACATGCAACGATGTTTTCCCTTTTTTGTAATAAAACTTCAAAATATATCGAATTTCTTCATTAGATTTACTCATAACATTAGCGGACAGAAAAGCAATTGCAAAATGGCGGGAATCGTTTTAACTTATTACTTTTTTTAATTACATCTATTTAATGATATCAAAACCAGCCAGATACACACAGTACAGCTAGAGATTTTACTAAAACTATAAACAAACACGCGTGTCATCGCCGAGGGTTGCCGAAGAAACGCTGGCGTAATGACTTAGGCCGTTTGTCCACCGGCACCCGCAACGGGACGTCAACGAAAACCGAGATTATTCAAACCGAACGTGAGGTCGATGACGGTGGAGTGCGGTGGATACGCGGCCATAGTAAATGTATGTATCACTACTTCAGCGCCATCATCTAACTGTCGTTGATATTCCGTTGACGGTGGCGGTAGACAAACGGTCTTAAAGACGTTTATGGGAGATTGACCGGAGAAGGCAACAAACAGGGAAAAGTGGAAATCAATATGGGGGACCTTTGCCCAGCCGTGGGACAATACAGGTAAAAAAAAAGGCAACTTCTAAGCTTTTAAAGAATACTCTAGATTTATTATGCTTTCGGTCTGTTGCAGACATACATCTCACATAATATAGAAAACCTCAGAAAACCTAGGTCTATAGTACATGTCTAACAAATTTGGCTGTGAATATTGCTTGTAACCCTTTGCGTCAGTAGGATTCTTCATGACAAAAACTGTTGTAGGAAACTGATGTATGAAGCTGATGTAGGAAACTGGTGTAGGAAACTGATGTAGGAAGCTGATGTAGGAAACTGATGTAGGAAGCTGATGTAGGAAACTGGTGTAGGAAACTGATGTAGGAAGCTGATGTAGGAAACTGGTGTAGGAAACTGATGTAGGAAGCTGATGTAGGAAACTGGTGTAGGAAACTGATGTAGGAAGCTGATGTAGGAAACTGGTGCAGGAAACTGATGTAGGAAGCTGATGTAGGAAACTGGTGTAGGAAACTGATGTAGGAAGCTGATGTAGGAAACTGGTGTAGGAAACTGATGTAGGAAGCTGATGTAGGAAACTGGTGTAGGAAACTGATGTAGGAAATTGATGTAGGAAACTGGCAGAAAACTCATGTAGGAAACTGATGTAGGAAACTGGTGTAGGAAACTGATGTAGGAAGCTGATGTAGGAAACTGGTGTAGGAAACTGATGTAGGAAGCTGATGTAGGAAACTGGTGTAGGAAACTGATGTAGGAAGCTGATGTAGGAAACTGGTGTAGGAAACTGATGTAGGAAGCTGATGTAGGAAACTGGTGTAGGAAACTGATGTAGGAAATTGATGTAGGAAACTGGCAGAAAACTCATGTAGGAAACTGATATAAGAAACTTATGTAGGAAACTGGTGTAGGAAACTTATGTAGGAAACTGGTGTAGGAAACTGGTGTAGGAAACTGATGTAGGAAATTGATGTAGGAAACTGGCAGAAAACTCATGTAGGAAACTGATATAAGAAACTTATGTAGGAAACTGGTGTAGGAAACTTATGTAGGAAACTGGTGTAGGAAACTGGTGTAGGAAACTGATGTAGGAAATTGATGTAGGAAACTGGCAGAAAACTCATGTAGGAAACTGATATAAGAAACTTATGTAGGAAACTGGTGTAGGAAACTTATGTAGGAAACTGGTGTAGGAAACTGGTGTAGGACACTTATGTAGGAAACTGGTGTAGGAAACTGGTGTAGGAAACTTATGTAGGAAACTGGTGTAGGAAACTGGTGTACGAAACTGATGTACGAAACTGATGTAGCAAGCTGTTGTAGGGTAGACATCGCACCTGTGGTATTGCAGATGTCAATAGGCGACAATTTTAATTTTTTTTTTTTGTACTTGATAAAGCATTTTATTAATATTATATAGGCGGCGGTGAGCACTTACCATGGCCTAAAAAACAAAAAGAAAACTATTGTTTATCTATTCGGAACCAGAGTCAACAATCGACCTTCACCTTGACCGTCGCTGACCGTAAAACAACCCGACTTCGAAAGTCTGCACAAAAGGCTGAACTTTGTTAACATCCTGCCCACTTCCTTTAAGTACAGCCATGAAAAAAACGTTTAGATTTTTTCTTTTTGGGTCCGGTAGCCAAAGCGCTAAATATTAAACCTCTATCTATGTATTTATCCTCATTAGTATACCTATGCCAGTTGGTGTGTACGTTTTCTTTACAAATAAGTGATATCACATAACATCACACCATTAATACCCCGAAGGGTTAGCAGAGGTGTACCAATTACACCCACATTTTGCCAGTTACGTGGGTCACAATGTAAGTTTTTAGAAAATAAAAAGCGGAATGATTTAGAAGCCTGTTAATATGTTTATTGCTTTTCGAAGTAGTCTTCGTTCCTTTCTAAGCACCGTCACATGCGATGGAACCATGGACTGAACAGTGGGCCCACTCTTCTTTAGGGATTTCTTCCACGCCTTTTTAAAACGCAGCCACGGCGGCATCTTCTAAGTTTATAAAACGAATTCCTCTAAGATTATCTTTTATTTTTGGAAATAAATACGTAAAAGTCATAAGGTGCCAGGCCAGAACTGTAAGCAGGATAACTTATTAACTCCACACTTTCGATAGATAAATATTCGATAGTCCGTCTGGCGGAGTGAGCTGGAACCTTGTCGTGGTCGAAGAGGATCCTGCTTCTTGGGCGCTGCTGTCTAACATTTTCCAAGACAACTGGTAAACAATGACTGACATACCAATCTGCAGTAACAGTATTTTCATCTTCTAGGACAATTGTTACGAAATGACCCGTCTTTTATCACCTGTGACGATGTCAAGTATTCGAGTCACCTCCGTCATACTTTTCAAGCATTGAGCGGCACCTATATAAACGACGGCGTTTTTGATCTTCCTTCAAATTATGAGTTATCCATCTAGTACAAAGCTTTCTGACGCCTAAATGTTCATGTAAGACTTTTTATACTTGACTCATACTAATGCCTAAAGCTGCCCGAATCTGTTGATTTGTGACCCTTCTATCCGCTTTTATCGTTAGCCGCACAGCACTCACGTTATCTACAGTAGTCGCCATAGAAGGGCGTTCTTCTCGCGAAACATCAGTGAGTTTGCTTCGACCACGTTTAAACTCATTAAACCGATTGTAAACAGTGGCACGGGATGGGGCTTCGTCATGAAATGCTAATCGAAGTCTATCATAACATTGTTGTTGAGTAAGACCGCAACGAAAGTCGTAATAAATTTTTTGCAAATTTTGCATTGGCTGCTTGCTTTTTTTACTGGCCTATTTTAAGGCGGAGATTTCTTGAAAAAGGTCAACAAGGTGCTTTTTTAAAGCAGTGTATCCCTTAAACCGTAAATAATTTTATCAAGACAAAAAAAAAACACGATATTTTCAAGTATTTTTAAATAAAGTGATAGAACTCAAAACATAATTAAATACACATTAATGCATCAAAGAAATCTTCAAACACACCTCTTAAATGACTTTAAAAGCAGTTTATCCTTTCATCAACAATATTATTAATTTAAAATATTAATACCATAAAATGTCAAACGCCAAACTGCATGCAGTGATGGATTACATATTTTAGTCCAATCAATACCTAGATTTTTTTTAAATAGAGAATTGCTTCATATTTTGCAATAAATTACCAGCTTTGTGTCATCGCGCTTCTCTTTCTTTTCTATGAAGTCGGACAGTGACCGCGCTTTAGCTGTTGTCAGCCCCAGTGTGACCCCCGTATGTTAAAGCCCCATGTAATAGGGGCCGAGCCTATTGTCATCAACCAGACACAAACCCAGACTCCGGCCTGCTACTGAGAAATTCCTGATGGAAAATGATAAATGATTTTATTTCTGTAAGTAGGTTGGTACAAACACTTTTACACGTCAATCGTATTTTAAAAACTAGATGAGGTCGGCGTTTCCTATCTGACTACTCTGAGAAGAAAGGCCGAAACTAACTCAGAGGTCACAGTCTCTTTTAAAGTCCAGACAAAATCTTCGCCAGATCATGTGAAGGCTATGTAGATCGGTGTCTGAAATGGTCTTTTGAGGAGAGAACCAGAACCAGATTGAGTGGACTTGTCCAGTCAGTGCACGCAATTGTTAGCAATCGTGCAGCTCAACTTAAAACTTAAGGAGCTCAACGATTCGACAAACAATACCAAGGAAAGGACATTTTGAGTAGGCCGCATAAATTACTCAAACTGCCAGATCATGATTAAACTAACTGAGAAAATACAAAAAAAATGCAATGACCGACATAGTTCTCACATTCACAAGCATGGCAGAGTTTCTGGCATAGTTTCCTCTTTATAAAAGATTTGAATTTATTAAGGCTCAGTTCTTGAATGTGGCTAGGAAGTTTATTATAAAAACGTATACATTGGCATCTAAACGAGCCACCTATTTTCTTGAGCCTGCTAGTAGGAACAAAAAATTTGTGTTTGTTCCTAGTATTTATATTATGGATATCACTGTATTTTTAAACAGATTAATATTTTCATGTCCATACAAAAGATTTTCATAAATATACTGAGAAGTCACAGTCATAATAAAATTTGTGTCTGAGGGAGTATCTGGGACTTAATTTATAAATTGAACGAATTGACCTTTTTTGTAAAACAAAAATGGTCTGAATATCCGCGGCATTTCCCCACAACAGAATATCGTACGACATTGCACTATGAAAATAACTAAAGTATGCTAAATGGGCTGTCTCTAAATCAGTTAAACCACGAACTTTCCTAACGGCGTATGCTGCAGAGCTAAGCTTCTTTGACAATTTATCTAAATGGGGGCCCCATTGAAGCCTGGCATCCAAAGTTATGCCTAAGAATACTGTGGTATTTTCAGGGTTCAACTCTTCACCCTTTATGAGAACACTTGTTTCTACTTGTCTAACATGAGGTATCGTAAACTTAATACATTTAGTTTTTTTCTCGTTAAAAGAAGGTTATTATCATTAAACCAGGTAACTACTTTTGCGAGGGCACATTGTCAGTAACCAGACGACATTTGAGTTTAAATAAAAGTGAAGTGTCTGCAAACAGCACTATATCATGTTTATCTTTTATGAGGTAAGGCAAGTCATTTAAATAAATAATAAATAAAAATGGACCTAGAATTGAGCCTTGAGGGACCCCCATTCTTTCTACCGATCCGGGAGATTTTTTTCCGTTAACATCAACTCTCTGAATCCTATCACTTAAGTAAGAAGTAAGAAGATCCAAGGAGGCGTTCCGGATTCCGTTGTGGTGCAGTTTCCTGATTAATGGTTCATGAAGAACACAATCGAATGCCTTGGATAAATCGCAAAAGATGCGCAACGCATCGCATTTGTCCTCCCATGCTTTATATACATGCCCTAGAAGTTCAACTACAACGGCATCAGTACTTGAACGAAGCCTTGTAAAACCGAACTGTTTGTTATGCAGTAATTTATGTACATTAAAAAATCTTTGCATTTGATTTAAAATTTTACTAAAGGTAGCACTGAAATAGGTCTGTAATTAGTAGGGTCTGATGTACTACCCGATTTAAACAACGCTATTATTTTATTGTTTTTCATAAAATCAGGAAACTCACCACGGTCAATACATTATTATTAAAAATAACAGATAAAGTAGGTGCTACAATATTTATAATTGACTTAGCAACGTCCACAGAATCTGCAGTCTTTTTGACATTTAACGTGTGAAAGGTTTTAATTATATCTTTAAAAGTGAAATATTCCAAATTAAATTCAGAATCACAAACTGGAATGTAGCCGACATATTCCCACGCAATAGACGCGACAATGGTCAAAGTTGTCTTCAATCCGCTAAGACGACCCTAATGCGCAAAAGTGTATACTGTATGGCTCCAGTCATTTATAACAAAGTACCAAAAAGTTGGAGAGAACTTCCTCAATCTATATTTAAAACTAAACTTCGTACTTTTTTGACCGCCAGAGGATAATATAGCGTTACTGAGTTCCATAATGAAAAGGAATTTGTCTTGACATAAGTAATTACTTATATTCATTTGGAGCTACTTATACATATAATACTGTTGATTTACTCTATAATTTTAATAACTCATTAATAATTAATCATGACCACTTTTTTTATTTTTTTTTATTTGTGTAAATCTATTATTTTGCACTTCACGTAGTGACAAACATATTTGCACTTAATTAATTTTATCATCTTGTATGCACTTTCTATGTATGTACACACACACATGTTTAAGCAAATAAAAATGTAATCTAATCTATTTTAAAATTATATTATCACCAAACTTTTTAATAAGTTACTTATTAAATCATCAAAACTTGGAGTAACCAAAAATGAGTGAGTGAACTTTGATTTTATTTAAAATTGATGATGCCTTACAAGTTATAAGTTGGGTTCCGTCGTTTAATAAAATCATTATCATTATTTTACCCTTATCCCAATTTATTTTGGGTCGATGGAACATATCTCATGTTATTATGTAAAATACTGTTTTATTTCACAACGGAACCCGCCGTTTTATTCTGCAATAAATAAAACAAACAAGATGGGAATTTGGAGTACAGCCAAAATTACTATCGTTTTGTTTGGTCGTAATCATTCCAGCTATAGTGAGGAGGTATTAAATAAAATCGTAATCATTAGGGCTATAATAGTGAGAAGGTATCAAATAAAATAGGCTATGATGCCTTTGTTGCGTGACCTAGAAGCGTAACCAGAGTGTTTTTGTTTTCCTAGATTTTTTAGATTACATGCTATTTTTTACAAGATGAAGGTACTCCAATAATATTGTGGCGGCATCTACAATGCCACTTGCGAACTACACATCATCCTGACGTCACGCAAAATCCTGCATCGCGCAAGCAGAGTTTATCGCGCAACTAGCATAAACAGGGTTATTTGTAATAGGTACGTCGGCAATCCATTAAAAATATAAAATGTTATATTACTCGGAAATGGTTGACATTTGCAAAGAGGGCATAAGGGGTCATTTGGTTGCAAATGACCTCCCCTACATCCCCTTATTGGTTGCCGAAATATTACTAATACCCCTGTATACAACGCCCACACATCAATCTTCGGGCAGTCGCCCACCAGACACGACACCCATCTGGTCGAAGGATCCTCCCTTTTCTATGATAACACCAAGCCTAGTTTCCTCGAAGAGTTAGGAGAAATGTACTATTGGTACCAATAGCAAGAACACCCCAATTTAGCGTTTAATGTTTAAGTCTCATGTAACAGGGGGCGAGCCTATTGCCATCAACCGGGCACAAATCTAGCCTCCAGGCTGCTACTGAGAAATTCCTGATAGAAAAACTCAATAACACTTTGCCCGACCTGGGAATAGAACCCAAGACCTCATATGCTTAGGAGTAGCAATTGAAGAACGAGACAGTTGTCCCAAAATATTATGTACCAAAATTATTTCGTAAAACAACGCACTTATTTTCATAAAAGGAAACAACAACACTTATCCCTGTAATAATCTTTCCGGTATTAGTTCCGCATAGAACCAATAATAATTATATCGTAAAAATAACGTTTCGACATCGTATCTGCCAACTTTATGTGTCGTTGAGATGAGAGTATTTTTAAAACTCGATAACTATGCATCGTCGGGCCGGATAATAGCTAAGCTCAGAAATTTCAACTACTTTTCTGCATATTTTTGAACAAGCTATAAAATTGTATCTTTTTAGTTTTCATTTATAGAATACCTAATGATTAAATATTTATTTTTCATAAAGCACAAGCGCGTTATCAACTGAGTCATCGGGTCATAAATAATTTCCCTATATCTATCTCGCTTGCACTTACGGGCCTTATGGAGCCGCTTAGTGAAGGGCGTAACAATAAAAGAAATATATCGTTAAGTAACGTTTATTATTGTATCTTGTTCATAAACTTTAACGAGTTAACAAAGTTTTGATATCATACTATTCGGGTTGTATGTGCGTTTATTTTAGTATCATATGATATTAGTGACTACAAGATACTAAAGTAAATTTATACGTTGTGAATCACTGTTCGTGTTTGAGGGCCAATATCGCCATGTAATCTACAAAATCTACGTTAGAAAATAAACGATCCCTAATGCGCAACTAGTGGTAACACATGAATGTATTTATTTAATTGCAGTAAACACATGTATAACAAAAAAAAAACACGCACTGCAATGGCATTTGGTAAGCGTACAGATAATTAGTGATTCATCGACACCACGTGAGCAGGTAGCCGTTTACCGATAACGGTCCCGGTGCGCTACACATTCCTATCTCTCACGACACAGTTGATAACGCGCTGACTATAGCCTGTATGATCCTACTGCCGGGCAAAAGCCTTCCCTTCTCCTCTCCACTCCTCTCTGTCTTGAGGTGTACTATCAGAGAAATATTGACCTAGCCAATTTTAAAACAAAATCCTTTGCATAGATGACTAAGACTGATTTCCGCCCCCTTTTGCATCAACCAATAACAGTGGAATAAAAAGGGACGAAAAAAGTAACGGCAATTTTTTACTTAAAAGATTTTGCGCTCATGTGCACATCTGGTCATTTGGGCTGTTAGCCCAAAACATCTGGACATTTGGGTTTCTTTTACCTACTATAGAAACAAAAGGATCGGAGAAGAGAAAGCTATCAGCTTTTTAACGTTTTGAGTTAACTATATTTTTTGAGTTTAGTTGCTATTTGCACAGCGTGTTGCTATTGGTCGACGCTGCTATACCGGCCGGGCAGTGCAAGCAATAATTACACTTAAGGTGGCTAGGTCAATATTTCTCTGTTAGTACCAATCCTGTCTGTAGGGGTCAAGCTCGCCCCGCCATCTTCTCCTGGTTTGCCTCGATGTCACGCAATGTTTTCTGGTACCGACATTGTGATAGATTTCGCCCTTGACTCATTTGACATGCGGCAAATGTGTCCGACCCAGTCCCACTTAAACTTGGCGAAGTGAGACATTTTTTTTTCTGTGCCCAATTCTCACAATCAAAATACATAGAGACTTTTGATGACAAGCCTGCCTACTAAAATCAATCACATAACGTTTTACGAAAAACTTAAACCTAAAATACAAACCCAAATGTTCTTCATCCGCAGTACTTAATCCTATCCGTCATACAATATAACGTGACAAGCTACGTTGGCGAATGTTTACAAAAACATTTTTAATTTACGGCAAAGAATCTGTCGCGTATGATAAGCCGATTTAGAACGAGCATTCCCGAGATCATTTTATTTACATTTTTATGAAAATTGTTAACAAGACTCTTTTCTTGTTGTAGGTAATAATATAAAAAAGAGGCAAAGTGTGAGTCGGACTCACGCACGAAGGGTTCCGTACTACATATTCCCGTTTCCACTTCTAAATCCCTAAACTCATCACCTTCTGTTGCTGAGTCTTTGCTTAAAAAAATGTTAATGTTTGCGATTCGGAATTAAATTTTGAACATTATTACCTGTAGAGACATAGCTAAAACCTTTCACACTTTAAATCTAAAAAATACTGCAGATCTGTGTGATACTTCAGTAGAAGTGGAAGTAGCTAAGTCTTAGCTTATTGACATTGTAGCACCAACTTTAGCCCTTACCTTTAATAATGTTATCGAGAGTTTCCTGATCTTATGCAAAATAGTAAAATAAATAGGTACCTTTGTTTAAATCAGGTCTTCAGACCCCACAAATTATAGACCTATTTCAGTACTACCCACGGAGCAGAAACAAAGGTACTACCTACTTTTTTTTTGAGAAATTACTGATAAAACCAATTGCAAACAAAAATTTATATACATAAATTATAACGTAGCAAACAGTTCGGTTTTACAAGGAGTCGTTCAACTACTGATCCGGTTTTGAACTTTTAGGATATATTTATAATGTATGGCAAAGTAAATGCGATGCCTTAGGCATCTTTTGTGATTTGTTCAAGGCATTCGATTGCGTTCTTCATGAAACGCTAATCAGGGAACCCCACCACTACGGGATCCAGAACACCTTTCTGGATCTTCTTACTTCATACTTGAGTAATAGGATTCAGAGAGTTGAAGTTAATGGAAAACGATCGCCCGGATTTATAGTAACAATGGCAGTCCCACAGGGCTCAATTATTGATTCTTATTTATATTAATACTTGCCTTACCTCATAAAGGATACTTCAATTTTGTTTAAACTTAAACTACAGCAGCTGGTTACTGACGATATAAATAGCGCGATCTCAAAAGTAGTTTGCTGTTTGACCACATGCATTGAGTTTATGCTACTTCACGTTAGACAGGTTTAAACTAACGTATTGATAAAGGCCAAAGAATTCAATCCTGAAGATAGCACAGTATACTTGGGCTTATCTTTGGATGCTAAGCTTCAGTGGTGCCCATATAAATAAATTGTCAAATACGTAAGCTCCGCAGCATGCGATGTTAGAAAAATTCGTAAATTAACTGACATAGACACAGCCCGTTTTGTGTATTTTAGATATTTTCATAGTGTAATGTCGTACGGTATAATATTCTGTTGTAGGGAAATGCCGCCGTACCACAACTAAAATGTGAAAAATTACTTTAATTTCGATAGTCGGTGGCAAAAGACGAAAATACTAATCCAAAAACACCGACTTTCAAAATTAATTCATTAAGAATTACTCAGTGGTAGCCCAGAGTCTGACTTCGTGCACGGTTACTGGCAAAAGGCTCGCAGGCTTACATGACATTCAGACTATCTTTGTTTTGCAAAAAAAAGCTATTCGATCAATTCATAAATTACGTCTGAGACACTCTCTCAGAGAGAAATTCAAGGAGATCAATGTAATGACTCTGCCTTCTCAGTATATTTTTGAAAATCTTTTTTATGCCCATAAAAATAAAATAGTTAAAAAAATACAGTGATATGAATAATTTAAATACTAAGAACAAACGCAAATTTGTTGTACCTTCAACAAGGCTCAAGAAAGTGGCTCATTCTGATGTCAATGTATACGATTTTATAATAAACTTCCAAGCCACGTTCAAGATCTGCCTTAATAAATTCAAATCAATAATTAAACTTAAGTTGTGCCAGAAAGGTTACCGTTAAACCGTTATACCGTTAAAGATTATATTGAGGACAAAAGGTTTGGGATTGATGAATGCTGTTTCTTTTACATACACTTTGACATTTCATAATTATTATCTAAGTACACAATGACATGAATAAAGTATAATTTATTATTTTAATTATTGTGAATGTGAGGACTATGTGGGTCATTGTTTCAGTTTTAATCATGGTCTGGCAGTTTAAGTAGTTTGTGCGGCCTACCCAAATGTCCTTTCTTTGGTATTGTTCGTCGAATCGTTGAGCTCCTTATGTTCTGAGTTGAGCTGCACGGTTACTGACAAATGCGTGCACTGACTGGACAGGTCCACTTAAGCTGTGTGGTTCTTTCCTCAGAAGATCATTTCAGACACTAATCTACATGGTCTTCACATGATCTGACCAAGACTATGTCTGGACTTTAAAAGAGACTGAGACCTCCGAGTTTGTTGCAGCCTTTCTTCTCAGATTAGTCAGATAGGAAACGCCGACCGCATCTAGTTTTTAAATTATGATTGACATGTAAAAGTGTTTGTACAAACCTACTTCCAGAAATAAAATCATTTATCATTTACCGTACAATATTTAACACAACTTTTTTTTTAAATACTTTATTAAGATCAAACAAAAAACGCCGAACAAAACACGTTTCTTGTATGAAGACCCCTTAAATTTTTTACTTTAATTTATTTTTATTCCTTTTTGTTTGTTACAGCGGCCATGGTATTAATTACTCTGTGTCTGCCTATTACGGATTAGAATATACAGCCCTGTGACAGACAGACAGATGGACAGCGGAGCCTTAGTAATATGGGTGCCGATGGCACCCTTTGGGTACGGAACCCTAAAAACGACTTATTCCTTCCAACACAAATATTTATGAGATGAGAATGTGGATGTGAAAGTAAATTAAAGAAATACATCTTTGGAAGATTACAAGTTGGTGACTTTAGAAATATTTAGGTGTGTATTGTAAGACATACGCACATAAAAAGTGTCTAGGGATAAAAATTGCCCTATTGAAATTAAATAAAAATGTCTATTTATATTCAAAATCTAAATATTTTATTTCACATTAACCTACATGGGCATGAAAGGTAACCTAGGTGCACGGTTCCAATTGGTCGGTTCCTATGGAGAAGAGCCGGCAAGAAGCTCCACCACGGTTACTCTTTTAAAAATAATTGGCTGATACAATGTTTTCAAATTACAGTGTTTATAGGTATGGAAGGACAGTGTAGGCCTGTCAACGAAACCTGGTACTTAAAAAGATAGAAAATGGTCTACAATTCTTAAGTTTACAAGGCCTAGAACGTTCACACATTCACAAAATTGACATTGAAATTCACAAAACTGATTTATGTAAAAAATAATACTAATCTATATTCTAAACACAGCGGCATTCATAACATAAATACTAGCAACAAAGATTTACTTATTGTGCGACTAGGCTCCAAAACATTTGTAATTCATTTAAGTGACAAAGTATGTATACGTTTTTACAACAAACTCCCAAGCCATGATAAAGAACTGAGCCACAATAAATTCACATCATCAGGCGGGAGGAAACGCCCGGGTGTCACCACTGCGATGATCGCCCCGAGGACACGGTGGAGCATACGGTGGGGGCCTGCCCTGCATGGGCGGAGCACCGCCGTGTCCTCGTAGAGGCGATCGGCAGCGGCGGCGACCTCTCACGCCCGGCCTTGGTTCAAGCCATGGTCCGGGGCGAGGGGGAGTGGGAGGCAGTCGCCTCCTTCTGCGAAGCAGTCATGCTAGCGAAGGAGGCGGCGGGACGGGAGAGGGAGAGAGTCTCGCGTCCAAGCCGCCGCGGTGGACGCTCCGGGCGTCGGGAGCCGCGTGACGACTCCCGGCCACCGTAGGCGCGGGCCTGCGGGCGGTGAGTAATGGGTAGCTCACCGTCCGATCAGGATCAGGCCCGTGCCGGACGGCGCGTACGTGTTCCACGCGCGCCTCAAAGAGATGTCAGCATCGAAGAGGGGGCCCACTAGGGCCTAAGCCTGCCGGGAAAGCGGGATCATCCATAAGGGGTACCGCTGACCCGGAACCTAGAGGGCCAAGGAAGGAACACGGGTGGGTTTTAGTCAGTAAGAGTCTGACACTCCCTTCCGCTCCACCCAGAGCGGGAGGGGTCATTTGATGATTTCCCATCCTCAAAAAAAAAAAAAAAAAAGCCACAATAAATTCAAATCGTTTATTAAATAGAAACTCTGTCAAAAAGGTTTCTGTAAAGTTAAAGATTACTTGTGTGGAGATGCACACCTAATATCGGTAATTCGGTATAGATAGCTATACTATAGGTAAATTTTATATAGGTTAAGGACGCTTAGTGCCATCTGTCGGCAATGTGTGAAACTTTATTTACTTAAATAAATTACAATGTTGCAAGGTGCGAGCGAGTGGTCACGGTCTAAAATATTTTTGTTTGCTGGCGACATTGTTTTTTTTTCTCTCTGTAAACAAGCACGTCGCTAACTTACAATTAATGTTTAAAAAAATCATTGTGAAGCTGTTTATTAGTTTTCGAAGCCCTACAACTGCAGCCACCCGCACCCTCCAAATTGATTCCAGAACCAAGACTGCATTTTATTTCGCCTCCATCGTTAATAACTTAGATGGCAAAAAGGCTTGAGATTAATTAAGCTACTCCAATGTAGGGTACATTTAGAGACATTTAAAGAGAAAACCGAGTGTGAATGTGAGTACCATGCAGGCTAGGTTGAATATATGGCTTTATAGCTGTCTGGCGGTTTTTAGTATTTCATATATGGCCTACGCAAATATCCTGCAGGTCTGGTAGCGTCATTTGACGAGTCGTTAAGCTCCCTAATATAGGGTTGAGTTACACGATGATTGATCCGTGCATGCCGTCTGTTCGGACAGGTCAACTCAAAGCTGCAATGGCTCTTTCTTCAAAAGCCCTTTCCAGACATAGCCCTGCATTGGGTTAGTAGTTTGGGACCACTAGCCAAATGAAGCAATCAATGACTTAAATATAAATAAATAATATGAGACAACATCCACACAAGGTCTTCAGGTCCCGAACTGGGCAGAGCCTGTACTACGGTAACCTGATGACTGATATACATACTTATACACACCCAGGCACAGGTCAAACAGACATATTCATGCACACAAACGTTTGACTTGTCCGGGGATCGAACCCGGGATATATCCAGTCTTATATCGAACCATTTATTTCAGCTATATTCCAATCTATTTAAGGACCGTACCTACCGTGGGATCTCGGTTATAAACTGGCCTTCCCACCATTTTTCTCATCAGGAGTCACGAAATATACCTAAAATCAAGCACACTTCCTTTGCATTAGTTGGGCCATTAAAGTATTTGAGCAGAAAAGCGTTGCCCCACAGGTATCTGGTTCATTAGTACGTGTATAATGCCTGCACACAGCAATGCAGGGTTAAAGCATCTAGTGGGTGAAAAACTGCAGTAGGCACTCGTTACTTCAATGATGTTACAGCGAACGAAGGCTTAAATTTGCGCGGTAAAGTGGGAAAAATCAGGAGTTGTTAATTTTCTTTCTTGTTGGTATTTTTTTTGTAAATGTTACAACGACGGGGTAATTAGGTAACACTCATAGAATAGCAATCGATGACCATGCCTTTCATTTTGATAGTCCAGTCACGTTGGCATTATTTAGGTTTTAGCAGACGAACTTTTCAAACCTATGAAGCAATGGTTTAAGTGTGTTACGCAATTAGGGAGCTGATTTTTATAGCATGACCAGGTACCTGCTACAAAATTCTATTATCGATGCACTTATATTGTGCACTATACTGGTGGTCGCTGGAAAGTTTACATTTTATTTCGTTTGGTTCGAGGAATAATAAAAGTAGGTACTTTCTAACATTTATTAAAAGTAATACACTGAATATGACATACTCTTTGTATTAGTGTTGTTAGACGCAACTGTAATTTGGTACTTGAGCGTTACTAAAAAAAAGGGTTTATCTTATCTAAATTGATAGTTCAACCAGGTTTCAGACTGGCTAAAGTAGACTCCTCCTTCATGGGCTACCGTTTAAAATGATATAACAAAATACCTCTCCACATACTCCAACTGAATTTAACCCAATTTAAATGTTGAATTAAGCGCACACTATGCAGCCAAGCATACATCGCTGACAAAAATGCTTGGCTCAACGCTGGTCCTGCTCCACAAATGCGCTTATACTAATTGAATAGCATTCGAAAATATTGTTGGAGCTGCTGAAGATTGTAAAAACTATCTTTATACTACACCTGCTTGGAAAGTACCTTTATACTTTATCAAATTTACGGTAGAAAGTACGTCATTGCATATCGAACAAATATGCGGGGAGAAAACGCATCTGAGCGGGAGAGAAAAGTGTATGAAAATCCATTTCTTACGTGGTTTTTCTTTTTTAATTTTGGGTAAGACTATGCGCCGGTAACCTAAATATCAAAAGCCAAAAAGTTTTTACAGTGAGTTTCTATCTCCAAGTTCGCAAAATGACACTGGCCACTAGCTGTGTTGGATGGTGTCGGGCTGATGCTCTAAGGGCTGGCAGTGCGACCCTGCGGCGGCAGGATAAACAATTTGAAAAAAGAACATGTGAAAATGCAGACGCCATTGGCGCCATTTTCAATTTGTGTGTTGTTTGAGGATTCAGTTTTCGTAGAAAGTAAAATAAAACTATCAAAATAAGTAATATCTATATTAACTATAGGTATAAATAACTATCAAAATATATAAATCAAGATAAGTAGTGATAGTGATGATGTTTCCTCGTAGGTGTAGTATAAAGCACTATGTATCACTCGAGAGAAAGTGCGATTCCCGATCTCGGGTGTTTTAAAGCCGACACCCTCGACGGTAATCGGTCACTTTCTCCTCTCGGTGAACAATGTACTATTGCACTGTGTAAATTCAATCTCTTGGTATTGTATAACTGCATAGCACATGTGTGGGCACTATGTGCCTACTATAAAGCTACCATTTACTGGGTTCGTCTTGCATTGACTTGAATGTGCCTTGGCGGCTAAGGGTATGTCATGCTCCCTCAAATGTCTCGCTGGTGGTGGCGTCTGTATTGGATCATTAAGTTCCCTTCCCAATGGTCGAGCTGAACGGTGCTGATCCATACATCATGTTCATGAACGGGCGCCGACAGTACAGACTGGTCATCTCTTGGCTTATTTTAATTTCTGAATTGTTTTTTTACTATCTTTTTTATTACGGATGCTTTTAACGCGCACGGCTTTCCAGGTCGTTTCCACGTGTATAATTTCAACATGAATGATGTAACCAGTTTTTTAAACCATATTTTAATTTAAAAGTGTGCCGTGGAATTGTTTGCCCAATCTTTTCCATAGGTACCTAATACGCTTTCGAATAGGCCACTAGCTTCATCTTATTAAAAAATGCGTGTTATTGGTTTATTTGAAATAAATGCTTTAAGTTTGAGTTTGATTTTTAAACGTAATGTCTTATATTTTCTCCATCTTTATCTGTTGAACTGTAGCAGCACTAGCTCATACGTCACAATAGTTCCAAGGAGCTGAAACAAAAACCATAGGAAAACATAAAGATATACTCGGTGTAATGGATACCGACGCCCAACCGGTCCCCCCTGACCCCCCAGAATAGATATATATCGTCGGTATTTTTTTTTAAATCAAATCTACTCTTCATACAAAAGTGCAATACCTAAATGGTGAACATGTATGGAACAGCTGATTTTTGAGCAGCTGTATTGGTTTACTCAGTAGTGGTGGAGTAACAAATAAATACGAAGAGCTAGGGTAGGCTGAAAATGAAAAAAAGTCCATAAAAATATTTATTCACATAACATACATAATCTGCCTATATAATGTTCCCACTGCTGGGACACAGGCCTCCTCTCTGTGAGAGGGAGTGAACCGTAAATCTCCACGACGGGCCTAGTGCGGGTTGATAGATGTCACATGTCTTCAAATTTTTGGTTCGCCGAGTTTCTTACGATGTGTTCCTTCACCGTTATGAGAAAAACATATTTACTTCGGTTTTATTAACGTTTTCTTAACACTTACAGTTAAAATCATAGTCCTTGTAACATAAAAGAAATCGAGTCCACTCATAGCAACCTTCAGGTTGTTTATTTGGGCTATAAATCGCTCCACCTGCAATAATATTGAGTTAAATGTCACACGATTTTCGAGAAACATATAATGTTGTGTACTCAGCGGAAGACTTTTATAGGTCATTGTAGGTTACTGATAGATAGCAATGTATTGCGCAAGACATTCGAGGACTTGAAAATGTATGTACAGCGCTCCAAGGTTATTATGACGCGTGGCCAAATTCGGAAGGAACGCCACTATCTTGTTTTTTTAATTTGTTTTTATTTTTTTGTGAATGGCCTCTCGCAGTTGACCTTGACAAGTCGTCACTGTTTAACCGGACTATCCTGTGGCTGCCTTAAGCGGACTCAAAGTCTCCAGCCAGGGGTGAATTTCTTAAAATACTAAGCGACTGGACGCTAAGGGCACCCCCTGTGGGGTACGGACCTCCGACAGGCTGGACAAATTTGGATAATTATGATTAAAAGGGGACAATAAAGCGACAGGTTCAGCTACGGCACGGGCTGGCACTTCCTCGAGCAGGGACGGGGGGGACAATTACGTCGGGGTCGTTGCGAAGGACCTCGCCGGCGAGGTCGTAATGATGATTGTTTCTTGTATACTGTACTGGTGGCCCTACTGCTCTCTTCTGGAGGAGGGTTGGGGTCATCGGAGTCTGTGAGGACATGCGTTGGACGGCGGACTTTGCTTATTTTGGAGGGGATATAACGGGCGGCCTCGACAACCAGAGGGTTGCTATATTTGGCGGCGGTATCGAAAAATCGCTTGGAATTGCGTTTTGTGAATTGATGGATAGTGGGGATTTTAAGGCCCAGGTGGTGGATTTTATTACGAACGAACCAAGGGAAGGCTGTTTTCCTACGGAGGAAATAGTTTTGGAGGGTCTACATTATAAGGACGTGGTGGGGCTTTGCGTGTGCGAAGACTGCACAGGCATAGGTCATTATTGGTCGAATGAACGCTGTGTAAATGCGCAATTTACACCTGAGGGACAGTTTGCTGCGTGCATTCAGAACGGAGTGGAGTCACCGAGAGCGAAAGTGGCGCGCGAGCTGGCCTGTTTTATGTGCTTTAATACTCGTCGAGGATCACACCTAGGTAGTTGGCTCGCTTCTACCAAAGGATCGGCTTGCCAGACATGGTGATCGGTCTGGGAAGAGTGGGTCTGGGTCGCGGTTTCGTGAAGAGAACCGCTTGACTTTTGTCAGAATTGAATTCGTTTCTCCACTTTCCCAACCACGCGCCGAGCTTGTCGACTGAGGTTTGGAGAGTGCGAGCTATCGGATCTTGGCCACAGTCGGTGTAGTAAATGGCCGTGTCGTCTGCTAACAGAGCCAACTGAGCCTTTTTACTCTTTGAGATATCGCTGGTGACCAACTTGAACATGAGAGGAGCAAGAACAGATCCCTGAGGGACTCCGGCACGTATGGGATGGGTGGAGGATAGCGCTCCTTCGATGCGATAGCGGACGGTGCGGTTCGACAGAAAGTCTCGTAATGAGCATGAGATGGTCTGGAACACCAAGTTTGTAGAGCTTAAACAGGGTTATTGGTAAAACACCATCAACCTCTTAAGTGGTCATTGTATTCATCATTATGAACAACTTTTAATATGGGACCAAATAAAAAATCGCGAAATAAAAATCTGCTGTTCCCTACATTTATGTTTGCAGAATTCGTCAAAATGTAGGGACCAGCTGATTATTTTTTCGCGATTTCATATTTGGTCCCATACTAAAAGTTATTCATAATGATGAGTACAATGACCCCTTAAGAGGTTGATGGTGTTTTCCCAATAACCCTGTATAATAAGCCGTTGTGCCAGACTTTATCGAACGCTTTCACCGAGGCGGTCCGGCCGGTGCTCGCTCGCTGTCTCGGGAGGAGGCACGGCTCCCTGTCGTTTCGGGCGACGCAAGCGCTCTCGGGGCATGGTTGCTTCGGGAAGTACCTGTGTCGCATAAACAGGGAGCCGGACGCCCGGTGTCACCACTGCGTCGACTGCCGGGAGGACACGGCGTGGCATACGCTGGCAGAGTGTGTCACTTGGGAGGAGCCGCGCCGTGCCCTAATCTCAGAAGTAGGCAGTGACTTGTCGCTGCTGGCCGTAGTCGAGTCGATGGTCGGCAGCGCCGAGGGCTGGGACGCGGTGGTCTCCTTCTGCGAAACAGTCGTCTCGCAGAAAGAGGCTGCGGAAATGGAGAGGGAGATCTCATCTACTCACCCGGCCCGCAGAAGGCACACCGGGCATCGGCGGAGGGCGAATAACGCCCTCTTCCAGCCCCCCTAAACGACCCGAGGTGGCGGCGCGTAGTGTTCCACGCGCGCCCCTCTTAGACGTCACGGGGGAAGTCAAACACCTTTATCCCCCCCCCCCCCCCCCCAGACCCGAAGAGACTGTGGCGGGTCGGAACCAGTCGGGGGTTGCGGAAGGATCGTACGTTCCCGCGACCCCCGGCGTAGGTGTGAGATGGAACACCGGAACACCGGGGTGGTTTTTAGTCAGTAAGAGTCTGACAGACCCCGCCGCCGGCCCCAGGGCGGCGTACATCCATGACGATTTTCCACCCCGGAAACAAAAAAGGCTTAACGAGACCGAACGGCTAATGCGGTGAGTCAGAGGTGCAGCGAGAGGCACGACCGTTCACCGCGGGCGTCGAGCGGAAAGTGGTGTTGTTTTTTCAATACATTTTAAGTGACATTTCACAGGACAATTGCACAAATGTTTAACAACAGCGCCCCTTGTCAACGTCGTCATTCGCCAAAAGATCCTTGTAGCAGTGTATGCTTTCTCTTTCTTTTGTTTAAATGGCTGTTGACGGCTTTTTAATGAGCTAAAACTCCGATCAAATACTTAACATAAACGTAGGTTTGATTTGATTTGATCATGGTATTTCCAGGAAATCGATTAAATTTAATTTGTCTCTAGACCTCATGTCAACTGATTTTATATGTTGTTGTTATTTGAGTCAATCAATCACTTTATCTAACATTAATTTGACAGCAAATCTACTGATCACATCCTTGATTAGGCTTTCAGGAACTGGGTTTCAGAGTGTTTAATTATTTATTTGAACTTATCGAATGACCTTCAACGAACAACGCCATCATTATTCAGTTTTATTACTTTTCCTATTTTTGTCTCATTCCAAAATTAAGCTTTTCCTTCTATGTATATTTTTAAATATCTATGTTTTAAATGTGTTTCATATCTCATAATATCATTCTGTTTTTAGTGATACATCCTATGTTATTTGGACTTTGATTGAGGACACAGATATTTTGGTTCTAGGATTTATTGTTAGAACAACTTGCAAAAATAACACAATGAGATGAGCGTCCGCCATTACCCACATACACAGACACACATAGAGTTACTGTCATAGACCCAAACATAGAGCTACAAAATTTGCCAGAATATTTTATTGTTACATTCACATCCTACATCCTAGTGTTCTAGAAACATATTCGTTACTCACCTCAGCATGAAACCTGGCACTAGGGATCCCATATAATACATACAGGGGAGCAACAGAATTGGAGTGTATCCTGGCAGCTAATAACAACACAAGCAGGGTTCGTAGAAGTAGAAATGAAAACGAATAGGTGAAATATATTGAATGTTCCACACCGTTTAAGGCCCTGTGGAAAAATAAAACCCATAAGTTAAGTTACACATAGCGGTACGAACAATACAGTGAAGCATGCAAAACTACACCTTGATCCGTGCTTACACACTCACACGCACACATTTACAACCCAATTTACAACCAAACTACACCTCACTAAGTGCACACATGTTTACGAAACCGGCCTCAAGTCGCTGTCTACAGCGCTATGCCTTGATTTTTTATTCGGTCCGCACCCTATTACTGGTTATAGAACTATTTTCTACTGTCTGAAAGATATCATCAAATATCTGTAGATAATGTATGTAATCTATGTATAAAATATTAACACTAAATTTAAAAATTCTCTTGACATACCTTTTTTCGCTTAACATCCACATACAAAGAGGGTGGGTCAAGTATTCTTTATTGAGAGCCGCACTGAAATGAATTTAAATGGATTCTATATTGCTTTATTAGACTATGTTATTTTTATAGTACTTAAATCAGTTTTTGTAAGCTATGGAAAATAAATTTCAAAACTAATTTCTGTACCTTACTTTAAAAAATCCTGTCCAAAGTGGCATTCTCATCGCAAAGTTTAGCGAGCATTCGAATGAGGGCATGATTCACGACGTACTTGTGACAATTCCATTCTGGTCCAATAATATATTGCGATTGCAAACTCATGGTGATATAAAAATGTACGCAATGCTCGCGGCGTGGACCTCACAGGAGTTTATTGTTCAAGAATTTATCACAAAACCAGCATTTACAAATTACTTTATACTCACTTAGCGCCCTCCGAATCCATGAACGTGCAAGTAATAAAATGTCCGGTTTGCGTCCGGCTGTGAAAGATACAGCATTCAAATTAGGCCCACGTGGGGCTAAGTAAATAGTATGCTCAGCCCTTTGATCACGCACTACGCAGCGCTCACAGAGAGAGCATTACGTCACTGTTAAGTGTTAGTCAACGCTATTCTAATGTTATTTGATTTTAATTAATTACCTAAATTTTAAAATGAAATGGTTGTTGATTAGACAAATTAAACTTGAATAGATAGATTTTCAAAATTGGTTTTCTAAACCAAATAATAAAATAACTAGCAAACAGCCTGCTCTAAGATAAGCAAGACCATGTAGTATACAAAAATCATCAAATAACAAGAGAATAGTGCTGATTCGCACCATGAATTAACATAACGATCAAGCTTGAATTTTACCCCATGACATTCACATGTTCTTCTCCAAAGTTATTAAAAAAATAATTGTGTCAATTATTAATCACGACCTGACAATTTGGCATTTTACCTACGTACAAGAGACATGCGAACTATGTGAGACATCCTTACTTCTAAATGCAATAGTAGCGTGCTATTTTTTCAATAAATTTAACACGCTGGTAACTCATCACCATCAGCATCATTTCTGCCGTAAGACGTCCACTGCAGGACATAGGCCTCCTTATGCACCGTCACTTCGACCGCTTCTATGTTTCCCGCATCCAGCGTTTTCTTGCGGCCTTCACAAGGTATCGGTCCACAGTGTGGGAGGCCTACGTACCGGAATACGTAGCATTAGTAACTACGAAATTACATTCAAACCAACCTAAGGCTATAGAACAGCTGCGTACAGATCCAGTACAGATTGCTTCCGAACGAGGTCAGTATATAAATACCGAACTGGCCATTAATCAGCTTCACCAGGCGGACGATCTTTAAGTATTGAGTGCGGAACTCGTGGCAGCAGAAGTGCTCCTGTGGAAATTAAACATAAAAAATAAGTGTAAGGCTTGTAGGTAGAAGTATAATAATTATACCTAAGGGCTATAAAAATGGTTGCTTGACAAGTGAAACTTGGGCCGAGATCTTTAAACGTTACTAAGCGTTGACTAAGACATGTACCGGTTTCCGTCTTGCACTACTTGCAGTTTGACAGCTCTGCGACAGTGACATGAGTGACGCTTAGCCAAAGCACGTGCTAAGTTGGTAACGTTTATAGATTACGGCAACAAACGGGTAATAGCCTTTTTTTTGTGGGTGCGAAATCATCAAATAACTTCTCCCGCTCTGGGCAGAGCAGGAGGGCGTGTCAGACTCTTACTGACTAAAACCCGCCCGTGTTCCTTCAGTTACCTGTGCCAGGGGCCACAGTATCCCTCTCGGACTTTTCCGCAACCCTAGCAGGCATCGGTCCTAGCAAACCCCATCATTGGTGCTGACATCTCTTTGAGGCGCGCGTGGAACACAACGCGCCGTCGACCCGGGCCTGGTCCTTATCGAACGGCGAGCTGCCCATTGTTCGCCGTTCACAAGCCCACGCCTATGGTGGTCGGGAATCGGCCTGCGATTCCCGACGCCCAGGGCGTCTCCTGCGGCGGCTAGGGGCGTGAGGGTGCAAATTTGGCCTCTCCCTCACGTGTTCCGTCTCCTCCTTCGCGAACATTACTGCTTCGCAGAAGGAGGTGACGGCTTCCCAAGCCCTCTCGCTCCGTACCATGGCCTGGATTAAGGCCGGACGCGAGGTGAGGATGCCGTGGCACCTCTCTAGCCACTCCTCAAAGAGGGGACTTATCGCCGCAATTGTGGCTTGCCCAGCGCTGGGTTGCGACAATTGCACTTGCATTGCCGCCCTGAGATCCCGCCGGAGCTCTGTCCGCTGTACCGTGATTTCTCGCGGCAGCGGAGCTACACCCCGGCGTTTCGCCTCCTTGCGCCACTCCCAAACGTGCGCGAGGACTTTTGCCTCCAGATCCCATGGCGGTAATCCGGCAAGGAGGCTCGCCGCCTCACCGGAGACCGTACGGTATCCCCGGACCAGCCGGGTGGCCATGACCCTTTGGGGCGCGTTCAACCAGCGGGCTGGCCGCCGCCTCAAGGAACGCGCCCACACCGGTGCCCCGTAAAGGGCAATGGACCGCACAACGGGTAATAGCCTAAAGGCCTAATCGGGGATCCGAGATAGTTCGGTGAATGACTTCTTCCTACAATTTTATAACTGATTTTCAAAACCAAGTATTTTTATCAGATTGAGAAATAGTTCAAATAAAATAATTTATCGTAAGTTATATTAAAAAAGAAGAAAGAATTACGTCAAACAGTCTCAAGGCTTAAAAGATCAAATCTATATAATATCTTTCAAGTCAAGTCTTTCAAAGCTCCTTTTCACACTGTCCGGTATAGAGGTAGGTAAAGGAACACGGGTGGGTTTTAGTCAGTAAGAGTCTGACACGCCCTCCTGCTCTGCCCAGAGCGGGAGAAGTTATTTGATGATTTCCCAACCTCAAAAAAAAAAAAAAAAGGTATCAACAGAAAGATAGATTATTATTCTTTACTGTGCAACAAAAAGAAAATCATAAGGACAACATCCGCAAACGTACATTACGTACAATTTACTAGGGTAACACTTATCAATGTTCGGTCGTGATGGCCTAGTGGTTAAGGCCTCGCCTCTCATGAACGAGGTTGCGGGTTCAAATTCAGACAAGTACCAATGCGACTTTTTCAATTCATATTATGTACTTCTTACTGCTTCTTACTTACTTTTCGAGATTGCCATAGACATTACAGACACCATTGAGAAACCAATATAGGTCTGAAATCGCCCTGAGCAAGGGTGGTGATCAACGCTTGAGCTCTCTCTATATAAGAAGAGGCCTTTGACCTGCAGTGGGTCAAAAATAGGCTGGTACATGAACATTTATCCAGGTTCCCGGCGCTAGCAGTCCCGCAGTCGGAGCGTGTGAGAAGGGGTTATGTTTCCGAGTGAAAAGAGAAACGTCTAGATCAGGGATGGCGAACCAATGACACTCGTACTTTTGGTGGCTCGTCACAAAATAATTTGGGCACGGCAGCAATTGAGGGATTTGGGTACCTATGTCACAGTTACAAGCATAGAAACCTGAGCGCGATATTTAAATCTATCTTTGCCTGTCAATCGTTATTTTCAAAAACCGTTTGTTACATGATTGCAGTAAAATATGAACCTGATATAAATGATTTGGCATTCTAGTTTGCAACAGAAGAAGTTGTACTAGTTTGTTCTTTAATTTAAATAATGTGGTGAGGTGTTGATTACTGTTTAATAGTAAAGGTCTATTTCTGATTGGAAATAAATAGCATTGTGAAACTATTTTTTACAGTAGTCACTAAGTCAAGATTGTTTGTTAGCATCGCAACATTATATTTATAAATTAATTTATAATTATCAAATATTTTTTTGAAAAAATGGCACCTTGATGTATAGACGTTCGCCATCCCTGGTCTAGATTATAAAAACTCTAATCAATAATGGCACTGGCGACAGAAATTACGATAACCATCTCCTAAGTAGTAGATTGGTTCAGTATTCGAATTAATTTGTTAAGTTTTCGTCGAATTTGTTATCATCTTTCTTATGAAAATGGGGCAACGGATTCACTTCAGCTGTTATAGCTTTTATTAACTAAACGACTTTGTGAATGGTATTGTAGTACCCATATCTGGGAGTAAGCAATGTGTATGTTAAGCTAACTCTGGGGACTGAAATCTAACTTTTTGAGGCAAAGATGATAAAAAACTGTAGGATTTTCACCCTTTTATAAATGTCACAAAAAATTATTTGACTTTTTTAAATTAGAATATACATAGGTCCATGAATAGACCAGCTGGTAATATCTTGTTTTGATACCAATATCACAAGCAATAAATAATTTTTTTTTTTTGACTGACCGGTTGGCGCAGTTGGTAGCGACCCTGCCTTCTGAGCCGCTGGTTCCGGGTTCGATCCCCGGACAAGTCAAACATTTGTGTGCATGAACATGTCTGTTTGACCTGTGTCTGGGTGTGTATATGTATATAAGTATGTATATCAGTCATCAGGTTACCGTAGTACAGGCTCTGCCTAGTTCGGGACCTGAAGACCTTGTTGTCCCATATTATTATTATTATTATTTTCACACTTTTGTCCTTCCATATCCCTAAAACATAATAATCTATTCTGCAGCTAACAGGAAACAATTTTTGGCAAAATAATAAAATAACGATGTGCACAACAAACGAAGTGCAGCCGGTTCCGTGTTGGCAACGCGCCATCTTGGAAACTATCTCTTGAATATTTGTTCCAAAAACAAAAGTGGAGGAAAAATAATTTAATTTTATAGAATAGATGTTTTTATTAGTACATAGTCCCAAATTGCTTGGACCCACTTGCGCGTTCATGGGTTATCCTTAATAACTCTGAGTTAACCGCCAACTCAGGGTTAATCAAATAATTCATCTTGCGCCACCAAGAGTTAGAGGTAAACCTAGAGTAAAACTTCTAAATAAGAGGTTGCTTTACCTATGAAGCTGCCGTTTTACAAAACTGGCCATCTGAAACTTAATTTATGTAAGGCTGGCAATAAATTGTAAATTCAAATGAATTTTCATGTGTAATATCTTTCTTCTCACTTTCCTGCAATCTGTGGGAGAGATTTCGTGAAATGCGACGGAAGTGTGTAACAGGAAGCCGGGGAAGCGCGCGCTATTTGATTTGACCAAAGAGCGCGTGCGGATGTAGATTTGGCCATCAGATGGTACCAACCCATTTTCCGAGAGGTTGGTACTGTCAGCCAACAGCTGCGTGTGTGCGACAAGTTTTTTTTGGATATAATGTTAATGTTTTGCTTATTACCAAGGTGAGATGTCAGATGTTACACATCATATGCGACTACTGTAAGGCTCGCTCGTTTTATTTTCAAATATGGAATTCTATTTTCAAATTCAGTCATTTGTTTATAAATTAGTGTTTTGTTTGCACTACTTTTGTATCTTTTTCATCAATATGGACACGATAAAAATACGAGTAATTATGGAATAATAGTTCCGTCGCGGTAGCAATGCCGCACAAACGGCTCGCAACATTAACTACGTGTACGGAGTGAACACTACAAACGAACGCACGACTCGTTATTGGTTTGAACGCTTCCGACATGGAAATTTTGATCTAATAAGTGAATCCTGTGGTCGCCCGAAAACTGACGTCAACAACGACGAATCAAAGGCGTTATTGGAAGCTGACGATACTCAATCTATGGCTGAGTTAGCAGCAGCTTTCAACGTTAGCATCAAATCATAATGGTCCATTTGCGTCAAATTGGCAAGGTTAAAAATCTTCATAAGTGGGTGCCGCACGAACTGAACGATCGCCAGCGCGACGAACGCGTTCAAGTACGCCTTGCGTTGCTTAATAGACACAGAAACGAAGGGATTTTGAACCGCATTGTCACTTGCGATGAAAAATAGATTCTTTTTGATAATTTTCGGTCATTCGGTCATCGTGTTGGCTAGACCCTGGTTCAGCGCCTAGGCAATGCCCCAAACGAAAACTTACCCCTAAAAAAGTCATGGTTACTGTTTGCAGGTCTAGTGCCGGTATAATTCATGACAGCTTCTTACCAAATGGCACCAGCATTACAGTGAATGTGTACTGTGAGGAACTGGACACAATGATGGAGAAGCTTGCAAATCTCCGGCCAGCCTTAGTTAATCGCTCGTCCCCGCTGCTCCTACACGACAACGCTTGACCTCATATGGCACAACAAACGGTCTCTAAGTTACAAGAGCTAAGGTTGGAAGTTTTGCGTCATCCACCATACTCACTAGAACTGGCGCCGACAGACTTCTACTTTTTCAAAAATTTGGACAATTTCTTGGCAGGAAAAAAATTCAATACCCGAGAGGCAGTAGAAAATGCCTTTGAAGAGTTTGTTGGCTCCCGTACACCTGACTTCTTCAAGCAGGGCATTGAAAAATTATCACTGCGCTGGCAGAGATGCATCGATAGCATGGGTGCATATTTTTATTGACAGAAATAAAAATATTTATATAAAAATGACTTTAACTTTCTGTATACTAAGGCCCACTTGCGCCAAGCTAGGTTATCACGGCTAACTCGGAGGTAAATGCTACTTTGGAGTTAAATTCTAATGATGTCTTGCACCATCAAGAGTTAGGGGATAACCATGAGTTTAATTTTTACATTTTTAACCGACTGATGTGGGAGGGTTAAGTCAACTAACTCTGGGTTAGTAATGTCAAAATTTGCTTTGTTTGTGTCTTGTGCTACGGTTTTATTTTGTCCTGAAAATGATAAATCAATGGTTGTTGTCTGATGATGATGAAGAGATCATCGAATACATTAGTTCAGACTTTTAAAACAGAAGAATTGCGGAACGGACTGATCATTAATACTCACAAAGAGACAAAGATTTTCATAGAAGATTTCGTCTACAAAAAGAAACTGTTCTCTATTTATTGGATAAAATTGAAAATAGATTGCAATAAACAAATGCGAATAAAAAGTAAGTACCTACATGTGACCGACATTACGTGTTTAGTAATTAGTGTGAAATAGACTGGATATTGGATTTAAGTGCAATGATAATGACCTACTATGTGTTGCTACGCTGCTAGTGTATCATATGTAGGTACAATACAACTAATAATAGGTACCTATATAAAGTATTGTTTAATTTTATTTTTCCAGTGAGGCTGTATCACCTATGAACCAACTACTATGTACATTATACGGTTTTACGCCACTGGAAGTCAATTACTGACTTGCGGAGATGTCATTGGGGTACATGAGTCAACAGCATGCAGGATCATACATAAGGTCACTGATGCTATAGCACAATTTATATTTATGCCAACTACCGGTGAAGAGCAAAGGCAGGCGGCATTGGAATTTTACCAGATTGCACGATTTCTCCGTATCATTGGGGCAATAGATTGTACTCATGTGCGAATGAAGTCGAATGAACCGCGTAACCGAGGTTTTTTTTCCATTTTGAAGATCTTCCGCGTCCGCCTAATTTATTTTCACAATATAATAAGACAAGTATAAACAACAATGCAAATGCAACATGCTCAAGTCACGACAGTCAATATAACGCGACAAAGAACCATGTGTCATTTCTAATCTGACATAAAGGAATAGACTTATTCAAAGTACTGTGGAGCGAGAGAGAGCAGTATACTAATTCATTTAGCATTCGATCTACCATATTTTGCCGGATGTAAAAAGAATGAATGAACATAACAAACGAACATGACAAGACTCGGGTTAGTTGACTCTGGGTTAATTTTTACTGGTGCAATTTATACTGTGAGTTAAAAATTTAAAACATTAACACTGAGTTAGTAAACCTCGAGTTATTTATTTAACTCAAAGTTTTGGTACAAGCGGGCCTAAACGGCAATTTCATAGGTAAAGACCTAATATTTAACCAACCGATGTGAGAGAGGGCCCGCTTGTACCAAAACTTTGAGTTAAATAAATAACTCGAGGTTTACTAACTCAGTGTTAATGTTTTAATTTTTTAACTGTACAGTATAAATTGCACCAGTAAAAATTAACCCAGAGTCAACTAACCCGAGTCTTGTCATGTTCATTTGTTATGTTCATTCATTCTTTTTACATCCGGCAAAATATGGTAGATCGAATGCTAAATGAATTAGTATACTGCTGTCTCTCGCTCCACAGTACTTTGAATAAGTCTATTCCTTTATGTCAGATTAGAAATGACACATGGGTCTTTGTCGCCTTATATTGACTGTCGTGACTTGAGCGTGTTGCATTTGCATTGTTGTTTATACTTATTATTTTGTGAAAATAAATTAGGCGGACGCGGAAGATCTTCAAAATGGAAAAAAAACCTCGGTTACGCGATTCATTCGACTTCATTCGCACATGAGTACAATCTATTGCCCCAATGATACGTGGAAATCGTGCAATCTGGTAAAATTCCAATGCCGCCTGCCTTTGCTCTTCACCGGTAGTTGGCATAAATATAAATTGTGGATATAACCGAGCTATAGCATCAGTGACCTTATGTATGATCCTGCATGTTGACTCATGTACCCCAATGACATCTCCGCAAGTCAGTAATTGACTTCCAGTGGCGTAAAACCGTAATGTACATAGTAGTTGGTTCATAGGTGATACAGCCTCACTGGAAAAATTAAATTAAACAATACAATAGGTACCTATTATTAGTTGTATTGTACCTACATATGATACACTAGCAGCGTAGCAACACATAGTAGGTCATTATCATTGCACTTAAATCCAATATCCAGTCTATTTCACACTAATTACTAAAAACGTAATGTCGGTACCTACTTACTTTTTATTCGCATTTGTATATTGCAATCTATTTTCAATTTTATCCAATAAATAGAGAACAGTTTCTTTTTGTAGACGAAATCTTCTATGAAAATCTTTGTCTCTTTGTGAGTAAAAATGATCAGTCCGTTCCGCAATTCTTCTGTTATAAAAGTCTGAACTAATGTATTCGATGATCTCTTCATCATCATCAGACAACAACCATTGATTTATCATTTTCAGGACAAAATAAAACCGATATCACTAAATGCAACAAACACAAGACACAAACAAAGCAAATTTTGACATTAGTAACCCAGAGTTAGTTGACTTAACCCTCCCACATCAGTCGGTTAAAAATTTAAAAATTAAACTCATGGTTATCCCCTAACTCTTGATGGTGCAAGACATCATTAGAATTTAACTCCAAAGTAGCATTTACCTCCGAATTAGCCGTGATAACCTAGCTTGGCGCAAGTGGGCCTTTTTTTAAAACTCTGGGTTAGTGTAAGTTAGTAACTATGTAATGTCAAAATAAATTGACGTTATGAAGTACGCTGATAACTTATTTTGTATTGTATATTGTTCGACGTTAGAGTAAATAAAAATTTGGTACTATATATTAGCAGGCATATATTGACGAACTTATATAAAAACAAATACAAATATACGCCGGGGCGTTACTCCACTGCCGCGATAAAACGGCACAGCGGACAGAGCTTCGGCGGGATCTCAGGGCGGCATGAAGAGTGCGATTGTTGCAACCCAGCGCTGGACACGCCACAATTGTGGCGATTGGTCCCAACTTTGAGGAGTGGCTAGAGAGGCGCCACGGCGTCCTCAACTTCCGCCTAACGCAGGTCCTCACTGGACAAGGTTGCTTCAGGAGGTTCCTGTTCCGGATAAGGCGGGAGGAAACGCACGGGTGTCACCATTGTGTGGATCGCCTGGAGGACACAGTGGAGCATACGGTGGAGGTCTGCGCGGCTTGGGCGGAGCACCACCGTGTCCTCGTGGAGGCGATTGGCGGTGGCGATCTCTCGCGTCCGGCCCTGGTCCAGGCCATGGTACGGAGCAAGAGGGCGTAAGAAGCCGTTACCTTCTTCTGCGAAGCAGTAATGCTCGCGAAGGTGCCACGCCCCCAGCCGCCGCAGGAGACGCCCTGAGCGTCGGGTATCCCAAGCCCTTTCCTGGCAACCGTTGACGCGAGCTTGCGGACGGCGAGCAATGGGTAGCTCGCCGTCCGGTAAGGACCAGGCCCGGGTCGACGGCGCATTGTGTTCCACGCGCGCTTTAAAGAGATGTTAGCTCCAATGACGGGGTCCGCTTGGGCCGATGCCTGCCGAGGTTGCGGAAAAATCCGAAAGGGTTACCGTGGCCCCTGGCACAGGCAACTGAAGGAACACGGTTGAGTTTTAGTCAGTAAGAGTCTGACACGCCCTCCCGCTCCGCCCAGAGCGAGAGAAAATAATTGATGATTTCCCACCCTCTAAAAAAAGGCATAATCAGTATTCAGTATGCTGCCACTTACAGGATTGTTTTCCGCCAAACCCAGTTTAAAATTATCCTCTTAAAATAATTCTGACTTAATGAGATACGTACCTGTTCCGCAGCTTTCTTCAAGAGCTCATTGTGTATAAGAAAATGTTCCGTCAAGTAGATACTTATTACCATTATAAGTAGATCGTTGAGACTCCATATAAACGTCGACTGGATGTTGAAAAGCTGCAACAATATGAGGTTATTATGCTACGTTTATATTAAAGGCTTTATTGCGGATGTTTTCTTCATAGCTAAGTTAGTTGTGCTACTTATTTTGATGTGTAATATCTTTCCTCTCGCTTTCCTGCAATCTGTGGGAGTAATTTCGTGAAATGCGACGGAAGTTGCGTGTGTGTGACGAGAAAGGGAAATAGAGAAGGTGAACGCGTCAGCTGGCTCTTAGCCTCAAATAAAAATTTCAAATAATACCTGAATCATTTTTTTTTTTCTTTTTTAGGATTTAATATTAATGTGTTGCTTATTACCAAGGTGAGATGTCATTTCAAGTTAAACACTAGGAAGTGTTGAATTTGGGCACTTTGGGGCTGTGATATTCTGTCTTTTGAATAAAAAATACTATTTAATTTAGATTTCACATTTAATATTAAATCGTTGTGCCTATTATTAAAATAGTTTACTACCTTAACCCCGCGTCCTTACCGAAAGCGACCGTCGCGCGAGTCCACGATCGACACGTGACACGAAACCGACTTGATTGATCGTGCAACACTTTTCACTTTTTAGTTATGGTACCTACCCCACACCAATTCGACAACGATCGTCTTACACGTCCACGTCCGTTTGAAGACAGTTTTGTTTTATTAAAAATAATTTATTGCTGATTGTTTTTAAACCGCTCGGCCGATTTCGATAAAATTTTAATGGAACCACCTGGGAAGAAAACAAAAAAGATTTGTTCAAATCGGTTCAGGTGTCTTCGAGTAATCGGTGAACAAACATAAAAAAATAAATCGATTCCGACGAATTGAGAATCTCGTCCTTTTTGAAGTCGGTTAGAAAAGAGCGCGACAATCGGCAGCCTTCACACGTATATTGTGCCAACCAGTGACCCAAACGCGCTCAAATGTCGTCTGACACCATTGCAACCGGACCGTGGCCTATTTTTTCGATCTAACTCCGGTAGCCATACCGAAATGACACCAGTATATGATAACTTGACCTTCCGTAAAATATGATATCTGTTGCTCTTTTTTTAAACAAACGAGGTCATAGAAATTTCCATATACATTATTTATATTAGGTCGAAGAAAAAGTTTATATACAAATCCAAGACTAAGAGCTTATGTGGCACCCAAATATCAAACTTTTTTGTATACCCAGACTCTTTCTAATGGCTCCAAACTGTTTTGTGGTCAACCCCTAACTCTCTCTAGCTATGTCGTAACTACTAATATCTTAATAAAATCTTGCTTCACTTTTTCAAAAATGGCATCGACCCTCAAAATTCCCGGACTGAAAACGCTTGAACCAACTTTGTGCTAGTCTTACTGACATTGCGTTATGTCCATAAACGTCACATATTCTTTCGCGGCTTGTGTCCCAAGTTTGTAATAAAACTTCAAAATGTATCGAATTTTTTCGTTTGTTTCACTCATTTTGGCGGACAGAAAACAATTGAAAAATGGCGGGAAATCGTTTTTACTTTTTTTAAATGTCACCTATTTAATGGTATCAAAACCAGCTAGTTATAAACATTACAGCTAAAGAGATTTTACTGCAACTACCTTTAAATACGAAAAAACTTTTTTATTTTATTTTATCTAAATAAACGAAAAGGTCAAAGTCTCTTTTAAAGTCCATACAATTACATACAATCACAACATCTCTAATATATGTATATATTACTGGTTTTGAATTAGACTGACGTTGAGGAAACATGCAATAAATACGTGAGTAAGACAGAATTTATCTCACAAAAAGGCCGCTCGTTTGTGGAATGCATTGCCAGTTGAAATAAAACGCGCGCCGTCATTGCTTGTGTTTAAAAGACTCGTGAAGGAACATTACTTGTCGTTGTGATATTTTTCTCGTAATTGTAATTATCTATAAACTTCATTTATTTTCGTTGCTCATATATTTATTTACTATGTACGTATTTATGTATCTATTATTTAGGATATGTATATATCTGTGTATTTATTTTAGTGTATTGTATAGATACTTATTATTTGCACCAACGACAGCCCCATTTTATGTGCAGGCAAATCACTGTCCATTCCAAGGTTGCCTGGAAGAGAACGCAGAAAGCGATAAGGCCGCCCATTGTATATTATTTATTTATATATTCTCTATTGTACACCGCAAAATACATAACAAAAAAAATTAACACTACTTAATATACAATGGATACAGGTTTTGGTGTAGGTACAATAAAGAATATATTTATTTATATAATGTTTAAAGAAAGCTTACAGACTAATAACAATCATAAATATCGTGCATAAGTAGTGACGTTTGCTAAAGTCAAGCTTCCACATGTATAAATAAATAATAATATATAAATAAATATATAAGAAAGTAGGTATAAACACATTTTTTTAAGAATTATTACCTCACTAAGAACTGCTTTCCATAGAGTATAAGGTGTGTTGTCAAAGATCCAGGGCATATTGAAGTGAAAATAGTTCTCTGCGACGTTGTTGATATCGCAAGCGCATGCCACTTTTAATCCGTAGAATACTGATAGGAGATGCTCCACTGAAAATCACAAAATATTTTTTTTATAGTATATACAATTATCTTTAAAGAATAAGATGATATTGGGTGTTTCGTGAACGTTTGAAGAGACCTCGAGCAATAATATAATTACATTACAATAAAAAAAAAACAATTCGAAAATCGTATAATCTTCACACTCGTAGCTTCGTAGCACAGTGCTAGCTACGCCGTAGCACTGCTCGTAGCTTGGAAATACACACTTCGCGGGTTTTCGTAGACTACGGAAGTAGGCTTAAACATTTTTCTTTCAAAATTAAGCATAAGAAAGTGTGTTCTTATTTTCGCAATTAATTCGTGAGTCATAATTAATTTAATCCCCATTTCCGTCGTCCTATCACGACCCAATAAACTCATTAAGTATTATTGTGTCATCATAGGACCCAAGTACTGTCTCCACGTAGATCAAATTAAAGGGATGAGACAGGTGAAAATCACTCGGTATCAGCTATTATAAGATTTCAGCGACAAACACAATAGTAAAAATAAAAACCATACATACCAATTGCCGCAGTTAAAATGAAAATAGTAGTAACATTGCTCATAGCTCCAACGTTTCTGGTAAACGGGGGCAATTTGCACTCAATAGCCTCGACCTTCGCTACCAGGGTAGGCCAGGAACGACCAATATGCATCAGTATTAGAAATGATATGAGGCTCGACGTGTAGAATACAGAATTAGCTGAAAAATAAAGACAATAATAAATTCAGAAAAAGGTGCCCACAAAAATAATGGAATCAAAACTATTCCTGCAATTTCATTCATAGAACGTATTTAATTAATAATCCGAGATGAATACACAGTATTTACTTTGTCAAAATTGTTGGTAGTTAAAACTTTGCAATCAGACTAATTGACTCAATTTCGTTCTAGGTTTATGTAATCAGTGTTACGTAACATAACTTTAGATTAGATAATTTACACATGGTGACATCTATAAGCTAGAATATTAACTCTTTTGTGTTTTGCGTATCTGTATTCACACTGCCTTTAACGACGCAACATTTTTCAGCAACGTTCTCAATATCACATTCAAATACCAACCAATATACAAACATTCCAAATTCAAATGAAAAAAACAAAAGAATAACAACGATAACTTACTGATGTTAGCCAAAGAGATTCCATTCATGATAAGCCAGCAGAAAGTCATGATGAACATCAATACCTGACCGAAGAGACTGATCGCGTAGAAGATCGTGTATGGAGAGCGGAGCGTGAATCTGAGGACGTAATAGCTATTGTAACGGGTCACATTACTTACTCGTATATCGGAGATGGCGAATTACGTACGGAGGTTTGCCCAGATTTTTTTTGTGGTGTACGTAGGTGTATATTTTTTGGGTAGTAGTATGTTGGATGTTTGGTGATATTCAATAAGAATTGTGGATGTATGAGGAAGGAACTTAAAAATAAATAAATACAAATTATTAATTAAGAAACTTATTTTAAAACCACTACCAGCTGCGTCTGCTAAGTTCAGTGAGGTACTTCTAGTGAAAAAACGTAGGTACTAAACACACAGGCTCGATTTGGCCTTTTCTAATTATTGTAACTTAGTCATTAATCCGATTAGAGATGGATCAATAAATGGAATTGAACAAATTGATTGCTCGTAAGAACTCATCTAATTACCTTAGTACGGTATTCTGTAAGTCCCAATAGAACATCTTAATAAGATTCTACATTATCTAGTAGGTATAGGTACGAAGAATACACAGCATATCATTAAACAATAATATATTACACCTTGGAGATTTTCTGTCTTCAATTTAAAACCCCTTCGTAATCCCAAAACTACCGCAAAGCTTTCAACATTATATTTTAGTCCTGGCACCCACAGAACCTCCGAACACTTCGATCCTGATTTCCATCAACCTAACGAGATTATCATGTACCACCACATACCCCACCTGCCTCATTCATTCCTAATTTATTTAATTACTCTTAAGGCTGAATAATTAGAAGTCTCTCAGGTACTGAAATTGTCATAGGTACGCCAGTTATGTTAACTTACTATACTAAATTCAGAACATTGCGAAGCGTAATGTTACTAAAACAGTACCTCTTTGAGTGAGGCTGTAATGGCGTAATGTTTATTTAGTTGGTGTGCATGTTATTATAATGTATATACCGGTGAGTATATAAAAGCATATAGTTAGTTACTGAAACGTTATCAAAACTCGGAGTTAGGACATAGGTATTTAATGTGAAAACAATTTTCATTTTTCAGTTTCATAAAAGACTGCATGGAGTGTTGTCTACCACACTATATGAATGATTCTAGCACACGATATTAAGTTCATTTCAACTTTCAATGTCTAAGTAATTTATGTGTTTGAGTGACTCCTACACCTACTATAAACAATTTATCATTTACGAAAGTAATCAAGTCGCGTGCTTCCGCACAGTGATATTATTTTATGAAGTTATGATGTAGATAATGTAAATTAGATATTGGTGCCGATTCTGTTGTACACCGAACTAAACTATCACTAAAATTCCTTACTTTTGGCTATGAGAATCTTAACGCTATTCTGCAAAATAAAATCTCTAAATTTAAAAATAATTTTGACACATCTAAAATCAAATTTGGCAATTGCGACTCCACGTGGTACTTGTTTGCCGTACCACGTGATTTTTTTTTAGAGCCGGAGGCGCGCATTATTTTGCAGCCTCGACATGTTTTGTATGGAATTGTTCAATTTTTGTATGGAAAATATGAAAAAACAATTTTTTTTTTTACCAACACGTTGGATTTTAGAGGTTTAGGGGTTTTATAAAGGGGTAGGCCAATTCTCGTACATAAAAAACGTTCAAATTCAAGTCGCAATCTCATCTCAGCGACAATCAATGTCAAAAACCTGTCAAAAATGTATGTAAATTGATTGTAATTTTGACAGATTGAGACTAAGATTAGAATGTAAACGGTCTTAAAAATACGGGAATTGCACACCGTTTTCGAGATATAAGCAAACGAAAAGAAAAAAAGATACAGTACTGTTTTTGCATCTGAAGTCGAGGTGTTGGTGTGAATTTTAGTTCATGACAACTAATTTTATTCCACACCTTTTTAATCGCGATTAAAAACAGGCAGATTTAGTTACGACAATCAAAATTTTAGGTGAAAAACTTAAAATTCAGAATAGCAAAATTGCCATTTTCACTAAATTATAATCTCAGTGCCATCTTAGTGCTGTCAAACTAAAATTTGGTTAAGCTGTGTCACTTTAGTCAATTTCAGAATGGGAAATCGTCGTTTGACAGGAATAAACTAAATTTTGGTGATTTTTAGTCTAGTTTAGAGAATGTTGTGACAAGAGAATCGGCACCATTGACATAGTTTTTATCTAACAAACCCACATTATAGGTAATCCTTATAAATACGAAATGGAGCTTACTCAAAATATCCGCTTTACTGATTGATATTTCGTGTTCCTCGATTATATTTTATGAGTAGGAGTCAGTTTGTAATATAATTGATTGGTATTTTTTGTTCCTTTTGTGAAATTACAGGAAGATCTCCAGAAGCCTGTGTTTTTTAACGGAAATGCCAGCAGTTGTTGCTGCGCTACGAATCGTGGGTTCAATTTCAGTTTATGAATCTGGTTACATGTTTACGAGCACAAACAGAGAGAATATTATCCTAGCTAGGAAAAGACGTACTTGAAAAAAAAATCCTTTTGACCTCAAAACTACCCTTAAATCACATTCTCACCTCAACTTATGGCTGATGGGACTGGTCAGCCCAGTAAGAGGTAGCAGTCCCATCACTCGGCTGCAAAACAGAGTCCCTCGTATGGTCCCATGGAGTCCACACATCTCTCTCTTACTGAGATGATGTTTGTTCTCCATATGGAACGTCTTCAGAAATAGTTTGGAGCGCATTGTTCTTGTCGGGGCATCTGAAAGTAAGTTATACATTAAATAATATCATTTTGATGGCATTATTGGCAGTTCTTGATATTTATTATACTGTATACCATGAAGTAATTCAATTGCTTTATTTCCTTCTTACACATTTTGTTAGTGCTCCACACAGGATTAAAACTTGTAACCTCTCGCTAGTCAGCGCACACCTGTAGAGCTTTGCTGCTTTTACACAATAAGAACTATTCAGAAAGTAGTCTCTTACTTATGAAACGAAACCAGCCAGTCGGAAAATCACCTTATGATCACAAACGCCGCCAAAGATCTAACAGCTAACCATAAACTGTTTACCATACAGCCCCACAGTTTGAATATTTAAACGCTAACACAAACAAACATGACACATGTCATATGTCAGGCACAGCGCGGGAAATGTATTTACATAGACAACATAGAAAATGCCTCAATGTCAAGCGAAGTGTCGCGAGCTCTAGTGGTTTGGAAAAACAATTCAAGGTGACATATTTCTTCGGGTTACGGTTCTAAAAGTACTGTGTTTATGTTATAATAACCTTGATCAGTCGTTCTTTCATGAGTTGAGTAGACAATAATATAAGTACGTACTGAAATTGTATCAGTATTATACATGAAGTGACTCGTCAGAACTCCAAGCCAATTATTGGTCAATTAGTCAACATTCAAAGCTTAAACAATAGACCATAGGTAATTGTTTTTTATTTTTATTATTTGACCGGACTTTCCAGGAAGGTCTCGTTTAACGCGGTGTTAGTTTAGATTTTTTTTTAATATAACATGCGCTTCAATCAACTCAGCCTATCGCAGTCCACTGTTGGATATAGGCCTCCCCCACGCTGTGCCAAAACACCTTGTCCTCTGCCTTCCTCATCCTGTCTGTCCCAGCCACCTTTTTAAGATCGTCGGTGGAGCTGGGGGGCGTCCCACACTACTCTTGCCAAGTCGCGGTCTCCACACGGACGCGGACCAAGAAAACATGTTCAGTAAGAATACTTAGTCACAACACCAAAATATAAACATTCAAAACATTAGATAAAACATAAAAATCATTTCAAAACACACACACACTCATCATGCGTTCTACTGGAAATGACACAGATAAATAATCAAGTCACGAAGTACACGTGGGGTTTAGTAAGGCGAGATCCGACTGTAAGCGGGAGATATTTTACAAGTTGCCTTAACTTACATTTCTATCGAGATAATTCTTCTTGTGTCGTGTCAAAGCACGAGCACTTACGATGAATAGCTCCTGCCGATCAAGGTAACGCGCTTAGCCAGTTAGTAAGGATGATACTTATTGATTGAAAATTATTCCTTGCATGTGCCACAATACAACGGTCGTCCGCCCTTCTCATCTTATCGAGATTGTGAATCAGTGGATCTAGGGTCTAGACAAAATCAAACTTGTTGTTACTTTAATTGTATAATTTATTATTTTTATGACCTTGATATACATTCTGTGATTACTTTAACTCACATACTGACATATTACTTATTTAAACAATTTGGAAAATGGTATACTTTTACAATGTTTGAATATAATATGTGAGCACCATGTATCTATCACATAATTAACTTATTTGTCATTGCTAATTTTTTACCTATTGTGTGAGGGTATTTTATTATAGGTGCACTCACCGTCTTCACATATAATTAATGTATACAAAATATTGTAACATAGGAGTTTCTTGCCCATTCTTCTCCATACGAAACTACCTTTTGGAAGGGGCGATTAGTATCAATTCTATTTTAAGGGAAATATTGACGTTCAAAATTGCCTTTTATGTGCCTACTTGAAATAAATGCTTTGACTTTCTCAATAAATTGCGGCAGGTTCTAGGTATCATGGTAGTTCCTACTTAGTTCTTTAGAAAAGTGTGTAGTTCCTAAAGCGAAACGAGGGTTCACTACGAGTATTTAGTCGCTAATTGCGTTCAGTCAAACCTAACCCTTACCATATGGGTACACTCCAGTGCCAGTGGGTCACGAGTTTGGGAGTAATGAAATGAGTTGAATGCTACCTAAGAGCTTTTTGTTTGCACCAGCAGCATCGGACATCGTCCAAAGTATGAAGAAAATGTGCTCAAGATCTCTATCTTTTAGTTAGTTATGATGTTACTGCGTAAATGTAACCTTTTTGTTAATTAAGAGTAATAAAAACTGCGAAATTATGTCAGTTTCGTGCAATGTATATTGTTTTGTTTATACCACGGACTAGTTACAGGCCTGTAACGAATGACTTGTGTAAAATGGCAAGATTTTGCGTAAGCCGAAAAACTTACTCAGCTCCATGAACATTGAACATCGCCATCGTATTTCAGTATTGCGCAGGATTTTAAGAACAGGAACTTAGCTCCTGCGGCAGGAGTGAAAACGCAAGTGAAGGAGTAGCATCTGCTTCTGAAGTGATAGCCGGTCGTCAAAAACACGATCTCTAGGTTAATTAATTTAGAAAATGTATAAATAGTAGATTGTTATACAAGGAGCTAAAATGACCCATTATATACGAGGTAGTTTTACTCCCGAGATTGAGCGAGGGAGTAAATAGAAACCGAGTTTTAGTTTTAGTTTTTTTTAATGGGTTTTTAGCGCAATGTGTTACACTCTACTTTTCACTACGATTGCGAGAAAATAAAACAATCCAATACAATTAATTACGGTCACTGCCAATTCAATTTGCAATTAGAGAAAAATTATAAAGATTTCGCGCCAATGTCTTTTTTTTTTGTTTATTCTTCTGCAGCCGCAACGCATTGCATGCATTCTACCAAAGAGATCGCCGATTTTAGTTCCATTTTCAAAAATAAAATGAAGTTATTTTTTTTATGAAACAGTCGAACAGTCGAGTCTATATTCATGATTATTCTACTTATGGCTAAAGACTTTTTCGTTTTTGTAGGCTCATTGTCATTTGACACACAAAAATTTAAAAAAAAAAAAACTTTTTCCCCTAGAGGAAGAATTGCTATTTTGTCTTCGCTCTGGTACGCCACAATGACGGTCTTTTTGATCAAGAGCAGTGAAAACCTATTTTATTTATGTTAAATTAGTGTACCTAGTTAGTAAGTAGTACATCCAGGGGTTTTCAGTCGCGAGAACTTCGCACAGAAAGGATATTAAACCGGCTGTCAACTCAACCAACTCAATGGTGACGGATTTCAAAATATCATCCTTCCCGGGGAGTATTTTGTTGTATTTGAGCTATTGTACATAATATTGAGAGATCACTGGTGACCCAGTGGTAACGGCCGTAACGTACGAGTTGTAGGTCGTAGGTTCGAACCCAGACAGGTGCTTTACTTTGTGTACATTATTTCATCACCACTGCTCACAAAACAGTGAATGAAAACATCGAGACGAAACCGGCATGTCTACCAACCCGCACTGATCACTGGATGTGACATCTACCAACCCGCACTGGGTCCGCGTGGTGGATTACGGCCCACTCTCTTTCACCAAGAGGAGGCCTGTGCCCCAACAGTGGGAACAATTATAGGCTGATTATAATGATGATGACATAACATTTACAGACTACAGAACATCACAAAATACTGCTCAGGTCTCAGAGCTACGACCATCACAAACTGGCACGTTTAATGTCTCTGTTTGCTTCACAACTAGTGGAAGGAAAATCGACGACGAAAACATTCGCTCACACAATAAATACTACATAATTTAGATACTACACAAAAAATAGACTCCTAAGAGCATAATGGTCACTATTATTTATACTATAAAACCTGTAATGTATCATATACTTGTTATTAATGAGGTTATAGCTAATGTAACAAATTAATTTGAATTAATTAATTTAATTTAATTAATTAGTGACGAGACTGTGTTGTCTAGCTATACTAGTAACTTTGTGATTAATTATGGATGTTCATGTTGTACACACGGCTACACATCAAGCTATACATTTCCAGTTTACGCTGGCCTCTCATTGTAAGGAAATCCGATACAATGCGAGATCAGCTTATACTGGAACTTTATAGCTTGATCAGTATGTCGATTCTGTAAAAATGTCACCGTGAAGTGAACACTTAGGTGAAGTGAGCGTGGAGTGAGCTGTCAGTGTCATCCCACTGATGCTAGGGATTGAGATAGGTGGTTTCGCAATGCTGTAGCCGTGCGTACGAAGGAGAATCCACCTGTAATACCAACATCCTTGGAGGCCACTACCAGTCAGATAGGGTACCTATTATCTCCCTGCTGGAACTCAAAGACTCTTCAGTTTTTTTTGTGGAGGTCACTCCGGATAATTCTTCAAACTAGTCAGTAAGACAACAGAAGTTGCTCTTCAAGTAACCAATTAAGTAATATTAGAGAATAATAAAAAGGTGGTGCCGATTCCCTTGTTTACAAACTAAACCAAATTTAAGTTCAGTGCATCTTTTTCTTTCTATTTCATTAAGAAAAGGACAGAAGATAAATTTTAGTTTAGTCCTGTCAAATTAATCAGCGCCTGACACTACTCCATACAAGTTTAGACGTGATTAAAAAGTAGGCTACTAAAATTACATCAAATTACGTCAGGTGCTGACTAATTTGACAGGACTAAACTAATATTTATCTTCTGTCCTTTTCATAATGAAATAGAAAGAAAAAGATGCACTCAACTTAAATTTAGTTTAGTTTGTGAACAAGGGAATCGGCACCATTGTCTGGCACTCAACTCAGATTAATGAAAAGCCAAAAGGAGCGCAATATACTTTTACATTATTTAATCAAAATATTCACGTTTTGCTCTTCCAAACATTGACCGGTGTTGAGCCTGATAACACGTAGACCTCCAATTAACTAAAATCAATATGTTTGATTCTGTAATGGAAGATGTGTTAAAGAAACTTAGTACTAGTAGTCAGTAATCCTGTGGTGATTTTAATATTAATTTATTAGAAAATAACACGAATACTGCCACTACTGCAATATATACTAAGTATTTTAGGTCATTTTATAATTTGTCGAATGTTTTTATTGAACCAACCTGAGTAAAAATAAAAAAGCGTCGAAAGCACTAGGTTTAATTTTCATAGTCTCGTCTGAGTTCAGAAGCATCAAGACTTTCAAAATCCTATATTGCTCCTTCGTTCGTAGTCACCTCGAGTATGCCTCTCAAGTCTGGAACCCTAACTATAATATTTATATAGATCGTTTAGATCTACTAGATACAGAGAAAATTCCTAAGGTACATTCAAATTCGTTCGAAAACATATCTACCTAAAAATCCTTGACTTCCTCGAGTATCGTGATTCTCACGATTCCCAGTCACACATACAGAATCAACCTCGCAGACCTTTTATTTTTTCATTTTAATCTTGATTTAACTTTCTAATTATTATTTTTTACTTTTATTTATTTTTATTTTTCTTAAAATCACTACATACTAATACTACACACTATACAACTACATACTAATTAGGTACTACACATTATTTTTGTATAATATCAGCTTACTGGTATACTTATCTCTTTGTTTACTAGCTCATAATTTCCATAAGGGTTTATAGTGTCCAAGTGACAGTAGAACATAATCACATCCTAAGTCACTTTTTTTCACTTTTTTTTTTCACTTTTTTTTTACTTTAGGTAGATGTTAGGTAGTAGTTTTAGGTCTTCCGAAAAAAATTTTTTTTTTTTTTGTAAGTAATTGTGATTACTTACACAAAAAAATTGTAAGTTGCCCTCTGATCACAGTGGACATTGACAAGCAATAACATTTTGCTCTTACATGCCTTTACAAAAAACTCAAATAAGGTTTAGTTCAATTAGGTTATATATATGGTTGTAGACCATGGTCTATACAACGTTTGTTCTAGCAAAACTGTGATTCAATTGTCGCCGTGTATATTAGGTTGATTCCTCTTTTTAGTTTACATTACTGATTTACCCCAATTGCTTATACATATAATCAACCGAAGATGGTGTTTGCAGATGATACTTGATCTTTAAACAGTCCGACGGTTACAAAATCGGGACGACGTGAATAACTCTATTCTTCAGGCCCAAGATTGGTTTAAGGTAAATAATTTGGTACCTACTTAATGGAAAAAACAAATGCATTAGATTTAAATTACCTGCTGTTAGAAGTAGCGAATGTGACATCATATTGAATGGAGTAAAACTGGAACTTATTAATGAAACAGTTTTCCTAGGAATCACGCTAGACGAGAAATTACAATGGGGAACTCAAATAACATCTTTTGCGGAGCGGCTAAGCTCGGCCGCTTATGCAGTTAGAACGATAAGACAAAAGGTAAAATAGACTGAGGTAGAAACCGCACGTTTGGTCTATTTTAGCTACTTCCACAGGATTATGTCGTATGACATTTTACGGGGGGGTCGGGCTGCTGACATTCAATTCATCTATAAAGATTGATAAAATAATAATAATAATAATTTAGAAAAATCATTTTCAAAATCGAGTCTTCACATAATATACCTAATTGTATAATTAATGTAAACTAAATATCCGGTCGTCGGAAATGCGCGCGAAAAAAAAAAGACTGGGCTGAATGCCAGATGCGTCACCGGCCTCCTTTTTTCATTTTTTGCATGCTGTCCACCAAGATCCTGTATGCCCCATCGGCCACCGTTTCCTCAAGTTGCCCCATCTTACACTAATATCAAATACCCAGTAGTCACATTAGGAAAACCTCTGAAAACTAGAATGAAGACGACAAAGTAACACTGCTCAGCATTCAAATCTTACCTTTTTAAATGCTTCGTAAGTTAAATTTTAAAACTATTCCCAGTATAACCAGTTCGCCATTAACGTAATTTTCCTATAAGAGAAGGATTAGTATTCCGTGACCCGTTGCTAATAAAATGGCGGTCGGTTTGTTACATGCGGGTGCAGCGGTAAGACTTGATGCTCAAAGGAGTTTATCGCTGACTCTTGCAAGGATTATGACGTCTTGCGTCTGATGTTTAAGGTATTATAATTGCCTTAGGTCGTGTGCTATGAGTTGCGGTTCCCGTATGAAAGGAAGGTATTTTTTCTTAAATTAATCTTTCTTCTTTATTTTTCCTCCTCAGCCTTCGCCTCCGCTTGCGCGTATGTCATCGTTTGCACCTTCGCCTCCGCTAAGATGGCCTCTGTTACCTAAGTAGATAAGACTTCGGAATTCATTTGAGCATGTCATGTATGCATGTTTGTGCATGTCCTAATACCTAGTGTTCGTAAACAATCCCTAGCACCAAATAATAACATGCAGGTACAATGATACTTTAGGTACTTATCTACCTAAGGTAGATACTTCTCACTAGCCAATTTCTATGCATAATGCATTTGTCGAGATATTTGTTTATTTCGAAATAAACTCTCTTTGCTCTCATGGCGCTGTTGTAACATATTATGTGCATGTGGATAGTTACTTTTGTGAAACGGCAACATCGAATAACTTGCTCTTTTTAACCGACGAAAAAAAACGGAGGAGGTACGATTAACCTATACTAAAATTTAAAAATTTTTTGGAGTCGGTGCCGTAAGTTAGTAGTAAGTATAGCGCGATTCAGAAATGAGGCCTCAATGAACAACGCCATCTATCGAGCTTTGACTAAAAGGGAAAAATACTCTGGAATTACCAGTCAGTCGTTTCATTACTTAGCTTGACACCGACTCCAAAACTTTTTTAAATTTTAGTATAGGTTAATCGTATGTTAGATTAGGTTTATTAATATAGATAGGATATATAGTGCGTTTCACGAAATAATTCCCTTCGCCGTTATATTGGCACACCTGACTGTCAAGAACGTCAAACGCTAGACGCATCGTAGGCTTTGTTGAGTTTTTCCAAGATTTATAGTTGTTTTACGGTTTTAATCACGCCGAAGACACTTAAAAGTGGCGAAAGAGATTTGGTGTTGAAAGTCAAAACGTTTTGTGAGAGTGAAAAACGTAACAAAGCGCCAATAATTCCATTAGAATGTGTGAGACTTCGCGTCGCCGCCATAAAATAGGGTTGCCATTGCCAGAACTAGATGCTCCCTAGTCCCCGCTGCTACCCCGTAGGTGCCTACCTACACCTTTTAAAATAATTAAAGACCATAAAGAACCACCTATCTACGAAGTCGATTCATTGTTAAAAGAACATGGTCATAAAGTTGTAAGACTTCCTCCCTATCATTGAGACCTGAATCCAATCGAACTCATATGGAGTCTTTTGTAAAGGCGGATTGCTGAAAAAAACGTGGGTCAGGAAGCAAAAAATATTGTAAAAATAACTGAAGAGGCAAACGCCAGAAGAGTGGATAAAAGAATGCAGCCACGTAGAAACCATAGAAGATAAGTACTTCAACAATGGAGTAACTGTTGATAACAAAATAGATCGATTTATAATAGAAGTAGGAGATGACTAGATATACTATAGGAGATACTTCAGACGATAGTGACCCTGGAGATAGTGCTATGTCGGGTGTAGGTCCTTTGGAGGAGCACAGTTATTTTAAATAGTTATTTGTTATACAAGAGTGCAAAGTTGCTTTTTAACCGCGTGTTCAATTTTGATGACCGAGCAAGCGAAGGATTCTAAAATTGAATCACGAGCGCAGCGAGTGATTCAAAATTAGAATCCTGAGCGTTAGCGAGGGAATCAAAAGAGCACGAGGTGAAAAATCTTTGCACTCGAGTGCAACACGTAACTTTTCATTCCACCTCAGCGAGGAAATGACTAAATGCAAAAAAAAAACGTTTACAATCACAAGATAGGTACACTTTTATTTCAGTTTAGGTATTAATTACTACATTATGACAGGTAAGTATTACAGAATAATCTTTAAATTATAACAAAATAATACTAAGGTATAATTAAGAAAATTTTAAAGTAACGTTGCTACAGTTATTTAAATTGAGTGTAATATTTTAGTTTGGTACTGTAATATTGGTGTTAGTCACTTGTGTACTGTTTTTCGGTAAACTATCTGTCATACTTAATAGTTGTACCGATTCATCGGATTCCCTTGGCGTGAATGTTGGAGAGAGAGGGAGATGGTTAGGTGTTTCATAACGGCTTATTTTTGATGTAGAAGGGCCAGTCCAAGGATCCGATTGAGGCTCTTTCAGTGTAATGGCTCCTACGATGCCTTCACATATTTTAGACTTATTTTGGATGGAATCCTCTATGTATCCCTCTACAACTGCATTGGACTTCCAGCCTCCGTGGCGCTTAAGGGACAGGAGATCAGCTCCGGAATCAGCCAAAAGTGTGGCTGAAGTTCGTCGGAAACAATGACCCGTGTACAACAGGGGTTCTGGAAGTTCAAGAAATGTTGCTATTTATTGCTTTCCATTGCGATACTGTAGAAAAAATCGATTGATTGGAGTGTTAGGCGGGCGTAAGGCTTGATATTTCTCAACAATCGTTACGTATTCCTTGCGAATGACGAAGTTGCGGTCTCTTTTTGTCTTTGTATTAGGTAAATTAATTAATAGTAAGTCATCTGAATGTTTCTCAATGTTTTTGACATTAAGTTGTGTTAGTTCATTAGTTCGACATGCTCCGTTTATTCCAATAATAAGAACAACCTGTAACGTAAAGAGTATTGTAGTAGATAAATGAATAAAATTGATATGAACGCATAATTATGCCTATCAACATCTACTAAGTATACTATTTAATTGAGATTAATATACTTAAGTAGATACTGAATGTGCAACTGACTTACTTTTGCCGCCAAATATACGGAATCGGGTGCTTCGTTAAGAAACTTTTCAATATCAGATACTGTGAAAACCTTCGATTTTTTTGGTTGATGACCAGATGAGGCTCTTTTTAAAAATGCCACTAATTTAGGATAGGTATCGATATGTTTGTCTTTTTTCATCTTTATTGTTGCTTTTAGCATCGAATACGTACTCCATAGAGTGCTTGCTTTCTTGTTCTCGGATAATTCTATAAAATATGCCAGCAAAACGTTTTCTGAGAAAGTTTTGGCTCCTTTTGCTAGTCGCCACGTGTTGAACATATCGTACTGTTTTAAATACTTCTCGCGTGATTGTTGAGGGAGAAAGCTCATTTGCGCATTATTAACAGTTTCAGTCAATTCTGTTGGCGTCAAGCAAACTTCCTCGTCGCTAGAATCACTCATTTTAGTTTTTTCACTTGTTTTCAAGTTTCTTGTTTTTAATATAAGGTTTAACAATGACGTGAAAAAATGCCGCGTAAAGAACCGCGTACAAAGCAAATTGAAAAAAGAACACCAAGAAGGTTCCGAGTCTGAGTTTTTAACAAATTAAAAAAAAGTTGTATGATATATTCGGCACCATAGAGGTAGCAGTAAATAGGTTTAATGTTTTTTTTAATTCACAAACTTAGTGCACACGATGTTCTAAATTCAATTTACTTTATCCTCTAGAGAATAAAAACGGCTTTTCCACTCAGATATTGAAGATTAAAAATACTCTTTCCGAGATGGTGGGATGAAAAAGTAATTTTGTTGTTAATCATTACAGCTTATTAAGAAATTTCGCAAATAAATAATTATTATGGTTATATTAAGAGTTTAATTTTATGAATATCTTTACACGTAAGGTATAATTTTCTATAGACCTTTGTTGAAAGGTGACCAAACAAAAAGAACAACCAAAATAAATTTTCGTTTTCAATTTATACTGATTTATTGGGTAATATAATTTTCACAGCCTGGCAGCACTCATTTAAGCGCTACCAACATTACAGCGAAGGGACTTCTTTGATGAAACGCACTATAGTATTATTTTTAACTTTTTAGTGCTTTTATTGTTTTTAGTTTTTTCGGCGGTTTAATTTTTTTGTTAAAAAGTTTTTGTTTGATAATCATTGTAGTGGTAGCGCAACTAAGTAGGTATCTAATCTTTGGAACATAATAAAGCTGAAGAGTCTGTTTGTTTGAACGCGGTAATCTCGCAAACTACTAGCCAAAGAAGAATGCCCAAAAATTTATGGGCAAAATACCCAGACGCGATAGAAAAAAAACATATGCAGGCATTCATATTTCTTGAGTAGCAAGCTCCATGTGTACTGCTGGTGTTCTATGTTCTATGTTATGGGTTTGGTTTCCGCACTTAGTCCTACAGTGGACCATTGTGCGTGAGCCATGTCGGCCGTCGGTGGTTATTCCAACCACAACTGCTGGTGTTTTGACTTAATTAAACTTCTTGATTTCGGCGATAAAACAGATAATGCATTTCTTGAGGTCGCTGATTACGCTCAAGGTTTCGGCGAGCGAGTGAAAGTTGGGAGGAAGCCCGTGATCGAGGGTGGGGTGTGTGGCCCGAGCTGACGTCAGGAACCATTTGTAGATAACAAATATGAAATCACTTTCTTTCAAAATTATCCCGTGATGGGCAACGTATGTTTCTAATTGTTTATGATATATAAATAAAGTTGATTAGCAGTATAAAGTATATAAATAGACATGTTAAAAAGCGTAGGGAGATATTTATTCCAAAAAATACATCGCTGTTATACATTATCGTGATCAACTAAGAATGAATATAGAAAACTAGCTGGTTATTGCATAGTGTCTTCATACATGCGCAAAACTTCCCAACGTACGACGGCTGAGGTTTTTTTTATAATGGTAATCCAGGGTAGGTCTGTAGGTAGTTATTTGATGATTTCCCACCCTAAAAAAAAAGGGTACGTCTAGGTTCTCATATGCATGAATGAGGGCTGCTGCAATTCTAAAGTCACTCATTGCATGCACTCGTCGCTGTTTTATTGAAATAAGTGTTATTAGTACTCTCAGTGCTTTAGTGACTTTCGTATCGTGGTTTGGATGGTGGAGTATGTGCAACATAACCGCATGGTGCACTACCTATCTCTTTTTGACCACAGGAAGCTCTTTATTCGACGCTTGCAATGTTGCCGCTTTGTGCTGGCTGTGCCGCTTATGATGATTATTTTGAGAAAAACTAATTTCATATTTGATATCTACAATGTATTGTAAGTACAAATAAGTATTTTTTCACACCACCTGCTCGACAATGTCATATGTCATGTAAACCTAACCCAAAGTAAGTCATTAAAGCCCTGGGGTCTAACCGGGCATTAATACTCGTACTGTACTGAATTTACTGTGATTTGAATTTGGAACATTGGAACCTCAAGTAAAAACCGCATACAAACATTTTCCATAGTACATACTAATCCCATGCATTTAACATTGAGACCTGCACTAAAAATAAAATTGTTCGGAAATCGAACTGGCCAATATTTCAGGAGAACATCGGCTACTCTATCGGTGGATTCAGGAGTAAACATGACTCAGATTAAAAGATACGGTGAATGGAAATCTGATGAAGTAGAGGAGGGCTACACTGAAAGTTTTATACAGAATAAGGATAAAATAAGCTGCCGCATTGGTGACAACATCAAACTAAAACACCGTCGATAACTGATCCTTGGACACCTTTTTCACCGGAACCATCGACATCAAAACACTATTCATCTAGCCCGCTGCTTCAAGCACCACCTTCACCAACTTTCACTATTCAAAATTATCCCCAGCAGACCCAAGTTTCTGAAACTTTACTCAACAGCAACTAAACTCTGCCTTCACTTCAATACATAAATGTACAGAATAAAAACTTAACTTTGTCTTTCCACAACTAGTCTAATGTATCAAACTTTACCTTTAACTTTTAATTGTTTTAAATAATTTTACTAGGTAACTGTAATTGTAATTCTAATAATTAAGTACTTCAATTCTAGTTGCTTTTTATGGTCACGTAGGTGGTGTGAAAAGTAGAGCATCCTCCTCGGGGATAAACGTGCCTTCTTCTTAGGCGAGTTTGAATCCCTCGCTGCACTCAGGATTCTTGTAATAACTCCCTCGCGTTGTTAGGGCGTTAATACTACAATCCTTCATTACTTTTATTGTTTCTATTGTGAACCTTTGTGAAGAGAAAAATAAAGATTATTATTACATATTATTATTACGCTCGGGATTCAACACGGCGCCCGCGACATAAGACACTGCTTTATCCCCTTGGTGCATAATTTACTAATAATCGATGCCAGGTATTCTTCTGGCGCATTTCCGACGTTTGGCTCCCAGACTGGAAAGGGCCGGGGCTGCCTTAAAGCGGCTCCTGCCCAAACGCCTCCTGCCGGAGGCTCTACGCGGGGGTCGTACGGTCCATGGCCCTTTACGGGGCACCGGTGTGGGCGCGTTCCTTGAGGCGGCGCGGCGGCCAGCCCGGTGGTTGAACGCGCCCCAAAGGGTCATGGCCACCCGGCTGGTCCGGGGATACCATACGGTTTCCGGTGAGGCGGCGAGCCTCCTTGCCGGATTACCGCCATGGGATCTGGAGGCAAAAGTCCTCGCGCACGTTTGGGAGTGGCGCGAGGAGGCGAAACGCCGGGGCGTAGCTCCGCTGCCGCGAGAAATCACGGTACAGCGGACAGAGCTCCGGCGGGATCTCAGGGCGGCATGGAGAGTGTGATTGTCGCAACCCAGCGCTGGGCACGCCACAATTGCGGCGATAAGTCCCCTCTTTGAGGAGTGGCTTGAGCGGCGCCGCGGCGTCCTCACCTTCCGCCTGACGCAGGTCCTCACCGGACACTGTTCTTTCGGGAGGTTCCTGTTCCGGATAAGGCGGGAGGAAACGCCCGGGTGTCACCATTGTGTGGATCGCCCGGAGGACACGGTGGAGCATACGGTGGAGGTCTGCCCGGCTTGGGCGGAGCACCGCCCTGTCCTCGTGGAGGCGATTGGCGGTGGCGATCTCTCGCGTCCGGCCTTGATCCAGGCCATGGTACGGAGCGAGAGGGCTTGGAAAGCCGTCACCTCCTTCTGCGAAGCAGTAATGTTCGCGAAGGAGGAGACGGAACGCGTGAGGGAGAGGCAAAATTTGCGCCCTCACGCCCCTAGCCGCCGCAGGAGACGCCCTGGGCGTCGGGAATCGCAGGTCGATTCCCGGCCACCGTAGGCGCGGGCTTGCGAACGGCGAGCAATGGGCAGCTCGCCGTTCGATAAGGACCAGGCCCGGGTCGACGGCGCGTTGTGTTCCACGCGCGCCTCAAAGAGATGTCAGCACCAATGACGGAGCGGCGGCGATCTCTCACGCCCGGCCTTGGTTCAAGCCATGGTCCGGGGCGAGGGGGAGTGGGAGGCAGTCGCCTCCTTCTGCGAAGCAGTCATGCTAGCGAAGGAGGTGGCGGGACGGGAGAGGGAGAGAGTCTCCCGTCCAAGCCGCCGCGGTGGACGCTCCGGGCGTCGGGAGCCGCGTGACGACTCCCGGCCACCGTAGGCGCGGGCCTGCGGGCGGTGAGTAATGGGTAGCTCACCGTCCGATCAGGACCAGGCCCGCGCTGGACGGCGCGTACGTGTTCCACGCGCGCCTCAAAGAGATGTCAGCATCATAGAGGGGGTCCACTAGGGCCCAAGCCTGCCGGGAAAGCGGGATCATCCAAAAGGGGTACCGCTGACCCGGAACATAAAGGGCCAAGGAAGGAACACGGGTGGGTTTTAGTCAGTAAGAGTCTGACACTCCCTTCCGCTCCACCCAGAGCGGGAGGAGTCATTTGATGATTTCCCATCCTCAAAAAAAAAAAAAAAAAAAAGCACCAATGACGGGGTTTGCTAGGACCGATGCCTGCTAGGGTTGCGGAAAAGTCCAAGAGGGTTACCGTGGCCCCTGGCAGAGGCAACTGAAGGAACACGGGTGGGATTTAGTCAGTAAGAGTCTGACACGCCCTCCTGCTCTGCCCAGAGCGGGAGAAGTTATTTGATGATTTCCCACCCACAAAAAAAAAAAAAAAAGTATTCTTCAGGCACTCTCCTGTGAAAAAAAAACTGCGTCTAATAGCCCAATTCTTTAGGAAGGTTATAGGGATATAAGGTTATTTATCATCACGCTACGACCCTTAGGATCAAAGCAAAAAGAAAAAAGTCAGAAAGAACGCTAAGCGTTAACTACATCAAACTATATGTAACATTGTACAAAAGTAATTGCTGGGAAACGACTTTTATATTTTGTGTGAAATTTTGCTGTTTGCGGTAGTGCGCAATGTAACAAACACACGAAAAACATTATGCTTATGGGTTGTGTTAAAACATTAACAATTTGTTTTACAAAAAAAAAAAAAACGTCAATAAAACTTGGAATTTTCACCTTCAATACCTCCGTTACCAAAAAGTTCCCAGGTATGGTCCGGTACAAAAGATTATTACAATGATTACAATGACGGGGAGTATTACTGACTATCGGCTTCGGATAAGTATCTTTTTACACCCGTTAGATATTGTGGTGTCTTACGACATCCACGAGAGCGAACTCAAGGGAAGAATCTAGTCTTAAATAAAGGACAAAGGCAAGGACAAACATTCCTAGTATTTTCACAATCTACAAATTCCTTGTGCAATACTCACAATGAAGGTCTAGCCTTCAACGTATCAGCTCAAAGGTTAAACTCTGCAGCATTATGTAGATGAACGATGAGACTTGGCTGTACAAACATTTTGCAAGATAAAGACAATCTCTAGCTTTCAAGGTGAATATTAAGCATGTATCTGTAGATTATTTAGATAGGGAACTTATTGTTTTGTGTGTTGAATCTTCAGAGACATTGCTGTAAATGACTCGCGTTGTTTCGTTAAATGACATAGATAATGGTCGTGCCTGTATTGTCCGAAGGAATAGGCAGAGGTGTAGGTACCAGTACCTACACCCACATTTTGCCAGTTAACAGGGGGTGAGCCTTTGCCATCAACCGGGCACTAATCTAGACTTAGCACCCTTATTGCGTAGCACTCTTTCCACCGCAATCTGAATCATTTTGAAGGATATTGCTAATCCATTGCTTCATATGTTCGAAAAATTTGTCAGCTCAACAACGTATATAACGCAATGAATGTTGTTGAAATGTCAAAATGAAAGCTATGGCTACTGTTAGTGTGTTACGTAGTTACCGCGCGCTGGTACTGCGAAATTCCTGATGGAAAAACTCAATCACACTTTGCCCGACCCGGGAATTGGACCCAGGACTTCATATTTAGCAGCAGCGACTTGCGACCATTAGACCAAGGACTGCAGTTATTTCTTTAAAGTTTACCTTATTTTGACACCCAATTTCTAAATTGATAATTTAAGTTGAGAACTTGTCAAAATCTATAATGGTGATTCCTTCAATGTAGACCGAAAATTCAGAATTAATTGAGTCGTACCTAGTCAGCAGAAAACAAATAACTAAAATAGCGAAAATATGTCACAGAACTAAAATAGAACAAACCTACTTATCGAAACAAAGATTAATAAATTACGGCGTACCACAGGGGAGTGTACTTGGTCCTTTGTTATTCCTATGTTATATAAACAATATTCCCAAAACCATAGAACACCCCATGACTCTATTTGCCGATGATTGTACTACAATATTTATAGGAAAAAACTTGGAAAGTTATGAACATGAAATAAATAATAGTTTAAGCCTAATTATTCAATGGCTAACCGATAACAACCTAAAAATTAATTTTGGAAAAACCCACATCATGAATTTTAACCAACGAACAAACTCTATTATTACAAATATTAAGTATGAAGATAATAAGATTGCTAAAATAGACAACCCAAAATTTCTAGGGCTTTGGTTAGATCAGCACATGACATGGAAAACACACATTGATCATATAATAAAAAAATTAAATCAATATTGCTATGTTTTACACAATTTAAGCAAGGTCGCCAATCGCAACACCGTTCTTACCGCATACCACGCATACGTCTCCACCACACTACGGTACGGTGTAATATTCTGGGGTAATTCTACGGATAGGGAATTGGCATTTAAAGCCCAAAAAAAGTGTCTTCGTGCAGTATGCATGATCCAAAACACTGACAGTTGCAAACCTTATTTTATTAATTTAAAATTATTAACGCGTCCGTATATATATTTATGAAATTGCCACGTTTATCAAAAATAACCATTACCTATTTGAAACCCTATCCACTAAACGCCATCCAGGTGCGTTTAAGTCAAAAACCCATCAAACCGCCCTATTCTCAAAAAGTTTCCTAGGAATGGCTCCAAAAATATTTAACAAACTACCCAAATCGATAACAGCTTCAAAAGACTTAAATATTTTCAAACAATCCCTCCATAGGTTTCTGATACAGAAAGCATATTACACTATAAATGAATATTTAGATGAAAAATAAAATCTGTAATAAGTTTCTCAGATTTATCTATTACCTACTTACTTTAGTTGTTAAGTGTAATAAATAATCTTTGTTACCTTAATTTGTTATTATTTTGTTTATGTTAATTTTATTACTATAGATTTAAGATGGTTACTTAGCATTATATAAAAATATATAGGCTATTATTACATGTATACCTACCTATTACCAACTGTGTAGTAATATTTGTACGCCTTGCAAGGCAGCACATAGTGACTCAATATTTTTCTATTTTTATAACATCGTGTACCACTATATTATACCTATGTGTACAAATAAATAAATTTGAATTTGAATTTTTTTTACGTCTTTTACAAATCAGTTTTAAGTTTCGCGGGCTACACTGAAGGATTCACCTGTAGCGGTATCTACATCGCCACATCCGAACTACGTCACTCTGACATCACGCAAATCCTGCATCGCGCAAGCAGAGTTTACCGCGCGACTAGCATATATACAACTTCCCGACATCAACTATCGGGCTGTTGCCCACCAGACACGATACTCGTCTGGTCGGAGGATCCTCCCTTTTCTATGGAGGTATGAGTGAACTTTACACCCTGTACAATCACGCTGTGAATGTGTGTGTAAGCGCAGGAGCTATCGGTACCGTCCGAGACATTGGCGAAGTCGGAAGTGTGTTCTGTGCTGACGCTACTCGTCTCCACGCACTCATTTACACCGTATACCTATGTACACCTGTTTACCACAAATAAAGCGCGCGTCACTTCGTGAGATAAAAATACTGTATAATTAAAGGTAGGTAACCCCTGGTCCAAAGTTCTGATTTTGTTACCGACCACTAGCAATGTTTTCCTTGGGTCTAAGTCAATTGTTGCGGGATGGATCGAACTCAGGACCTCTCGTTGCCCAAGCTTTACTGGGTTAGGTTACCTACCTTACCGCATCTCCTATTTAAACAAAATCAACAGTGGCTCAAAACGGTGAAGGAAAATATCGTGAGGAAACCGGCATGTTCTAGAACCAAAAAATTCGAAGACGTGACAACCACCAACCGGCACTGACCCATGGTGGATTATGGCCCAATAGCGATCGGAACGTTGTAGAAGGATAGGTAGGTAGTAAAAATGCTAAGACAGGCTATCTAACTTATTAGTTATTGTTATTAGTAATTAACTGTTTCTTTATTTTACTTCGGAGGTCCTAGTTTATCATTTGTGGCTACAAGTTACAACTATATAAGGTGCTATAAAAATATCTGCCACGGCTGCAATGGGAGACAGTATTGTGTTTATAGATTACAAAAGTAAAGATAAATTATTGATTATTTGTCACATTTTTTTTCATACAAAAATAATTACGTATAAAATTGAATTGATTTTTTAGCATAAAACCATCCCGTAGACTTTTAAGCTGTTGCCGCACCGCACCGAATTCATTCAAAAACGCCGGCGACGACATGCATAAACTGTTGCCATTCTGATCGGCCCCGCGCGCCCCTACCCCCACCCGCACTACCCCGTTCGTCGCAAGCGCCAGCCGACGCGACCGGGCGGTCGCCAGTCGGCCCCCGCGCGCCCCCACGCTCACCCGCACTACCCCGTTCGTCGCACGCGCCGTCGCCAGTCGCCATCAGCGTACGGGACTTTTTAAACGGTGTGTGGTACGGCGGTGAAAGGTGGATAGGCCGAGGAGGGCCAGTGCCGTGGCCTCCTCGCTCACGGGTTTAACCCCTCTAGACTTTTTTTTGTGGGGTCGTGTAAAGGACCTTGTGTACGGCCAAACCGGACATGACATTAGAAGTGTGGAAGAACTAAAAAGGCGCATCAAACGCGCATTTAGGCAAGTTAAAAGTGAAACGGACACATTAGATAAAGTGAAGAGACATGTACGTAAGCGTGCCTTCATTTATGTGCAACGCGAAGGCGGACTTGTGCAACAGTTTTGTAGATAAGTAGGTAGGGAGTGTGTAAATAACTGTAAATACAGTGCAATTGTTGTAAATAAGATGATTAACTTTTAAACACGCCAAGTTACTGTAATTTATCGTTATTTGATATTAATCTAAGTACCTATTGTTGGGGCCCTCAGCACCAGCGGGGTGCCTTAGGACCACAACAACAACAACAACCTATTGTTTAAAAATAATAAGAAAAAAATTGCGATTCTTACACTAACTTGACAGTCCAAAGCCTGTTTTAAGTGTGATGGGAAGTTTATCATCATAGTTACGTCAGTTTTTTGGAAGAATGCGGTAGCTGGTAAGTAATTGCACTTTTAAAACACTTGGCGTATTATTGCGTACCTAGTAGATTAGGTAGTGACGAACTAGTCAGCTGATATCAGTTTTCATTCAAAGACCAGATGGAAAGAGATAGCAGTTGTTTTCATTGACGAAGCGACCCATCGCGCGTAATTTGTGAACCACATTATGCAGAGTAGAGTCAATGTTATTTTAACTACTTTATTTTCTCAAATTGAATTAACTGTTCCGGGGTACGAAATTTCTTCACTATTGTAATCTATAAACACAATACTACCTCCCATTAAAGCCGTGGCAGATATTTTTATAGCACCTTATATATATAAACATAATGCAGCGTTGCATAATTATGTAAGCGGGCACGCCCTTTATGCCTGGAGGGTTTTTATTATGTATCAAGTTCTGTTAACGTTTTTATTATTTATTTCTGCTTGAGTATAGTTTTCAATATTGGCGTGTGTTAGCTGACATATGGCAAATAATTTGAATGTTTTTGTGTTTCGTAATGTTAATTACTTATTACTGTATAGAATCCAGTTCTTCTAACTGAACAGACAGCAGTGCTGCAGGGGAGTTTGTTCCGCCACTTCTTCTTCCCAGCTAAAGCACTTAGGAAGTGGTGAAGGGCGGGCGTTTTGGGGGGACTGTCTTATGTGATTTTGACGTTCAAAAAGTGCTGATTCTCAGCCTAGTTTGAATAAATGTGTTTTGATTTTGATTTTATTATAAGTAGGTACTTACCTACCTACTATGACCATAACTTCTAGGCTATTGGTAGGTCAGTTTAACCCCTTCATATTATTCTTTAAAGAGATCTACGTTTTGGAATGGGCAACTATTCAACGTTCTGACTAACTGACCGACTTTTTGTCAATTCAAAAGTGTCTGTAAACGGTTTGAATGAGTTTCATATACGTAGTTTATAGTGCATGTTTTATGTAGGTGGGAATATTTTAAACACCCACGTTTCTGGCCCCAAGCTTGCACGTTGCTCAATTGGGTCAATCAAGTTAATTTAAACGCGCAATTCCGGACCTACATTTCTGCTCCTCTAATTTGTTTTCCAGGCGAAAATTTGTTATCCTTCCTCGTTTTATCCTTTTAGTAGGTAGGTAAATGTTCGCTCTCAAAAGTTATGAATATTTTTGTGTAATTATGCAAGGATAATAATTGTATTCTCGTATAGGTATCGCCCATCAGTGAACTCAACACGTACGATATGTTTATGAATAATGCATGAATTAATTTGACGCGGTAATCAACGCAATTTTCCTCGTAGCCAACTACGAAAACATTAAAATATAAATAACTACCAATTATATGACAAAACCGAAAGTTTAAAAAATACAGTGATATCCCTAATATAAATGCTAGGAACAGACACAAATTTATTGTACCTACAAGAAGGCTCAAGTGGCTCATTCGAATGTCAATGTATACGCTTTTGTTAAACTTCCAAGCCACGTTCAAGATCTAAGCGTTCATAAATTCAAATCATTAATTAAACATAAGTTATGCCAGAAAGCCTTTTATATCGTTAAAGATTATATTGAGGACATAAAGGGTTGGGATTGAGTTGCTCCAATTTTTGCCTTCAGAATGTATTTTATTTTTTGCAATTTTTAGTTTACATGAGTACACTTTGACATTTGGTGATTATTATATACCTACACAATGACATGAATACTTACTTTGTGAAGTCTATTATTATTATTATTTTAATTATTGTGAATGTGAGGACTATCTGGGTCATATTTTTTTTTTATTATCACTTTTTCGGTTAGTTTTAATGATAATCTGGTAGAGTAGGTACTTTATGCGGCCTACCAGAATGTCCTTTCGTTAGTATTGTTCGTCGAGTGTTGAGCTCACGGAGCAGCTCCGTGGTTGAGCTACACGATTAATGACAAATGCGAGCACTGACTGGATAGATCCACTCAAATCTGTATGGTTCTGTCCTTAAAAGACCATTACAGACAACAATCTACTTACATGGTCCTCAAATGATCTGACCAAGATCTGTCTGGACTTTTACACGTCAATCATATTTTAAAAACTAGATGAGGTCGGTGTTTCCTATCTGAATACTCTGAGAAGAAAGGCTGAAACAAACTCAAAGGTCACAGTCTCTTTTAAAGTCCAGACATAATCTTGGTCAGATCATATGAAGACCATGTAGATCGGTGTCTGAAACGGTCTTTTGAAGAAAAACCATACAGATTGAGCGGACCTGTCCAGTCAGTGCACGCATTTGTCAGTAATCGTGCAGATCAACTCAGAACCTAAGGAACACAACGATTCGACGAACAATACCAAAGAAAGGACATTTGGGTAGGCCGCATAAATTACTCAAGCTGCCAGATCGTGATTAAACTAACTGACAAAACAAAAAAAAGTAATGAACCCATAAAAGTAACTCATGTCATTGTATGTATAAAATTCATCAATGTCAATGTGTATATAAAAGTTCGGACATAACCTTTGAGGACCATGTAGATTGGTGTCTGAAATGGTCTTCTGAGGAAAGAACCACGCAAATTAAGAGGACCTGTCTAGTCAGTGCACGCATTTGGCAGTAACTGTGCAGCTCAACTCAGAACACAACGATTCGACGAACAATACCAAAGAAAGGACATTTGGGTAGGCCGCATAAACTACTTAAACTGCCAGATCATAATTAAAACTGAAACAATGACCCACATAGTCCTCACATTCACAATAATTAAAATAATAAATTATACTTCTCAAGGTCGTTCAAGTCGTTGTGTGTATAATAATCATCAATTATTGTCAGTGTAACAGAAAATAAATAAAAAAAAAGTTCAGTATGCAGAAAATTGGAGCAACTCAATCCCAAGCCTTTTTGTCCTCAATATAATCTTTATAACGGTATAAAAGGGCTTCTGGCACAACTTACGTTTAATGAATGATTTGAATTTATTAAGGCTTAGATCTTGAATAAGGCATTTTTAATACGGTGGTACTTACAGAAAGCTGGTTTCTCATAAAAATACCTACTTACTAGACGGTGGGCTCACACTACTTAAAGCCCCTGTTTGGGGAATTAAGGCTCGTCGTTTGTAATTAAGTACCTAGGTATTAAAATTAAACACAAGTAAAATTTGTTATTATCATTGTAATTCTCCACAATTGCTGATGGTGACTTTGCTGGACACTGCGCCACCCTTGCTGCCATACCTCTCCATTTTCTTGGCGACGTCGAGCCCTGATATCACGTGACCGAACACTACGTGCTTGTTGTCCAGCCAGTCGGTCCTGAAAAGGTATATTAACTTTAATATTTAACGCCAATATCCCCCGAAGGTGTAGGCAGAAGGTTACTTATTTAAAACATTTAGCATCTTCAAAGTCATTTACGCCTCAAGTAGAGATAGCGGGCAACCCAATTGCCATCAATCGGGCACAATTTCTAATTTCGAGCTGAAACTGAATAATCACATTATAATCGCTTGTTTGGCGGCTAGCGCGGCGATTCGTCTGCGTTTTGCAAAGGTACCCACCACAACCACTATTAATTAGGTACTGGTAACCAATATCATATTTCCGAACTAAAATCATATTCAGGAACTGTCTTGGTTATTATTATGGTCCTGTCAATGAAAACCACCACACCAGAGGCGGGAAAAGTGACAGTACGGTAAAATGACAAACGAACATCGCGTCCTAATCTAATAGACGGCGCAGCAACCGTACTCGGTAAGTAGTTCCCGCTCTGTCTAATAGATGGCGCTGTGTAGAACAGACTTTTTTTTTAGTTCCGTTTTTTATTATTCTATGACATTATTTACAAAAATAATAATGAATAAATAGAAAATAATTTTGAATACATACTTAGCAGTACACAAGAAGAACTGCGACCCATTACTATTGGGCCCCGAGTTCGCCATACTGAGTATACCGGGCCCCGTGTGTCGTAACGTAAAGTTTTCGTCTTCAAACTTGCGCCCGTATATCGACTTGCCGCCCGTTCCGTTGTGGTTTGTGAAGTCACCGCCTTGACACATCTAGGTGGAAGTTTAAGTTAAGGAAGAAAATGTATTATAAGTAATTAGATATTTCCAAAGATTGAAAAAAAATATTTTTTTTTTACAGAATCTACCATCCCAGTAACGTAATGCCCTGTCTAAGTTTATTTTTTTTTAAATACCACTTTCATAAACAGTGTTACAACATTTTTAAGAAATTTGTGAGCAGACAGTAATTCTACAACACCAAACAGTTTGAAGATAACATTTTAGAAATGAACTGAATAAAAACGGTTACGTAATCTATCCTCCAACACCTTATTAAGCTCTCGACTTATTGTAAAGGATACAAAATCAGGTATAATCCTATGAAAACTGCTGCCCTGGTAACCAAACCCTTTCTCGTGTGTGCACAGGGCTCTGAAATTCTCCGCAGTCTTCGGTACAATGTCTGCCCTCAGCATCATTATCACTCGGCCTAATGATTGCTTGCCAACACTCACGTCGAAGTACACTTGAGGGTTACGCTTCTCTGCTGGCTTGACTGGTAGCTGAAAAATTATTAGTAACAAAATCAACAAACATAATTTCTTTAAATCAGGTTGAGAATCAGCACCTTTAGTATTACAAAACAAGGCCCCCAAAACGTCTCGTCTGCCTTTTAGCATTTCTTAGTGTTATAACTGTGTTGAAAAACTCGGCATGTGATTTTTGTTTTGTTATTGCAATCTTGCGTAGACTTCATAGTCTACCAACAGCTGCAGTCTGCTCATGCAGATGAGATGAAGTCTCAGCAACTTTAGCTTATCCTGAATCAAGTCATTATGAGAGTAACTCTTTCTATGGTCAAAGTATTTGCATATCAATTGGGTTCATAAAAAGATAAATCATTTTCTGAGGTGTACATTATGCGAGGCACACATTCAACACTGGACATTTGTAGTCGAGTAGGAGATGATGTAATGTGAACTTAAGCCATTATAACTTGAAATGCACTGGATATTATTTCACTCAGTATGTCACACTTTCCGTTTTTTTTTTCTTTTGTTTCATAGCCATCTGTAGTCAACAACAATAAGCTACTGCTTTGTCCGATATCTCTGGGGTTTTTGTAATAGGTTATGGAGCTTGGTGATAACTTCGCAGTTAAGTCTCTTCTTCCAATCAACTGAATCTGTCCAGAAAGGTTGGGACGCTATATCTCCTTAATCTCTTAAATTGCAGGCCACCACAATGTCACATTAATTAGGTGGCCCAACTTACTAGATTCTCACACAAAGTTTAAATATTAAATGGTATAAACTTTACATACCACTCATAACATTTAAAAAACCTTACAATTATGATTTTTATGGCAATGTGTTGCAAAAGTTTTCAATTCAATAAATACTAAGTTAAAACTATAATTTATTTATTTAATTCTATAAGCACACAAATGTACAGAGGCGGAATTAATGCCATACGCATTTTCTATCAGTCAACTTTAATTTAGCAATATTTTTTTTTTTACTTTTCATAATCTAGTTGAATTAGTTTACTGGCATTTTTGATTTATTAAAAAGAATTATAATTTAGGTATTCCTTGAAAGATTTAGCATAAAATACTTACACTACTACTCTCTGTAGTTTCTGTTGTACCGTCATCCTTCATAATAATGTCCTTGTCCTTATCTTTGACAACTGGCAATGTTTCTCCAGCATGTTTCTGCAACCAGGTATCCTCGGACCAGACCGGCCGAGTGGAACCTTCTTTGATTCGCTGTGGGGCAGCTATGTTCACTCTGATTGTGCGACCAAAGAGTTCGGAGTCATTCTGTAAAGTTTGGAGAACAAGTAAGTTTATGTTGACACTGTTCAAAATTAACTTAGTTTCGGCAATAACTAAACATTTGAGTAAAAAAATGAACCATTTCCTTTGTTATAGTATTATTTCGGAAACGTGCAAATGACGCAGAATGTAACAATTCAATGAACGAGAAGCCTTTACACAATACACAGGTTTTTTTTGATACTTACCTACTTTTCGATAATAATTGTTGTAATGAAGAAATTAAAAACTACTCACCATATTGTCAATAGCCGCTGCAGCATCTTCAGCGTTCTCAAACTCAATAAAAGCAAAGCCCCTGTGCTTCTCAGTCTCATAATCCAAAGGTATTTGAACATCAACTAAATCTCCGAACGGAACGAACGCCGCGTTTAATACCTTTTCGTCCACCTCCTCTGCCAACCCACCGACGTATATAGTACGCTTAGAATTAGGTTTACTAGACATTATTATAAAATTAAACTACTTTACCGGTAAAAATATTTATTGTTGATTGTTTATAACCTCAAAACTCAAAAGTAAATGCCAAATGAATTTGACATTGTTGAATAGAATAGGGGTGAGGCGTAATTATCGTAACAGATAGAAATAACAGATATTTAAAAATAACAAATAACAGTTGTTCCTACCAATATAACTTTAAATAACAGACCTTCAAACCACGGCTGTTACTGTTGATTCATTATATCGATCCCCACACAGCCTGTTACCGCGGCTGTTACTTACTTACACAATCACACAATGGAAAGACAAGAGAGACAAGGTTATTTATTTCTCTTCCTTATTATAGAATGACCCTTGATAAAAACACCTATAATTTACTCCTAAATATGTTTAATTACTTCTCACTCTTATTAAAGGGGTTAAAGTACGCTGAAATAGAAGCACTTAGTATTTGTTATCCCTAAAATACTGTTGGTGGTCCTAAAAATGTGAGGGTTTTATTTATAGAAATATACGCGTGATCATTATATCGTCTTTTTCTATTTTGACACATCTACAGAAATACATAGTAAAACAAAAGTACAAAGAAAACCATACGACGACGTGCAGTGTCATTTTGGTACTAGGTAGGTGGCCAGTACTCACACTCCTCTTCACGGCATCGTCGTGGTGATCATGAGTTCAAGAAACTCCTAATCTGCTCCGCAATTTCAACAGCCGCGGGCCGGCTATGGCTTTGGTTAGGATATCTGCCTCCATATCTTCGGTTCGCAGATATTTGACCTGTATGGCTCCGTCCACTATGCAATTTCGTATGAAGTGCATTTTTAAGTCAATGTGTTTGGACTTTGAAGTGACCATTGTGTTCTGACTTAACTTGAGGGCAGCTTGGTTGTCGTTTAATATGACTATGCTTTCATAGTTGGCCCCAAGATCTTTGAAAAGACTTTTCAGGTGAATGGCCTCTTTTGCAGCTTCAGTCAAGGCGACATATTCCGCTTCGGCAGTTGATAGCGCTACAGTCTTTTGCTTCTTCGACATCCAGCTTACTATGGCCGTTCCAGCATATTTAAAACAACAGCCCAAAAAAGATTTCCGGTCGAGTTTGCATGCGCCCCAATCTGCGTCAGCCATGCCGTGTAATTCTCGGCGAGTTTTTCTAAATATGAGACCAACGGTTTTGTTCCCTTTAGGTATCGCAGCACTCTTTTTGCACATTTGAAATGCTCTTCTCCGTAGCAGTCATTAAATTGGGAGAGATAGCTTATGGCAAACATAATATCGGGTCGAGTTGCCACTGTCAGATACATGCGTGTGCCAATCAAATTTTTGTAATCTAGATCGTTCCTTTCATATTTTTCTCCTTTTTCTAGTTTTAGACCTGGTTCTATAGGTGTAGACGTGGCCTTGCAGTCTTCCATTTTGAATTTTTTAAGAGTGTCTTGTATGAACTTCTCCTGGTTCAGTTTGATTTCATCTCCATTATAGGTAACATCTATCCCTATTAGCCGTTTAGGCGTTCCTAAGTCTTTTAACTCAAATTTCGTATATAACAGGTCTTGAATTTCTTTTAACTTTCTAGGACACGAATAGGCAATTAACAAATCGTCGACATATATAATTATTATGACTTTAACTCCTCTTTTCTCTAGTAAGTATAGACATGGGTCAGCTTCCGATGCTTTGAAACCTATGTTCTTTAACTCTGTGTCGAGTTTCTTGTACCACTGCCTCCCTGCCTGTTTGAGTCCATATAAAGCTTTTATGAGATGACAAACTTTCCCTTTGGGATTGTTTTTATGTCTTTTAGCATACTCATTGTTTTGTTGTACAAAGTTAAATTTTCTTGTTTACTTTCCTCAACCATGATTTCAATCAGATATTCTTCTAAGTATTCAGGATACTTCATTACTATCTTTTCTTCTAGTTCACCATTCAGGTATGCTGTTGTCCAGGCCCGGGTTGTCCAGGCCCGGGTCGACGGCGCGTTGTGTTCCACGCGCGCCTCAAAGAGATGTCAGCACCAATGACGGGGTTTGCTAGGACCGATGCCTGCTAGGGTTGCGGAAAAGTCCAAGAGGGTTACCATGGCCCCTGGCACAGGCAACTGAAGGAACACGGGTGGGTTTTAGTCAGTAAGAGTCCGACACGCCCTCCTGCTCTGCCCAGAGCGGGAGAAGATATTTGATGATTTCCCAACCACAAAAAAAAAAAAAAAAAAAAAAATCCATGGCTATTCCAACAACAGATCTTATCGAACTCAGTTTAGCTACAGGAGCGTATGTTTCATTGTAATCAACGCCTGGTCGCTGAGTGAAACCCCGTGCTACAAGTCCGGCTTTCTTTGTGATACTGTCGTCAGGTCCTATTTTGTTTCTTAGAACTATTTTGTAATCCACTTCTTTCACGTCTTTGTTCTTCTTTTCTATTTTCCAGGTTCCATTCTTAACATGTGCTCTAATCTCCTCTTTTATCGCATCATGCCAGTATTCATCATCTTCATTCTCATCAGATATGTAGGATATCTCCGAGAGTAGCTGACTTTCTTCAGTCAGGTCCAATATAAAATCTTTGGTCCAGGCAGGCGGCTGTCGCTCTCTTTGTGGCCTCCCAATTTCAGATATTTCTAAAACTTCTGATGCGTCATCATAAAACTCTATTTCTTCTACTGAAGGAACTTCATCTTCTTGCTCGTTGAAATTTTGTAACGCATTTCCCTTTTTATTTTCTGATATTTCAATTTCTATTGGTTGTACCGTTTTATTTTTCTTATTATTGTCTTTAACTTTTATTTCTTTTTCAGACGTCTGAGAGTGATCTTTTTCGTTAACAAGTTCATCGTAGTTCTGACTTTCTTCTTCGAAGTACATCTTGTCTATGACTTTTATATCCCTGCTTATCACTACATCTTCGTCTTCGGGTATGTACACCCTGTAAGCCTTTGACGTCATCGCGTACCCCATGAATACGCCTTCTTTGGCATTCTGGGTCAGTTTGCCTCGTTTGTTTTTTTTTTTTAACAAATGTCTTCCTGCCATACACGTGAAGATGATGTCCACATGGTGTTCGGCCTAGCCATTTCTTGAACGGTGTTTCGCCATTAAGTGCTTTGGAAGGGCTACGATTTATAAGGTAGTTTGCAGTTGCTACCGCTTCCGCCCAGAGCTTTTTAGGTGCCATGGCCTCGATTAACAGACATCTGGCTTTGTCTAGCAAGGATCTGTTCTTCCTCTCGCTAATCCCATTTTGTTGAGGTGTGTAAACTGTGGTCAACCTTCTTTGGATGCCATGCGATTTGAGAAAGTCGTCCAATTCCTTGTTGCGGTATTCTGTGCCATTGTCGGTCTGCAGGTTCTTTATCTTATTATTATGGAGCGTCTCAACTTCATTTTTGTATTCTTTGAAAACGTTAAATACTTCACTCTTTCTTTTAATAGAATAGACGTGACAATAGCGACTATAGTCGTCTGTGAAAGTAACATAGTACTTTGATCCTGCTAGTGTATCGCATTCAAAAGGCCCACAAACGTCGCTATGGATTATTTCCAGGTTATCAGTTGTGTATAGATCGTTATGTCTTGTGAACGGTAACCTGGACAATTTTCTTTTGATGCATGTTTCACATGTTTCCATTTCTTCATCAATTAAGTTTAAGCCATACATAAGGTTATCCTTAGCCATCTTTTTCAAATCTCTTTCGTTTATGTGGCCGAGTTTGCGATGCCATTCCATGATGTCACTGTCATTTTTTTTTTTGGTGTGTATTTTGCAGTCTCTTTTCGTCCAGATTCAAAGTAGTAAAGCCCATCTCTCTTTCGAGCAGTCAGTGTCATTTCGCCGGTTTTTTCTACGACGTAGGCTTTCTCTTTTTCAAAAACAACCCTATTTCCTCTGTCCGTTATCTTGGCGACGGATAAAAGGTTTACTGATATGTCTGGAACATACAAGGTGTCATTGAAATTGTAACCGTATTTATCGGTGCTTATTGTAACTCTTCCTGTGCCTTGAATTCTACTGGTATATTTGTCAGATGCCAACTTTAAGGTGCCAATTTCAGGGGCCATGGTAGAAAACATTGATTCGTCACCACACATATGTGATGAGCAGCCGCTATCTAAACACCAGACATTTTCATCAGCATTTGAGTTTACAGTGCTCAGACAAACGTTATAATTGTATTTGCTTCCGTTGTCTTTTTCATCAGTGCCCGAACTTTCTTTCTTCAACGTCTTCTTCTTGCCCCAACATGTCTCAATAGTGTGGCCTTTCTTTTTACAGCTCTTGCAGTACAACTTTTGCCTATTTTTCTTGATGTGATATGCTTCTGATCTTTCAGGCTGATCACTTCCGCTCCTTGCTTGGTATTCCTCCAGAATCTTTACTTTTAGATCTTCGGGATTGGGCAGGGAGTCTCGAGATTCTATGGCTATTCTAAAGTTCTCAAAAGTGGTTGGCAAACTGTAGAGAAGCATTATGCTAAGCAGTTCTGGAGGTACCTTTATGTCCATATCTGCGAGTTTGTCCACGATGTCCATGAAGTTATTTATATGGTCACGTATATCTTCTCCTGTGGCCATTCGCTTTAAAACCAACTGTTTTAAAAGGGTAGCTATCCTCGCAGGTCCCGTGCTTTGGTAAGTAGCCTTTAACTTGTCCCATACAGCTTTAGATGTCGCGCAGACTTTAATTTGTTTCAATTCAGACGGTGACAGTAAAAGTAGGATTTCAGCTCTTGCCTTTAAGTCCTCTTTCTTATATGCCGACCTCGCCGCCGCATCTGTAGCTGGTGGTAATGTTTTCTCGCCACTTACTATATCTCAAAAGTCACCTTTTATTAGGACCGCCTGTGCTTGCATGCACCATGTATCATAATTTGATTTTGTCAAAGGTTCTATATTTTTATAACTCGTACTTGCCATTTTTGATACTTGCAAAAATAGAACCACGCTCTGCTACCAATTTTGTGAGGGTTTTATTTATAGAAATATACGTGTGATCATTATATCGCCTTTTTCTATTTTGACACATCTACAGAAATACAAAAAAGTACTCTGTGAGAAATACATAGTAAAACAAAAGTACAAAGAAAACCATACGACGTGCAGTGTCATTTTGGTACTAGGTAGGTGGCCAGTACTCACACAAAAACAAACATACAGTTTAAACGGTAATAAAAAAATTAAGTTAGGGAGCCTTCACAAAAGAACAATCACACTCTGTGAGAATACTCAACTGGTGGGACAAAGTCACACAACATAATACAAGTACTGGAGGTGTGTACTCTGTGTACATCCCTAGGACAATGGGTTCTTATATTTTGGTTTGCTATGTGGTCTTTTAAGATCGATTTATGAACAAAATTTAAGAATTACTGTCCTTAGCAGAGTTATAAATACGTAGCTAGTCACCAATAGTTGAAAGTTTAAAGATCATTAGATTAAAATCATAACTCTCAGCTTCAATCACATTACTTTGTCCTTATTATGTTACCTAATTCAAATTCAAATTTATTTATTTGCCTTCGTACTTGTTATAAAGGAATTTATAAAATGGAATATTTACGTAGCTACCTATTTATAATGTTTATATCAATTAGGTATGCAAACAGTAAATAACCAGTTTCTAACTAATCACGCATAGATACTGAATATTTATAAGGTGCAACTAATCAAAGCCCCAAGACTAACTAACAAGTTTAGACGTATGTAAGGATTACATTTGACTAGGCATACCAGAATCTTGGGCCGGGCAGGTTTTAAATAAAAATCTAGATATCAAAAGTAAAAAAAAGATAGCATAGCAAAGAAATTAAAACATAGTATTAGTCTAGATAAATCCATCAGTAGCATTGTAAAACGCTGATATAATTAAAGGGACGCGGGTGCGCTTATATCATAGGTTATACCTATGAAGTTGCCGTTCTACAATACTGGTCATTTGAAACATAATCTATGTGTCGCTGGCAATAAATTCTAAATTCAAATGAATTTTATTTTAAAAATATTAGAGATTTCTATTTTAAAATCACTCATTTGTTTATAGATTAGTGTTTTGTTTTCACTACTATTTTATCTTTTTCAACAATTATTAGACACGATAAAAATACGAGTAATTATGGAATACGAGTTCCGTCGCGGTAGCAGCGGCGCACAAACGGCTCGCAACACTATTTAGGTACGTGTAGATACCTACGTAGTGAAAACTAAAACCAGGGTATATAATGTTCTGTGACTAAAACGAACGCACGACTCGTTACTTGTTGGCACAGACTACAATATATGCTTGTTGGTTTGAAGTTTTGAACGCTTCCGACATGGAATTTTGATCTAAAAAATGAACTCTGTGCTCGCCCAAAAACTAAAGTAAATAACGACGAATTAAAGGCGATAGTCAATCTACGGCTGAGTTAGCAGCAGCCTTCATCGTTAGCATCAAAACAGTCCATTTGCGTCAAATTGGCCAGGTAATACTTGATAAGTGGGTGCCGCACGAACCGAACGATCGCCAGCGCGACGAACGCGTTGAGGTATGCCTTGCGTTGCCTATCAGAAACAGAAAGGAAGGAATTTTGAACCGCATTGTCACTTGCGATGAAAAATTGATTCTTTTTGATAATCGTAAGCGATCATCATGTTGGTTAGACCCTGGTTCAGCGCCTAGGCAATGCCCCAAACAAAAACTTACCCCTGAAAAAGTCATGGTCACTGTTTAGTCGTCTAGTGCCGGTATATTTCATCACAGCTTCTTGCCAAATGGCACCAGCATTACTGCGGATGTGTACTGTGAGGAACTGGACACAATGATGGAGAAGCTCGCAAATTTTCGTCCAGCCTTGGTTAATCAGTCGTCCCCGCTGCTCCTACACGACAACGCTCGACCTCAGTTACGGCACAACAGACGGTCTCTAAGATACAAGAGTTAGGGTTGGAAGTTTTGCGTCATACACTGTACCATACTCACCAGACATTGCGCCGACAGAGTTCTACTTTTTCAAAAATTTGGACTACTTCTTGGTAGGAAAAACGTCATTCAATACCCGAGAGGCAGTTCAAAATGCCTTTGAAGAGTTTGTTGGCTCCCGTAAACCTGACTTCTTCAAGAAGGGCTTTGAAAAATTACCACTGCGCTGGCAGAGATGCATCGATAGCATGGGTGCATATTTTGATGGAGCAATATCGTTTTATTTATTTTATCTACCTACCTACTACTCGTTAATATTTATGTAGGTAGATACTGTACCTTGTTTTATCACCTTCAAATAGGTTTTATTTCAAATCAACATCAAATTGACGGATCGGGATACTTATGAATTAGTGTTATGGTTTATAGTACAGACGCCAGCACATCAAGCTACTACAATCTGTCAAATTTCTTTAATAGATTTTCAACTTTATCACTAAAGCATTAAGGTTCAAGGTTGATTGGGAAAATTTGACAGTTTCGGGTAGCTTGACCTGCTGGCGTCTGTACAATAATAAAAGGACTCGTGAAGTTATATGACTTGTATTACCTACCTGCCTACCTCGGCACCTCCTTATTATAAGTTACACAATAGAGGACAAACTTGCACAAACAGAACAGATATTATTTGACACAAAGGTAACTATATTGAGAGCTGTTATAAGTCCCGTATGACAATAATTTATAAGTACTTTCCTACAAATCTACAAACTAAATTCCCTTTTAATCGGAAGCATAAATTGTGCTTGTAAATGGCCCCAGATTGCAGTTACTAGCAACTAGCATAAAACAACTGCTTCGGACTTCGGTAGCGATTGCTACGCGGTCGTGATTGGTTGGTAATGAATTATTTAACTTTGTACATCTCGATTGATTGTTTATTGTATCTAGTTATGTGATTGAAGGGTTTATATGATGTCTTCTATGGATGTACGAGTATGTTGGAGATAAAGGCAGGAAAGCAGGATTGCGTCCTGAATTGGAACAAGGATGATTTTTTGTTTTGTTAAATAGTACTGAAAGTGTAAGTGATTACTAAAACTAAGTTGTAATTTTTCGCCGGTTATTTAAAAAACAACAGCTGTTTCACAGAAAAGCCCAATATCTACCTAGGTACGCAGTCAAAATGTATGGCAGAGCTATTTTCTTTATGTAATTAATAACCTATGAAAATTTTAACGCAGCCCAGGGGTGTTTACAGTAGGTAAGTAGTTGGTGGTTTGTTTGTCCGTAGACGTTTTATTAGGATTAATTTGTTCATTTGTTTAGAATCGTTACCAAAGGGGCAATTTCCATGGGAAGCCGTCACCTCCTTCTGCGAAGCAGTAATGCTCGCGAATGAGGAGGCGGAACACATGATCGAGAGGCAAAATTCGTGCCCTTTTTTTTATTTTGAGGTTGAGAAATCATCAAATAACTTCTCCCGCTCTGGGCAGAGCAGGAGGGCGTGTCAGACTCTTACTGACTAAAACCCATCCGTGTTCCTTCATTTGCCAGTGCCAGGGGCCACGGTATCCCTCTCCGACTTTCCCGCAACCCTAGCAGGCATCGGCCCTAGCGGACCCCGTCATTGGCGCTGACATCTCTTTGAGGCGCACGTGGAACACAACGCGCCGTCAACCCGGGCCTGGTCCTTATCGAACGGTGAGCTGCCCATTGCTCGCCGTTTGCAAGCCCACGCCTACGGTGGCCGGGAATCGGCCTGCGATTCCCGACGCCCAGGGCGTCTCCTGCGGCGGCTAGGGGCGTGAGGGCGCGAATTTTGCCTCTCCCTCACGCGTTCCGCCTCCTCCTTCGCGAACATTACTGCTTCGCAGAAGGAGGTGACGGCTTCCCAAGCCCTCTCGCTCCGTACCATGGCCTGGACCAGGGCCGGACGCGAGAGATCGCCACCGCCAATCGTCTCCACGAGGACACGGCAGTGCTCCGCCCAAGCCGGGCAGACCTCCACTGTATGCTGCACCGTGTCCTCCGGGCGATCCACACGTTGGTGATACCCGGGCGTTTCCTCCCGCCTTATCCGGAACAGGAACCTCCCGAAACAACCGTGTCCGGTGAGGACCTGTGTCAGGCGGAAGGTGAGGACGCCGTGGCGCCTCTCTAGCCACTCCTCAAAGAGGGGGACTTATCGCCGCAATTGTGGCGTGCCCAGCGCTGGGTTGCGACAATCGCACTCTCCATGCCGCCCTGAGATCCCGCCGGAGCTCTGTCCACTGTACCGTGATTTCTCGCGGCAGCGGAGCTACGCCCCGGCGTTTCGCCTCCTCGCGCACACTTGGGAGTGGCGCGAGGAGGCGAAACGCCGGGGCGTAACTGTTGCCTCCAGATCCCATGACGGTAATCCGGCAAGGAGGCTCGCCGCCTTACCGGAGACCGTACGGTATCCCCGGACCAGCCGGGTGGCCATGACCCTTTGGGGCGCGTTCAACCTGCGGGCTGGCCGCCGCCTCAAGGAACGCGCCCACACAGGTGCCCCGCAAAGGGCCATGGACCGCACGACCCCCCGCGTAGAGCCTCCGACAGGAGGCGTTTGGCCCCCCTAGATTAGGCAAGAGCCGCTTCAAGGCAGCCCCGGCCCTTTCCAGTCTGGGAGCCAAACGTCGTAAATGCTCTACGAAGTTCCACCGGCTATCGAGGACGAGTCCCAGGTACTTCATCGTCGACTCGACGCCGATGTGAACCCCTCCTACCGTTATTTGGGAAATTCGTGCCCTCACGCCCTTAGTCACCACAGGAGACGCCCTGGGCGTCAGGAATCCAAAGCCGATTCCACGCCACTGTAGGCGTGGGCTTGCGGACGCCGAGCAATGCGTAGCTCGCCGTCCGATAAGGACCAGGCCCGGGTCGACGGCGCGTTGAGTTCCACGCGCGCCTCAACGAGATGTCAGCACCAACGACGGGGTCCGCTAGGGCCAATGCCTGTCGGGGTAGTGGGAAAGTCCGTAAGGGTCTCCGTGGCCCCTGGCACAGGCAACTGAAGGAACACGGGTGGGTTTTAGTCAGTAAGAGTCTGACACGCCCTCCCGCTCCGCCCAGAGCTGGAGAAATTATTTGATGATTTCCCAAGCTAAAAAAAAGGGGTGTTTACAATCATGTCATGTACTGAATCCATGGTATGGATGGTACCTATCAGGTTGTGAGTCGATGTCGACCACCACTCTGGTGCCACCCTGTACAGTTCGTACAGGGTGGCACCAGAGTGGTGGTCCATACCGTATTTCGGCCATGGCGGCCAATTTCAACGGAGACTAGCCTTCGGCGCAGTAACTAATAATCAAATGTTAAAGCAAATTCTGATTAATGATTTGAAAATATGGAAGACAGAAGCAACTCTTCAGGCATTTCAATTTGATTTAGGCAAATCCAGGTGCCTTGCATGAAATTATTTCACTGTATTAATGCATACTATTTTCACAGAAGGTACTGCCGCAGAATACCTAAATCATGCTACTTTCATAAAATATTTAGGTAAGTACTTGGTTACTTACTTTCATTTTACCTATACTCCATTTAAGTATTATAGCATTAGAAAAATAACGGCAAAATAATGTCAGTTATTGTATAGGTAATTGGGTAATATTGTTGAAATTACTGCACTTTGCGAGTATTTTTTTTATGTAAATGGTAAATAGATTACATTGCATTGTATTTATCGTGAAATAACGGAGTTTAATATACGTTTATATCAACATAACGAAGTGGTGATAACTGTTATTTTTATAATGTTATAGTTATAGAGTAAATAGAGTATAGTTACGTTGGTATAGGCACAGTATAATAAAGTAAGCAGTATTACGTCTCGGCAGTATTCTTGAAATACTTACCTACGACCGCTCTGTAGATAAACACCACCGACTGTGTCTCTTGGGTTCTAACTGTACTTTATAAGTCCGACTTTAATTATGGAAGCTCATTATTTTTCAAAACCTTGCGATTTGTTGAAGGTAGTATTTTATGTACATTAAAATGTTTTTTACAAATCCGGTAGCTTGTGGTGTAACGGTGTAAGGTTTCTTTGCTAAATCATCTTGGCACACAATAGCCGAAGCCATTCGGATCGTCCATATTTTTTTAGATAAGTACTATACATTTATTCCGGTTCAAAAATAAAATACTTTCTGTAGAAGAGTTACTTAGAAATGCCTATAAAATTCCGCGATGACATATATATCTAAACGCTCAGGTTAATTCTCAAATTAATAAAATAATTACAATTTCCCTGACGATAGGCAAATTAATTTCCATAGAGATTTAACATTACCTATTTAAATTACAAATGAACCTATTTGTTACAACTCTGTCAATTATGTGCTTAGATAAAATTGCATTTAACACCAAATCATTTGGATGAATATGGAATAGTTTAGATTTCACTAACGTGTTATTGATCACCGGACGCACGATAAATACTTTCTGTGAAAGACTGAAATCCACGCGGGCAAAGCCGTGAGCAGATACATAGGCATATTTTTTTCCTTCAATTGGGTATCGATCGCATCGAAAAAGAGAGATACTGAACTACTAAGTACCTGTCAAGGAAGATAAGCTCGCTACGCTTCACTACATACCTTCATAACATAAATAAATAAATACAAAAAATAATGCTATTTTTGTTGACGACTGAGTTAGTTAAAAAAAAACTGGTGCAATATTGATGAATTCAAACAGCTATACACTGAACAATACGGTCGATAACTTCGTGCCATATTTTACGTAAATATTTATAATACAGGGTGACAGGGACATCGACGCTGAAACTGTAACCAGCACATGATTCTAGACTGCGTTGAAATTTTGCATCGGTTACCAAAATAAAAAGTGCTGTTTCATAGAAAAGTACAATATCTATGCGGTCAAAATATGTATATGGCAGGGCAATTTTTTTTATTAATAACCGTAGAAATTGCACTCTGCTTTGAAATTTGGTTCAGAATCAGGTTCTGAATACACGGCAACAGGTTGTGCATCGATATACTCTGTCTCCCTGTATACGCGGGAGCGTTTCGCACCGTCCGCGTAAAATTTTGTAACTGCGGCGCATGCGCAACTGTTGAATACTGGTGTAGGTACCTACACCGAGATTTCGAAGCACGTCGTTTCGGCCGATTTGCACGAAGACGTAACACTGCTTACTTTATTATACTGTGGTACTTATAGGTCAGTAGGTACAGATACCCGACACATACCTACGCAAGATTCAAAAGCGATTTGTTCCTCAAGCATTTATAGATTTGTTATGGTGTTACGAACATAACATGAGGTATAGAAACCATACTATTAGAAAATTGGTCTTTTCTCAAAGTTGTTTTTTGCGTAACTGTAATGTATAAATATACCCTACGTCGTGTATGCTCGTGACTAGGGTTGCACCCCTACTATATAATTTAGTATCCTACTACACTGGCCTTCAAAACTAAGTACCTACCACACTTTTGAAAATTGCAATACCTTTTAAAATTACGCAATAAATATTTTCGAAATAAAAATGATTAATTATAAAACTTTATAGTCGATAACCTTTTTTTAAGAAATGGCGTAAACAAAAATTTTGTCTATTCGTCTAGGAGTAATAGTGTTCTGTGATTTTGATTCAAAAGCCGAGGTGTCTAAATCACGTAAATTTAACTTATCATGCTTCTTTCTCCTGAAGAATGTGCAAGAATCATGGCTTTTCTGTGGAACTAGGCATCAGTACCTATTGTCGTACTGCAAGAATGGTGGGTGTAACATTAAGAACGGTCCGACAGACCCAGGTGCACTAGTACCCGAGAAGACCGCTATATTATTATCTCCACTGTGTTGAGAAATTGCCACCTCGATGCAGTTGCAGTCCAGTAACAGCTTCTTCAGACCCGAAGAGACTACATTGACAGTACAGTGAGTAGAAGACTTTCTGAAGCAAACCTGAAGCCCCAAAGGCCAGCAAGTGGCCCTAAACTCCAGAGAGGGCATAAAGTAGCAAGACTGTGCTACGCCCGTGAACACATACAGTGGAGTGAAGAAGAATGAGCAAGAGTTTTGTTCACTGATGAGTCTCGATTTTCACTATTCACTTCCGATGGAAAGCGAAGAGTGTACAGGCAACTGACCTGGTGAGCGATACATTCAAGCCTACTTCACAGATGAAGTCCAATACGGTGGAAGCTCTGTACAAGTATGGGCTGGCATCTCTTCAGAAGGTCGCACAGAACTAGTGACCATAGAAAATGGCTCCCTGACTGGGGAAAGATATGCTCAAGAGATCCTTAATGAGTATGCAGGGCCATATTCAGTAAATATGGGTGATGGATCGATAGTGATGCAGAATAACGCCCAACCACACACCACTCGGATCGTACAAGACTACATTCAGGAGGTTGGTATCAACTTGATGGCTTGGTCATCAAATAGTCCTGATCTCAACCCGAAGGAGAAAGCCCTTTTTTTTCTTTTACTGACTAAAACCTACCCGTATTCCTTCAGTGGCCTGTGCCTGTGGGGCCACGGTAACCCTTTCGGACTTTCCCGCAACCCTGGCAGGATCGAGAAAGCCTAGGAGGAGCTCGGGAGGCTGGTAAGAAGCCGCAGACCACCTCCTATCACCATCAGGGCCCTAAAACAGGCCCTGATGGAAGAATGGGAGAATGTTCCCCAACATCGCCTCCGAAACCTCGTTTTCAGTATGCCAATCCGGCTCGAAGCTGTAATCAGAGCCCGAGATGGCAATACTAGTTATTAAAATGTAAGTAAGGCGTTTAATATAGGTACTTATAAAAATGTTGTTAGAGTTTTTGCCAGTATGTTAAATATGGTTATTTTGTAGTTTTTATCTTTTTTAAAGTTAAAAACGTTACTAATGTATATTAAACTACAATTTCAAAGAACGTTGATGAAATTTGTAAAAAAGGTTTTTTATTTCAGAACTCTGACTTATATAATAATATAATAATAATAATAATATGGGACAACATCCACACAAGGTCTTCAGGTCCCGAACTAGGCAGAGCCTGTACTACGGTAACCTGATGACTGATATACATACTTGTATACATAATACGAGTACACACCCAGACACAGGTCAAACAGACATGTTCATGCACACAAATGTTTGACTTGTCCGGGGATCGAACCCGGAACCAGCGGCTCAGAAGGCAGGGTTGCTACCAACTGCGCCAACTGGTCAGTCAATGATTTAGGAAAAATTGCAATTTTAAGAGTGTGGTACCAAGTTTTGAAGCCCAGTGTATATTAGAGTCGTAAATAATATATTTTTTAGAAAAATAACATAGTAAAATAAAACAACAATACCTATTTGCGGTAAAAATTTAAATAACATTATTGTAAAAAAGTAAGTGCAAAACGAAACGCAGCCGTAATCTGTTTTTGAATTTTTTTAGAAATAAATCAGTTTACCTAATCAAATTCGTGCTAAATTATTGCACTGTCTGACCAAAAATGAGTTGATAGGTATCTACGGCTGAAAAATGGCAACCGGTGTTGCTCAGTGATTCTGAGTTTTCTTATATTTTCAAAATAGTATAATTTCTTATTTCTATACCAGCAATTTTAGCTTTTACTGGGCGCATATTTTCAGTGATGAATACAAAATGGCGAGATGAGGACAATAGGGCCACTATTAATCTCATAAAAGGTGAAACAAAGGTATTTTGTAACTATAATTTATTTTTAGCGTTGATTATGAGACATAAAAACCTGTCAATAAAGGCTCAAAGTAAATAAATAAATTTTCGTACTATATTTTTTTCATTTATTCGCTATCTACTTTATTTTAATAGGCAATGGCTTCGAAACTACTATAGTTGATATAAAACCAGTTGGCAACCCTACCCGTATTGTACAGCAAACTTTGACCCATAAGCAAAATAACTGACTGACATTGCTTCACTAACAGAGATAAAAGGTATCGTATCAGTGAATAATATCTTATTGTACTCAAACAGTATATACGACTCGATATACTAACCTCAAGTGTGAGACGAGCGAGCGTTCAAAACGCTGCGTTTTAAAGCTCTATGTTAAGGGGACTACATTAACATGACCTAAACGCAAGTGTTTTATTGCCAAAAAGTATATGATCCACTGCAGTAAACAAAATCAGAAAAATATACCTATGATATTCTTCAAGATATATGCTAGTTAGAGTGTGTTGAAAACATAATACAACTAATTTGGTACGGTAAAAAAAAGTCACGAAGATACCTCTAAAAATGTATTTTAACGATTAAAAAGCATAATATTAATACATGCAATAATTCTGTTTTTTTTTCGGATTGTTCTTCAAGCAACATAATTAACGTGATAGTGCTTTAATTTTTTTTCCACACCACCTGCTCGAAAATGTCAAATTATACATATGTCAAGCAACCTTAACCCAAAGAGAGTCATTAGTGGCCGGGGGCACAGCCGGTCAAGAATGTTGTATTGGATTTCATTATGACCCGCTGGTCAAAAATGTGATTTGAATTTGGAATCTCACATGCTCAGATTGACGAGCAATACTCAAATAAATTCCACATCAACATCTATAGATGTTAAAGTTAAGTTAACTTTATCTTTGCACAACTGGACTATTGTCTAATGTCTCAAATGATACCATTAACTTCAATTAATATGTAAGTGCATATAACTAACTAGTTCTAAATATGTTATTCTTACTGTTTGTTTATTTAATAGATACTTTGTTTTTCGTACTATGGCTATTATTTTCTCACAGTAGGTGTAAAAAGTAGAGTATCCTCCTCTGGGTTAAAGGTGTCTTTGCCTTGGGCTAGCTTGAATCTCGAGCGCAATGAAGGATTCTTGTATTAACTCCCTCGCTTCGCTCGTGAGTTAAATCCCGAATCCTTCATTGCGCTCGAGATTCAATATGTCGCCCGTGACATAAGACACAACTTTAGCACCTCGGTGCATAATCTACTATTGTCCAATCAATATTTTTTTTTGTAAATAGAGATTTGCTTCATATTTTGCAATAAATTACCAGCTTTGTGTCATCGCGCTTCTCTTTCTTTTCTATGCAGACCGACAGTGACCGCGCTTTAGCTATGTCAGCCCCTTAAAACGCTTTGTTGCAGCTGTGTTATTTATTCAACAGAACTGAATCGATGGAATTTTATGTCGTCTTCTTTTTATTCACTTTTACATTCAACACATATTAAGTCATCGGAACTTTTGGCCCATAGCTGTTAGTTTGAGAAGACCATAAAATAGGTATTCTTGTAAGCAACCCTGTCTGGAAAGCTTATTGGTTATTTAGGTATATTTAAGGTACCCATCCCTCATCAATGACTCAGTATTAGCTAATGGTTGTAGATACATATGCGTTGCAGTTAAAATTCATGCCTACACGGCAGTCGGCATAGTAAAACTCAAAAATCGCTCGTCTGCAGCTGACAGGACGACCCACAAACGTGCGTGGTTCACAATCAGTAAGGACCGCGCACAAACCTTTCGACACGCGGAGAAAGTAACACAACACGCCCGTCTGCACCAGTCAGCCTTTGTGAATGATACCTATTCTGTTATTATGGGAATCGACTGGAAAGGTAGGTAAGCAGTATTGGCTGTAAGTAGGCCACTGTCGGCCTTATTACAAAACGAGGTAGGTAGACATAGCTTTAGACCCAGGTTCAGATTTCGTACTTTATTCTGACAAAGTTAAAGTTTTAATTACAAAAGCTGGTGCAAACCCGAGTTTGTCAAGTTGTCAATTTTGAAACAAGAACATTTCTGTGCTCGGAATGAAGTTCGAAATAATAACATACATAATAAAATAACATATGTCTCAGAAAAAACTAACTTTTGTAGATGCATAAAAAATTTACAAATATATTTTCTAATTCATCAAGTTCATCACTCAACTGTTCTTGTAGGAAACCAAGATAGTTGGCGCCACTCATTGTTTGGTCTAAAAAACAAGGTCCAATAATTTTGTCATCGAGTTTGTGATCGACCACACGTGCTCATTGTGCGAATTACATACACCTGTTTCCTCCGAGTTCGTGTCCCACTGAGCGCAGACTTTGCATTGGATCGTGCTCAAACAAGTCCAACACTTGCTCCTCGATATCAATGTCTCGAGTCCTCGGTCTGCCTGCGTCAGATCGATGTTGGCAAAGAGTAATATAAGTAGATGTTGGTCTGGAGTGTGCACGGAGACGGACCCGTGCACACTGCCGGTATTGACGTACGTGCAAATGTTGGAATGCCATGCCGACGGTGATGGTAGACTCGCAAAACGTTCTTGGTAAAGTCTGCGTGCATCTGCGTAATTGCAGTCGCATTTCCCGAGACACATCAACATATTAAAATATTCTTCTTTAGAATAGGACATGGTCAAAAAGCCGCCGATCTCGTGGGCTATTTAGCAAAATAAAGATGTAAGTACTTGTAAAATCAGATACTCTAAAGATTTTTTTGAATGTGCCAATTTTAATAGTTATTTGATTTTGACCTCTCGACTAGCCAATGCTTAATTTTTTTAAATTATAATTTCTTCAATGTAGTTTTTTTAGGTAAATAGTAATATACGTCCCATAAAGAAACAACAGGGTTTTTGTTACATATTGTATACACACGTTAAATTACAAAATCAGAAACTGAAGACTGGGAAATTTACTTAACAATACAGACACGTGGTTCCAGCAAGATGGGGCCACCTGTCATACGTAAAACCAGTCAATGAAGACAACACGTGGATACTTCCCTAAATAGCTGATTTCCAAGAGAGGGGACATCAGATGGCCTCGAAGAGACCAGACCTCCGGATTTTTTCCTCTGGGGTTATCTGAAGAGTCAGGTGTACAACAGTAATCCATCAACCATAATTTATCTGAATTGATGGAAAACATTAGACAAGAAATCAACAACATTCATACTCATCTTCTGAGGCGCGTTTTCATGAATGTTAGAGATCGTTTTGAAGATTGCCAGAGCCGCGAAGGACAACATTTGAATAATGTTATTTTCAAAAAGTAATTTTCCTTGTCTTCAGTTTCTGATTTTGTAATTTAACGTGTTTATATAAAGGTATTTGTTATTTTTTATGTATCTTCAAAAGTTTGTTTTTTTCTGAGACAATTAAAATTTAAGCTTGCACTATAGTTAGAAATCGTTCTGTAATAAGGCGGATTGAGTTTAAAAAGTTTTGAAAACAGTTCGGCGATGGCACCTTCTCCACTTATGCTTGTATGACATTTTCTTTCTACAGCTCGATGTATCTTATTATCGCCCGGGTACATAATAATCACGTGTCGTCACACTCGTCACCAAGTCATCATAATTATTGTCCTACTTATCGGGTTCTTTTACAGTGGGACTTGCAAGTAGATGCACTTACAATTTATCTGCATTTTCTAGTTCAAGAATTTTGTTAGGTACACTTGCGAGCTTTCAGATCAATAGACTGAATTCTTGAATTAAAGACTACCTGTAAATACTTTAATTTATTTTAATGTTGTAATCGAGAAGTCTTTCGATACGCTAAACCCACTCATTAAGACAGAATGAACGCTTCTCCATTCAGGTAATATGTACGTACGTAGTACATATTACCTCAATGCGTTTCTCATCGTCTTTTAATATCCAGCGAAGCACCTATCATTCACAAGATAGCATTAAACATAATGATAGCACAAATAGGTGTAAAAACTGCACCAAGTATATTTACGAAAAACGCAAGCAAGCAATTGCCATGTCTGGCAGAGCAAAGCTTGAAACTGGTTTGGTACGTGTAAAAAAAGAAAATGTATTTAAATGTAAGAAAGACATCTCGAATTTTAACGCCGCAGATCCGGTGCAAGCGACGCGCTATAAATCCTAGAGATTTATTATATTACCGTTTCTAACGCCGCCGGTCGCACTTTTTTTATTTAAAAATGTTTTTTTTAATTAATTTACCCTTTTACTATATGTATATGTAACTCAACAATTACAGCCATAAAAAAATTGCAGGCAGTGCAATACTAATTGCTTATTCTCACGATGTAGTTTAATGGTGCATTTGAAATAGTAATCAGGATCCTTCCGTGTCTACATGGACGAAGGGCAAAAACAGTAGCTTCACTATTTTTCTATAGCAAATCTATTAAATTACGATACTCATAAGTCCTTAGGGGTCTTTTTTTTTTTTTTTTGAGGATGGGAAATCATCAAATGACCCCTCCCGCTCTGGGTGGAGTGGAAGGGAGTGTCAGACTCTTACTGACTAAAACCCACCCGTGTTCCTTCCTTGGCCCTTTATGTTCCGGGTCAGCGGTACCCCTTATGGATGATCCCGCTTTCCCGGCAGGCTTAGGCCCTAGTGGGCCCCCTCTTCGATGCTGACATCTCTTTGAGGCGCGCGTGGAACACGTACGCGCCGTCCGGCACGGAGTCCTTAGGGGTCTGCCAATACATTGTTGTCTGCACACACTCTGAACAATATAGAAAGAAAGAAAAGAAAGAAAGAAAGAAAATGCGTTTATTTGCGGTAAACATGACGCAAAAAATAACACAAACACAGAAAATATGAAAAGGTTGGGGGAAACATGCGTCACATCTACGCAAAACGGCTACTACTACTATACTTTGCAAAACCACTTAAAAGCTCAAAGATCGTCTGTCTTTGAGCTTTTAAGTGATTGTCTGCACACAATCTCAACACTATACTTTGGAGAACCACTTAAAAGCTCAAAGATCGTCTGTCTTTGAGCTTTTAAGTGGTTGTCTGCACACACTCTGAACAATATACTTTGCAAAACCACTTAAAAGCTCAGAGATCGTCTGTCTTTGAGCTTTTAAGTGATTGTCTGCACACACTCTCAACACTATACTTTGCAGAACCACTTAAAAGCTCAAAGATCGTCTGTCTTTGAGCTTTTAAGTGGTTGTCTGCACACACTCTGAACAATATACTTTGCAAAACCACTTAAAAGCTCAAATATCGTCAGTCTTTGAGCTTTTAAGTGATTGTCTGCATACACTCTCAATACTATACTTTGCTTAACCACTTAAAAGCTCAAAGATCGTCTGTCTTTGAGATTTTAAGTGGTTGTCTGCACACACTCTGAACACTATACTTTGCAGAACCACTTAAAAGCTCAAAGACAGACGATGCTTGAGCTTTTAAGTGGTTCTTCAGACGAACATGGAAAATGATAAATCTCCATTAGATGCTAACACCTTGAATAAAACTTAGTTCTACAGGAAATAACTAAGGTTCCGCACATCGTAATTATCGCTTTAATGTGACAAACAGAAAAGTGGAACACAGGAAATGAGCCTAGATTAGTTTACCGCAAAAGTAAAACGGTATTTCAACGTACGGAATACTTAGTGAAATTTCCAAGAAAACACTTTTGGTGTAGGTACCGAAGTGTTTTTGAACATTGAAAACTTTTGTTCCAACTTAACCATTAAAATATATCAGATGGAATGTAGATCCCTTTTTATTCTTCACTTTGTTCTTTGCTCAATTGATTCTTAAAAAGTAGCTAATAGTACCTACCTATCACTGCAAGCTAGACCTACCTATTGTATAAAATAAGATTATGTAAGAGATATATGTAGCTACGCAGTCGGCTATCTATCGCTTCGCTGGCAATGCCACAACGCTTTACCATGTTTGTTATCTATTTGTCAGCTCACTATTGATTTGACCCTAACTGACCGTAAACAGCGAACGCACGTAAAAACTCCAATGATTGTTAAAGCTTTTTATAAGCAAAAAAGCGGCAAAAAACTAAATTAACTGTTACGTATTCAAGATGTTTTCGAAATGGTAAGAATTCACAAGAACTTTGTTGATTTTGGTACAGTTAAAACTCGAAATGAATGTTCGAACTTTCTGTCACGATATTATAAAGATTTCGATATCTACAGATCAATGGCTACGTGTAGGCATGTCTTGTCATTTGGAAGCAGAGAATTCGCATCCGTGATGTTTGAAAAGCGATAGGTGAAGTTACTAGTAGGAACACACACAAACAGGAACGCATTTTATGCAAAATGTTTCACCGACTCTGCTCTAAAAATTGTGAAGATATACATCCTGAGGAAGCCGGCAAGACATGGTGCTGATGACGTCCATCAACTGGCCTGGACCTGCCTGGTGGATTACGGCCCACACCCTCTCACAAAGACAAAAATTTAATGCCAGTAATGGAGATATGAGAGGCTGCTTACGTAAGTGATGGCTTATGATTCATTTCAACTTAGTCGCCAAGGTTGCAATCGCTGAGAAACAGGTGACGGTATTGACTTCGATCAGACAGGCCGCCCGGCCGTCAGCAAACCAACCAACATTCAAAATACCATTATATAATTGTTAAGCGTCTAGTTATTAGTACGAAGTTATGAGAAGGCAATTGAGTATTAAACAAGGAAAATAATTATCATGTGCGTAGGTCAGGGAACTGTCGTTAACCGGAGTTTAATTGTTGGTTTTAAACCTACAGCGGATATCCAGGAGTGCGGAATTCTGGGGCAGGGTATAAGTTAGACTACTTTAGGCCCTCGAAACAGCGTGTATCAGAGGGAGATATAATCAGCCGCCCTATAGAAAACTTCAATAGCTACTCGATCCAAATGTATGACAGTTTGATTAAGTGGTTGGTCCCATGTAGAACGTTGTTTAGTTTGATGGTCTGTATCACATGGCACCATTAAATATGACCACACATTTTTGAGAGCAGTGGTGGCCCAGTGGTATCGGCCCCGACTTACGAGTTGTAGGTCGTGAGTTTGAACCCAGGCTGGCACTTTACTTAGTGTATTTAATTTCACCACCATTGCTTTCAAAAACGGTGAAGGAAAACATCGTGAGGAAACCGGCATGTCTTAAAACAAAACATTCGTAGACATGTGACATCCACCAGCCTGCACTGGGCCCGCGTGGTGGATTAATGGCCCCCTCCCTCTCACCGAGAGGAGGCCTGTGTCCCAGCAGTGGGAACATTATAGGCTGATTAGATTATGCCTTTCTAATACACGCTGTATGATCTCTTCCGTCTTACTCAAGTTCCATTAATGGATGGAAGGCTTGCAATCATTAGTTAGACATAACGTACAACATCATCATTTGTGAAATTAATTGTTTAGCAAATTATCTACTTACCAACTTAAATTGCCCGTATATTCAAGTCACAACAGCTGTCATTCTTTGACAGTTATATAAAATGGCTATAACATGGCAAATCGACGTAATATCTCAATTTGATAAACTGTACAATGATGTTGTGTGTACATCTACCTATAATGTGACCGCATTGGCAGTTTGTACTCAATATAGTAAATTACCTTTCATCCTGGGCAAACCGCTGAGCCAATCAATGAAGTACCTAGTCGACTGATACCGGGATCCCTTCGACCAAAATAGGTTCAGCAAGCTTCCCCTCCAGACAGGTACAACGCTTAACTAGGGCCCGCGTCGCCCCTTACTAGTAATTTGTGCGACTAATACAGGCGCCAGGGCGTTAGGGCGCCACATTGCGTCATTATAGAGGCATTTAAGATACCTAGGTCAACGTTTTGCCAATAACCAAGCATAAATCCAGATGACTACTAATACATCCGTAATCGAAAAACCTAATAACGTTTTGCCCGATCTGGGGATCGCCCATATTAGTCAGGACCCGCCCAACAGTCGCGCTGGCGACCTCTAGACCAACGAGAAAGTTGAAGACTGTTGTGATCATCAAAAATATCCACTTCTAGAGATAAGCGGCCCAATAACAGCTGCAATGAAAGGTCAAAAAGAAGGAGATACTTCGCAGGCGGATTGAAGACCACTGTGTGTTTATTATTGATCTGAAACATCTAGCCGCACGTAAAACCGATTGCTGGCGTGGCGACTCGTCGCCATGCGCAAGCGACGCGACTGTGCGATTCTTTTATTTTCATATGTATTTCCTTTAATAAACCATAATTTCATGCATATTTTTTCTATAGTTATGTAGGTACATAATAGTTTCGATGTTTCACATCTGCCAGGCGTCCCGCGACGGCTCATTTTTTTTGCTATGACGACACTTCCGATCTACTCGGTAAAAATCTCACCATGAAAACTTAGGTGAAGTGTGCGCTCGATAGTGTCAATCCCTAGCATCAGCCGACCTATTCTATAAAAATCTCACCATGAAAAGTTAGGTGAAGTGTGTTGTCGATAGTGTCAATCCCTAGCATCAGCCGACCTATTCTATAAAAATCTCACCATGAAAACTTAGGTGAAGTGTGCGCTCGATAGTGTCAATCCCTAGCATCAGCCGACCTATTCTATAAAAATCTCACCATGAAAAGTTAGGTGAAGTGTGTTGTCGATAGTGTCAATCCCTAGCATCAGCCGACCTATTCTATAAAAATCTCACCATGAAAAGTTAGGTGAAGTGTGCTGTCGATAGTGTCAATCCCTAGCATCAGCCGACCTATTCTATAAAAATCTCACCATGAAAAGTTAGGTGAAGTGAGTTTGAAATGAGCTTTTATTCCACCTGATACTTGGGATTGACACTGTTGACAGCTCACTCCACGCTCACTTCACCTAAGTTTTTACGGTGAGATGCTTACAGAATAGCACTGCTGGTGGACTGACAGCTCACTTCAATCTCACTTCACCAAAGCTTTCACGGTGAAATTTTTACAAAATTTACCGGCTGGTGTCCATCTTTTTGACAAAAACTCTTATATGCCTTTTACAAACTTACGTGTGAGGTGTTTTGTAATATTATACTTAATTTTTACGACACATAAGTACAGTTTACAAGTTAGGATTATTATTTTGCGGTAGCCTCACGGAAGAATCATAATAGAACCATATAAAAATAAAGCCATTGCTTACAGCATCCGCTACAATCAAACATCAATTGTATTGTCTGTAAAGCTGATTACCAAGACAAACCTATATAGGAATGCTTCAATATTGAGTATTTTGTACACAGAAACAATGATCCTATTTCTAATGTGTAAAGTTTCTAAATTATAATCAGTGCCTATTCTAGGTAATTTTTAGATTTTTCTTATTGTTAATTATTTTCAATGTTATTTATGGAAATATTTGTACGCCGTTACTTACGGCTAAACATGATTGGCCTCAAACGATGTAATATCCTGCATGCTCTATTGTATGTATACAATATTTAAACAAATAAAGAAATCTTATCTTATCTTATCCTAGAATTGAAAAGACTTCTAGAAGTAGATAGTAGTAAGTTTTCACCATTAGAAGCTTTTAAATATTGTCTTATTTACTGCAGGTTTCTTTTTCATGTCCAAGTCCTGAGATGGTTTGTCACACAGCCTTTGCGGTTGCTTAAACGTTCAAATTAACAAACACAGCTAGTTTCCTGCTATTTATTTACATAATTGGTATCAATTAAGTAAACCTAATTAGCAATCTGTATACATATCTGGACGTCCTGTGTCTATAACATTAGTTTCATCCCGTGTCCGGTACTATAAAAATGTAACGAGTTGAGCCAGACACCTGTGCTGGTTCCCTTTGCTAAGTAAAGGAGGTCTAAGTACGCTGGGAGTTTGAACTTGATCTGTATACATACGGCTATTTTGTTCGGTAGTCGAGCAAGCGTTCTTGCTGTAGATGTAGGTATAGTATCTATATATTATGTGGGATGAAGGTAATGTTAGTTTAATTACTATTGTTTTAATTATTCAAGATCATTTAATTAGCTGATCCTCGATTGTTCAATCAGCATCAGTCTCCGTATCATACAGAACCATGACATGAGTATAATTATTTGGAACATGTAGTTCATCAACTTCACCCACAGCCAGGCCTCTCTTTTCCTGTGCCAATCCTCTCGCTCCTGTGCAAGCCCCATCCAGATTCTACCCACGGTGGCAACAATGTCGTCCGCCCATTTCGCCGCGGATGACAAACACTTCGTCTTCCAGCTTTTGGACGCCATTCGGTCACTGCCTTGCTCCACCTGTCATCACTGCTCCTGGGCAGATGTCCTGCCCAACTCCATTTCAGTTCCATAACTCGTTTACCGACTTGAACATGAAGTTAATATCCTGCAATTCTGACTATTTCAGGCAAACGTAGGTTTATGAACAAAATAAAAAACCAACTAAATTAATCATAACAGAGGGCCTAGATAAGTAGAAGTCGCTTTGAAAGCGTTAAATATTTCTACAACGACTTCCAACAGGGTGGACCTGACTGTGGACAGGACATAAGTTTGTCGGTGACTTATGTCAGTCCCATAAGTTTTTTACTTTTCCATCACCGATATCGCTAGAATACCACTTCGTCTAGGCTCTAAGGAATATATTTTGGTTTGATAAATTTCACAAGTTTTGTCAGAACTTTAATATTATATCTGTCACTTTTGTCAACACCTTACCAAGAGCCCTGAAAGCAATATTCATATTACCGATTTCCTAGGCATCAATTTAAACCAATAGCCAAGCTATTCGGCTTCGACGATGGAGCAGCCCTCCCTAGACAAGACTGATGCGGATGCGGTCGACGAACTGACCAGACGTTGATTGCAATAAATCATCACCATCATCAGCCTATAATGTTCCCACTGCTGGGACACAGGCCTCCTCTCGGTGAGAGTTAATGGGCCATGATCCACTACGCGGGCCCAATGCGGGTTGGTAGATGTCACATGTCTTCGAATTTTTGGTTCTAGGACAGGCCGGTTTCCTCACGATGTTTTCCCTGTTTTGATTGCAATAAATAGCGATGGATAAATGAGCTTATTTTATTAGTTATTAACCAATAATTTGACAGTACTATAGACAATTTACACAAAGTAAAGCTTTGTGTAAATTATTTCATCACCACTGCTCTCAAAACGGTGAAGGGAAACATCGTGAGGAAACCGGCATGTCCTAGAAGCAACATTTCGAAGACATGTGACATCTACCAACCCGCACTGGGCCCGCGTGGTGGCCTACGGCCCACTCCCTCTCACCGAGACATTACAGGCTGATGATGAATAGATTAGATTATTTTGTATTACGAGATTTTATGAATGAATAATGATTACTTTTCCGTTGTCCTCATTTCAGGAACCTCTTACCAAAACTTTCTTAAATGTCGAGTGTCTGGTTTTATACTGGGTTGTTTTCTATTCATCTCCGAAGTATGAATACCTACATATTTTCTGAAAAATTGTCGTCTTGTTTGCATAAGTACGGCAAGTCCAGGTTTTCTCGCAATGTTTTCCTTCACCGATGTCAGTGATGATCAAGACGAACTCAGAAAGTCAATATGAATTGAAAGTCATATTGGTACTTGTCCGGATTTGAACCCACAGTCTCTTGCATGAGAGGCGAGGTTTAACGACTGGGCCATCACGACATAACTTAGTAAAGCTTTATGGTAAATAGCTGACCAAACTTCACAGCAGTATGTCCCTCCAAGAAAGCTAGTATAAAACGAGTACGGGTTGATGTTTCGCGTATACTCGCTCCCCGCAAGGTCAAGTGCGACCGTCCGAGTCATTGCTCTTCGCGTGAGCATCGCATAGTTGCGCAGGCGCAGCTATTAGTGCCCGGTGTTCCACGGAGTGAGGTGAGTCCAGAGCTGCTAAGATTATAGTTTATTATAGATTTTAAATGGGAATACATTTTGTTTTGAAAAATTTGGGATAAACATTAGGGTTGTTTTGCGGTAATTCTGGTGGAGTGGTGAAAATATATGCTGTATGAGCTTTTTTTTAAATTAATCTCTTTGTAACTATTAAATTAAATTAAGTCTGAGTAAAATGCAGGCGATAATTACACAAAATAAAATACTCAAGGAATATTGCAATATAAAAAATATTGAATACATACTAAATTTAAACAGAATTTAAAAATACATGATTCCATAATAACAAAACAAAACCGATCGTGAATCCTAAACACTATAAGCTATTAACACTTTTGATTTTACTATTAAAGTTTTAACATACCTGCATCACATTTTACCTAAGATTTCAAACCACATACCTAATTATAGAACAACAATAATTACATTATTTATTTATTTACTAGAAGAAACTTTCCAGACTTAATTAAACTGCATCTACCTCATTAAAGTCATATTATCATTTCTAGAACGTTTCGTTCGACTTCGAATAACAAAAGATAGCTAGCTGCCTCTATTTTTAACCCTCCTGCGCTACAGTAGCATTTTGCATCCAGGATGCTAACATTAATAGAATTAACCCTTCAGTAATCCCTGTGGTACATTAAGAGCAACTTTATTGGTTCTTTATTTAGATTTTATTGTACCGCGCGGCACTACTTAGATTTATTAGGGTTGACAAACAATAAAACTGCTGGATTTAAATCAATCAACATAAAAGGTAAACAATTACTTGTTTGAGTTAGTTTGAGTTTCAGGTTTCAGTAGCTTTTGAAATTACAATGTTTTAATGGAAGGTCTGTTTTTAACCCGTCTTATCCATCTGATGAATCATGTCAGCCATTATTTAAAAAGCTTGGTTTGCTACCGTTACTTTCAATTTAATTGTGTGAAGCATGTGTGTTTGTTAGGAAATATAAAGAATTGTTCAAAACCGCCGAGGAAATATTGCTAGTTCTCGAAGTCGCCGTAATCAATACAGACTTGTACTAGATGAGCTCCGTAGGTTATCAAAATATAATAAAAGATGTCTGGCTATGTGTGTACGTGTTTATAATAAATTACCTAATGTATTAAAAATATTAAATTGCAGGTTATTTAAAATTAAATTAATTAAATGACTGAATGAAAATAGTTTCTATAATATTAAGCATTTTTTTGAACATTAATTATAATGTTTGGAAATTCAATTTTTTTTATTCGTTGAAGTTTGCATGCTTTAATTTTTAAGCAAAACTTGTATGATCTCATATGCTAATAACATCTATGTATAGGTACCGTGTTTTAGGCAAATAAATATTCTCATCTGATCATTTAAACAAAATTAAATAACGGTAGGTAGGTAGGCATTTCCCGTCCTAGAATAAATAGAAGAGTTTTGCTAAATCAACACTTTTATAAGTCAATCAAGTATTTTCCCATGACAATGGAAATGGAATGATGAAATGTTATGGGTCGATTCTTAAGTTCATTTAAATGTTATGGGTCGATTCTTAAGTTCATTTAAATGTTATGGGTCGATCCTTAAGTTCATATAAGTGTTATGGGTCGATTCTTAAGTTCATTTAAATGTTATGGGTCGATTCTTAAGTTCATTTAAATGTTATGGGTCGATTCTTAAGTTCGTTTAAATATTTTTCGTAAAAAAATTGCAGCTTTTTCATAGTCAGTACCTAGCAGTAGTTATTTAATCATTTTAAATATAATACGTAAAGTATAAGTAGTAGTAGTATTAGTAGTATCTAGTAGTAGTAGTACGTGTAGTATTTCTCACATTATTACTAGCTGTTGCCCGGGGTTTTGTCTGTGTTTATTTTGTATTTCATCATTAATTATACAAAAATTCTGGATATAAAGTCGCCTATGTCCATCTCCGGGTCCCAGGCTACCTATATTTCAAATTTCATTACGATCGGTTCAGTGGTTTAGGCGTGACAAGGTGACCGACTTCATCTAGTTTTTTAAATATTATTGACGTGTAAAAGTGTTTGTAAGTACGAGTACTTACAGAAATAAATCATTTATCATTTGACAAGCAGACAGAGTTGTTTTCGCATTTATAACATTATTATAAGTATCTGCCAGGGTTGCGGCGCGTTGTGTTTCACGCGCGCCTCAAAGAGATGTCAGCACCAATGACGGGGTTTGCTAGGACTGATGCCTGCTAGGGTTGCGGAAAAGTCCAAGAGGGTTACCGTGGCCCCTGGCACAGGCAACTGAAGGAACACGGGTGGGTTTTAGTCAGTAAGAGTCTGACACGCCCTCCTACTCTGCCCAGAGCGGGAGAAGTTATTTGATGATTTCCCACCCACATAAAAAAAAAAAAAAAAAGGGTTGCGGGAAAGTCCGAGAGGGTTACGGTGGCCCCTGGCACAGGCAACTGAAGGAACACTGGTGGGTTTTGGTCAGTAGGAGACTGACATGCCCTCCCGCTTCGCCCAGAGCGGGAGAAATTACTGGATGATTTCCAACCCTCAAAAAAAAATAAACAATAAATTATAAATTTGGATTTCTATAACGATAAGCACATAAGGCTTATCTTGCCCTATACATCGCAGCCGTAACTTGTGGTCACATAACATAATTTTAATCTTATTTCTTTATCTTAACTTCATTGAAGGCATGCAATTAAATCCTTCGATTTGAATCTAGAAGTGCGAACCTCCATCTTTAATTTCTTCATTAAAGAGACTTGAAACTATTTTTATTAAACAAACTTAGTCCTGCCCTTTATAATTAAATAAATAAATAAATAAATAAATAAATATATATAAATAAATAATAAATATATAAATAAATAAATAAATAAATTAAAGAAGAATAAACCTTAATTAAGTACTACTATTAATCGTTGTGGAGGACTATTTTGCGAATCATCGTAAATACTTTTATTATGGTGTTACGTTTAGTGTTTAAAAGCAAGGCTTAAAACATTATATTTCTCTTCGTTTTTTTTGACGTCTCGCAATTTTTTTGTTCTGTCACGAGAAATACTTGTGCGTTTAATGGCAGCAATCGGTCGATTTTAAATAACAATCACCCACTACATACTAAGTAGTTGGTATGCAAGTGAAAACTAATAATAAGTGAATACTAAGTAAGTTTGTTAGTAATTTTTCACAATAATAAAATTGAGCAAGGTATTTTCGTAATATTATATATAAGTGCTAAAATCAAATCAAATCATTTTATTGGTTTGCAAACATAGGTAAGTATTAGACAGATGTTTTATTATGAGAGTCCTCCATATTCTACCGGCACATGGACCTGCAACTCATATTATTATTTAATTTACAAAAATTTAAAGATATATAATAACAATTAGGAAAAAAAAAATACAAAATATAAATGTATGTCAAATCGTTTGAACTACTTACAGTTTAAATGTCACAATAATACAACATGTCAAATGTCAACAAGGTTACAGTAATAAAAAAATGTTTACAATTGTTGGTGAGCCCTATATAAATAAATAAATAAAATAATTAACATGATTTTCACGGAACTCACGTAGAGATAGCTTAGTTGGCGAACCGTTTTTATCTGAAAGAAAAATATATAAAATCTGTTGGTACCTAGGAAACATTATTTGGATTGGAAAATAATTATTCTATCCACTGAGTTTTTTTAATTTGGCAGCTTCAATCATTTATTAGATCAAAGTGTTGCCAGTCACTTTTATGATAAGTTACCTACTACTACTGAGTCCACGCTCATTTGAATTAGAGCACAGTTAAAATTACCTTACAGTTAACTGGCGAAATGAAAGTTTACTAACGATATACTTAATTTACCGCACTACCTGTCTACTGTTATGAAAAATGTTTTAGTTATCTCTAAGTATCTACTGTGGCGAAGCTTTGCAGGTTTCAAAAACCTCTACTTATGTGCATTTATGTAGGGTCGATTTTTCAAAATCATCAGATAACATAGCTGAAGAATAAATAGAACCGGTTCGACAGTGTTTTTATAGAAGATAGATAAGTCATTGTCAATCCATCGTAAGTACCTACTCTGGCGAAGCTTTGCATGTTTCAAAAACCTCTACTTATGGTCATTTATTTAGAGCCGATTTTTCATAATCAATAGATAACAAGAATAAATAAAACCGGTTGGACAGTTTTTTTTTTTATAGGAAATAGTTATGACATTGTCAATCCATCGTATTAATTCTACAGAAAAAAGGTCTGTCGAAGGATTAATCAGACTCACGAAGTAAATAGATTTACAGTTTGGACTACATTAGGACTTAGGTAGGTACTTATTTTAATACCTTAACTTTAACTTATACAAGTTAACAATTACTTGGAAGCACGCATAGTTTTCTTAACAACAAGTAGGTACTTAGTTGGCAATTATTTATTAAACATCGATTATATTGTGAAGAACTTGTAAAAACAACTTTTCCCTCAGCTATTACGACGATAAACTAAGGTACACAAGTTAATAATGCCGTGAGTGATACGATCTAAGTTTTTCTTAATTTCCCTTCCCAGCCTGGTTAGAAACATGACTAACTGACTAATTGTTTACGCTTAGCTACCTTCCCTGGAACTTATTTATTAACTAACAGGAAAATCAAGCTGTAGACTCATGTTAACATGTCAGTATTTAGGTTCATTGAGTTAGGAGATACGATCTCTAAACATATACTTAGGTTCATTGAGCTAGGAGATACGGTCTACATACATAATAGTTAGGTTCATTGAGTTAGAAGATACGATCTCTAAACATATACTTAGTATATGTAGTACACATACTAAGTATATATAAGTAGTAGTACCTACATATAATAGTTAGATTCATTGAGTTAGGAGATACGGTCTACATACATATACTTAGGTTCCTTGAGTTAGGAGATACGATCTCTAAACATATACTTAGGTTCATTGAGCTAGGAGATACGGTCTACATACATATAGTTAGGTTCATTGAGTTAGGAGATACGGTTTACATACATAATAGTTAGGTTCATTGAGTTAGAGATACGGTCTACATACATATAGTTAGGTTCATTGAGTTAGGAGATACGGTCTACATACATATACTTAGGTTCATTGAGTTAGGAGATACGGTTTACATACATAATAGTTAGGTTCATTGAGTTAGGAGATACGGTCTACATACATATACTTAGGTTCCTGAGTTAGGAGATACGGTCTACATACATATACTAAGGTTCATTGGGTTAGGAGATACGGTCTACAAACATATAGTTAGGTTCATTGAGTTAGGAGATACGGTCTACAAACATATAGTTAGGTTCATTGAGTTAGGAGATACGGTCTACATACATATACTTAGGTTCATTGAGTTAGGAGATACGGTCTGTAAACATATACTTAAGTTGTATTTTTTGGGAATTTAATTTACTTAAAATATTATGATTTTTATATACACACTATTAGGTAGCTAATAATTATTAGGTAGGCCCGCAATAAAAGTCGACTAACGCTTCAGCTTTTTTAATCTTAATAAATTAATGAGGAGAAACTTGGTAAGTAACAATTTAAACAATTAATTTGTTTTCTTTGGTCGGGAAATGTGTTATTTGGGTTTTTCAATCTGGAATTTCTCTGAAGAGTCTGGATTTGTGCCTCGTTGACGGCAATATGCTCGCCCCCTATTACATGGCATTTATAACTGGCGAAATTTAGGTGGGCTATAGGTACAACTCTGCCTACTCCTACGGGCGAAATGTTTTCTGCGTGTAATTTTTCACCACAAGGTAGTTGTTTTTACAGAAATAATAACATTATAACAGTATCCTCACCAACCACATCGCAATATTATAATCCCTAGTTCACATCAAACGAAAATTCTTCGCTCTTTCGTTCACTCGTTCTTCGCTCTCCGTTCGCGTTGTTAAGGTACGTTTACATCGGCCGCCGGAAGCCGCCACGGGTAATTACGTCACTTTTTATCCGCCATCTTCAATTAAATGGATGCTATCTTAGTACGGAGTACCGTTTGTTACAATTGCTAAAAAACACCCCGATGGGTAACGACTTTATAACATGAGTGGTTCAAAGAGGTTGTTTTTTTAATGTGTAGGTGCGTGAATGCGCGACGAGTGCTTTTGAAAGTGAATTTATTTGACTTGTTCGTTTATGCTCCTACGCTTGGCTATTTAATTATAAATAGCAACAAAAAAAAAAAGAATGAATTTATTTGAGCACTTAGGTACTACTGACTCGATGGTCGTTTTCATGTCAACATTTCGATTTGGTCTTCCATATTATGCTCTTACAAAAATCACATAAAAAATACACTTTCAGTTTTTGCCGAATTTTCCAATTTTCCTTCCAATCAAAATTTTAAGCGGACAATTAAAACAACACAATATATGTTCAGCAAAATTTTCCGATATATCGAAAACACATTCGCTTGAAACAGATTTTTAAGCATGTCGTAATGAAAAATTCCTTTTCTAGTAGTTTTTTTACAGCAAATTATTCTTGAATAGTTACTTTAATCATTGATGTCTTTTTCCTATCAAAAACAAGAATGTTTTCTAGAAATACCTAAAATGTTTTGTTTAAATTTTCAAAGAAGTATTTTCTTATCGCTTAACTAACCTAACTTAACTTTAACCTACAATGGTGAAAAAAAATCCGTAAGATTTTGCTGAACACATATTGTGTTGTTTTAGTAGGTATTGACCTAAGCTATCACCCCCTGCAGTATGTCGTGCTATTTACTGGATACCCTGTATACGAGTACATACAAGATACAAGTGACAGAAAAAAAGTTTTATTTTATAGTTAACAACAAGATTTTCTCTAAAAGATGAATACCTATCTAATATGTTGTAGTCCTCCCTGAAAAGCATTATAATGTAAATTGCGTATTGTAAACCTATGAATAGGTAAAAAGTTATTAGGCCTGAGATTGAATGGTAACTAACAAAGCTCTCTGCGTCTTTGTCAACCATTGTTCAACGGATGCACAGTTGCACTCACATTATAATCTATTTTTAATGAACATTTCATTTGACTTCAACCTGCTTTAGCAAAAGATTTTGACTTAAATCTTCAATTCGTCATCAGCCTAGCCTTTTCCCAACTTTATTAGGGTCAGCTTCCAGTCTACCCGGATATTTAATACCAGTATTTTATATGGATACACTGCCTATATGACCTCCTCAACACAGTTTCTGGGGAACAGGATACCCCTTGGTAAGACTGGTTGTCAGACTTCCGGTATTCTGTCTACCCCTAGAGACTGTAAAAAATCCACGAATGACAGCCACGGCACGGAGGGGCCTGCGTATGTAAAGATGGTCACCCATCCACGGACGAACCGCGGCAAGTGTACCTTAACCTGATCGATCGACCCGTGCGGCTGGTATTACTTAGCCACGAGCCCCCTAAGACCCCAAGCCCCACTACAAATCTTCAACAATACCCATTAAAATGAAAAACTGTTCTTCAATGATTAACCCTAACAATGCAAGCAATTTCAGAAATTAACAACTCAATTTATTTGAAATGACCTCTTATTGAGTCATTTGCCATTTGATTTGAAATGCATTTATTTTTTTATGCAGTCGGTTAACGCTGAGATAACAATAACACTTCGAAACTGTTAACATTTATAGCGGAATGAAACGTTAGTCGATTAAATAGGTATTTAATAAATAGTAAAGAGCCAGTTTTCTTCTCGATCCTTTACTACTTATGCCCGTTTAGTAGGTTCGCGTGTGCAAATAACATCAAACTGCGACCATCGAGGCCTCACAAGCTTTGTGACTATTGCTATTTCACCTTTACATTTTTTTTTTATAAACGGAATGTCTTGCCTGTTCTTCTCCATAGACATCTACGTTTTGGAATGGGCAACTAGCTTCAACTTTCTGACTTAAGTACTGAGCGACTCTTTGACAAATCAAAAGTGCTTGTAAATGGTTTAATTGAATAAATGCTTTGAGTTTGAGTTTGACACATAACATAACATAACATCACGCCTATAATATCCGAAGGGTTAGGCAGAAACCGTAAAATAATTCGATATTATAGTTAGCCAGTATGTAGTCCATCTAAGTTTATCATTCACTGAATGTCAATGTGGAGGTATTTAATGGTTGGCGATTTATTTGGCTCGTTTCCGTCGTCTATGCATTAATTGCAAGTGGTCAATAAACCTTTTTAATGTAGGTACCGTATGCCCAGTAAACTTATCGACGTCTTGATAATGGAATTAAAGAAATGTTTAGTTTTAAAAGCCTTTTTATAAGCTTATACTGTTATTAGTGACGGCAATATTTTTTGCTAACGTACTCATCTTATTTAAATGACATAGTGTAGGTACCTCATGATTTTGTTAAGTAATTTAAACGTTTCAAGGTTTCACAGTTAGTAATGTTTGTATCCCATTCAGTGATTACTTACTTTGATAGTTAATTTTATAACATCATCAAGTTCACAGTAGCGTAGGTAGTAGAAATACTATGAATGGATTTTTGTATTTAATTAGCTTTTGCCTTTGATTTCGTCTGCGTGAAGTTTCGTGTTCCCCGACCCACCGCGTCGCGTCGCATCGGTTGCCCACGCTATTACTTTAGTTTTCGCTTCGCGTTCATCTGACTGGTTTTTCTTTTTGCTCGGCTCCTAAGGCTTCTAGCGTGATGTTAAATAATCTTTAACCTTCCTCGAGAATTGGGCTATCAAATGCTAAAAGAATTTTTAAATCCGATTTGTAGTTCCGTAGATAAGTGCGTTCAAACAAACAAACATACAAAAAAAATACAAAGAAACTCTTCAGTTTTGTTAAAATTATAAATAGATAATTATCTTCACGATTCATGAACTTATACAAGTCTTAACGCACTTAATTAAAATAAAAACTGATATATAAAATAGAGTTTCTGGCGTAAAGTACTCAAAGTAACGGGTGCTTTAACTTTGAAGTAGTTACGAGTACGTTATAAACAACGGTTAAAATCATTTGACTTGTGCCTACCGTTTCTCGCGTGTGAATAAGTAAATATTAAACTGTACTTTAGATAAAGTCAGGTCAAACTGTAATGTTGCTGTAAATAAAATCTGTTTTACCATCTTGAAAAGGAAGAACGACATACACGCAAAGTGTGTCTACGAAAGATTTAATAAGAAGTCTGGAATGTTATTTGTTTCTTTCCAACTGACGAACCAACGATTCCCAAACATTTGACAATAATACCAATCTATTATTGTCTCACTGTTGGGCAAAAGCCTCTTCTGATACAGAGAAGGCACGAGCATTGATCACCACGCTTGCTCAAGACGGGTTGGCGATCTCAGACGTGGGCCTTCATTGTTAGACTCACATATAAAATCCTGATAATACAATGTTTGGACTTTAAAAGAGACCATGACCTCTGAGTTTGTTTCTTCTCAAAGATCAGTCAGCTAGGAAATGCCGGCGCCATCTAGTTTTAAAATATTTACCAACAAAATATTGTCGTTTAAACCGTAAAAGTGTCGTAAAAGCTTTAAGTACTTACAAAAATAAACATTTTATATTTCATTTCATTCCATATATCAGCCAGTAATTTTCATCCCGAATAATAAGTCCACGTAGTTAATATTTCCAGGATTTCTCACGATCTTTTCCTTCACCGATGTCAGTAAAGTCCAAGATAAACTCAGAAAGTACATATTAATTGAAAAAGTCACATTGGTACTTGCTCGGGTTTGAACCCACAACCTCGTGCATGAGAGGCGAAGTCTTAACTTAGGCCATCACGATAATACAAGGTGTCGTTTTGCATCCTGGTCAAATTCGAGGAGGTAACTATGCTAATGATTCTCGACACGAATCAGTAATAAAATAAGTAGGTAATTTTTTATATTTTTTTATAATTTTCAGAAATCGGCATGTGTAGGGCCCGTGTGATACCGCCCTGTAAATGTGCTGTAACTGTAACGCACGCACACAACGACATAATCGTGCGACACTGCCTACCGCATACGCAACTGGGCAATTCTGTTCTTTAAAAGTGGTGTCTACTGAAATACCGTCAAACTTAAGTATCTAAAAAAACAAGTATGTAATAATTATTGAGCAGGTATCGTAATTTTATTTGATTAGTTATGTCTATCCTAACAGCCACCTGAAATTTGACGAGGATGCAAAACAACACGTTGTATAATAATAATATACCTATTATTTTTATTATAAACAATGCCAAAACATGCAAAATTTGATAGACTAAGTACTCTCTTACTACATTTTGATAACGTAATTAGCATTTATCGTTTACCAGCCGCCCAACCCTGCTTCAAACGAAGTTTTTTCGACTTGACAAAACATCGAAATTTCTTTATTAAATGAAAGTTCAATATAAATATATTATACACATAAACATTTCGGAATAAATGCTATACTTACTTATATGATAGCGAAAACCGCATCAAATCCTTTGCGTAGTTACAAAAAACAAAGCGGTCTCACAGACAGACTAAAAGCGAATTTGTCTTATACTTTGAATGAGAAGCCTGAGCCTGTGGTGGAACAAGCATCTAAAGATATATATAATTACTAAAAGTAGGTAGGTACTGCAAAATCTTGCCCAAAGCAACCTAAAATTAACATAACCGTATATGCGACTTTAATTACTCGAATCGAATCGCACGATCGATAAAATTTAATGAAACAGTTATATTCAGATCTCGTACAAATATTATGATACCTTTCACGCGATAATGGTAACACATCACTCACTGCGCCCGATTCGTTATGGGCTATAATTCTTTGATGAACTTTGATTATTGAGGATCATTCCGTGTTGTCTTGTGGCTAGCCATTGTAACTGTAGTCATTTGATTAAGGAATTTAGCCATACTTTTCTCCACCCGTAGTGTCTATTTTCGGATGTTGATGAAATATGGAGCCTCGTTGATTAGTATAGCAGCTCTATAAGATAGAAAATCTCCATAAAATTTCAGAATTCTTAGTATTAAAACATAAAATCCAGTCACACGACATACGCTTTACTTATCATAGCTTCAGTGTCCACTAATCTGAATAATTCCAAATTATCATATTATTACCTGACCTGCAATATTCTTCCCATCATCAGCTTGCCAAGTAATAAAAAAAAAACACTACAAAGTGAAAATTAACTTTAATTCCGGAAGTTGGTGTCTTTGGATCTGTATTTTAGTTTTTTCCACCGACTTCTGAAATTAAAGTTATTTTTCACGGCGTTTGAAGGCGGTTTTTTTGAGTTACAAATAATTTTGTGTTGATTATTTTTAAACCGCTTGACCGATTTCGATAAAATTTAAATGGAACCACACGCGAAGCACCCGCTTTCAAATAAAAAAAAGAGTCATTAAAATCGGTCCACCCAGACGAAAGATCTGAAAATAACAAACAAAAAAAATTTCGAACTGTGAACCTCCTCCTTTTTTGAAGTCCGTTAAAAAGAAGCCAACGCTACGTCACCTAACAGTACACCTCTCATCGCATGTCGCGCCGCCGACCTACAGAACCCATAAACAAACACCATGAACCTGCGTGTTACGCTGTACCTCTCGCTATAAGGTGGCCATAAAAAGCTACGCCATCAAAACAACGGCATAACAGTTATGTAGCAACTCATTGTTGGTTCGGTGTTACACGTTCACTTGGACCGTTATCGTGAACTTGAGGAACTGCTGAAGTAAGAATGGTATAAGTATAGCATACAAGAAATGTTATTCACTTAACACTTACGTACCCTCATCCAGCTTGATTTAATTTGTGCTATTTTGTGGTGCTTTTGTCCTGATTGCACACATTTTTTTTGATTAATTTTTTTATTTAACATAGTTTTGCTCTTGACTCTAGTATATGTCAGTGGTGATAGAGACAGAGTTGACTGTGGAGTGAGCTTTCCCAGAAGAAGCCTGTTTACTCTCAGTTTGAAGAGATTGGGGTTGTATGCGTTCGGAAACACAGACGCAGGTAGAGAGTTCCATTCTTTTGCTGTGCGCATTACAAAAGACATTTGGAAACGCTTAGTGCGAATTGGTGCAATAGCAACAAGGTAAGGATGGTAACTTGCAGTGCGTCTAAATGACCGATGGAAGAAGGGGGCCGCTGGAATAAGGTCGTGGAGTTCTTGGGCACACTCACCGAAGTACAATCTGTAGAAGACCGACAAGCAGGCGACCTTGCGGCGATGAGCCAAGCTGTGAAGCTTGGCATCCACCAGTTTTACGTCGCCAATATGCCTCTTAGCTCTGCGTTCCACCGAGTCAACCGAGTCACTTTATAGTCTCAAACGGCCATCTTATATGCACAGCATGCTGCATGTCCCAATGTTCCAAACTCAAACTCAAAGCATTTATTTCAAATAAACCAATTACAGGCACTTTTGAATTGTCAAGGGGTCGGCCAGTCAGAAAGATGAAGCTAGTTGCCCATTCCAAAGCGTAGTAGGTACCTATGGAGAAGAACGGGCAAGAAACTCCATGGACACTCTTTTAAATCAAAATATTGTTACAAAAAATTGGTTACATCATTCATGTTGTAATTATACATGTGAGAACGATGTAGAAACACATGCAAAGATGGCAAAAGCTCCATTGTGGTTTCTGTCAATTGGACTTTTGTTACGAAATAACTATAAGACTCGTTATTGTACATACGCTTTTTCTTGCCGTTAAACACTACGGTTTATTCGCCGTATGTAGGGACTGTCGTAAGTGTTGTACGGATCACTATGGACGCTTGTTGACAGACGCGGCGGCACTATGACACGGCGCCGCGCCGCGCGCCGTCGCCGTATACCATACAACCGATGGTTTTGTCATGTTGTATATACAAGCTCACAAGATTATTCTGCGGTGCGGCTGGCGCGCCGTACCGTAAAGAAACCGTGCCGTGTACAACGGGCCTTACTGCTTCTTATTCTTACCCATGGGTAAACGACCTGCTTGCCGCATATTCATTCATTTCTGTACATACAGTGCCAGATATTTATTTATCCTGTCTTTTCATCACTGTTTATCGCCCGTATTTCATCCGCACTTGGTTCACCTTTGCCATACAACCGCTAAATATGAAGCGTACCCATTGACCTGCGTACCACATAGGTACCACCTTGGAGCAACACATAAACCTACTTACTGATCTACGGAATCATTAATCATAATCTACAGATAACTGTTATTGTATTAAACCATCATCACGATTCGATTAAGATCCCGATTAGATTATTTACTGCCTTGGCTATGGGCTATCGGCTACAGGCTATCGGCTACAGGCTATGGGCAGCATTACCTATATCTTGTTTTTTACCCGCGTGCCTAGAGTATTAACGGTGTAGTCTCTGGTTAGAGATACTTAAGAGTAGACTATACTAAGTATCTCTTTTTAAGGGTGTGCTTTCTATTTTACTGTGTACAGTCGCCTGCACATCAGGCTATACGAAACTGTCAAATTTCTCCAAATGATTTTATATCTTAAAATGTTGAAGTTAAGTTCAAAACCGAATGAGGAAAATTTACAGTTTGTGGTAACTTGACCTGCTGCTGTGTGTACATAAATAATGAAAGAAATAAACGATAAATATTAATGACAAGAAGGCAATAATAGAAAATAGCTATACAAAAGTTAAAATTTATAACTTTAGTATACAGTTACACCCACACAAAGGGCCATTAATCTAAACCTAAAATGACCGCAAAGTAATGGACATTTTCTTTACCCCAAGACTGAATAAGGACAAGAATGAGGGAAACTCGAAAAATCCACATGCACCGTTCTTAACTTGGGAATCGAGGCACGAAACTCTCGCTCAACAGCTGCGCTTACGCCCACTAAGACCAAAGAGGCGTTACTATAACTGTTCTTATCAATATTGATAAAATCCGCTATAACTCATAGTTAATAACCAGTTATTATAAACAATAATAGTTATTTCAAAATACACACATAAAATATCTAGGGATCAAGGTATTTAAAAATATATTTTATTGCCGTATTGAAATTAAATAAAAATGTATAGTTAGATTGATTAAATAAAATGTTTTCATACGTGTAGATCGACGAACTCTCTTTCGCGATTTTTGCTTATGCTGGATTTTTCACCTTAGTTAACCCTGACATTAAAATGTGATACAAAGATATAAATAAACAAATTCAAAGTTTTTATTGCGTAAAATAAACAATTAGTAGTCTGTATTTCCGCCGTTAACGCGTATAACACAATCGCAGCGATTAGGCATACTCAATATGAGTTCATCCCAATCACGTTGCGGAATGGCCGCCCACATCCGTTGTAACAAGTGATAATTAAAAAAAAAAAAAAAAAATCTGGTGTGTGTTCGGCATCCGTATTTGGCTGAGCTCTTTGAAGCATGTCCCATGCGTTCTCAATATGATTCAAGTCGGGTGATTAAGCAGACCATGGTAGGACGTTGATATTAGCTGCAGCAAGGGTGTTTGTAACGACTCTGGCAGTGTGCGGACGTGCATTATCATGCATAAGCAGATATTAAGCACCAAATTGGGTCCACAGAGGAATGACAACATCTGATACAATCGTTTCAGCGTAAATCTGTGCATTGAGATTACCTCTGATCCAAATCAGTTCGGTTCTTCCGCCGATCCAAATGCCCGGCCATGTTGTGATTATTCTACCGCTGTATGCATGGACTTCCTGGCATGATTTTAAACATTCTTGCCGTCCAGAGGTCCTCCAATACCGTGTACGTCTAGTATCTGACCTCATACCAAAGCGAGCTTCGTCAGAAAAACACACAAAACGCCACTTTTCTTCTGCCCAATTTCTGTGTTCACGAGCCCATTGTAAACGGGCTCTGTGATTGTGGGTGGGGCTCAATAGGTGGTACACGTAGCGGCATTCGGGAACGGAGATTGACTTTATGCAAGTGATTTCTTACGGTTTGACATCCCTAAAGAGCTGTGAAGCGTCGTAACCAACATCATCGCGGTCACTGTACGACTTCGTCGAGCAGTCATTTGTCATTTGTTTTTCGATCTTGTCTGCAGTTAGTGATGCTCGTCCTCCATATCGCTTTGCCACGCTGCCAGTTATGTGGTAACGTGCCCAAAGTAGACTTATAACACTATGCGTAGTGCCCAGAGCGATTGCCACAGCACGTTGCCGAGAACCAGCTTCCAACATTACCACGGCTTTGATCATTTCTTCTCGGCTCAAATGACGCCTTCTCTCCATAATAACGTTCTTTTGTATTGATTCCGGTCAGAAGTATGGCTGAAATTTTACTGATTAATCCTCAAACACGTTGCAGGGTAATATAGGAATACGACTTGACAGAAGATTTTCATCTTTTGACCGAAATTCAAAAAGTATTTTCCTTTTCAAACGACGAAATTTACAAAAAAGTATCCACAGAAGTTAATTTTTTTTTTTAATTAAAAAATTGATTTTTAGTTACTAGCGGAAACGTGATCCCTAGACCGTTTTGATGTGTGCATCACAATACTATCTTTATTTTTCGGCATTAATATTTTTTTATGTTCGTAATAATTTTTGTTTCACTGACCAATCGGTTTCTCTGTAATTTTATATGGTCTTTATCGTTTTATTCGCCAATTTTCGAAATGATGCGCAAAATGGCACTGCGCACGCGATTCGTCATTAAAATTGTCTACACTTAAGCAGGTAATCGATTTATATTCTTGTGTAAATAAATAACTACGTAAGTAATGATAACAATTAAATAATGTACCGTACGTAGTTCTAGTCCCAACCTCAATCTTACAGTTTTTTTTTTGCGTTTCCATTAATTCATTCTTTCATTTTCATTCACTTTTAATTTTGTTTTTTTTTTAATTTTTGTCCAAATCGCGCAATTCTTCTTTTTACATCATTATAGGGACGTTTGCAAAAGAAATGTTTTAAACATACCAAATAAGAAAATTCCAGTTCAAATCCTGTTTTTGTTCTGGACAGTCTAAACTCACCTTGACTAGATCAACCCTACCATCTAGCCCTAACAATACTTCTTACGATAAGATGTGGTCCACATCTACACTCGCAAATATTATGCTATCAGGTGATCACAATTCACACCTATACGGTACCAGGATATCAGATTCGCCTAGGGTCTTGAAGGTCAGGTAGCAGCTATTGAAAACCTAATAGGTAGTTAGTGAAATGACCACACCTTTTCCAGTATAAAAGTGTATGTATTTCGTATTTCAATTCATGCAAACCTGGTATACAGCAATATTTAACCCACAATTTAATTAGGTACTCAACATAATATCAATACAGACTTCTTGAAGACAACCTTTTGATTTCGAAGCTCGAAGAGAACTAACCTAAAAAACTAGGCGATGCTCCAAACATCATATTTCCATTCCGTTTCGTTATAAAACCAGTACTTTTTCGGTAACTATCAAATGAGATACTTTTAAACTTCATGACTACACTGATACAAAAATAATTTGAGGCAAATCAAATACGTTAAATTTTATATTTTTAGTATTGTTTAGGTACAACGTGTTGTTTTGCATTCTCGTCAAATTTCAGGAGGCTGTTATGAAAGACATAAATAATCAAATAAAATTACGATCCTGCTCAATAATTAATACATACTTGTTTTTTTAGGTATTTAAGTTTGACAGTATTTCAGAATACTCCACTTTCAAAGAACAAAATCGCCCCGTTGCGTATGCGGTAGGCAGTGTCGTACGACTATGTCGCTGTGTGCATCCGTTACAGTTACAGCGCAGTTACAGGGCGGTATCACACGGGCCCTACACATGCCGATTTCCGAAAAATACAAAAAATAAAAATAAATACCTACTTATTTTATTATTGATTCGTGTCGAGAATCATTAACATAGTTACCTCCTCGAATTTGACGAGGATGCAAAACAACACCTTGTATAAAATCACTACAAATCTTATTAATATTTGGAAATCATGACAGTAGGTACTGGAAGCTGACCGTAAATTGCGTTAAGTCATTAACTAACTTCAAAATGATCGTCTATTTGTATTTTTTAAATGTTTTTTTTTTATATGTGGACCGATTTTAATTTTCTTTTTTTTTGGTCTTTTTTATTGTGCACTCAGAAGTCAAGTCATGATTTCGAAATAGTACTGTCAATGAGCCTCTGTGTCTGACCTGATTTTGCAGAAGATTATCGCAGATTTATTGATTATTTCGTAGCTGAAGTACTTTTTATCGTGTTATTTATAATATAGAATAGGTACACTAAAGAATGAATAGTTTTAAATTAATAGTTTCTTGTAGGTATTAGAATATAGACGGATTACGCGTTTTCTCTGTATCTCGGGCAATATTTCAAAAAAGCCGGGAAACGTAAAATTTTGCGTAGGGTAGGTATGTAAAATGTACATTAAAACATTTAAACTGTGAAAACTTGCACGTAACAAAAAGTTAACAAGTCGTACCTGAGTGACACAGATAAAATCTTCAAAAAACCATAAAATTAATTAACTACTCAATTAAGTTTATTAAGCATATCGTTAAACTACTTAACAACTATGAATAACCGTCAATCAATTATGCACACAGTACAACGATTTAATTTGCAATAAACAGATTTAAAAACGATAAAAATATCATTCATTTAATTTTTAAGATGAAGAAGAAAACAAGACGAAAACCTCAATTAATTGGAATCACTTATACCCAACCAAAAAAAAAATAGTAGTCAATCAGGCTTCAGAATACTAAAACTAGATGCAAAGGAAGCCTGACCCCTCTTACAAAGAAGAAGAGGGGAAGAGGAGGGGTCAGGATAAGAAGGCAGGCGCGGATGTATGTTTTCGCTCAAGGGGAGCTAATGATTCTTACTGGGAAGACGGGGGAGCGAGGGGGGGATAAATGTCTGAACTGCAAGACCTTTTAAATAAAACCAACGGCACCTATTTTCTTAACTCAGCAATGTGCCCCCACTTTTCGAGGATGACTATGACTTATATATCTTAGTAATGCTTATACAAAGTAAAAATACAGGTTATACAACTATGTTTATGTCCTATTTTAGTTTTAGTCTCTGTTTCCCCCGTCTCCATTGCCCCCCCCCCCCCCGCGCCTGTATGCAGGTCACTGACTGTACTTCCTTTATCATGCATCATTGATTGACAAGCATCTTGATTGAATCGAATGGCTTCGTTGATCAGATTGCTTAAATTAAGTACAGGCTGTGTAAAATGGTAAATTAAATCACTTTAGCAGATCAGTTTGTTAAATATATACAGTTTGTACATATAAACTCACGCCCTGTTCTCATGGGGGTAGGCAAAAACTACAGAACGCCACTTGCTACGATACTTACATACTCATTCTCTCCTGCGTTCACTTTAAGGAGCCATTTTCTTTTTTATATACGTATTGTATATTATTGGTGAAGGACATAAATTATCTACTTTGCGATGAAAACTTCGGAACTCTAAAAGCGTAATATGTAAAAACTAATCTAGATGTTTTTTTTTTTTTAATATAAACATTTGTCACGGGTGAAATGTGAGTAAGAAAGACAGAAAGAAAAATAGATTTATTTGTCACAGAAACACGTGCATACAAAAACGGTAATTATCTCTAATACTTAATTAAGAAAAAAATAAGAACAAAAAAGAGATCTCTAATCACGAGCACCAAACAGAAAGGGAACTATATTTTCTATCACCAAAATTTATATTTGTCATCAAGTTGTATCACCTAATAAATAGATCTATCGCCACGAAATATTTTCGTTCTCAGATAAACAAAAATTGTTCTCAGGTTGATATCTCAGGATTTTAGGTGATTTATTGTGGAACTGATTTTGCATTGTTTGGTGACTACATTTTGGTGACAGATCTACTATTTGGAGGACAAACCCTATTATTTAAGAAACACAAAACTAATTAAATTGGTAATAGCTTAAATGATACCCGAGACAAATTACCAGGAGAAACTGGATGCAATCTGGACTTTAGGGCACCCCGACTCGGACAGGTTAGGTTAGAAGGGGATGGCGGGGTCGAGAGACCCCGCCATCCCCTTCGTGGTTATTTTTTTATAAACCACCCAGAAGTAGGAGCCCCGCGAAGCGGGGCTCCGTCGACCAAGCCCTACCGTCGACATATTATGTATATCAATCGATCCGTGGTGAATAAGAAAACTACTACTATTGGTGATCTCTTTAAATTAGTTTGCTTAAATACTTATTAGGACACACCTATTATAATACATACAAAAACATTTATTTGGTACTAGACCTTATATCTCAGGATTTTAGGTGATTTATTGTGGAACTGATTTTGCATTGTTTGGTGACTACATTTTGGTGACAGATCTACTATTTGGAGGACAAACCCTATTATTTAAGAAACACAAAACTAATTAAATTGGTAATAGCTTAAATGATACCCAAACAGAAATAGTCGACAGCTGCATGTCATGACTGTGACAAGAAGGCTTCCAGTAGGTATACTTCAGGTACACTGTATAGGTACATGTCTGCCCGTCCCTTGGGGGATATTATGTAATATTGTAGGTAACCTAAACGTAATTTAATGCATTACTTAGAACAGAAAGCCGATTCATTAAAATCAAGTTGTAATCCCATTTCACTAGCAACAATTAATGTCAAACACTTATCAAATAGGAAACCGGCATGTCCTAGAACCAAAAATTAGAAGATATGTGAGATCTACCAACCCGCACTGGGCCCAGGTGGTGGATTACAGCCCACTCCTTCTCACCGAAAGGTGGCCTGTGACTCAGCAGTGGGAACAATATAGGCTGATTATGCTAAACTTATGCTACTTATCAAATATGGAGGGAAATTAGAAGAGATTGAGACTGGGATTAGAATGCCAACATTCTTTAAAATACGAAAATTGCCCCTCTGGTAACGATTCGAAACAAATAAACAAAACAAATCCTAATAAAACGTCTACGAACAAATAAACCACCAACTACTTACTTCTCAGCCCATATAATAACTTGGAACCTATCGATGGCCTGATTCCAAGGCGTGGTTCTGTAATGACCATAAATAGCGCCGGATCAGACCACTTATCTTACCACTGGTAGAACATAAAAACTAATGTGTTACTAAGAATTGGTACATGAGGTAAGCTATTATTTGAACCTAGTGAGCTATAAAGAGATGATAGTCCGGTTCTGGAGCTGAACACTTAAGAAAAAAAACTGGTCAGCATATTACACAAGATGTAGGTATAAACAATTCTTTGATCTGTGACTACGGTATGATTAAAATGTGAAGGTCTGAGGTTTTGGGTTCTAGAAATATGAGAGATTACACTCTTCCATTATTAACAACATACTTACATAGATAGTTGTCATGTAGTTGTATCCCCTCTCTTCTACAGGATGAAATTGAAAACCTGCGCCAACTCGAAACAGGATAAATAAATGATAAATGAATTTATTTCTGTAAGTAGGTTTGTACAAACACTTTTACATGTCAAACATATATTTTTTTAAACTAGATGAGGCCGGCGTTTCCTATCTGACTACTCTGAGAAGAAAGGCCGAAACAAACTCAGAGGCCACGGTCTCTTTTAAAGTCCAGACAAAATCTTGGTCAGATCATGTGAAGGCTATGTAGATCGGTATCTAAAGTGGTCTTTTGAGGAAAGAACCACACAGTTTGAGTGGACCTGTCCAGTCAGTGCACGCAGTTGTCAGCAATCGTGCAGCTCAACTCAGAACTTAAGAAACTCAACGATTCGACGAACAATACCAAAGAAAGAACATTTGAGTAGGCCGCATAAATTACTCAAACTGCCAGAGACCTACCAGGAGGTTAAGTCACTGTTACATAATCATTATAAATTGTCACTACTCAAATCTAAATTCTTAAAAAAAAGACGAGTAATTATCGTCTTAGATAGTGCAAACAAAGTTATTGCCTTCAAGTAGACACGAATTATCGTCGTTCCAGTAAAAATTAAATAAAACAAATAAGAAAATGAAGGTATCAATATTAGCGCGCGCCCAAAGAGCACCATTCATCGCAGAGTTCACAACATGAAGCAAGTTAGCAACCCGTTGAGCTAGCAGTCATTACCAAATATCGACCGTTCCTACGAAAAAAAGGCACCCGACATTGTGGTCAGGGTTGGTCGGTATAATCAATAAATCAGTAAATTCTTTATTGCCATAAAAAAAGAATCATTTGAGACCCTGGCTCCAGAGCTAGGTTAGAGTACCTGTATTTCAGGAGCCAGTGACTACTTCTATTTAGGTTACAATTGAGCAAGTTTCATGCAGCAAAGGTGACAAAACTATTTTACTTAAAAGTAAGTTTATTTGAACATGCACTATTATTATTTATTATGCGCTAATAATAGAATCCGAAAATAAAATTAGAATAAAAGCAAGTTAAACAATCTTATTAATTCAAAATCCAAATAAAATTAGGATTAAAACTTTCTATAGGGATACTTTCTACAATAGCTCAGATTTTTGATCCGCTAGGTTTATTAGCTCCTTACATTATTGTTATGAAAACCATCATGCAATAACTTTGGGTATATAAATTGGGATGGGACGATCAGTTGCCATCTGAAATATCAAAAATTTGGTCGAATGTTATGAGTGGCTTACCAATATTAAATACATTAAGTATTCCACGGATTGTACTTTGTGATTCGTATAGGGCGATTAGATTAAAAATTTAATTAAAAACAATATTAATTTTAATATAAAGATTGTGGTAAAATAAAATTATAAGAAATTACATTAGCCTGGATGAAATAAAATAAAATGCGGTCGGTATAATGTTCCTGTGATCTGTTTGTGTCTCAACAGTAACTTCAAGACCATCAATAGAGAGCTAAAGACGGTTCAAACGCAGCCTCTAGATAGCCTGACGCCATGCACTTTCTTTGTGGTCATTGTCATTAAGTATTCTAACTCAGGCCCACGTGGCTAATGCCAAGACCTAGTTTAAAACCAACGCACCCTACCTACCTAGTTTACGGATCACGTATTATCCCATATTCTGACTCAGTGAACTGTGAAGCTTCGATGGCTTTTTTGCGGTGTTTCGAAATTATGGTTAGACCATCAAATTGGAGTGAGTGATTGTATGGTGCGGCCATCAGCAGTAGATGGCTAGCGTAAATTATATGGTTGGCCCTCCGTGATCTCGTTAAACGGGAATTTGCGAGTTTTTTCCATGTTCGTGATCGTTGCGTAAGAGATGATTATAGTGATCCGTATTATGAGATCTAAATTAGAATCAAGTGTTTGAAAGTTCGATACAGGAAGATCCAGAATTAAACTTTGTCAGTTTAGTTAACTTTCAGTTTCAACAAAGTAATCTGGTTGAAACCTAACTCGAAATTCGCCAGCTTGAAACAGGTTCAGTTTGGACCACAGGTTTGGACTCACGTGAGAAATGTGGCAAAAAATACTTGCCACCATTTTCAATAACTTTTTGCAGTTAACCATGAAAAAAACTATATCATCAATATCAATTTATTATTCACCACACCAAAACTAAATACGTAATAATAATAGATAAAAATTCAAATTACGCCGTCACAAAACAGGCATAAGTACAAAAAATCAATGATCGCTCATCATATTTTTTTAAATTACATACTTATACTGGTTGTGCGAGGTCGTTGCCCCCGCGGCCTTGCTCTAAGGTATGCGCAGACGCAGCCATCTGCCACTGTACTTGCGTAATGAGCATTTCTACTAGAGGTAAGATGGACGATCGGAATCTCATCTAGGTGCTCAATTAGTCTTTGTAAATGGAGTTAGATTAGTAATGTACGCGTGTTTGTAAAGTGCTCACGACTTTTTATGGTGTAGTTTAGCTTACGAATGAACTAATGAGCTAACTTGCAAATCGTCTCAGCAAATCTTATGTAGACGATACCTTGAAAAACAAGGTATCATCTACATAATCATTTCCTGAGACGAGAAAAAAAAAAGAGAGAGTGTCGTTTCAGTTAGGATAAACGTTAACCAGTAAGCCTCGAAAATTGACCTTCGTTTGCCAAAAAAGGCAATCAGAATCAACTAATTAACAATAAAATGAGCTGTTTGAGTGAGCTTATTATCTCTTTCCATTTTTGTAACTGAATCTGAACAAAAACCGCAACAAAAACAACGCTTCAAAAACCATCAAGGTGCCAATAATTTGTTTATTAATATTGATATTGCACATCAACGACTTACTCACTATTATATACACAAACGAAAACCACATACATTATTCAGTGTTGTGAATTCGTCGCTTACAGAAGTGCACAGCACTAGCAGAGATGTAATGATCAAAGAACTTGTAAGAAGCCGTTAGTTGAATTGTACACATTATAAACTAAAGCGAAAATCTGCTATTTTCACAAATAGAATGGGTAATAAATAATGTTCAAGAACTTTTTAACCTATCAAATTCTGTCATTGTGTATAAAAACCAGTGTTTGCCTAAGAAGAAAAGTAATATCTAAGCACTATCTGCTCCGATCAGTGTTAATCTCAAAAATAAGATGTGATCTTAATGTGATCGACCAGGCAATTTACAGGTAACTGTTCTTGCATAATATTTGCTTCGTAATCAGTGTATGATAATGTATGACCTGCTCGTAGAATACTCATGCATGATGATGTCACCGAACAGCTAGGCTAGAATGCACCTACTTGTTTAGGCACTTACGATGTGGTGATGCTCTTTTTGGGATACTTTCGCGATAGACTAACGCTTGATTTACATTTGCATTAGTTTAGCTTTAGGTACAAGGATCTTTTGGCGCGTAACCAAAATCGGAAACCATCAACGCCGCCATCTTGTTTATTCAATATTTCACAAAACAATAATTGCACCATAATGTCTCATTTACCAACAGTGCCCCTTCTGTCAACATCATTCGACCGCCAACAGGGCAATGAGTAATAGTGTTCTGTGCAACAGGGGGTCTAAAAGGCCGCTTTGGCAGAATCGTAATAGGATAATATTATGAATCATATCAAAAATCGTAAAACGGTCACAAATTGACTATTATCCATAGAGCAGTGAATGTAACGAATGAACGAATGTCATTTATACGTGACACATCATGGACACGGTCATCTCCGGTCATCTCAATGAAAAATTGTCACTGATGGACTGACGTTTTGACACAACTCTTCCTATTCGAGCTAAACTCGCTGCAAAGCAAATGTAAATGAGCCATAATATTGGACGAGATTGTCCTAATTACATTGACACAGTTCCAGTGTGATTGACAGTGCTTGCTTGATTGCAGATTTTGTTGACAGAAATCCTTTACATGCCTAACAATTTTCCTATGCAACTTTAATAAATTGGAGGTCTTCGATAAGAGCTAAATGATTATTCTGGTGGGCAAAGTCCATCTCTCTTGTCTGTACCTATGTATACAATATCTAATCGATAGTCTTGAACCCTTTTTGCACAACTCGAGAACACAACTGGTTGTTCACGAACGAGCCACCCCTGCATAAGAAAACCCATTGATGCCATCAGATCGATAAGATGAAATCTCGTGATAAGTGGGCAAGTTATCAACGAGGTGTGACTAACTGTATGCAGGCTCATAAGCTTTACACATTGATCTTGTGACGCGATAAGATGTAATGCATTTATTGAAAACTAGCTGTAGCCTTTATTATTTTATTATATAGGTACTATATATCTTAGACGGCACGGTTGGTGACTGCTGCGTTACGTGTCGCGGGTTCGATCCCCGAACGGAACAAATATTTGTATGACCTAGAAGTAGTTGTTCCGGGTCTTGCTGTTTGTGTATGTGAGTTTAAATGTTTGTAAACGCACCCATGATACAGGAGAAATTACTAGTACGGCGCAACGTTTAAAAAAAATCTATGAATAAGATGGTTACGAAGCTCTTTGCCGAATGCCATCAAATTCTCGAAATATATAGTATACGTTCAACAGGCGAGAATCCTAATTGCAAGTAATGACGTAGGTACATAATTTTTGTAATAAATGGATAAAAATAACCTACTTTCGACTACCATATTTTAAGTTCTATAGAACTTAAAATATGGTAGTCGAAAGTCGAAAGTCGAAAGACCTATAGGTCATCCACTCCCATACATCATTTTGTTTATTTACGGAAATCCAGCCCACGACCCCGATCATAGAAGAAGTCTGCCTATATCCATACCGTACGATTCATAGTCATTTCAGCCACCAATAACTTCAACTCTACAGTGTACTTTACCGTAATCGTCGTGAACGTTATTAGGAATACGGTATAACGGTAATATTCTATTAGTATCTATAGAAATTCCCATTAGTAATTCCCATACAAGTCTACAGAACTTTTTATGGTGAGAACGTCGAACCTAGTCCACCAGGATGTTGGGACCTAACTGTCAGTTGTAATGACTTAGAGATTCTGCAGCCAGTAATTTTATGTAGTCCCATCAATAAATATGAAGGATTGACGAGGAAGCGCGTCCATTGGCTAATGGTGTGTCAGATAACAATGATAGAATACGTGCAGTGCGCTGTTGACCAAGTCAGTGCCATTGTGTAGGCTGTAGTAATTATAGTAAATGCTAAATCTTTACTATTAGAGCTAGAAACAATGAAAGATTAGAATATTCTAGTTGATAATGCTTTTGTAAAGATGGTGTTGCACCAACAATAACTACGATGATTTTTTGACTTGTCTTAGTCCATTTTTTTATTATTCTCAGATGATTTGACATGCCAAAAACGTATTAATTTAAGCTTTGGTTTGACATAGATCGAAAGTTTAATCATTTTCAAATCAGGGGTCTACTCTTTAAGTCCGTCAACGAAGATACGGGCCCGTCAAAAGTGGCTGACCGTCAAAACAAGTGACAAATTCAACTTTTCGGACGGGCAAATTCACATCGGGATTAGGGCAACTGTCAAATCGTCTTGTCATTAATTCGTAGTACGGGCTCCGAACCAAACTTATCTCAGTCTCATCTGATCAGTGAAACTACTGATTTCAAGATTATGTAGTAGACCCTCAGTACCAGAACTCATTATTAGTTTAATGCAAATAAAGAAAGAAAGAAAATACATTTATTTGCAGTAAACATGACGCAGAGAAAAACACAAAAAAGAACCAGGTGGGGGGAAATATGCGACACATCACGCAACACGGCCATCGCTTAGCATAATGCTACGACCCTATGCGAGACAGACCCCCACCGCTGGTTGTCAACGACAGCCGGCATTGACGTGATGACGTCAACCGGTGCAGCATGCAAAACGACAAAACATACAAAAAAATAATAAATAAAATAAATACCATTAGGTACTCCTCAAACCTTTCCATAATCCAAAGTCAATGAGCCCCACTTTACTTACATAGAACGCAAGTGGGCGTTAAGTTAATAAATCCGTCGCTTAACTGTAGACATAACTTACAACGTAACCGTTAACTTGCTTGTAGAAATGTGAAGTAGGCTTGTTTTAACGCCAATTCAGTATTGCTGATATTTTGACTTTACAAGATAAATTGTTTAGTATTCAGTCGTCGCTACTAGCTAGGTATAATGATCGCCGAAGCCATCAGTTTAGGAAAAAGCTGGGCTGGATTTATTCCTACAGGGGAAACTTTCAAAAGAAGAGACCCGGAAATGTGGATTCTAATCGCAGATACTGTTGAAAATAAAAACAATGCTAAAACATTATAATCACAAACCAAAATAAACAACAAAAAGCGAATCAAACCATAAAAAAGAAACAAAACTTAAACACACAGGTCACCTAACTTAAACCATCGGAGCATATAGGGTCTGGGTCCTCACAAGAGCTCGCTCTGGGCAACGGCAAATGCCTTGTGATACAATAATAGGGTATTGCCTTAAAGCCTCATTTCTGCTGGAGGAGGCAGGACACGCCCTGGGCGTCGGGAAACCCTGGCCGACTTCCGGCCACCATAGGCGCGAGCTTGCGGACGGCGAGCAATGAGTAGCTCGCCGTCCGATAAGGACCAGGCCCAGGTCGACGGCGCGTTGTGTTCCACGCGCGCCTCAACGAGATGTCAGCACCAACGACGGGGTCCGCTAGGGCCAATGCCTGCCGGGGTAGTGGGAAAGTCCGTAAGGGTCTCCGTGGCCCCTGGCACAGGCAACTGAAGGAACACGGACGGGTTTTAGTCAGTAAGAGTCTGACACGCCCTCCCGCTCCACCCATAGCGGGAGAAGTTATTTGATGATTTACCACAATAAAAAAAGGGTATTCCCTTAAAGCCTCATTTCTGCTGATGCAGGTTGAGAACTATTTCCACTGTAATCAGATGGCATTCGAGATGAATGACTGACAAATGCGCTTTGACGTCCACAATCGTACTTTCAGGAAAAAAATAATCAATCAAGTTGCAGAATTAATGAAAGTCTGTAGTAACTACAGTGCGTCGGTTACCCAACTTTGTAGACAATACAATGGAGTTGCGATGCCCAGTTCACTCTTATAAACACAGAACAGATAATATTAAATAAGTAGGTACGTAACAACTACATCATAAGGGAAATTTAAAACAACCTCACGCCTCCACAATCTCGAGATTACGATAAAAACAAACAAATTACAGTTAGAATGTGTTAAACGGCTAACTGTAAATACCTATGTAGCCTACCTTAATACACTTGCACGTTATAAGCTATAACTTAACAGGAACTTAACACATGCAAACACTTAAGAGATGAGGTATTCAAATTTTTTATAGGCAACACCGTACAGGCTGGCTACATTTTTATTTTGACACTGAACACTGTTTGGTGCTTACTAATTCCATGGTTTGTACTGAAGTAGGTACTTGCAGGTGGCTGCATTATAATTGGTACGCCCTCATAAAAATACTTTAGTAAAACGGGGTAACTATTACACCGATTAGACAATTAGGACTTGACTAGGTATTAAATCTCGCCTGTTTCAATTTAGCTTTTCAAGCTGATTTTGAATTCATAGCATAGCATAATCAGCCTATAATGTTCCCACTGCTGGGACACAGGGCTCCTCTCAGTGAGAGGGAGTGGGTCGTAATCCACCACGCGGGCCCAGTGCGGGTTGGTAGGTGTCACATGTCTTCGAATTTTTGGTTCAAGGACATGCCGGTTTTCTCACGCTGTTTTCCTTTACCGTTTTGAGAAGAGTTGAGTGGTGATGAAATAATTTACACAAATTAAACTACCTGACTGGGTTCGAACCTACGACCTACAACTCGTAAGTCGCGGCCGTTACCACTGGGCCACCACTGCTCTCGTCACTCAAAATCACTAAAGATCATATCTTTAGTGATTTTGAATTAATTTGGCATCATTTCAAGGCGTGACTAAAAGTACCTAGGTACTAAGTTTTGTACCTAGGTTATACCTACTATGGGATCAAACATAAAATATCGAAAAAAATACATTTTTCGTACCACTTGCTCAAAAAAGTGACATTCTATGCCACAAAAAGCGAACATAACAATAGTCATTTTTAATCTGTTAAAAACAGGGAAAGAAAATTGTACTGAATTTCATTCATCCTCTAGGGGGAGAATTTGATTTAAATTTGGAATACTTACCGAAATGTATACTGAACTACATCTGTGTTTACACCATTGAGTTTGTATATAAAGCATTATACATCTTTTTGAAAAAGGAATACGCATTTATTATGCAGTTATTAAATAAAATTACGAAAACCGACGAGGATACGGCCTCGTCGGAGCTTGATGCCTTTGCTTTTCCGACAAAAAAATATTAGTCTAGGAATTTGCTCCGTTTTTGTTTTCTTCAAATACATAAACGTTAAGTTTATTTTAATTTATTTTTATAAATAAGTTAATGTTCTAAAAATACGTTTAATTGTCATTATTTTTAATAAATGCTTATCTCATATTATTATTGTGTTAATTTTTTCGCAAATGGTACGAAAAGTAGAGTATTTTCCTCGGTGATAAAGTAGTCTTAGTCTTGGGTGAACTTAAATCCCTCGCTACACTCAGGACTCGTCTTAAATCCCTCGCTTCGCTTGTGATTTAAGTTTTTAACACCCTCGCTACGCTCGGGAGTAAACCTCGAGTCCTTCGTTACGCTCGCGATTTAAATCGTCACCCGCGACAGAAGACACTGCTTTATCCCCTTGGTTAATAATCTACTATTCTTCATGAAGTAAAACATACAATTAGCTAGCTGTCATTTTTTTTTCCGGGTGGATGCTTTTTTTTTGTTAAGTTCAGAGTTGGTCCCATATAAAAGTGTACCTATGCGTTTCTCATAGGGACCAGACAGTAAGTGTTGTTCCCTTAGAGCCATACCTCATTTGGACGCCATGGCCAGGTCACGCTGCCAACTAAATGTATACAGCTATCTAGTGGGTAGCTCACCTGGCATCCGCTTGGGTACGCAGCCAACCATACATATTATTGGCGACGCGATTTGGCTGCGCCGCCATGGCGTCCCAGTGACGGACTTCATCAAACCCTCTTTAGTTCAGTGGTATAGCACTGGTCTCGTAAACCAGGGGTCGTGAGTTCAATCCTCACAGGAGGCATCCATAAGCAAAATGTTAGTGTTTTATGTTTTAACTTATGAGTTCCTACAAATATGTAGAACGAAGTAAAGCTAATATTAATTGAGCAAAAGACATGATTTAAAACAAAGTTTTATGAAGCATACGGAGGTATTCATATGTAAGTAAGTTACTTACAAGTTTTGCTAAACGACGCGGCGTGCTCTGAAACCTACAACTTTCATTAGATACAACTACATGGTGTTGTACATAGGTACGTACGTAAATAGTTACGTAAGTAGTTAGGTACAATTCAGTTAAGTTCAAATTAATTATATTATCTACAACTGAATGTCTGCGTTAAAATACAAATTAGAACGAAAGGGCACTTCCTATCAGGGCAAAAACCGGCCAAGTGCGTGTCGGACCTCGTACAATGAAGGGTTCCGTAGTTGGAATGCATTTATGCCAAGAGCAAATTTAACATTGTAGTTGAAAAACATGTTTTCCCATACATTCCAACTGCAAATATGAGTTTGTACGCACCAAATTGAGAGATTTGCCTTGTCATAGACTTCTAGACCATAGACGTTTTCCTGTAATTTCGGAATGCAATCCCTATCTCGCAGTATCTCGATCTCGCGAGATCTCGAGCTATTTTACAAGATCAATCCCGAACCATAGATTGGGCGATTGTCGAGATTTAGCGGTAGCAGTCACCTACTTATTCCGCGTGGATTTTGAATTGAATTTACGTGCTGATGCTGCAAAAGCCAACACGACTGTTCAAGGGGAATCCTAAGTGCATGTAAACGTCCTTTTTTGCATGTTTCTACGGTTACTGACCAGATTGACCGGTGCCAACCAGTGTTGAGTCTGAGAGGGCGGGCATATTCAGCTGCTGGGTACCTAGCAGCTGAGATAAGATGCCGTTTGTCAGACAGCACCATCAGTACTGATTTTTAAGTAGCTATTTCCAAAATCACCTCTAGAGCTAGACTTAGGTACCTACATAAAAATGATAGATTTTATAGTACTAATAAGCATAATTTTAAAATGAATGTTATGTCTTACTAATCACCTAACACGCAGCATAAGCAGTTTTAAGCGTGTTTTAGTTTTCCGAATAAAAACAATGGAGTTTTTTCAAAAAGTACCCGAGATTTCGAAAATGCCGAGATCTTGCGAGAACGATTTTTCTAGTCTAGCGAGATTTCGAACTTGCGATCTCGGTTCGTGATTGCATTCCCTACCGTAATCTATAATTAAAGAACCATTTTCTCTACTTTTTTTAAATTTTAGGCTCAGTTTTGTTTTTAAGATAGGAGGGGCAGAGTTCTTAATTTTCGTATATTTTCTAATCATTTTAAAACTATTTATTTATTTTAAAATTACAGTAAATATTTGAGGCCCTCACAGTAAGTCCTTTCATTTGATATGTCATACGGTTCAGGTAGGTACCGAAACTTTTATTTTCTTGTTTTGCTCCTAAATGTGACCCCCGTATTCAAAATTCATTTATTAACGTTACATAATCCGTGTTTGAGGCACAGAAATTCATATGTGTACCAAATTTCAACTTAACCGGTCCATTAGATTCCGAGCAAATTGGCTGTAACAGACGAACAGACAGACAGCTAAACACACGCGAGATTCTCTAAGGGTTCCGTTTTCTCATTCGGACGTACGGAACCCTAAAAAAGACATACAGGTACCTGCGTACCTAGATGTATATGCAGGGCGTATTTCCTCACGAACGAAGAGGAAACTGCTGTTACCGTGTAGCGGAAAATTATTGGTTTATAATCGTGCAACAGGAACACAACTCTCAAAGGTTCAGCCGAGCGAATCCGTACAACTTTTCCAGAGTAATTATTAAAATACATATATTAAGTAAGTATTATTATTTTTGCGAAGTTATACTCAGTGTTCAATTAGCTAAATATTACAATCAAAATTAAAAGTCATTTATTCAAACTAGGCTGAGAATCAGCACTTTTTGAGCGTCAAAATCACATAAGACAGTCCCCCCAAAACGCCCACCCTTCACCACTTCCTAGTGCTTTAGCTGGGAAGAAGAAATGGCGGAACAAACTCCCCAGCAGCACAGCTGTCTGTTCAGTTAGAATAACTGGATACTATAAAGTAATAAGTAATAATAATAATAATACTATAAGAACGAACAGTACCGATGTCTATGTATACAGGGTTATTAGTAAAACACCAGCAACCTCTTATGGGGGCACTGTACTCATCATTATGAACAACTTTTACTATGGGACCAAATATAAAATCGCGAAAAAAAATCAGCTGTTCCCTACATTTATGTTTGCAGAACTCGTCAAAATGACCAGCTCATTTTTTTTTCGCCATTTCATATTTGGTTCCATAGTAAAATTCGCGCAGGGACGCATGGACGGATCCGTCCGTCCATCCGTCCATCCGTCTATCCGTCTGTCCGTTTGTCTTTCAGCGGGCTGTATCTCATGAACCGTAATAGGTAGACAGTTGTTTTCACAAAGTGTGTATTTCTGTAAAATAAAGTAAAAAATTACAGTGTGACAGAAAATTTACGTGCAGATTATTAATTTAATTTTTTCTATTATTGACAGGTACAAAATGCGGACTCAATTATTTATAGGTTTCTTCATCTGGGCGTGTGCCCAGGCCTTGGACAGCGGAGATAATAAATTCATGAAGGACTATGCCATGTTAAAGGTACAATTAAATTATAAACAAGTATAACACAGCGTGGCGCTTTATAAGGGCTATCACAATTTTTCTTGTATTTGAGTGTTTGAAGAGTCACACACTCAAATACAAGATTTTTTTTGATATTTATTTAGAGCACTCCCGAGAGAAATAATCAAACTTTCTCAGGCATATTTTTTTTTAATTTTGTGGCCATATCTAAACCATAAAATCACACATCAAAACTCCAAGTTCAGATGTGTGATTATAGTTTAGTTATGGCCAAGTTTTAATGTGTGATTATGGTTTAGATAATGGCCACAAAATTTAAAAAAAAATATGCCCGAGAAAGTTTGATTATTTCTCTCGGGAGTGGTCTAAATAAATATTTAATTTTTCTTGTATTTCAGTGTGTGACTCTTCAAACACTCATTCTTCATACAAGAAAACTTGTGATTTAATTTAATTTTATTTAATAAACGGTTTCGCGTTTTCGTTTTATGAACATTTATTTCAATTTCAATAAAAGTTATAATTTATTGATTTTTTTACGATTTTAAAATAGCATCTTGGAGCAACCAGAGGGCCTACCATAAACTTTTAAAATATTTGCCAAGTGCAGGGCAGTTCAACTCAGCATATTAACCTGACAGGTTTTGTATTTGTACCATGAGCGTTTTCCGCTGACCTGCCTCATGTCAATTTTTGACCTGCTACATAGTCTCTGGTGAGTAAGCTGGCAGCACAGATTAAATAAGATTATTGAAAACAGACGTTCTAAAATACTTTAGCAGTTTACGGCTTTTATAGAAATTTTAATATGTTTTTATGATACTTAATAGTTTAAAATAAAATAAGAGTGATGAAAGAAACATTGTTCCGTGGCAAAAAAGGAATTTACCACTACAAGAGAGCAAACGCCCTTCCATCCACATATAAACTGGAAACAAAAAGTTATCAAATTCGACACCTCACATTTATTTTGGAACGCATTATGTACCTACCTACATGAATTTACGAGGTGATTTTGAAAAGTGGATTAGTTTAAAGATTAGCCTTAGAGTAAATAGACATTTATTTTGTAGCCGTGTCTGTGAGTGGTAGCCGTGGTAACCAAGTGTAATTTAGAAAGAGTGACTTTTGTGACTATAGCTTCAAGACGAGTTTCTTACGAAAAATTGGAAACTTTGTGGGATTTATTAAATACAGAGGGGCTACAATGAAAGTAGTCAAAAGAATTTCACTGTTCTTACCATAACACATTTATTCGCCGTTCGCTACGACTAGCTGAGAATTTTATATATATTTGGCGAAAATGTGGTAAATTTAGGCATTCTGATACTTGTGCAATTGCAGCTGATTATTTTTGCTGTGCAACATGATGTGCGATATCTCCCGTTGCTCTTTGATATGTACCTACCATTCGCGTAAAAAGATAATGCTATTAAAACCTGAAATCAAGTGGCATAGCATCAAGTATTATTATTATGATATTAAGCCGGATAAATAGAAGTAACCTTGATCTCAATCGACAAATCTGTTGATTTCGTAGGGCGTGGCATGTAAGCTTGTAGCTCATATCAAAACTCGAGTGCAAGCACTTTAGTGAGCCCATAACGTTGAACAAAAGCATTGTCCTGGCACGTCAGGTGGTTCAATCGAGTTTCTCAAAATATTTCTTTGAATTTTTGCATTTTGTTGCGACGACTATCTTCCTCGAGACACTCAAAAATTTCGCCTTCATCACACATCTAAAATAAACGGTAAACATAATGCTTAGAGGGGATTTTCTATGTTTTAAAACTCTTTGAAATAACGTCAGAATTATATTTTATGTATATTTTTACAAGAACTTACGTTTTTGTATTTAAATTTAATTAAAACAGGTCAATAAAAGTTAATTTCGTAAGGCTGCAAATTATGACGGCAGTTCAATTGTTGAATGTTTTAATGTCAAAAAACACTTGATGGTAAGGATAAGTTGCAGGTCAGTCTGCTGTAATGCTGTGACGTAGTCACTCACCGGTTTAGGTCACGTGATCGCTGGCTCGCCTGCTAGTTGGCGCGCTCATGGTACAAACGAACGCGACAGGTTATTTTTCGTCTAAAATTGACTTGCTATAAGAGTTTATGGTAGGCCCCCTGTACTTAAAGAACTCTATCTAGCGCAAAGGTTATTTGCCTGGGTAACCGATCATAACATCGCATGAATGAAATTAAAACGAATAACTCAACTCAACTCAACTCAACTACAACAACAACTCAACACCAACTCAACTCAACTTTTAATTTTATTTTTTTATGGTTTTTTCTCCAAACCATAAATATTTTTGTTTTGTACGCCATAAATGGCAAAACATGCAGATCTACCTGTTATTTTAAGACCTTGCACATATTCTTTGATGTTTTACTCTTTTTTTTGCACTCATGTTGTACAATAAAATATATTCTATTCTATTCAAACGTACAAAGAGTAAGCGAATTGAAGGAAAGAGAGAGCCCTATGTCCTGTGAGTGTGGCGCAGGCGGTAATTTTCAATTTACGAATTATATTTTGTATGACTAATGGCCACTAGCCCTACCCGTGTGTTAAATTAATGCCGCCATTGTAGCGCCACGTTGTATAATATTCTATTGTATACAATATTATATTATATAATATTATATTATAAACTGATGATTCGTAAAAACTAAAAATACGAAAATTCCAAAAAGTATTCGCAGCCGGTAGGATTCGAACCTACGCTCCCAGAGGGAATCTGATTTCTAGTCAGACGCCTTAACCGCTCGGCCACGGCTGCTTATATCAGGTGTACGAAATTTTCGTTCATACACAACTAATTAATATTCTATTACGTACAGTAGATTGTTTCTTTTGTTTTGAATACTTCGATCAATAATAGTAACTTACTATTGATCGGAATAGCACTACTTTTCCGATTTGTTTCGTAACATTTTAAAATTGTATTGTTTTAATTCGCAATGCATGAACGTTCGACTTTCAAGATAATGTTGTAAGCTTGTAAATAACAGGTACTTTAGCTAACTTTTGAATGAAAGAAAACGTGAATATGAATATAATTTTTACAGATCTACGAAAGCTGCTTCGGCACGCAACTTTTGAAACAAATAACGAAAGAGCTTAAAGATGCCTACGCAAAATGTTCGACAGCGCCACCTATGAAGGAACCGTTGAACTCACATATACCGCCACTTTTCCTGAGCAAATTACCGCCTGGTTTCTCTATGGACCCGAACTCGCAAACTATAACAAAGCCGCTAGATGGCGCTGTTCACAACAAAGACGATGAAGGAAATATTCAAGATCAAGGACAGCTACCACAAAAACAAACAATGGGTGGTGTTTTAACATTTAGGCCACACGGAGTAAATGTAAGTAAATTATAGAATTAAATGTTGACATTGAAAATACAAAAAGATGTGATGCCTCCTGTGAGGATTGAACTCACGACCCCTGGTTTACGAGACCAGTGCTCTACCACTGAGCTAAAGAGGCTATGATGAAGGTCGCGAAATATTGCGCCATAAGTCGAAAATGCCGTATGAGAACAAGTTTTTTTTACAACAAATATGGGTCATCATTGTTATCGTCTTGATATCTAATTTGGAGTACGTTAGGTTTTTCCGTAACCGTTTATGTAATTGATTACGTAAAGAACACTTGGAAATAGTATGAAATAATAGTTATTGAGTCTAACTTTTAACTATTTTTATTAAAAGTAAAATAAATTGATTTGTGCCATAAATACCTTCAAGTTTTTATGCGATACTTCCTATATTTCAGTATCTTATCTATTTCAAAGATAACAGAGCTAAATGAATTAAACATTTTAATTACACTCAATGGACTTCAGTAGGTATTGCTATGAGTATGACTAATGATAGCATAGTACCAAATGTAGGTAGGTGTGTTAACTTGTCACTATCCAAAGTTTCAGAAGAAAACATTCCTATACTTAGGTACTTACTAATTATATGTAGGCATGATAATGATGAATCCTAATGATTGAATGAAAGGGATCTTACCTAAGTAGTAAGTACCTACTACTTACTTATTTATTTTGACTTGTTTGTCAGAAATAATTTAAGAGTATTATTTGAAGACTAGTACCTACCCTATAATAACAGGTGTAAAACAATTATCAAGCTTCATAATATTACCTAGGTAAATACTTAATCATTATTCCGGAATAAACAAAATTAGCGATCTATGTAGCTGACTGTACTACTTTAAAGACAATTCAAGCAGTGACAAAAGTCTCCAACTGTTCCATACCGAATTCTACGTTTACTTACTTTATATTTCTAATCAATGTAAACTCGACAGGGCCCATTCCCGCAACCGCAGTCAGCGATCCCTCCGTACGTGATCCCCGCACAGTTCCGTCCCTACAGCGCCAACCCTTACTATCAGATGCCCTACAGCGCGCCTGTGTTCTACCCTCCGAATGTACCCTACAACCCCTACTTCGCCCAACAACAGTACCAGCAACCGTTCTATCAGCAACAGCAACAGCAACCGTTCTTTGGGAACAGTCGGATGTCGGTGAGTTTGTGTTGTTATCTACGTACGTACCTGACATGCTGCCAACTTATTGGGCACGTTTCCAGTTGACAGCGATGCGGACATAAGTACATATTTTTTGATGCCCTATTATTCCTTCTCCTCAGTTTTCAAATACCTACATGTACATACATATATTATTATTTTAAGACTGAAAGCTTATACAATATGTACCTACTTATAGAAATATCTTGTTTGAAAATAAAATTACTTACTTAAGTATACCTAACCCTGGATATATTTTCCTACATACATACAGTCCACACAGAGTCGCCATACAGTCGATACTTAATCGGTGAGCTAATAGTTTTAGCTGTGTAAGCCAAAAGTATATTCAGACGTTAAAAATTTTCACCAAATTATCTGCACACTTATGAATAATCTTATGAATATCAATAAATATCTTAAAAAAATATAACACTCTAACCCTCATTTTATTCTTAGCGCCACCTCGGCCTCCGCGCTCGCCTTGGCATAAACGCACGAGCACAATCCGGCCAGAACGTGACTTGCGTCATGCAGGAGCTGGGCTACATCGACAGCAACATGGAGCCCAACTACGAGCAGATCACGCAGAGGATCAACAACCTGCCGGTGTCAAGCGAGCTGAAGACCGACATACAAGATGGGCTGCACTTCTGTCAGAAGTTCTCGGTGAGTTTGTTATAGTGACGCATGAGCTAGGCAATGTCGACAACAACATGGAGCCCAACAAAGAGCAGATTACGCAGAAGATCAACAACCTGCCAGTGTCGAACGAGCTGAAGACCGACATACAAGAGGGGCTGCACTTCTGTCAGAAGTTCTGGGTTTGTTTGGAAAACTAAACGAAACGACAGAAAGAACTTACGTACATAATACATAGGGATTGAGAAGGGTAGGAATGCAGCGAATGAGTGAGAAGTTGATGGAATGATTGAAACAATTCTACAGTGCTGCATTTTTGTTCCAGAGCTATGTGACAATGTAGTAATGTAGTCACAGTCAAAGCATTTATTTCAAATAGGCACATAAAAGGCACTTTTGAACGTCAACATTTACATTAAAATAGAATTGATTCTAGTCGCCCCTTCCAAAAGGTAGTTTCGTATGGAGTAGATTGGGCAAGAAACTCCACCGTTACTCTTTTAAAATGTGTTACAATATTTTGTATACATTAATTATATAATTTTATGTGAAGACCTACCTATAACCAAATTACCCTACCACGATAGGTAAAAAGTCATACAACCTATTACACGAGTACCTATAGGTACACTAACAGTGTTCTACATCGTTCTCACATGTATAATTACAACATGAATGATGTAACCACTCTATTGTAACAATATTTTGATTTAAAAGAGTGTCCATGGAGTTTCTTGCCCGTTCTTCTCCATAGGTACCTACTACGCTTTCGAATGGGCAACTAGCTTCATCTTTCTGACTGACCGACCCCTTGACAATTCAAAAGTGCCTGTAATTGGTTTATTTGAAATAAATGCTTTGAGTTTGAGTGTCTTAATGAACTCCTTTGTTGCAGCAATGCGTGCCAGAAGACAAGCGTGACATCGTGCCGCGTCCACAGGAACAGATCAGAGCCATCTTCTTCTTCCGTTGCTACAAGGTATACCTTTAGATTTCACTTCTAATACTTCCTCTATTTTCACCATTTATCTTGCATGGAGGATTGATGATTGATCATTCATTTGTTTTCAGCACAAGAAGCTCGAGGCTTGCATCATGAAGGACATCAATGAGCACTTTAACAAGGAGTACATGTTCGACTCCGACACAGATTTCGCGTGAGTACACAATGTATTGTATTTAATCTTCTCTACTTAGTAAAAGTCTTAAAATCGCATCACCTGCCCGCGCTATCACTTTGTTTTGCTAAGCGTTCTTTCTGTCTTTTTTTTCTTTTTACTCGGCTCCTGAGGGCATAGCATGATGTTTATAATAATAATTTATTTATTTCAGACCATTGATCCATATAGTGTTAGTAAAATCTTAACCTATTGTTAGTACATATAAAGCTTAAATTAATTGGCGACATGTACGCCAGTACGCACATGCCTAGCTGCCCAGTGCCTAATGAAAGGCCCATCAATTTTGTCCGCCAGTGTAGCCAGTATGTTGTTGGGGCTACCCCTGAATCGCTTCAGCATACTCGCACATCGCTTGCGCATAACGGCATAAAAATCATCTAACCTCGCTTCAGCGAACATGCCAGACGCGCTACAAAACCGAGGTAGCCCCAACAATATCCTCAACGCATTGTTATACTGAACGCGCAGAGCGTTGTATGCCTTCTGTGTGTACCTTACCCACAGGCTGCACGTGTAAAACGATTGACAAAACGCTCGAAAAAGAGTCAGTTTCACCTCCATAGCATGATGCTAAAGCCTTCCTCAAAAATTAGGCTATCAAATGCAAAAAGATTGTTTCAAATCCGACCGGTAGTTCCAGAGATTACTCCCTACATACAAACTTACAATTTTACCTCTTTATAATATTATTATAAATTGTTATATTATTAATAGTATGGATTTTGGTTATAACTTAAATCATTCCTTTCCCCAGCCTCTCCCGGTCAGCCCGCTCGATCCGCGACATGCCTCTCCGTGACCCCAGCATCGAAGCCCTGGAGGAGATGGAGGTCTACCTCTACGACTACCTCAGCGGAGGAGGCGGCTTCGACTTCGACCTATACATTTAAGACTGAGCCTTAGTATGTAGTCTAGTTCAGTCATTCTTAGTTCGTATGTAGGGTAACTAGTGACGTCATGTGTTAGGTTTAAGATTTTTGGTGTTAGAGCGATAAATTGTCGAATAGTTTGTATTTTTGAAGTGAAGACTTCTTTACTCTGCTCAAGTCGCTCAGTGACGTTGACTCGGGTATACTCTGCTCAAGTCGCTCAGTGACGCTGACTCGGGTATACTCTGCTCAAGTCGCTCAGTGACGCTGACTCGGGTATACTCTGCTCAAGTCGCTCGGTGACGCTGACTCGGGTATACTCTGCACAAGTCGCTCGGTGACGCTGACTCGGGTATACTCTGCTCAAGTCGCTCGGTGACGCTGAACCGCGTAAACTCGGCGCTGAATCGCGTAATAAGTACTCGGCTCCAGATGTTAATTTTCAGTTCTATCGTGTGGTCATAACCCAAACAAATTCTAACAGCTAGTACAGCTCTTTGCTTGTAGTAGTAAGAGTCTTGAAGTTTCTTAGGTTTTTACATAACTAATCAAATTAAAATAACATCATTTTATCATTAAAACAAAAAACAAATACGCATTTACGTATTTAGGTATGTGATTTGTGTACTTAACTTATATTCGTTGGATTTATAGGTAGGTAGGTATAGGAACCTAACAGTTAACAGTTGAACATCGCTGCGATAATAAGTACATTTACCTACTTATAATCATAGATCATAGTGACGTAATTTTGTATTTTCTATAGCTATTTGTTTTTCGCTATTGCAAAAATAATAATAATTATAAATTCATTGTTTTAATACGACTAGGTACGACTGTATATTTAACCTTCTTTATGAATTTTTAATTTTTATTTGACGTCAAAGGAACTAATAGTAAAATCAAATTCGAATTAAGTATGCAGGTAGTATTTTGACTTAGGTTTTATTCATCAAAATACAATGCTCTTTATTTATAATTGCAAATGAAATGGTGTTCAAAAATGCTCATGTTTATTTATATTTTAATTTACTTATATCGAGTAAGTAAGTAATTTAGATTTGAAAAAGTGCTCAAACTAAGGTCGCCCCTATATACGTATCTACAATATTATTTATAAAATACGTACACGTTTGGTACTTTTTAGACAAAATGACATTTAAAAATCAGACAACAAAAAGTGGTTTTAGCCCGGACTTCACTTTCGGTATTATTTTATATTTATTAAGTTAATATTCGCCATCGAATGCATTTAATACTTAAATATATAATAAGTTTCTAATATTAAGTAAGTAATTTAAGTTTTAAGAATTTATTTTCTATTATCTTTGGCGGAGGGGAAAACCGGGATGTTTGCTGCTGACATAAACCGCAATTAAAGAACATAACTTATCTAGAAAAGGCTCTGATGGAGTAAATTACTGGTCTTGATGATCCACGTTTATTTTTTTACAGAAATGTGTTTCGTTCCGTAGTACATTGCTAATATTGGTGAAGGAAAACACTAACAGTAGCCATGGCTTTCATTTTGACAGTTCAACAACATTCATTGCGTTATTTGCGTTGCTGAGCGGACAAATTTTTCGAACATATGAAGCAATGGATTAACAATATCCTTCAAAATTATTATTCAGACTATGATTGAAAGAGTGTTCCGCAATTAGGGTGCTGGACTTGTAATTAATATAAGTCTAAAATCACTTACCCCTTTTTAAGCAAGCGTGGTGATCAATACCCGTGCCTTCTCTGTATCAGAAGAGGCTTTTGTCCAACAGACAGTGAGACATCAATAGGCTGATATTATAATCAACCGGTGTAGTTATGTGTATCAGACATATAAGAAACATTTCCTTGAGTATTTACTTATATCGTGTCTTTGCAAACATAGCAAATAAACATCACACAAAGCAGTACTTAATTAAGGCAGATATTAGGTACGAGTACATATTTATTCGAATTATGAGTATCCTTTTATCATGACTGAAATACATTAGCCGTTCTTGTGAAGTTGTTATGTTGGTAGCAAACTTAGGTTCTTGTCAAATAGGCACGCCAGCTCGAGCCTTTTTGATGACGACCCTATTAGGTTATAGGGTAAAAGGCACAAATGCTGTCCTTTTGTATTTGAATAAATTGTTGTTTTATGTTTTGATTTTAGTCGAATTATTTTTTTCGGTGATTGAAAATAGAAATATTTTATTTATAAAATTGTGTCTTTATAATTATTTACCTACCTTTTGAGATTTTTTCGCAAATGAATAATGCATTTACTAGTTTTAAGGTTTAGTTTTAAGATAGAATAGGAGATTAGAAATGTAAAATGAAAACGATAACTGAATAAAAAAATAAAATAACAAGGTTTTTTATTTTTCTCTTGTTTCAATGCTCTCTCTACTCCTTATCCTGTTTAGATATGTATCTTAATGAAAAACCTCGGTTTGAAACCGCTCAAATCATTTTGCATTTATTACATTGTGTACCTACTTAAAAAGTAACGCATGTTTCTTTCTTACTTCCGAATTGATAAAAAAACATTTCATTGAAATCTATTGCAAAAGCATTATCAAGACATCAAATATTAATACGGTGACATTTAAATCGAGCTGTCATCTACTTTTTCCGCATTTGAACTCGGACACGCCAGTTATGAACTGGCAGACAAAAAGCATTATTGTATAAATATTATATCATGTACTGAAAGGGCACGCGTGCTGGCCAAAGCACAAAGGGCACCTAAAGGTGACTGTCTATCAAATGTCGACATGCACAATAATTTTCTTGTCAGCAGAGCGTCAAATTTTGAAAAATTGGCCTTTAATTTTTAATTATTTGATTCATGTTATAGATTTTTTGTTAGGGATAAGGAGCGATTTATCGTGTCCCAGTCACAGTCACTTGTATTATCGTTGCTATAGTATGAAGAAAGATGTTGACGTCTATTTAGCTAGGTACTTGTCTGTCTGAAGTAACTGATGAAAATGTAGCGGTATCTACATCGCCACATGCGAGCTGCGCGTCATACTGACGTCACGCAAATCCTGCATCGCGCAAGCAGAGTTTACCGCGCGACTAGCATAATATATACAACCTCCCGACATCAATCATCGGGCAGTTGCCTACCAGACACGACACCCATCATGACCCGTCTGGTCGGAGAATCCTCCCTTTTCTATGGAGGTATGAGTGTACTTTACACCCTGTTCCTCGTACCTCTATAAAACCTATACTTATTATAGGGATACCTAATTTGGAAAATTAATTATAGAAATATCAGATGATGCACTGCTGATTCCTTAATGATGATACAAACACACCGCTTTTATTCTGTTTGATATCACACAGGTAAAAGACACATAACATGCACATTTTTGACAGATGTCATACACAAAAAGTACATACACGAAAAAGAAAAAAAACACATCTGTTTGTGAAATCTAAAACCCTTTTGTGGTAACCATTGGTTTCGGAGAAAGGTCCAAGCATTCAAACGAATATTTTTTGCTAATATCTCTTGACGTGCATAAAAAAGTAGCATTATATTTGTCCGTCGTGAACGGATTCTTGTACAAAACTTTCACCGGGGGTCCATTATAGAAGTGCTTGATTTTTTCTCGATGAAAAAATCGTTACCTGTCTCATTGAAAGAGGTTCATGGGAATATAGAGCAAGTAGGTTTGTAACGATGGAAAAAAATGTTCACACAGTGAGTCACTAATTTTTGCGAGAAAACGAGTTGCTAAAATATTATGTAGGTATGTAAATTAATATCCATATTAGGTAGTTACATGTTTAGGGTGCATAATAATTGTTGTTGTACAAATTAATTATCCTCATAGTATAAATTATATTTTACCTACAAAGCACTTAAAATAATGAAAAAATCTGTTGAATTTATTTTATATCCTTTTGTGTTGCTGCTATGTCCATTTAAAATGTTGTATTTTCAATCAGTTTAATTTACCTGTATGAAACGTTTCCCAAAATAAATCTTAATAATATGTAAGTAGGTATTTTAGAACATAATTATTCATTTAGATGGAACGATTCCCAAAATAAATCTCTTGGGTTCATCATTATTTTATCCTCGTTATCATATTTCATTGAAACATGGTACCTAACAGCGATTTTGCCTTTTTATTACTGCTTCTAAAATATAATCAACTTGCTGACGACTCGGACACAATTATATTCGGACACAGTGTCCGAATTTACACATTTTAATTTCAATGTTTGTTTCACTGACAATCCGGAATTCGGATTGAAGCTGTTTAGTATAGTCAGATAAAAAAGCGCTAGCAACACTATTTTTTTGTGGCTTTAAGGCGGCCACATAATTTCTTTCTTTTTTTCACATTAACCACGCATGTACTTCCATCGGCCTTGACTTATGTATGACGAATGGCTTGCTGTTCGTCGGAGCAAAATGAGCGAGAGAGACCTATACGAATAAAAGAGATAGAGCAAGAGACTTTTCTATGCATCTATTAGCGCTTTTTCGCTGGGTACTGCACTTGAGCAAATCCTTATTACCCGACCCCCAAAGCGCGTATCTTTATAATTATGTGGGTTTGTAATAATATTATGATTTATTAAAAACGGCTGCTTTCGTTAAAATCTGGTTAAGAACTGTTTTTTTACTACTACAGGCTGGGTGGAGGACGGATTTCTACAATTAAGGTATCGTTGGAAGTTTTTTATCTGACTGTACAAACCAGCTTTTTATATTGGTGTCCAAATCATCAGAGAAAAATAATCGGATTCGGACACTGTCCGAATATATTATTGTGCCCGAGTCGTTAGCAAGTTATATTATCTTCGTCGGCGGCAAAAACAATTACCGAAACTGATTTATTGCGGTATTAGCGTGCTCACCCTTGACGGTTACTTTCTTCAAGAACAGTATAAGCTCAGGTTTGCACGAGCGATTTTTTTCGCGCAGTCGATTTTCAACGCTCTGCTTGGCGCCGAGAGTTTAAAAGGCAACAGAGTGTTTTCTTGACGCGCTGGGATGCTCTCTGTTGAATTCTCAACGCTCGGCTTAATACCGAGAGTTGAGGATCCAGTGCACGAAAAAATATCGTCACGTAATAAAATCGTCCTTGCGGACCTGGGCTAGTTGTCAAAACATTTGTTTACGAAAATAGAGCAATATTTAATAGAAAGGCGAGAAAGCTGTTACGGTTGTAAAGAGTTGGAGGAAATATCTTGAAACAATAGGTTTGAACAGTTATTTTTCACTGTTTTTATCACTGTTTTGCTTATTTATGATACTTAAGGATTATTTTTTCGCCGGTCACTTTTACCTTTGATTTAAAATTACCGGTTTACTGGCAACTGTTTTTTTTTTTAATTGTGCTAGAATTTTTTAGTCTACCTCGTCTCACTAACTAATAGGAGTCAATGCTTAAGTACATTTCATGCACTGTACTGTTTAAACTAAGTTCTTTCTGATTTTTAACCGAAATCAAATCAAAAGTCATTTATTTAAATTATGCTGAGAATCAGCACTTTTTGAACGTCAAAATTACATAAGACAGTCCCCTCAAAACGCCCGCCCTTCACCACTCCCTAGTGCTTTAGCTTGGAAGACGAAGTGGCGGAACAAACTCCCCAGCAGCACTGTTATCTGTTCAGTTAGAAGAACTGGATTCTATACAGTAGTTAGTAATTAACATCTCGAAACACGATACATTAAATAAAATTATTTGCCATAATTATGTCAGCTAGCACACGCCAATATTGAAAACTATACTCAAGGAGAAATAAATAAAAACGTGAACAGAACTTAATACATAAAAAAGCCTACAGGCATAAAGGGCGTGCCCGCTTACATTTGCAATGCTGCATTATGTTTATGTATATGTAACTTGTAGTAACAAAAATGATAAACTAGGACCTTCGAACTAAAATAAAGAAACAGTTAATTACTAATAACAATAACAAAACCATAGTCAGCAAGATGATCAAAAAGGAGGAGGTTCTCAATTCGTTTTATTGGATATTTATTGTGTTCCATAGTTTATTCGATCAGTTGAAATAAATTTATTTTCTTTGTCTCACTACAATGTTCGTTATGGTTCGCGCTTCCACAGATACCCTAACTTGGTCAATTCGTTATGCAGCTTACAATTCTTTCTTTCTTTTTCACCTACCACGTGAATAAATACCTAATACCACATTGCCACCTATCTAAAAATATCAACCCTGTCCAAAAACCTCTTTTGTGCAAAAATACCCTTTGATGTTGTAAAATATTGAAAATTCTATTTCAATCGTCAAAAACATTTATAATGTTCTGGCGCAGATGGTGTTCGCAAATAAACACTTATTCTATTAACAAAGCCATTTAGAAAGCACATACACTCAACCCGTCCGTGAAGCGCACCTTTACCAATAGGGTAAAGGTGGACAATTGTCGGGATTTGGTGTAAGATAAGATAAGATTTTTTATTGGCTTAAACATGTGTGTTTACATACATAGAAAGTATATACAAGATGCTAAAGTTAATTAAGTGCAAACACGTTTGTCACTACGTGACGTGCAAAATAATAAATTTATAGAATTAAAAAATAAATTAACAAAATACTAAAGTTGTCATATTTAATTATTAGTGGGTTATTAAAATTATAGAGTAAATCAACCAAATGAATATAATTAATTACTTATGTCAAGACGAATTCCTTTTCATTAAGGAACTCAGTAACGCTATAATATGCTCTGGCGGTCAAAAAAGTACGAAGTTTATTTTTAAACATAGATTGAGGTAGTTCTCTCCAACTTTTAGGTACTTTGTTATAAATGACCGGAGCCATACAGAATACACTTTTGCGCATAAGGGACGTCTTAGCGGATTGGAGACAAAGTTGACCATTGTCACGTCTATTGCGTGGGAATATGTTGGCTAGACGCTTATGCGCTTATGCTTATGCTTATTTAGTAATGCGGATTCGACTTAACAAACACAGCTAGTTCTAATATGTACAAGCACGGTAAAGTTAATATCTTGTAAACGTTTTGAATAAAAACAAGTTACATCATAATATAACGAGAAAACAGTAGCTTTTAAAGTAGGTTAAACGACAAGGCATAGTCGGAAAATAATTATGAACAAATAATTTAAAAGTCAACTAAAGAAGGTAACTAACACACTTTAAGAAGATAACAGCACTTGCATCAGAGCTATATTATACCACTTTGGAGAGGTAAGTTGCGTTTATAAATTTTATGAAAAAAGGAATTAAAAAAATTAAATTCGCATCTTATTTCCTGTAACCGGTACATTCACCCTTCAACAAAATATAGAACACCTTTCCAGGTAAACAAATATGTAGTGAAAGATTTTTGTCAAATAATCGCCTGCGCAAGTGTTATGTCAGACGTCTACAATGAAAGATTCGCAAAAAATGGGAAGATGGCAAGGATTGATGTAAACGGGGATTTAACCCAGTGGGCCTTATGGAGATTGCGATGATCAACACGAGAACTTATAAGTACATCCGTAGATCCGCAAGGTGCTCTCTTTAATCGTGAATAAAAATCATTAGATCTTTTTCCTGGTATGTATGACATTTGGGACGTGCACCCTATTATTCGACATTCGTGTAAGTACTTACTTACCTAATATTAATCGAAATTGCTTTCATGTTTTGTTCATAAAATAATAATTCCGTCCACAGTAAAATACCCACACACCCTCACAGCCACTTTCTGAATTAAGAATTTTAAGTTGGTCACTTTGGCAAACTCTACCTTTTGTTTCTTATTTGATTTAAGGGGACTACATGACCTAAACGCAAGTTTTATAATGCCTAAAAGTATATGATCCACTGCAGTAAACAAAATCAGAAAAATATATGATATTCGTCGGGATATATGCTAGTTAGATAGTGTGTTGAAAACATAATAAAAAATAAAATAAAATCCGTTTATTTCCTGCCTTTTTTGCATTTCGCTGCCAGACCGGACTGTCCCTTTCAGGGCCACTGGGTGGGGACAGTCATAGGAATGAATACATAATAATTGTTAATCGTGTAAACTAACAATACTAACCTACACTAAGCACCATTGTTACTAACAACAAAATACTAACAAAAATATGGACTTAGTCTGAAATAAAGTTTTATTTAATTTAATTTAATTTCGAGTAACAAGACTCATATACACACAGATACATAAAATGACATAAAATATAATAGAACAGACAGGATAACAAGCACAGACAAATACGCACACTCACGAGGCCACAACATGTCTGCTACAGCATTGCTGGATGTAAGGGCAATCCAGTCTGTTAGCAATCATCGCCAGGACGGTGTTGGTGCTGCCCCGCACCCTGCGCACCAGAGACGCGCACCGCTTGCGCATCGTCGCATGAAAGCAGTCGGTGCGCGCCTCCGCGAACATGCCCGAGGCGCTGCAGTGACGGGGCAGCCCCAACAACGCCCTGAACGCGTTATTGAACTGGACGCGGAGGGCGCTGTATGCTGCACGAGTATACTTTGCCCATAGGCTGCACGTGTAGAGGGATGTACAATATGCTCTAAAGAGCGTTATTTTTACCTCCCTCGAGCAACGCACAAACCTACGCGCTATCATATTTCCTCTGACCGACAGCGCCCTTCGCTCCCGCTCAATGTCCAAATCGTCTTTTAGGTCAGCTGCAACAATGTGACCTAAGTACCTAAACTGGTCAACCCTCTCAAGCGGTGCATTATTTATATACACTGGAGGTACACTCTTCATAGTTCTTAGACCAGCCCCAAACACCATTTCCCTGCGTTATATTTCAACCCATGACTCAAGGCATACTCTTCACAGGTCCCCATTAATTTCCTAAGACCGCAGACCGATGCGCTCAGCAGCACCATGTCATCAGCGTAGCTCAAATTATTAACGCACACTCCATCCACATGGCAACCAACATGCTGGCTGCTGAGCCCAACAATCAGGGCGTTCACATAGAGGTTGAAGAGCGCAGGAGAGGTCAACCCCCCCTGTCTCACCCCGCATTCCAACCTATAGGGTTCAGACATTACACCCGCCCATCTAACGCTATTGATCTGGTGCCTGTACCAAAATTTGAATATGTTCGAGAGTTCAGGGGGTAACCCGATACTCTCCAGTCTCCCAAAGGATGTTATATGACACCAGATCAAAGGCCTTGGAAAGGTCCAAGAAACACGCGTACACAGGTGTTTTGCGATCCATATAATATCTGACGATATGCAGCTTCAGTGGACAGTTTGGGCCGAAACCCAAACTGATTATAAACTGATTATATATCATAACTGATAATACAACTAATTTGGTACGATAGAAAAAACTCACGAAGATACCTCTAAAAATGTATTTTAACGATTAAAAACCGTACTAATAAACATGCAATCATTCTGTTTCTTTTTTCAGATTGGCCTTCAAGCAACATACTCGTATTAAGTGATAGTGTTTTAATTTTTTAGTCCAATCAATAGATTTTTTGTAATTATAGAACTGCTTCAAATTTTGCAATAAATTACCAGCTTTGTGTCATCGCGCTTCTCTTTCTTTTCTATGCAGTCCGACAGCGGCCGCGCTTAAGCTGTTGTCAGCCCCTTAATTTACTGAAATTCGACAGATAGCGTGCTTATCTCATAGTAAATCTCGTCAATTGCATTTCACAACTGACTGACAACTGACAAATGATTTTTTTATATAGTGAGGTAAAGTTTGTTTGTATGTAGGGTGTAATCTCTGGAACTACTGGTCGGATTTGGAAAAATATTTTTGCATTTGGTAGCCCAATTCTTGAGGAAGGCTATTTAACATCACGCTATGCCTTTTAGGAGACGAGCAAAAAGAAAAAAAAATTCAGTAGCACCCTAAGGTAGACTGGTAGAAAATGCCCAAGGCATTAAGTCCGCCTTTGTACAGTTTTTACTTGTGCATAAAGTTTTAATAAATAAATAAAAAAAGTCAGAAAGAATGCTAAGCGAAAACGAAGTGATAGCGCGGGCAGGTGATGCGATGCGACGGGGTGGGGCGGGGGCACAAGAAAGTCATCTATAATATGGAAGATTTAAAATAATTTAATTTAAATTTAGAATGAAAGAAAATTACGTTTATTGGCATTACCTACAGCATAATAAATACACCTTAAAACTATAAAACAGAAAACAACAATTATAATGCCAAAAGGTTCTCAGCTCCATTTCTACATTTAGGTAAATATGTAACTTGTATGGTGTACTTATTAAAGAGTATTCTATTCTATGATTCATATTATGAAGATAAGGGGTTGACACCTTTTACCACCTTTGCCATAGGAAAATATGTACCTACCTAAGTAAATATATACTACCCCAGGTCCAACGAATTAATAAATTATAAAAAGTTACCGACTGAGCACAATAGAGTGTTAAAACTTCTATGAGCAATAGGAGTTTTATTGGTTTTATTAAGTAGGTATACGAACAAAACTACTCATTAAGGTGCTTTTTAAATCCCAACACAGCGGATCCAACGACTCCATTTTAAAGTGCGAACAACATCCTATACGGAACTACAAGAGTGTGAAACAGTGTAGCAAAAAGTTTTCAAGTGTCCACGTGCTACGCGATCCCACGGGTGCCGAACTGCCGATGTTAGGCATTTCCTGAGGACCAGCACTAATTAGGACGGTTCACGACATTTGTATGTCTGTAATGAATGGGAATGATCAATGATCAGCATCTGGGGTTAAGGGCAGATGGACTTTAAAGGTGAGGTACTATAGGGTAGGGTGCGAAATTTTAATTAGGGCGATGGTAAGTTTAGTTAGGTTCACGTCATATAGTCCTATAGAAATGATGCAATAATGAAAAAATACGCTCAATAAACAGCCGTAATTTCGGTGAGAACGTTGTTCGCATAAATCTTATTGCGAAACTAGGAACTCCACACAAACTTCCGTGCCAAAAAACCAAGACTTTTTTCTCGACATCCTACCTATATATCACGTCAACTTTTAATATGAGAACTATCGAAAAGTTCCGGGGCCTCTCCCAGGGGTCAAATAAGTCACTATATCTGAGGCCACTTGGCTAATTCCCAAAACAATCGTAATATTATACGCAATAAGAAAAACATAAGATCCGCAGGAATTAGTTGCCATAAATGCTAAATAAATTGATGGCTGACTTATCTACTTGGAATTGAATCTTGTTACTGTTTATGACCTGGTCTAGTCTCGTGGACTTATTTTTATGTCCTTGGTTTTTGTTTGTGCTGTTTTTCAGTATGGGTGTTCATTTAATCGACTTAAATTGTTAACTCGCAGTGCACAAGCTTAGTGATCAATATTCATTATTGCCAAAACGCCTTCGTCTTCGCCTTTGAGGGTCAAGGCATCATACAATATTATTCTATAAAAAAATGCTGCATATTGCAACCGACTCTGTATGAATTCTGCCAAGAATTAGTCGTGAGTTCAAGCGTTTTGTTGAATGAATTATAAGAGTATGGGAAGACTAAAGAAACGATGGAAGGATTGTGAGAAAGATGATATGGCTAGAAACGGGGTGACAACCGTGATGACGACTAATTGAGAAGTGTTGAAGAAATAGTAGATTGTTATACAAGGAGCTAAAATGACCCATTATATACGAGGTAGTTTTACTCCCGAGCTTTAGCGAGGGAGTAAATAGAAACCGAGTTTTAATGGGTTTTTAGCGCCGTGTGTTACACTCTACTTTTCACTACGATTGCGAGAAAATAAAACGTAGAAGAAATATGTAGTTTATTTTATTATAAATTAAATGTACAATTTGTACAATTCTTGATATTTAACGAGATGTTTTTTTCCCGGTAACTTAATTTCATAAAGATTTCGCGCCAATGTCTTTTTTTTGATCGCCGATTTTAGTTCCATTTTCAAAAATAAAATGATGTTCTTTTTTTATGAAACAGTAATAAGTCGAGTCTATATTCATGATTATTCTACTTATGACTAAACACTTTTTCGTTTTTGTAGGTTCATTCTCATTTGACACACAAAAATAAAAATAAAAAAACTTTTTCCCCTAGAGGAAGAATTGCTATTTTTTCTTCGCTCTGGTACGCCACAATGACGGTCTTTTTGAGCAAGTAAAAGTAAGTAAATTGGGATATGCACAAGAGAATGATGGTGATGATGTGGAATGAACCTGTCGTGCGAATCTGTAACCTTCTCACCGTGAAAACTTAGGTGAAGTGAGCGTGGAGTGAGCTGTCAGTGTCATCCCACTGATGCTAGGGATTGACCAAGCATTACATTTACAATCATAATCGAGATTTTAATAATATTTTTTATACAATTTCTATTGATAATTTTATATTATTTCAAAGCTATTATATAAGTGTCTAAAAAAAGACGACATTGAGTTTCTAACTGAATTTCTGTTTTACTATTTTTATTATAAATCCCCGAAAATAATAATAGCTTTAAAATATTATAAAATGATCAATAGAATTTGGATAAAATTATATTTGTAAAATCTCGATTATGATTGTAAATGTAACGTTGGTCAATCCCTAGCATCAGTGGGATGACACTGACAGCTCACTCCACGCAAGTCTTCACGGTGAGATTTTTACATAGTCGACCGGCTGTTGTACGACAGTCATAAATAAAGCAGCACTAGCGTTTAATACTTACTATGGCGAAAAAACGATTGCCTGGTGATTGTTTCCTAAAATTCACAAAACATAATTAACTGCTCTCACATTGTATCATTTTCAGCAAACTATAAAACTTTCTCGAAGCCAAAAAACAAACGGACATTCACAGCTTCAAGATGTCCCTAAACAAACAAGTCTTAAAAAAATGTCCCAAAACATTTGAAACCCGACACTTGCCGAACTTAGCCGAGGCCTACAAAAAGGTTCATCGGCAAGGAGGCGCGGCCAAAACTACATTTTCGATGATTTATGGTGCAAATTAACGAGTACGTATCCTCATTCCAGAGCGTCATTTCCTGGTAGAACGCACTGCCACTCAGCTGAACGCGAGAAAAAAGAACAGCAAACATTCTTAGCGAAAGCTTTTTGCTTGTTTGTGAGATTTTTGGGCTCCTAGGTCCTCGTTTATCTTTTTGTGGCACTACTTTTTTGTGTTCGTTGTGTTGTTTTCAGCCGCTGTAGCGGTCTGCGTTTATCGCTTGACCCAATTTTTCGAGCTCTTGTTTATACGATAATGTTAAATTCTAAACCACAATCCAGTTAGAGACAAGAGTACTTTATTTATTTATTTTGTTTAATGAACAATGTACACAACCATACTTACATGCTAGGCTTATAACTAGTGTGTACATGACCCTGTTAGGGCGCAACAAGATAACTTAAAACTAATAATATTTATTCGTACAATGCAGATTTTATAACAACAAAACTCTGGAAAAACCGTCAAAAATTAAAGTTTAGTAGGTACCTAACTGTGAAGTATATTTGAAATCACGGGAAATCACACTATAGTTTTAAAATAAGGAAAACGTTTATCGAAAATTCTGATAAACAGGAAAGTTATTTATCTATGGACTATTACAAAAGCAAAAAAAAAACAAGAATAATTGGGCATTATATTGTATCTAACTGTTATTATAATTGGGTATTATATTGTAACTGTTATTCTTTACCTGACTTATAATCTAATATCTTTTTCACGCCATATGTACGGAGCTATACCTTCCGCATCCACTCGTTCACAGCCGCCTTCTAAAGTCTTAACTAAACCCTATCATCATCATCATTTTCAGACCCTTAATCAGATTAATTTGGGGTCGGAGCAACATGTCTTATGTTTCCATTTTTCTCTGTTACCTACCCTATGTAACCTACTACAAATCCTCATCTTAATCAATGGTACATCTCTTTGACTCAACTAATTAACAATAACAAGCGGATCGACACGGCGACATCCGCATACCGTTCGGCTCGTGTTACGTTACTTTTTATACTAGCATATAAAAACTTCAGTAAAAAGTCGACTGCATGCGGTAGATGAACAAGTGCAACCGCCCTACTGCAGCTGCCAAAGAGGAGGTAGACGGAGATGTGACAGTGTTTAAAAGTAGGCATAATACCCCGCGACTTCACCCGTGTGACATTTCTTGCTCCCCGACACTTGAAAACTTTTTGCTACACTGTTTCACACTCTTGTAGTTCCGTATAGGATGTTGTTCGCAATTTAAAATTGAGTCGTTGGATTCGCGGCGTTGGGATTTAGGAAGCACCGTAATGAGTTGTTTTGTTCGTATACCTACTGAATAAAACCAATAAAACTCCTGTTACTTACAGAAGTTTTAACAATCTGAGGGGCAATTCTCGTACTTAAAAAACGTTCAAATTCAAGTTGCAATCTCATCTCAGCGACAATCAATGTCAAAAACTTGTCAAAAATGTATGTAAATTGATTGTATTTTTGACAGATTGATACTGAGATCAGACTGTGAACGTTCTTAAAATTACGGGAATTGCCCCTCAGTTATTTTGTTCGGTCGGTAACTTTTTACTATTTATAAATTCGTTGGACCTGGGGTAGCATGTAATTACTAAGGTAGGTATTTTCCTATGGAAAAGGTGTCAATCCATTATCTTCATAATATGAATCATATAAGAGAATACTCGTTATTATGTACAGACGCCAGCAGGTCAAGCTAAACCGAAACTGTCAAATTTTCCCAGTCAACCTTGAACCTTAATGCTTTAGCGATAAAGTTGAAAATCTATTAAAGAAATTTGACAGATTGTAGTAGCTTGATGTGCTGGCGTCTGTACCTACACCATAAACATTACAGATATATAAATTAAAATTAAACTATTTTATTTTATTTAAATCATCCGTCTTATAAATAACTAGCTTCTGCCCGCACCTTCATCCGCCTGAATTTTCTGGTCCCCCCACCCCACCCCGTCGCATCGCATCGCCTGCCCGCGCTTTACTTCGTTTTCGCTTAGCGTTCTTTCTAACTTATTTTCTTTTAGTTCGGCTCCTAAGGTTCCTAGCGTGATGTTAAATAGCCTGTAGTGGCTGTAGTTATGTCCTTTATTGGAAAACTACTGTAATTTAATGTTGTACAACTTATCTTTATTGGTTACTTGTACATACCTATGTAAGTTCTTAAAATTATGTTAAAAATGCTTCTGTAGATAATTTTCGCAAGCATCATGTTTATTATATCTTTGAGTATATTTTTGTAGCTGTAATTTGATGTCTTTACTTTTAGACAAATTAGGCCATAATAAAATCATTACCTAATTTATCTTTACGTTAAACATTTGCTAGTTAATGTAATTTCATAATAACTCGCAATCATGCAACACTTCAGCGGCGGTATACTTACTGAAAATGAGAATGCAACTTTGATGAATCTTGAAGAGGTTTATTTATTTTATTTCTTTAATAAAGCACACCAATAGCTTCTGTGTATAATATATCTTAAGTACTATAGGTAACAATAGCCTTGGACTTACACAGTCGCCAATTACAGGATAACCAGCAATCTCAGAAATAGGTAATAAACAAATAAATAATAAATACACATAAAACTAAAGGCTCTAGGATTTTAGAAATTATGACAAAACATTTCTTAAACTTAAGATTAATAACAAAAAGGAAAATAAAATTACAAGACGAACAATATTGCAATTCTGCCCTCTTACATAAGACTAAGACATAAACAATATAAATGTAAATTGAAATAAAAATGAGATCATAATGGAAAGTATATAGCTTCTAATATAAAGTATTAAAAGGCGAAGAAGAGGTATTGCACAAACGTAGGCTTCAAAGGCGCTACGAGACGTGCTACGAAAGCGCTACGCAAAATTGCGTAGCGCTTATGTAGCTTTTTTAAAATGGTACAAAATGGCGCTGCATTTTTTTTTACATATAAACTGCGTGCTGCAATTTCAATTGCACTTACAGTTTACACCAAAGCGAACAGCAAGCCAACTACATAACATTTAACTAAAAAACGTTCATGCAAACATCGTCCTGAGCAATCAGTATGATCGCCATTCTGTGGGAGCATATTGAGCAGTATCGTATGATCCTTCGTAGAGCTAAGTGATAGATAGGCACAAAATAAAGTACGGTGTCCATTCTATGTTAGCATTGTTAGTATACTTATAGTCTATGAGCAAAGTGAAGTGATTCATTAGGTAGGTCGTTCGTCTTCATTGCTTGTGTCGGAGATAGTTTACCGTTTAAATGATTATACCGTCTATTTGAGGCGGGAACTAAAAAGTCATACGTTATCTCAATGAGCTGCTGGTTCTTTAAATTAAAGAAGTAATACGGGCGTGTCAGGGAGATAAAATAGTTCGTAGTGAAATTGTCAAAACATACTAAGTAAGAGGAAATATTCTCTTAGGAAGCTCATTACTCTGTTGTTTTAAAAATTTGCTCTTCAGAATTTATGGGACTAGCTAAAAGGGCATGTCATTTTGAAAGAAAAAAAAGAAAGATAAATATTTGATTTGGGACCCGCACAGGAAATACAAACAATAAAAAAGAATATTAAATCTAGCAAAATCATGAAAACAATAAAAGATGAATATTCATTCTTTTAGGTTGTATTTTCTAACCACTTCTTTCTGTTATGATCTATAGATCAATATATAGATAGCCTTTTTGTCTAAATTTCGTAGCTACATAAATACAATACCTACAACTCTGTAATGGTAGATGAAAGAAAAAAAAACATCATTTTTGATATCTAACTATCAATGGATTAATATGATCCCGGAATCTCTTGCAAGATACTTTTGTTTCAAGGAGTTATAGCAAACTATTCTTTAATTAAACAATGATTACGTAGGAATACCTCTGGTAACTCTCATAGGACCATTCCCACATTACTTGAATAATCCCTTTGATCACTACCGAATGATAGTTTTAAAGCTAAAAATAATCAAAGAACAAGAATCGTTTCCGTACATATCTACAATGCACATTCAAGCTTAAGTAGCAAGAAAGTAGGTTCAAATTTGGTTGGCTGGCTTAAGCGACCACATGGCAATGTTAGGTGGAACGTTTGCAAGTGCAGACGTGGTCTGTCAGCGTTCCGAGTGGTCTAACCCTCGTCAGACTTCGATGAGGTCTCACGTTTACAGCCTGTTTCGTCACTGAGAAGGAATGTTTAAAGAATCTGGTATGGAATGCCTCTGTTGTGAGGACATCAGCACGTCTAGAGCTTGAATATTTTTTGTTAGATTTTTTAAAGCATGTTTTTGAGGACTTTCTGTCACTAAGATCTGCTTATGAGGGTGCGCTAAGGTAGCCCGTGAAATTTAAATTTACTTATGTTTTTTTGCATATTGCAGGTCAGTGCTAGGTTGTGTGTTGATTAAATAAAATATGATTCGCGACCGTAACAAATATGGCTTTACAGAATCATAATCATTAGAATCCTCAACTCCTTAAGTTAGAATTGGCCTCAAGTGTAATGATTTCATGAAATAGTCATTCAATAGGGTAATATGAGAGTGGTTTTGGTGATTTTCATGATTATAATTCTATAAATAATTATTTGATACGGCCGCGAATCATAATTAGATCAACATACAACCTGATACGGACATGTAAATTGCAAAAAACTTAAGAAAATTTGAATTTCGCGGGATACCCTGGCGCTTTCGCCTTAAATGAGATAAATAAAAAAGTAGTATAATCCTCATAATCATTACTTTTTCTCTCTTCACAAAGGTTCACATAGTTACAATCATAGAGACAAGAATTATATAGTTTTGACAAAAATGCATAAAATATGATCCTTTGTGAGAGACTGGCGTCCATACTAGGATAATACCCTGTGTGACAGATCACCAGGCTCTCACCCTGAATTAAAGTATCTTTAAAGTATTTCGCTCATGAACTCAAGACTTCTTAAGAGTTTCACACGTGTCTGTACTAAGTTTCTTAACATTAACGCACTCAATAAATCACTAAAACCGGCAGAAATCAAAGCCATAATTTCATTACCATTAAAAAGAAGCGTTCATAATTCGAAAAAGCGCTGGTGGTCATAAAAAAAGCGGCGCTCTCTCTTTACTCTATGCTCCGAATCGGCATAGTGCATTCACAATGGCCGATTTTTTATCACAACGCATCTGCAACCGGACACCGAGGTCCAGCAGAGGACGATAACAGTCCACCATTTTTCACCACAATGACTACTAACTACATAAATCTTTCCAGTGAATTTACAATTATTTTAGGACTGTTTTTTTGTTTACTCGATCATTGATCGTCCACCCTCGCGCCAGACACCATTGTTGGTTAAAAAGAGTGAATTTTTTCTGGTCATTCTGGGGGCCATTGTAAAAAGATGTCTCTCAAATGTCCCCCTTATGTTAAATGGCGCAGCTGAGGCCATTTCGGTTATTTTGAGCGTTGGACATCGTAAAGAAAGTGTGGATTACACGGTAAAAATGAGATACTTATCTAGGCTTAATGGTGTGTAAAAATTAGGTGATTCATTCAGTGTTGCAAGAAGCTGAGTGAATTGGTTCTTTATTGCGGGTTTGTTACAGGATTATTATTTTCAGGCTCTATGTAATTAGGTATGTCAAGTTATTTTGAATATGATATCAATAATTGTTGAATATTTGAATAAAGTGAAGTTATTTTAAATATGATAAAACACAAATCAATGACAAGTTACTTCTCTGAAACTATAAAATAAACTATATTTTTTTGCAGAGGACAACACAATAGAAATAATTACGTATGCAGGCTAAAAAGGGGCACTGAGTGACACTTTCGAAATTCGGGTGGTCCGTCCATGGTCCACTGACCAACAAAATACTGTCCCATAAACAAAAGTAACACATTTCTTTGCCATAACGCGTAGGTGGCGAGATTCGGGCAAAGATAAGACAATTTTCAGCCTACACAGATAACAAATAGCTAAATGCTTTGACAGGTGGAGATTAATAGTTGCAAAAACAATGCAACTGTTTTGCTAAGTGTAACACATAAAGTTGATGAATTTATCTAAATTATTACCTTTTCTAAAGAAGTGACTGAATTTCTTGTACATATAAAGATTGTTTTTGTAACTAGGTACATACTTCGGTTTAGTTTAATATGGCAATGGCTTTAGTTTATCTACCTCTTTGAAAAACAACTTACCTTTCTACATTAACTGTGAAGGCTTAGGAATCCTGGTCAAGATTGGTAACACTGCTGATTTGCTTCCTTCACGAATAATACCTATGTACACACGGCTACACATCAAGCTATACAAAACCAGTTTACGCTGGTCTCGCATCGTACGGGAATCCTATACAATGTGAGATCAGCTTATACTGGAAATGTATAGCTTGATGTGTAGCCGTGTGTACCTAAGTATAAATCTCTCATTCCTCTTCCAAACATTCATAAGGGAGAGCAGAAGTTTATCATTAAAATCTATAATTACAGCTACCCCAACAATCTGTTATCAAAAACCCAAATCACGGCCGCCGCCATCATAAAAACTCGGGTCTGTTCACATCAATACTTAATTTAATTAACATGTGCCCGCATATTTTCTACATGATGTCTGTATCGATGAAAAAACAATTTCTCAGTTTCTCACACATAATAATGATAAATGTATAAAGTAATTAAATTACGCAGTTAATTACTCATTTGCGGTTTTGTTAGGTACCTAATCATATTTGACAAAGTGGGTACCTATGTAAGCAGTTTTGTTTTTAATTATCACAAGAGTAATAACCGGAAAAATCGCTTATTTATGGAGTGCTTTTACTTTGCGTGTAGGAATAAACCCGCGTGCTAACCAAAATTGGTCGCAGCGCGAGTACGCGATCGTCGCGCTATTTTTTATGAATATGATAGTAGCGCGATCAATCAAGTCGAGTTTGTTACGTCGAAATTCATACAAACGATCGCGACGATCACTTTAGTTAGGACGCCGTGTAATGTTCGGCAAATAATGTAAATAAAATTCTTAGTTGTGTTCTTTTTCAGTACCTATCAGTACTAACACTTATTTTATTGTTACAACTGCTCCTTTAACCGGAGAAAAAACTAAGTTTATCGAATGCCCAAATATAAACGTTCAAAATCTGTTTTATTTAATGACAGGTGTATCAGAACATCTCTTCTCTATGCTAGGTTTTTTTTTTCATAAACCACATGTCACTTCATGCCAATAGTAAAGGCGGTAACAACGTAGCATTCGAAATTCAAACAGCAGCTGAGGATCGAAATAAATAAGGCGGCAGTGACACGCGCGCCCTCCCTTTTATAATTATTACATTTTATTTTTAAATTGTTTTTTCTACTCCACAAGGATTCCCCTCCGTGTTCACGGTACCAAAACAATGTCCCCTCGTACCTAATGGCTCCATTCGGCCGTGCGTTGTTTTAAATTGGATACGGGTCCATAATAATAAATTGTCGGTCTCAACCCAGCTTTAGATCGTGTGAGTAATGATAATTAAATTGATCCTTGTTTTTCTCTCTTTATGTTTTAGATATACGCTTATTGATATTTACTTTCACATTCTTTCAGCCTTAATTTAATCATTTATGTACCTATATATATTTTAATGGATATCGCTAAATATACGACATGTTTGTTTCACATTTTTGATGTCATCATTATTTTATACAAGAATTTTTGAGGTAATTCAATCGAAAACTAAGTAGCGAAACCGAAAGTAGGTATTTCTGAAAAAAATATGGTACATTCGTGACCAACCTCAGCTCTATCTCTATGTGGACTAATTTTCCTCAACCATTCATAACCTAAGTACCTATATGCGAAAATTCTCGTCAAGGCGCACGTACTCGACAGAACGGAAGCCAGTAACTTGAACTTATAACAGGTAAACAATATCTAGAAACTCGATACTTACGGCAGGGCGAGGACACGCGACCGACCTAAAATAGCGCCCACAAAACGCCACATTGACAAATCTTACGGCCTCAGTAAACTAACACACGCACGGTGTTATTAAAATCCCCAGTAACTCCGTCAATATATCAACCGCGTTCACTCCCCTAAATCGGAAGGGAGACCTCTCTATTTTTAAAATACTTCCCCACCGTTCATTTTATATTTTTTCCCTGAGCGCGCTTATTTTTACGTTAACCAACTATTTCAACTTGATCCCCAATCTGATGCACATTTTACCCGCGTTGTCCCTTTTTTATATTCTAAAGCAAGGGGCGCGAGGGATCACTTTAAAATGGACGAAATTTTAATAATAAGTTGCAGCCGCTACCGTATGTTACATACAGCGCGCGTGCGTTCCTTATTTGAATTTGAATGGTGGAACGCGTGCGCGCGCAGCACGCGTCTTTAGCTTTTTTATTGGGGAACACAGCCAATCAGATGGGTTTTATTTGTAAAAATGTTAGGGGAGTTTTTTATTCATGTATGTACATAGAGTATGTGTAAGTTTTTTAGAGGGAGGCGTGTGTTTTGGGCGTTTTTTATACATTCGTGGACTTCGGGAGTTCGAAAAATTTAAATTAGTTTTAAGCCTGAAACTACGCTAGTATAATTTCGAACATATCTACTTACCTAGTCATATTAAGAAACTGACCTATACGTTACTTTTCAATATAACATTAACAGAATTCTGGTTAAAAACGAATAAATACCCATGGTTAGGCCTGACAGCTTCGTTTCAGGAAGGCTAAATTCCTGAAACGAAGCTGTCAGGCATAGACCCTGCTGAAAACGCAGAATTTTGAAAATTAAGAGGATCTTAAAATTTGTAGTTCTAAAAAAAGTTATTAAATCTAAGGATCTTCTTAATTCGTTAATATTAGAAGCTAATGTTCTCCACGAATCGGCCAAGCCTCCTCCATTACAAATATATCATAGGAATCAGAAATATACGACATCATATTATTCCCTTAATCCAGTTATTTTCCGGCCAACAAATACTTCTTATGGATAATTGATTTCCAAATATTAAGTTACTGGCAGCATGTTTGCTTGCCTGTGCGTCTACTTCGTAGAAAGTAAATGATATATTTTTGTGTTTGCCATTAATATGGCTCTATTTATTTTCGTGTTCGGCAACTTAGCTAGATTTACTCGTAAATTAAATAGTTGTTGTACTAGCAGTTATGTTAAGAGATAAAGGTAAATCTTTTATTGTAATGTTTTGGTGACAAAGTATAACCGTTATCTGCCGAAGCTTCAATTGGAAGTATTTTTATCTATATTATGTCCAGTCACTTCACTGTTCACTTTTGATGACAACTGTACTGTCAACGCTGCGTTTCGTGTAATTTTATTATAACTCAAGAAAAATGCTAACTGATGACTAGGCAGCATGGTCTCAGACCTTAGCCTGTTTCGTCAGGAACTAATTAAAAAAAAAAACAACAAGTAATTTTATTATGACGTAATTATGTTGACACATTGTCAGATGGTATGGTACCTACAAGCTGTTAACTAAAGTGCGCGCAAGATAAGTCTGCGCGCGTGTTTGGCCTTAAAAAACCCAGCTTCCAGCACTTTTAATCACTTTCGGCGTAATTATGGCGATTATTTACTTTGGAAAACACGGAACACTCTGCTGACACCTGTATAAACGTCGAGATGGCGGCAAACGATTATTTCCGATTTCGGCCGCGCGCAAAATATTTGCGCGCACTTTATCAGTAGTGCCTGCGCCACCGCCACCGGCTCAGTCTACACAACGCATTAAGGCTCCTACAAACAGGCGCGACACGCGACACAAAGGTAACGCTCGTCGCGCGATATGCGGTGCATTTGGGTCGCATGCTATTCACGGCGCCTCGCACCTTTTTGTAGGAGACTTTATTCTCGATCTCTAGAATAGAACGATAAGAAGTATAATTAGGTACTTACTACATGACAAAAAACTGAGAAATTTCTAGAACTACCATAGGTTCTGTTATGAACAATAGAAATGTTAAAAAAATATAGGTACTTACTTATAAGATACGTAACATAATGACTGTAAGTACCTAGGTTACCGAACACTTTTTCTTTATTTAATAATAATAATAATTTCTTTTTTATTGTACAAAAATACGTATTACATTATTAATCTATATTGAAATGAATATATTTTCATTCAATTTCAATGAATACATTCGATAGTTCGTTTTTTAAAAGTGTAGTTTAAAATGAGTATGACCGACTACGACGACGCCTCGACGACGCCTGCAGTTGCCTCTGCCGTTGACGCGTGCCGCTCGTGTGAATAAACACTTATATAAGCAAAGTCACTTAGAAACATCATAATCAACCATACCCACACGCTTATGTGCATTGCAAAACGAATGTGAAATATAGGTTTGTGAAATACGTTTTTTGGAAACATTTTCTACCCGTCAACCTTAGGGTGATGCAGAGATAAAACACGGCTACTTACGTGATAGATAACTCGGAAATGACTATAAAATACAAGAATAAATACTAATAAGTACATAGATACACACATATAAACAAACTAAACCTTGTCAGGAGAAATACCGACCGGTAGAGGAGAAAACGAATCCAGCAACTCAGCGCTGGGATTTTTCAGCCAACTTCTGACGGATATGTTCACGTGCCTTCACTTTTAAAGATAGCCGACTGGTTGCTGTCCTGATGAACATCAGGACATGGCAGCATCCTGTCGAACGAGAAGGAGCGCATTCCAAAGAAAACCCGCCTGGACATCAAAATCAAAAGTAATTTATTCGAAACGTCAAAATTACATAAGACAGTCCCCTCAAAACGCCCGCCCTTCCCACCGCTTCCTAGTGCTTTAGCTAGGAAGAAGAAGAGGCGCAATAAACTCCCCAGCAGCACTGATGTCTGTTCAATTAGAAGAACACCCCTTCTCATTTACCCTTAGAGTATATAACACTTCTCTAAGCATCAACCTCACTAGCTGACAGCATAAACTCTCTTCCATCCGAAGGAAAACGCCTCACGATGGGCCCCCGTAACAAGAGATCGGGCTGTTTGTAACCAATCTCTCCACTTTCCTTCTACATTTCCATTTCCTATAAATTTTCCATTTTTGCTAGATTTGCATACTTAGATATGATAACGTTCCAATATCTTGCCCAAACTCTGCGTCTAATCACACACAACTATTGTTAGCAGCACTCAACAACCCAGCCATATTTGTTCAAAGAAAATAAATCCTTGATAAAATGAAGAAACCTAAGATTCAAAAGCAAATATAGCGAGAATATAGACTCCCATAAAAATATTGATGCAGCTTTTAGCAATGGTCGGGGAGAGGGCGGTCCCCGTTGCCATGGAGACGGGCGACCCTCCGAGGGGAAAAAACGGGTAAAAATTGCGGGAGCGAACGAACGCTGATTTTTTATGGCATCGTACATTTTTTCTCGGGAGCGCCGCGACGCCGAGGTCGGCGTGTGGGCGTGAGGTAGTGTACAGCGTGTTTCGAAAATCGCGATGATTTCAATTCATTTCATTGAATTTATTAGTGCATTAACTTATTTGTCATTGATACATTTTTAATTCTTTTTATCTATTGTGGTATGATAGTTCTATTACAGGTGCATCGTCTTCACATATAATTTTATAAACACATTTTAAAAGAGTAACGGTGGAGTTTGTTGCCCATTCTTCTCCATACGAGACTACCTTTTGGAAGGGGCGATTATAATCAATTATATTTTAATGTAAATTTTGACGTTCAAAAGTGCCTTTTGTGCCTACTTGAAATAAATGCTTTGACTTTGCCGCTCGTACTACTACTCGTTTACTTGTCGTTGTGGTCGTGTTCTCGTAATTGTAATTATCTATAGTCTTCATTTATTTTCGTTGCTTGTACGTATTTAAGTATCTATTATTTAGGATATGTATATATGTGTATCTATTTTAGTGTATTGTATAGATACTTATTATTTGCACCAACAACAGCCCCATTTTATGTCCAGGAAAATCTCTGTCCATTCCAAGGTTGCCTGGAAGAGATCGCAGAAAGCGATAAGGCCGCCCATTGTATATTAAGTAGTGTTCAATTTAATGTTTGTTGTTATGTTTTTTGTGGTGTACAATAAAGAATATATAAATAAATAAATTGTTTTTCGGTCTACGTCATGTATTATTGTTTAAGTAAAAGTAATAATTTAAAATAATACATCTGGACCCATATTTAGGTATGGTGGTGCATAACAATACAAAACAGTACCACAATGCCTAACTATGGGTATATGGTAATGTTACTAGATGCATATATTTTGGTATGGTAATGGTAGGTGGTAAGGTACAAATTCATCATCTCGATTAACTCATCCAATCAGCTCTTGATGATCAAGCTATGTCGTTTTAGTGATGATGATGTATGACAAATGATAGATCAAATACTTTAGTAGGTACTTAGGTAGTTTACAGCTTTCATTCCACTTCTATCTCTATTCTACGACAACAAAGTGATATTTCTTTTAATCATAATACATTTGACATCACGTCGTAGACTATTTTGTACTGTCTGTAATTTTGTCTTTCGTTTTGTTTGTACAGTGATGATCATGCAGAAAAAAAACATCTGCAAATTTTTTGCTTTATTTTAATGCCATTATGATCAACCGTTACAGAAATTGTTTTAAAGTTTATAAACGCTTCGTTCTCTAAAACACCATTATAATAATTTCTGCGAAACGCTTGTTTTATTCAATAACACAGGTGCGTAGTGACGCAAGATTTTTAATCTACCCACACGCCTCACCTAGGTCGAAAGAACGCGTTTTTTTTTTAATTATGTCCCCCAAAAAAACGAGTTGTCAATCAAATTCTATAGTTCGTCTATTCATTGATTTTTAATATAAGAAAATTCAAGCACATAATTATTTCGTGTTAAGTATTGTTTAATGGATAATTTAAGCGACACGTGTAACTTTTTTTTGTTGTAAATAAATTATCTTTGTCCTTGTCTGTCTATTATTGTTAGCATTATATACATGAAAGGCTACTTAACATTAATTTATACCTCTAACTTCACGCATTGACATTTCTGCGATTAATCGATACGTAGATATGTCCCGTCAAAACAGTTTAAAAAACATGGTAATAGCTGGCTATTACCATGTTTTTTACCTTACCTTTTTAGCTTACCAGGTGAATCTGGATTCACCTGGTAAGCTGGCCGCAATACAAAATGAGGCTGAGATGAAGATTTAGTTAGTATTGTACAGATTATGACGGTGATTGAAATACTAACAGAATTATCGACATATAATTCTATTATTGTCTTTTACTTTTTTGATCAACTGGCAACCACAAAAATAAATAATCAATCTATTTCCATTCGATTCCGCTGACGACGAAATAGCGAAAACCAGTTATTTAATTTGCATTTCCCAGCCGTTTTCGTACGAATCTTCTGTTCAATTGCTAACGGAATAATAATAAAAAGAAAAACATGAAAATCTAAATTTTTCAAACCCCCTGTACGCTGTCCGAAACTCTCCATGGAGTGCTAAATCGTGTTTCGTATGTGTGAGTGTTGAGAGTGGAGGCTGCAAATATTATAAGTATGGATTTTATACCTATCTCGCTCGCACACAAGACGTCTCCCTCCCGCGCCGAAGGAAAAAATATTCTCGTAGGGAATCTAAAATTATGAGCGCGAAGGAAAGTTTCATGCGTTTATATGAAAAGGGAATGTTGGAGCGAATCGGTTCATAAATCTTGTGATGTAGAAGGTAGTCGATCGTTATTTCGCTTCGGTAAAATTGTCGCAGCAAGCAGTTTTGCTTTCGTAATTGATGAACGAGCGAGGAAAATGATATTTTAATGATTTATTGTGTTTTTGTTGACTTGCTACGCTTGCTTCGCTGCGTAGGGCCTACGGCGTAGCAAGTCGCTGCACATATAACATTATCTGCCTATAATATTCCCACTGCTGGGACACAGGAGAGGGAGTGGACCGTATTTCACCACGCGGGCCCAGTGCGGGTTGGTAGATGCCACATGTCTTCTAGGACATGTCGGTTTCCTTTGCCGTTTTGAGAGTAATAGTGATGACATAATTTCCACAAAGTAAAGCGCCTGTCTGGGTTCGAACCTACGACCTGCAACTCGTAAGCCGCGGCCGTTACCACTGGGTCAACACTGCTCTCGTCGCTGCAGCATAGTGGAAATGTCCCGTTGAGTGCTTTATAAGGAAATTGTTTTATTTAATAAAGATTGTTTTTTCTGTTCTGTAAAATTATAATAGTAATAGTTTGTGCTTAGATTCCGTTCACTTATATCGGGTTTATAGTAAAGGTTTTCACAAGTTAACTGCAGCGTATTTTTTTGTAATAAGTATTCTCTATTATATAATATTTTATTATTTATTATTATTAAACTAGTATACTTATATTTAAATAATAGGTAAATAATGCACGTAAAACGAAACTTCAAATTGCAGTTCACACGATACTTTTAGGGGTGATATGCGTCTGTCAATAAAAGGGTGCAATCCCAAATGATAACTCTTTTGTTCGTCACCCCTTTCGCTAAGTCACTTTAGCAAATGAAAAAACTTCCCCCTGTATATAATATATTATGTGATAATGGCCATCTATAGTCGTCACGAGAGAAACGTGAATCCCGAAAAACTGACTGGAACTGGTCTAGACTGGCATATGAGAACATTGACAGAACTAGGAACAAAGCTAGGAAGTTAGTTGCGCCACTTCTTCCTAGCTAAAGCAGTAGAAAGTGGTGATGGGCGGACGTTTTGGCGTTCAAAACGGCGTTCAAAACGTGCTGATTCACAGCCTAATTTGAAAAAAATACTTTTAATTTTGACTTTGACGTCACACGGATGGGTAGTAAATAAATAGTAAGTATAGTAAATAGGCATCACGTCGTCCATAGGCGGTGCCGGTGGTGGACATCTTTAGCTACAATTATACGGAGCAAGAGTTTTGCGGTCTCTCTGTGGCCGCTTTCTAAAGTACCAATGGTCTGTTGTCTGTTGTGTTATGATCTGATGAAAAGGTAAACACAGCCTGTATAGCGGAGTAATTGAGTATCACACTACACGTAGTCATGGCTTTCATTTTGACAGTTCAACAACATTCATTGCGTTATTTGCGTTGCTGAGCAGACAACTTTTTTCGAACATATGAAGCAATGGATTAGCAATGTCTTTCAAAATTATTCATATTATGGTGATTGAAAGTATGTTGCGCAATTATGGTGCGGGTTAAAATCTTACGCAACCACTCATTAATGGAGACACACATAAGTATCGAAACTTTTTTCATTACTAAATTGTAATTCAAAAGTCATGGACGAAAATTGAGGTTATATAACCTCAACTGTCAAATAAAAAACATCATTAACGTTATTTAAAATTAGAAGTTCGGGTTGAAGTATTCAAATAATCAAATCAATGCGCTCAATTTGTAAGTGGCACTACAAATTGGCATCCACAGGTACGTTTTCTGATCCATTTGTTTCATTAGATACTTTTGGATGAGACTGTTTATTTGTGGCGAGTGTACTTACGCGTTTGTCACGCTGAACTAGCTGCTCGAAGGCTGCGTCAATGCCCATGTTCGGGGTGACCATTATAGAGGCACGAGGAACAGGGTGTAAAGTTCACTCATACCTCCATAGAAAAGGGAGGATCCTCAGACCAGACGGGTGTCGTGTCTGGTGGGCAACTGTCCGAACATTGATGTCGGGACGTTGTATCATGCTAGTTGCGCGGTAAACTCTGCTTGCGCGATGCAGGATTTTTCGTCACGTCACAGTGTGACGTAGTTCGCATGTGGCGACTGCCTAAAGCCTGTAGCGTTCCACTGCTGGACTCTGCAATCGCTCTCCATTTATCTCGACACTCGGGCACCCTCATCCAGAGTTATATCTTATTCAACCAGTCCCATGCTCCCCTCCCCCAGCGACGCCCTAAGCCGAGATCCGTACCCCACAGGGGGTACCCTTTAGCGTGTAGTCGCTTTTATATACGTTTTATGCTCAGTATGAAGGCCTTAATTTATTAAGGCATCCACAGAATAGCCCGGTTAAGCAGCCGACAACCAACGCTTAAGCAGGGAGACCTGCGAGATGTGAGGATCTCTCTATTCACATGCTGGTAAGTGATGATATGACGCACATTTTTCTCTAACTAAACTATACTGATACTGTTCATATTCTGACTACCAACCTGATATTACGTTATCTATATAGTACCTACCTATTAGTTTTTATAAAGTATAATTTTTTATTTTGTTGAATCTATGCAAAAAATTAACATACCGCTTATAATAATACCAGCCTATTATAGTCCCACAATACTCAATACTCAATTTCTTTATTGCGTTCCAAAATGTACATATTTAAGTTTACATTAGCTGGTGGGTTGTAATAACGACACAATTTTGGACCCTGTCGGGCACAGCATAGAATAATTATGGGAGAGAGGAGGAAGAGCACTGAGTGTTAACTTCTAATACTAAAAAAAAAAATATTGCACATTACGTTATTATTACTCATAAAGGTAAATCTTCTAGGTATTTATATATTATAATATAAGTTGGTATAGACATTATTATAGACTATTGCGGGGTTTAATTGCAAGTATTTTATTATAATATCAATATTTTACTAATTTGGTTATTATTATAATTATTTTATGTACAGACGCCAGCACATCAAGCTACTACAATCTGTCAATTTTTTTTAATAGATTTTCAACTTTATCGCTAAAGCATTAAGGTTCAAGGTTGATTGGGAAAATTTGACAGTTTCGGGTAGCTTGACCTGCTGGCGTCTGTACATATTTATAATTTGTCATCGCAGGGCACTGTCCTCTTCCCATACAGAGAAGGCGCCAGCATCGATCACCACGCTTGCTCAAGACGGGAACGCGATTCGATATCATTTCTGTTCCTGTCTTTTGAATATTATTATAAACACTATTTTAATTTTTCGTTACTCAATGAAGTGCAGCCTTATTTTTCACAAACAGAAGCGTAGTACTCGCTGCCGGCCGGCGTGCTTGTGTAACCAGATGTAGGTATGAACGTAAACGCATCAACAGGAGTTTGTCAGATGGCGTTCTGTAGTGTCTGCCTACCCCCATGGGAAGAAGGCGTGAGTTTATGTATGTATGTATAGAGCATCCTATAGTCCACACAGAGGAAACCGTTAGCAAGAACAACAGGTAGGTTACCTACTTACTTGCCCACTTTATAAAAATACATAATTAAATCCCCTGAAACGAAATAATTCTTCACATACCAACATTCAATCGTATAGACGAGTGAATGCACCTAAATATACAAAGCGTTCCAAAAATACCATAGACAACATTTGCAATTCCAATCTCTGCTGGCAGCTACGCCATTCGCCAAAAAAGAAAAAATCGATACTATCCCCGAACCCTTCGAGAGAACTGTCACAAAAAACCGAGGGGGCCTCCACATGGATGGAGCACATTTAATAAGTCGAGGGAAAGGGTTGTTCCCTCCACCACCCTGTCAAACTACCATGTTTTATTCATGACGCGTTCAAACCGAATCAGAATTGTATCGGAGATTGGGATCAAATCTTTTTGTTATTAACCCATTGATGGCTATTTACCATGGCTTGATTTGGGAGTACGTAGGTACATGTAGGCCTTTAGCTTGATTGTATATAATAAGATCGAAAATGATTAATAACAATTTGATTTATAAATGATAAATGATTTTATTTCTGTAAGTAGGTTTTTACAAACACTTTTACACGTCAATCATATTTTTTTTTAAACTAGATGAGGTCGGCGTTTCCTATCTGACTACTCTGAGAAGAAAGGCCGAAACAAACTCAGAGGTCACAGTCTCTTTTAAAGTCCAGACAGAATCTTGGTCAGATCATGTGAAGGCTATGTAGATCGGTGTCTGAAATGGTCTTTTGAGGAAAGAACCCCACAGATTGAGTGGACCTGTCCAGTCAGTGCACGCAATTGTCAGCAATCGTGCAGCTCAACTCAGAACTTAAGGAGCTCAACGATTCGACGAACAATACCAAAGAAAGGACATTTGAGTAGGCCGCACAAGTTACTCAAACTGCCAGATCATGATTACACTAAGAGTAAAAATACAAAAAAAAAAGCAATGACCAACATAGTTCTCACATTCACAATAGTTAAAATAATAGCATAATACTTTACAAAGTAAATACTCTTGTCATAGTATATGTATATAAAATTCATTAATGTCAATGTGTATATAAAATCCGGACATAATCATTGAGGACCATGCAGATTGGTGTCTGAAATGGACTTTTGAGAAAAGAACCACACAGATTGAGTGGACCTGTCCAGACAGTGCACGCATTTGTCAGTAACCGTGCAGCTCGACTCAGAACTTAAGGAGCTCAACGATTCGACGAACAATACCAAAGAAAGGACATTTGGGTAGGCCACATAAACTACTCAAACTGCCAGAACATGATTAAAACTGGAATAATAACCCACATAGTCCTCACATTCACAACTATTAAAATAATATAATACTTTATACAGTAAATATTCATGTCATTGTATATGTAAAACGTTATAGATACTTATAGCAAAGATTAAAAGTACAATAGTTAGCAAAAAAAATAAATCAACGTTCCCTGTGTAAATTTATTGGAACAGCTCACTCCCAAGCCTTTTTGTCCTCAATAAAGTATTTGACAGTATAATAGGCTTTCTGGCATAGTTTCCTTTTTATAAAAGATTTGAATTTATTAAGGCTTAGTTCTTGAATGTGGCTAGGAAGTTTATTATAAAAATGTATACATTGACATCTAAACGAGCCACCTATTTTCTTGAGCCTGGTTGTAGGAACAACAAATTTGTGTTTGTTCCTAGTATTTATACTATGGATATCACTGTATTTTTTAAACAGATTAATATTTTTATGTGCATAAAAAAGATTTTCATAAATATACTGAGAAGGCACAGTCATTATATTAATCTCTTTAAATTTTTCTCTGAGGGAGTGTCTGGGACTTAATTTATAAATTGAACGAATTGCCCTTTTTTGTAAAACAAAAATCGTCTGAATATCGGCGGCATTTCCCCACAGCAGAATACCGTACGACATTACACTATGAAAATAACTGAAGTATACTAAACGGGCTGTCTCTAAATCTGTTAAACCACGAATTTTTCTAACAGCGTATGCTGCAGAGCTAAGCTTTTTTGACATTTTATCTATATGGGGGCCCCATTGCAGCTTGGCGTCTAAAGTTATGCCTAAGAATACTGTGGTATTTTCGGGTTTCAACTCTTCCCCCTTTATGAGAACACTTGTTTCTACCTGTCTAACATGTGGTAACGTAAACTTAATACATTTAGTTTTTTTCTCGTTAAGAAGAAGGTTATTAACGTTAAACCAGTTAACTACTTTTGCGAGGGCGCTATTTACATTGTCAGTAACCAGCTGCTGACGTTTGAGTTTAAATAAAAGTGAAGTGTCGTCTGCAAACAGCACTATATCATGTTTATCCTTTATGAGGTAAGGCAAGTCATTTATATAAATAAGAAATAAAAATGGACCTAGAATTGAGCCTTGAGGGACCCCCATTCTTACTACCGATCCGGAAGATCTTTTCCCGTTAACATCAACTCTCTGAATCCTATCACTTAAATAAGAAGTAAGAAGATCCAGAGAGGCGTTCCGGATTCCGTAGTGGTGCAGTTTCCTGATTAATGTTTCATGAAGAACACAATCGAATGCCTTGGACAAATCGCAAAAGATGCCCAACGCATCGCATTTGTCCTCCCATGCATTATATACATGCCCTAGAAGTTCAACTCCGGCATCGGTAGTTGAACGACCCCTTGTAAAACCGAACTGTTTGTTATGCAGTAATTTATGTACGTTGAAAAATCTTTGCATTTGATTTAGAATAAGCTTTTCAAAAATTTTACTAAAGGCAGGTAGCACTGATATAGGTCTATAATTAGTAGGGTCTGATGTACTACCCGATTTAAACAACGGTATTATTTTACTGCTTTTCATAAGATCAGGAAACTCACCACGGTCAATACAATTATTAAAAATAACAGCTAAAGTTGGTGCTACAATGTTTATAATCGACTTAACAACGTCCACAGAATTACCCCATAGATCTGCGGTCTTTTTAACATTTAACGTGTGAAAGGTTTTAATTATATCTTTACACGTGACATATTGGAAATAAAATTCAGAATCACAAACTGGAACGTTTTCTTTAAGTAAAGACTCTGAAGCAGTGGGTGAAGAGTTAAGAGATTTAGTAGTCGATACGGGAATCTCTGCAAAGAAATTTTCAAAGGCCGCGGCGACTTGAGAATCTGATTTAATTATATTGTCATCAATAGCTAGGCTGTAGTCACTACATCGGTTGCATGACCTTCCCGTTTCGCTATTAATGATACTCCATGTCATTTTAATTACATTACCACTATTTTTAATTTTTGAACTCAAATAACGTGACTTGGCTATACTACAAACTTTTTTAAATAATTTTGAATAATTCTTGACATATAAATTAAATTCAGCAGTGTTTATACATGCCCGTTCATCATACAATTCATAAAGTCTTTTCCTACTTGTATGTATACCAATGGTGGCCCAGTCACTGAAGGAAGCATTACTATTAACTGAAGTATAAGTGGTATTCGTTACAGTCGTATATAAGTACTTAGTCAGAAGCCCTTAAGTCTGACAACCAGTTTTCGACTAAGGGGTACCGGTTTACCCAGTCACTGGGTTGTGCAGGTGAGATAGGCAGTCGCTCCATGTAAAATACTGATATTCAGCTGCAACCGGTTAGACTGAAAGCCGACCCCAACATAGCTGGGAAAGGGCCTGCCAGATGATCAAGTAGTCATCGGCGACAGCCACTTTTATACATTTAGCGAGTCATGCTGCCCACGGATACACGTGCTGCCACTCGCTAAGGTCCAAAGTAGACGCTATAGATTTCCTTACTTCCACGTATTGGTAATAAATATTTATAATATAAAACGATGAAAATAAATTCGTACTCAATCAACCTTCAAGTTTTACTAACACGTGGGTCAATTCGCTACTTTACGAATACAAATTCAAAATACTTACTGAATAAATATTTAAGAGTGAAAATTCCGGTCAGTAGTGAGTCAGCTCCAGGGTTCCAACACGCGTAAGACCACATAATATATATATATATATATCTCTACTCTACGAAGATCTCTTTCTATCATGGTATTAGTATGTAGATTGATCTGAGGTATGTAGGTACCTACTAAGTACTTTCTAAGTGACATTTCTGCTCTTCATTTTTGACATGGCACGTTTTGTTTCAGTCCTGTACTAACGTAGACAGATATAGTTTTCTCTGTCCGATATTGAATGACACTGTCATCAAAGATTTTTATCAGCTGTAATTTTTTTTCTTCTATTTTTATTGTTAAGTATATAATATTAATATGCACGCTTGCTTTTTCAGTTTACTTTAGACATTTACACAAGTATATCTCTATGTACCACAAGTATATGTATATGGGCCACTCTAGCCTGAAATAAATGTTTTTATTATTTAATTAAAAAGGCGTTTTGAACGTCAACATTTACAGATTCTAGTCGCCCCTCCCAAAGGGTAGTTTCGTATGGAGAAGAGTGGGCAAGAAACTCCACGTTACTCATTTAAAACGTGTTACAATATTTTGTATACATTAGTTAGATAATTATATGTGAAGACAATGCACCTATAGTAATAGGTAAAAATAATAAAAAATGTAGCAATTACAAATAAGTTAATTGTGTGATAGAAGAATGCGATTTTCCTATATTTTTATACAAGTAATGAGTCAGTGTGTGAGTTAAAGTAATCACACAATGTAAATCAATGTCATAAATATAGTAAGTTATACAATTGTATTTCAACCAGTTTGATTTTGTCTACACTCTAGATTGTCCTATGGAGCTGGACCAGCATGATTCCAAGTATTCTTGTCTTGGATATAATCTCCTAATTTGTAATAAGCTTGTTTATAAAGCGAACTTTTTTATGAGTTTTAAATTTTCTTTCGTTTAATTGCAATCTATGACAAGATATTTTGTTGTAACATTTAACACAGTACCCCATAAAACTAATCCTACCACTTCCACTAATCTTATTACTTTAGCTAATCTGAAAAATAGTTGATCTATTGTATCTGTATTTCTAGTAGTAAAATTTTGTCTATCACTTATTTTATTTAAAAAAATGTAGATTTTTTTCTTACATAATATTTTCATAAATGAATTGGCAAGGTAACGTCATAATATGTAGGTATTAACCCTTTTAAATAATTACCTGAGCAATTCGCGGTGACTTAGATTATAAATGGCTCTGACAGCTCTCTTTTGCAAATTAAAGATGGATTCAATGTCAGCAGCCCGACCCTATAGTAAAATGCCATACGACTTAAAATGCTGTGGAAGTAGCTAAAATAGACCAAACGCGCGGTTTCTACATCTTTTAACTGTCTTATCTTTCTAACATCATAAGTGACCGAGCTTAGCCGCCATGCAAGAGATGTTAAATGAGGTCCCCATTGTAATTTCTCGTCTAGCGTGATTCCTAGGAAAACCGTGTGATTAATAAATTGCAGTTTTTCTCCATTCAATATGATGTCACATTCGCTACTTCTAACATTAGGTAATATAAATAGTTAGTTGTATAATTATAATAGTTTACATATTGTGCATACATTTTCTTACGTTCAAAATAAGTAAGTACTTACCTACTTAGTAAATTATCATGTACCTACTACATATTTTCTAGGTTCGTCACTTCGTCATTCGTAGACAGGAATATATGGGTAGGTAAATACTGAGTTATAATATTCCTGTACCTCTAAGGGCGACTTTCACCAAACTTTTATATCTAGAACAAGTCTTGTCATCAGAATAAATTTTGAAGAAGAACTGTCAGACGTCAACTTCTTTCCACGGATAAAAGCTGCCTGACTGGTGAAATCAGCCCGAAGTTAATAATATTATAATATTAATATAATTTGCTTAATAGTATTGAAAAAGAAAAACCTTTATTTTTGTCAATAATTATATTAATGTGAATCATAGAAACCTAAAAAAAAGTCTGCATTATGATATAATATACACTGCTCAACGAAGTCTAGGGAAGAAGGGTGTTCATAGTAGGTAATTATTTTAATGTTAACAGTTTTTATGTAACATATTTTATATCAATAGAAGCGCAATTTAATACAGATTTTAATTGTTTGATCAAATAAAAGGGTTGCTAATGAAAAATTCAAATTTATTATGAAATCTAAAATGGTACCAAAAATGTAAAGATCACTTTTTTGTATATTAAAAAACAATTAATTCCAGGTTAGTATTGATTTTTTTTTAAACTTTCCCAGCTATTATTTAATAATCTCTTGGACGTCCCAGGCAGGAGATTGTGGACAGCAATCTCTCAAGTTCAAAACGCCGTACACGGCGGCAAAGTAAAGTTTTCCCTCCTTATTCCAAAATGATTTGATGTTTTAAATATAGACCAAATATTTAATGCAGATTCAACCAACATTTATACATTTTTGGGGCCAGTACTTCTACTAAAGAGTTTTCTCAAAATAAGTTGATATATTTTATGTAGCTGGCCACCATAGACTTTGTTGAGTAGTGCAGTTTTATCGTCAATAAATAAATAATGTACTTAGTTTCAGTTTTACGACATAACATAACATTACGCCTGTAATCCTTGAAGGTATAGGCAGATGTGTACTGAATTACACTCACGTTTCGCCAGTTATATTAACGTCCCATATGACATGCTGGTCCAGCTCCATAGGACAATCTAGGGTCTAGACAAAATTAAACTTGTTGCTACTTTAATTGTATAGTTTATTATTTTTATGACATTGATTTATGTTCTGTGATTACTTTAACTTACACACTGACTTAGTACTTGTGTACTTACATAATTTGGGAAATCGTATGTTTGTAAATATGTAAGCACCATGTATCTATCACATAATTAACTTATTTGTCATTGCTACATTTTTTTATCCTTTTACCTATTATGGTAGGGTAGTTTTACTATAGGTGCATCACATATAATTTTATAATTTATGTATACAAAATATTGTAACACATTTTAAAAGAGTAGGTAACGGTGGAGTTTCTTGCCCATTCTTCTCCATACGAAACTACCTTTTGGAAGGAGCGACTAGAATCAATTCTATTTTAATGTAAATGTCGACGTTCAAAAGTGCCTTATATGTGCCTATTTGAAATAAATGCTTTGACTTTGCTTTTGACAGGCGGCGAGCCTATTGCCATCAACCTGGCAAAAACCCAGACTCTGGGCTCCTACTGAGAACTTCCTGATGAAAAAACCCAATAACACTTTGCCCGACCTGGGAATCGACTCCAGCACCTCGAGCTCGGCAGTAGCCCTTGTGAACACTATACCAACGAGGCAGTTTTACTAATATCTCTATTACCTACTGAATTTCGTCGTCTGGTTTCCTGCGCGAATCGCATAAGAAATACATTCAAAATGTAGACAGAATACAAAAACGAATGATTGTCATTGTTTTTCTACATTCAATTGTTTCTTGAAGCTCTGAAGTTACATAACATTTTCGTGTTTGTTTTTCCTGTCATTGTAAAATATGACATTGATGTTTTTTTGTAAACTCGTTTTATTATTTAGGTAATGTTGAATATTTTAAAATTCATTTAGGTGTCTATGATGTGCCATCCATCTGCCACCGGGCTAGCCTATTCCCAGCTATGTTGGGTTCGGCTTCCAGTCTAACCGGATGCAGGTGTATACTTACCTTAATATACTGAATATTTTACATGGAGCGACTGCATATTTGACCTCCACAACCCAGTTACTAGGTAATACGATAACATAACCTATTTCGCATAAACGATTTCCAAAGTAAGTATCTGATTATGTATGTATATTATATAATGCCTTGTCGGCGAAGAGTCCCGTCGAAGTAAAGTCTTGTCGGTGTTCTGTCTGTCGGCGTTTAGTCGTACACTCAATACGATACCCCTTGGTAAGACTGGTTGTACGACTTTCGGGCTCCTGACGACCCGTAACAACTGTCAAAGATTCACGAATGACAGCCGCGACCAACGGCTTAGTGTGCTTTCCGAGGTACGAAGGGTTCTTGGTATATAAAGATGGTCACTCAGTCACGCCTGCATTTACCTAATAATTATCCACTGTTTTTTTTAATTACCTACTTACTTTTTCAATCCTACGTACCTATAGTACCTAAGTAGGATAGTAACGTCAGGTCAGCGACGATCTTCGCAGGGTGGCTGGTAGCAGCTGAATGAGAGTTGTCTAGAATCTGGCTGAATGGCGTGCAATTGGAGAGGCCTATGTCCAGCAGTAGACTGCTGTAGGTTGATGGTGATGGCGATTGTGATGATGACCACACTACTGATCACAAAAAAGTATTAAGTACAAAATCAGATAGTCAGCACACCACCATAAATATGAAGTATTTTTAACCGACTGTGGATGGAATAGAGCAGAATATGCATTTTTTTTTTCTGTCATGAATTTCTGTCATGGATGGATGTATTACGCGATGATACAAAAAGCTTTACCTACTCGTTTTTCAGTTATTTATTTTTCCTTTTAAACTAGGTCCAAATACGCAATGAAATAACGTTTACAATATGTTTAAAGTTATTAGGTCACTATGATTTTTATAAATAAAAACTATAGGTACCTACCTACTTACATAGATAGGTACACAACAAATGGGTTAACTTTATATTCAAAAATAACCTTTTTCCTTCAATTGTTGAACAAAGGCTACGGTAAACAGTTCTATTAATTATGTTTTATAGAACAATATTGTTCCTGATAATTGTCAGAAATGTTTTTATAATACTGCAAGTTGCAACTTAAGTATTTTATATTTTTATTACAAACCTGAAAAGGTATTATTCCACAAACTTCGATATTGTTCGAACTTATTAGTTAGAAAACATTAAAAAAAAAAACATTTTTAATTTATGTAAGTATTAAGAAAACTGTGCCTATCCGGAATTCAGGTCACTGAGAAAGGGGCCGTCTTTTGATATTTATTTTAGTACTTATAGGTAATACTTTAGTTTGCTAAAATACCACGGGATTTCCACAACAATATAGGTAGGTATCAACTGGAATATCAATTTTATACATGACTATAAAAATAACAACAACAATAATAACTGGCGAAATGTGAGTGTGGTGTACACTCACATTTCGCCAGTTATCTGCACTCACATATCTGCCTGATCCTTCAGGGTAAACAGGCGTGATAGAAAAAAAATTCTCTATCGCACGACTTTATTTCCCTCCATTTTAAGAACCTGCACCAAAAATACGACAAATCAGTTGTATTGTCAAAATCAAAAGTCATTTATTCAGACTAGGCTGAGAATCAGCACTTTTTGAACGTCAAAATGGCATAAGACAGTCCCCCATAACGCCCGCCCTTCACTATTTCCTAGTGCTTTAGCTGGGGAGAAGAAGTGGCGCAACAAACTCCCCAGCAGCACTGCTGTCTGTTCAGTTAGAAGACCTGGATTCTATGCAATAAATAGTAAGTCATTAACATTTCGAAACACAAAACATTAAATTAAATTATTTGCCATATGTCAGCTAGCACACGCCAATATACATACCAACAATTACATTGAAAACTACACTCAAGCAGAAACAAATAATAAAAACCTAAACACAATAATACAACCTACACACACAAAAAATATTATCCGTCATTACTGAGTAATTCTCAAAATTGCAGGTGCTAACTTCGCCCATCGATCAAATGTGGCATTTACCGTCGATTCCTTTGCCAACGATAAAACGATACAAAATGGACATTCCTAATCTGCCTTGTCCTTTTTAAAAAATAACAAAAGAGTTTCATGTAAAAAGATTGCTTTTGTGAATTGGTAATACTGACTGAACGTTCCAAAAATATTGAAAGTCCCAATTTGTACTGGATACGATTCAGTTTAGCTTGGCAATCGATTTGTGAACGCTTTGAGCTTTCGAAAATTTTGTTGCCAACTAAAAAATGTGCCAAATATAAAAAAGGACATCGATCTTGCGTTTTGTGGCACTAAAAGATTTCTTACTTATCATTTCTACGTGCTTTATGCATTACGTGGAGTATTGGTAGCTTTATTTATTACACGTTTAAGGTAACTTACTTTTTATAACAAAAGGAAACGAGTATAGATCCTACCTTTACTCGTTTCGTCGCCAAATAGGCAATGCATTGTAATTTCAAATACGTATTCGGAAGTATGACTAACATAGAACTTTATCTACCAGTAGAATTATGCTCCAGCTAAGCGAATGCACTGAGTAATTTAGTTTTTTTCCGATGGACTTTCGAGTAGCTAAGTACCTCATCGAACGTTTCGTTCGGTGTATTTTTTAATATATTTTTTTACTTATAAATGCTGCTTATAGATAGGACAAGCATACACGTCAAAAAATATAATTATGGTTACACTGACGTACGCAGGACGACATATCGCATGCTTAATACAATACTGATGCTTGAGTCAAAGTTAGGATTTCTGCATTTTTTTTTGCACAGCTTTAATTAAGTAGTGGTTTTTGAAAAAGTAGGTAATACAATTATTTATATTTAACTGTTCGTTACATATTTTTATATTGGCTAATAAGCCGATTAGACCTCGAAAGCAAAACATAAAACGGCGATTTCCCAGAAATCTACTTTTTTGAGCTATGCCAATATTCTATTATCAAGCTATACATTTTCAGTATATGCTAACTTCTCACTGTACGATAAGCAGTGCGAGGTCAGCTAAAATTGGAAACGTATTAGGTATAGCTTGATATGTGTGTGTGTGTACAAGGACGCAAATTTTCGAAAATTCTCACCCAAAATAAAGTTGCCAATGACAAAAAGAAAAATGTCTGTATGGACAGTTGTTGTTGCAACGGTTGTTCAGTTCCGCACATTTCCCGCCCAAATGGACAAAATGTCGGAAACCTACATATTGTGTATTTGTGTAATAAATCGTGCACGTCAAGAGGTATTTTTGAGCCATTTTTAATTTATCTGCCCCCGGCCATTATTTTAGAGCGAGGGGTCAAGCACAATGACTTGCCATTTGGGTTTCATTCCCTGAGTGCGTTTTATTGCCGTTTCTAAATTTCTGGATACATATTATTTTATTTATACCTATATACACAAGTATGCACTCATTTCTCCCTCGATGGGAAAATGTCGTATGTGCCAAATTATTTGTAATTTTTATTTAACAATATCATTATTTTGTTGTAGGTATATTACAAAAAAATTATTGTCAAAAACACTAAAATGTTCACTTAGTTCACTAAATTGCTTATGATAAGATATTATATAATGTAGTAGTCAACTTATTTACATTCAATTAATAAGTAGTTTTACTGATGAATTTTGTAATTTAAAAGTACGTAGGTACGTTTACGTAGTTAAAACTATTTGTCTGTATAAAATAATGTCCTCTACACAAACGTCCTCAAAGCACTTTTTGTTTTGTATAGGTATTAGGTAGGTACCTACCTAAGTGTCTTATTGTTATTTCAACTAAATGTTTTGTAATTTTAACGTTCAAGGCTTAAGCACCTGAATAAATTAAATCTAGAAAAAATCTAACAATGAATATTAAATTATACATAGCTTAGCAACATACAAAAATAGATGCACTTTTAGATAAACAATATTTATGTACGAAAAACAAAATTCTATGTTCATCCATGACAATGATGCCCAATGTACGTTTATTTGGGAATTGAAAAAAAAATTCTAGGATTCCATTATTGTAATGACATGGAATTGTAAATCTTTCGAAATCCTCGTAGGACTGAGTCGATCACGAGTGAATCGGAGCGGTCGCAAATTGGTGCTAAGCCCGCTAGGGTCACGGACAAAGGCACGGTCACACATATTGACACCCCGACAATGCCCAGGGGTCACTTTTATTTGTTGCAGAAACTTAATTTATAATCTTTTCACACACGCCATTAAGAAGATTACCAAAATCTACCCTTTTTCCTTAATAACAATTGTACATTGTTACATTTTGCTAAATAAAATAAAATAAATGTAACCGTAGGACCATTGTCCAGCGACCGTTGGTGTTCGATTTTTGACACATTTTCGAATTTGGAAAGAACTCCTTATGTTCGATCGTTTGATTTATGTTGTAAAGTGAGGATTATTTGAAATTGTATCGTTAAGGATATGGGAGACTGTTTAGGCCATGGGTCAATGGTGTCAATTGTGTTGAGATATAAATTGTATAACGGTCACAAGGTCGCACACGTCTTACGATCCCAGAGGTTAACGGTTTGAAATGCTGACTAGTATCTTTTCATATTACTTCTTCGAAACTCCTATAAATTATAAAAAAAGAAGAACTTACTTCTTTCATAGTATAGGTACATAAATGACCTGCATACTTAGGTAATTATGTAAGTAATATTGGACCATCGGTAGGTATGTATCGGTTAGGTATTACTTAAAAATAATAATTATTTATTATTATTATTTCCAATTTTATAAGACGTCATGTATTATCTACCTTAATTGAAATTAGTTAGGTGGTAACATAGTTATTTATATTATAGTGATATCAAACCATAAATAAGAAGAACCCACACCCTACACACACACACACACACCACATACACACAATCACCTAAACCCACGCACACAGACCAGCTTACACACACACACACACAGATAAACCTAGTTTATTTATACGGTTTAGGCTACTTACACCTTTTATGAGAAGCAATTAATTTTTTTGCATCTTGTTTTATTTTTCCATCGAAATCGTTTTTAATTTTAAATAAACTTTTGGTTTATATCTAGTTGGCATTCATAACAATTAGTTTTCATTAAAACATGGTTAAAAATGTAAGCATTAATTAAGCCAGATACAGATTCCATTAACTTATAGCATCGAAAATTTATACTTTTTGCATACGTACCTATTTAATTTCTTACCAATTATTAATTACAAAATCAATGTTATGAAAGAAATAATGCTGTAATTTTATGAGTATCCATCACATGCCTTTCTTTAGGAGTAAGTATAAATGAATAATTTTGAACCCATTGACTATTAATCATTCTTTGAATAATGCCGAGAATAAATCAATGACCCAAATATTTAATACAAAGGAGACATCACTGGTGCTTTCATTTTACTTTTTCACTACAATGTCAGGGTGTTACATTTCTGCAAAAATTCAATAAATAGTTTGACCCTCGACCATTTTGACCCCATGGTCAATGGACAATGGGCGCAGACGTCTTGGGGCGAGTGATCCGCTATAATAACTCCAATTACAATAGTTATTGAGATAACATAAATTATAAATTTTACAATAGTATTGCACAAAGGTCACAGAGAAATAAATCGTTCATGGCCCAACGGTCAAATTAGTTTGTATCTGTGAACTTTGATGTTTATGTTTGCTTCGTTGTGAGTTAGGCAGGAATGTCATAGATCCTTCTGAGTCCTCAAAACTTGGAAAAATATGAAAAGTTTATACCTACCCAATCATTTTCAACTTTGCCTAAAACTCATTATGTGTTTTTTTTTCAGCATTAATACTTATGTTTTGCGTTATCCAAACAAAACAATTACTTTGTATCATAATCTCATCCACATAGGTCGTAAATAAGGACGTTTTTCTCCCTACACGTTTGAAAAATACATAAAAACATACAATAAAGACCTAATAAAAAGTCGACACGCGTAAACATCCCCTAATCAATTGCTATTAACGCGATACATCAATAAAAACGTTTTAAAAAACGTGAGAGAGATCGGTATCTCAACAAAAACCAACCCTCGTATTGCCAAGGTAGGTAAAAGTACCCCAGCGCTCGCAAAACGCTTTCGGGTAAAAAACCTGCCGACGTTTTTTTACAAACCTGATCTTACAAGCCACCCTTGTATTTAACGTGAATCGGCTATTTTCATTCGTGATAGAATGTTTTTATCAGCTAATCGTATTTTTTTTTTTTGCGTTTTTTATAAAGCGTTTGACTTTGTGTAGGGTGTATTACTGTATAAATTATGTCGATTACGACACCTGATGTTTTTTTTTTAATTTATTGGTTGGTTTAGAATTGAGTAGTTCACTTTTTTAACGCCATTATTTACTACTAAAATAAATAAATTTGACCTTGAAAAATTCCACCTTCAAAATTTTAATTCGCTTTCATTATGAATAAACAATGGTAACAAAAACTTTCCGTTTCTTCTATTAACACAAAAGATATTTAGCATTCACTTTCGTATTGTTATGTGCAAAGTCCTTCTAGGAATTCCGGCAGGTCTGCTACCGGGTTTGCGACATCATTCTTTTACAAAAATATTGAATAATAGGAATATCAGACTTTAGCGAAATACTCAAGCAAGGGTAAAAAATATCTAAAGCTTTTACTTTTATGTTACGCAAAAAACGTTCTTGTTTCTGAAGCTACCGGAGGTTTTACTAAACAGTCGAATCTTAATTTGCATATTGTCTGCCATTCTCCAAACAGGAAGTAAAAAAATTGCCTTTTTAAAGTTTTTAAACTTACACTTTTACATAAACAGTCTGCAAAAATATCGGATTCCGAAAACGTTGATTTCTTCGGTGACAGCTTTCGAGAACCAATACTTTGCATTTTTTGTCCTCATTCGGAAGAGGAAGCACGGCAGCTGCGTCTCGTGCCGGTTAGGACTTGCGCCTGCGCCAGTTTTTGCGCGCTCAACTAACATGACGATTTTTTTTCTTTTTTTTGTTTTTCTAACGTTGTTGCTACCTACTTTTTTAAACCCAGAAAGAAGACGTTACAACTCAGACGTTTATTAAGAAAATATTCGATATTAACTTCTGTTCTGTAACATGTGTTATCGATATCGAATGTGAGCCTCCGTCCTCGTATTTGATAAGTCCAAATAATAAACAGCTTTTTAAGTGAACGAGTATTTTTAAATTTCTCGCTGTTGTTAAATAGGAATCTCTCGTTAAATTAAAAATAAAGAAAGTAAAATAAAAAAATAATGTTTTTAATAATTAATATTTTACGAAAAATCAGACATTGACGTTAAATGAAAAGTAAAACCCGTCACAGTTCAAAATAATAAAATAAAACAATAAAATAGCACCAAAGGTGCAAATGACGCCACAATGCATCGCCAATTTGGGCTACTGAATGGGCAAGCCATTGATTTATGGTGGCCGGCAGCTGAGTTCACCGATGGCATTTGCCTTAGTTTTGCAGCAAAAAATTGCAGTAAAACAACATTCGCTTTCATAGGTCAGTTTGTTAGAGGCATATAGGTAGGCACATGGAGCCCGTTTTGAAAAATGACTAGGTACAGGTTAAAAACAGCTTAGCTGTGAGCTGCGAGTCGTTGCAGACTTAGATCAATGTTCCTCTATAATAATCGTAAAAAGTAATCAATGTTGTTGTATAGTATTTAGTACCAAACTAATAAAAAGCGTAAAAAATCTATGGTTTTTGTACAGAAGTAAAATAAAAATCTACTATTATTAAAAAAAAAATCCTAATCCGTTGACCGATCCCTAATTTCGTAAATTCCACGTAAACCCATTTTTTACCTCTACCTACCGTTTTATGGGCCCGCCAGATAAACATCAGCCTATTGGGTGAACAATACCGGTGGTTCGCAAAACGGTGCGGTCCTAAGGACCCGCTGACCGCTGTCCAAAACAATCGCGAGCATTGTAATTGTGTTGTATGGATTGTAATCTGAAATAAATGAATTATTATTATTATTATTATTGTAGGGTTGGAAATTTTGCAATAAATTATTTTATTTTAGCACAAAACGCTTTTACGGCCACTCTCGCTTTTTACTTCTAGTTTTTTACTTCCGGGTCGGTACGAGACGAATAACGACACGTGGCTGTTGTTAACTTCAACTTAGATTTAGTGTAGCGTTCATAGTAAGCAGATAATGAGGTCTAATTTTTTGCCAAGTTTTTTTTTTTTTTGAAAAAACTAGACTTGTACTGATTTTTGATATTATATGGCTTACAGCTGGCAAAAGGTGGTCAATGATGAACCTAAATTAGATTATCATAGGTATTATCAAACTTGGACCATCACCACTGAACTGTAGCGGAAAATATCTGAATTTCCGGAACATTTTCGGTTTTTATGCTATTTTCCTTATATGAGTGGTTCGGACATCCATCACTGATATGGTGACATATCGGTCGTTAGGAGACCAGAGGCATTGGGAAATATCTAAAATATATATGTATAATAAACCACCATTTCGGTCATTAATTTTAACATTTAAGTAACAGTTAATATAATATACTTATGTAAGTAGAGTCGTAGAGTAGTAGTCGACTAGAAAACACCGACCTCACGTAGTTTAAATAAAAAAATTGACGACCAAATGTGTATTTTAAATCAATTTACAAAATAAAATCATTAATCATTTATACAATTTAATTCATATACATTAAAACTCTTATAATATATAACACAACTTACTACATATTTACACTACGAAGGTATCACCTAACTTACTGTAAAATAAACTTGTTAAAAAAAATCGATTATTCATAATTTTCTAAGTAGGAGGTGTAAAATCTCCTTGATCACTTAACCTCTATGGAAATTCTATTTTCATAGATTCCCACTCGCAAACTCAGACTAAGGAAAAGAAGAATAGACATGACATACTTACCTACGAAAAAAACGTGCATACCTAAAATGTGAGTCTGACACAAAGATGGCGGCTTGCGGTAGAGCTGCGCGCATTTTAATATCAAAATTTTCTTCAAAACACTGAAAGAAACAAGTTGCTATGACAACTGATGTACTTGTTGGCTGTGACAAAACATGGCGACCGGCCGCAGTGAGATATGCTGTATACTGTTCGTTATGCCGAGTCCTTTCTTTTCCTTAGTCTGAGCTCGCAAACAAGATAAAAAACAAAAGTACAGTTTCAGTAATGACTCGTAAAGTACTCATGGCCAGTGACTAAACACGATCTACTACAATATTAAACAGTCGGCCACGGATTACGTGCGTAAATAACACAAATTACAGTCTGGAGATTGTTTTGCTTGTACATAATTCGTTAATAAGCGAAAAGCTTGTCATAGTTAAAAACGAGCAATTTTTGGATATGATGATTTAATATAGTAAAAGTAGGTAGCAGGAAGAGTGCGACAAAGCATGTTATAGTCACATCTTTCTCGCTCCCTCATTTTTAGGCTTTAGTGTAATGTCGTTTTTGTAGCACATAGCAAAAAGAATAAAATTTGCCGAGTTCACCTGTATACTTAATTCAAAATTGCAGACTTTTTAGTTATGACATATGTCATTTGCAAATGAGCGACATATTTAAATAGAAGTAAATAACTATTACCTATAGATTGTGTCGTATACAGACAGGTCTACGTGCATCATGCGCACGTAGAGGTGTACACCCATATTTTGCCAGTTATATTTAAATCCCATGTAATAGGGGGCGAGCCTGTTGCCATCAACCGGGCACAAATCCAGGCTCCGGGCTGCTACTGACGCGGACGGCGAGCAATGCGTAGCTCGCCGTCCGATAAGGACCGGGCCCGGTTCGACAGCGCGTCGTGTTCCAAGCGCGCCTCAAAGAGATGTCAGCACCAAATGACGGAGTCCGCTAAGGCCGATGTCTGCCAGGATTGCGGGAAAGGCCGAAAGGGTTACCGTGGCCCCTGGCACAGGCAACTGAAGGAACACGGGTGGGTTTTAGTCAGTAAGAGTCTGATACTCCCTTCCGCTCCCCCCAGAGCGAGAGCTGCTGAGATATTCCTCATAGAAAAACCCAAAAACCCTTTGCCCGACCTGGGAATCGAATCCAAGACCTTTGTAGGTATTACTAGAATTTTGGAAAATATTGGGCAAATTGTGATAAAAAATCGGATGGTAGTTAATGCATAAAACCTTGCTACATTTGTGTGTTACTTGAAGGAGTATTGATTATTTTACTGTATGCGTATTGCTTACTAGTCACTATGGAAACCTCGTGTTGCAGCGGACGATAAATTGAAAGAAAAGGTTACACAAAGAGCTTTTACAATCAAGCTCGGATATAATCGTTGGTGAGCTTATAGAGGTACGAGGAAGAGGGTGTAAAGTTCACTCATACCTCCATAGAATAGGGAGGATTCTTTGACCAGACGGGTGTCGTGTCTGGTGGGCAACTGCCCGATAATTGATGTCGGGAAGTTGTATATAATGCTAGTCGCGCGGTAAACTCTGCTTGCGCGATGCAGGATTTGTGTGACGTCAGTATGACGCGCAGCTCGCATGTGGCTATGTAGATACCGCTACAAGCTTATACATAATACTCAATAGACTTCGGTTGCTACGGTCCGTGGTTCTAATACTGCCATTTAGACTTTGTCAAGGCTCTTGATAGCGTCAAATATTTTATATATTTTTTTAATTATAATTGTTAATGGTCGCTGAGAGTTGGAATCTTGGTAAGTTACTACCACAGGTTCTATACTCGTGTATTCCAATACATTATTATTATTATTATTTCTGAGCACAACTATGCCTCTTAGAAAAGCAAGCATACCCATACATATCATTCCAAAATATTTCATAAATATTAAAAACCACTTTCTCTTTTCTTCAAAGCTACGAAATCTTGGAAAACGCACTCAAAAGATTTATTTTACGGTGGTATAGTTCAAGTCATTCGTATAGGTTGGGCAGAGAGGACATTAGGAGGGAGGGAGGCAGCCGGAGGGAGCGGCCCTCCGCCCGGGATAGATTTGAAGGTACAATCATTTTTTATGCGAGGGGAAATAATGCTGGGCAGGGCGGCGACACACTCAGCCTGATCGAAATAACAATCATATAGATTATTTTGGTGACGTTTTCTTTTAAAGGTTAACATAAATAAGGAGCATTTTATATTCAGATGAAACCTACATAAATAACACTACCACTATTAATATTATGGATCTCATTGTATTAGCAAAAAGTATTATTATTATTTATTATAAATTATTCTAAATCTCACTAACAAACGTCTAAATCACGGGAAAATATACAAGTTTCTATAGATATGAAAAACATATAATGCATAAATATATTAGTTACTTAATAAGTTTATTACAATGAACCACAAAAATGTTAACCCGTTTTCAATCAAGTCAAGTGTCATTTAAAGTAACTGGTCTTTAGGAACGCAACTTTTTCCGGTGGCCTATTTAATAAATAGATTTATCTGTTTACATTAGTAAATAATTTAACGGATCCCGTTCTAGGCGCCTCATTATTAGCTCATTGCCTTATCGTTAGATTAAAGAGAAGCCATGGTTAGATATAATCAATTAATCACATAGCATCCAATTTTAATTTGTAAAAATAATGACTAGATATTAAGAAACCAATTTTGGTAAACACTGGTGATAAAATTATTTTATCATTACATGCACATTACCAAAGAAAGAAGAAAGAAAGGAAGAAAAGAAAGAAAGAAAGAAAATAAATTTATTTGACCCAGGTTAAAGCACACAAAAACAGACAAATAGAAACGACTTAAAATAGTATTGTGTGCCTCACGGCTGCGCCAAATAGGCCCAGTTCAGCATAAATACCAGACAACTAGTGCCTGACGCTGGTTTTCAACTGGACCTTACCAATTGATTCAATCAGGCAATTTATATTATTTTCTAAGCAGTGTAAACTGTTTCAAAGGTTACTATATCTGTCTATATTACCCAGTCAATCTCTGAATATATCTACATGCATAATCAGCCTATAATTTCCCACTGCTGGGACACAGGTCTCCTCTCTGTAAGAGGGAATGGGCCGTAATCCACCACGCTGACTCAGTGCGGGTCGGTAGATGTCACATGTCTACGAATTTTTTGACGACCTACAACTCTTAAGGTGGGGCTGTTGGCACTGGGGCACCACTGCTCATACCTATTTATGAGACAGAATATGAGAAATAAGAGGCTGTGAAGTGGTTTGTAGACAGGAGTCGGAGTTTAAGCTCAAAACCATCGCTTAGCATAAGTAATGCTGGGACCTAAGCATAATGCTGACGCTTGAACCTTTCGATTTCGGTATTATAGTTGTTTGTTCTTACGTACCATCTACTACCTACTGGCTGTACTAATGGAGACAATAACACCTTTATTTATAAAAGTTGCGTAAAGTTAAGTAATGATTCGCGATTGTTTACTTTTTTCCGGTTGGTGCAGTTGGTAGCGACCCTGCCATCTGAGCCGCTGGTCCCGGGTTCGATCCCCGGACAAGTCAAACATTTGTGTGCATGAACATGTCTGTTTGACCTGTGTCTGGGTGTGTATATGTATGTAAGTATGTATATCAGTCATCAGGTTACCGTAGTACAGGTTCCATCTAGTTCGGGACCTGAAGACCTTGTGTGGATGTTGTCTCATATTATTATTATTATACATTTTTGACGTTTAAACGTCTCTTTAAGTTTAAGCAACGTTTATAAATAAACCCTAAAATGTTTATTCTGTTCTTCTATTCTAAGTAACCAAAATAAGTACTGATGACCTTTAATGCTGGAAAAGTTACGCACAACTTTTCTTGGGATAGTAGAATCTATTTTACCGCGAATATGGCTGGTTAGTAGAAACAGAACTAAAATTACGATAATCAAAATGGAATTGTTAAAAGAAAAACTTTATAAGTACAGGGTTTAATTACTTTTAGGTGCGTTAAATGATAAATGATTTTTTTCTATAAAAAAAATAGAAAAAAAAACGTTACACGTCAAAAATTAATTATGTTTTAAAACTAGATGAGGTCGGTGTTTCCTATACGACTACTCTGTTAAGAAACACCAAAACAAACTTGGTCACAGTCTCTTTTAAAGTCCAGACACAATCCCATGCAGCGGGGCGAGCACGGCCTCTGTGATAGGCTTGAGTCACGTATTATATCACGGTTTTTGCGCCCAAACTGTGATAAATATGTGTGACTTTTTTTGAGTAAAAAAAACACACAGACTTGAGTGGACCGTCCAGTTAGTGCACGCAGTTGTAAAGCTATGGTTTCTTCAGAAAGCGGCGAACAACAAACAGCAATAACGGCTGTCCAATTACAGAGCGTTCTACGAAACTTAATGTCAAATACTGGTGAAAATTACAAATATTCATGACGGCCGGAGCGGCTTTCCTAGAAACCAAAGCTTCAGTAATCGTGTAGCGGTTACTAGGTATTAGATACTGATATCCATTACGGCACGAAGTTTCCCCAGTTACAAAAAAGCCCTAGTAATTATTCCCCTTGCCCTCAGTGCATCCCAAGCCGATCGCAAAGCCCTGCCCTCCGTAATAAAGAGCGTGTCTCGAAACTGCCATAAAGGCTGGACGCATTACTTTTTACTCGCTGCGATAAGAACGCTCGGACTTGAACATACGAGCGGACGCGTATGTGGAGCTAACGGCTATATAGGGGTAGGTATATAAGGTTCGATTTTTCTTTGGAAATAAAATAATAGCGAATAGTTTGAAAAATTACCCCCTATTTATCAATTCGGGAGAGTCAATAGATCGGTACACAATACACTATTCGTTTATGTACCTACAGCATACAAAGGTACTACTTATAGAGTTTTTAGCCTGGCTTTACCATGCTACCTACTCACAGGGGACATACAAGACAGTGGGTTAAGCTAAAGGTAAAAATTATATTATTCATCTCAATCAGTTAAACCAAAATAAGTAGGTGCGTAGTCGGTACGGTATGTATTTATTTTCATTTTCAGTATCTCTTGCAATCAAGAATGTCGAGATAGATAGATATTAGTATGGAATCATCGGATGCATAGCGTATGATCATCCAGTGATATAACAAAAAAAACCACAGACTTCCAAAAAAAACAATACAGAGCGAAAAATAACTAATTTTGGGAAGTCGGTGTCTTTGGTTTTTTTTTTATTTTCGTTGTTTGACACCGACTTCCGAAATTAGCTATTTTTCACTTTCTAGTGTTATTTTTTGGAAATAGGTTTTTTTTTGTTTTTTGTGAAATCGTTTTTATTTTTCACTTTTGAGATGTGATACCTAACCCAAACAAAGTCGTATACCACTACTTACAATATAAATAACAGTGACAGGAAGTTATTACAACATCATCAAAATACATTAAGTGGAATAAAAACTTTTTCACAAAAAAAAAACCACCGACTTCCAAAAAAAACACTACTTAGTGAAAAATAGCTAATTTCAGAAGTCAGTGTCTTTTTGTACTTTCGTTGTTTGCCACCGATTTCCGAAATTAGTTATTTTTCAACATCAACGTACACCAAGTCGAAAAAATACGTATTATTGAAGCTGACTCAAAAACCACTTATCAAAACTTGACCAAATTGATAACGGACCAATCTGGAAGTATATCCTTTCAAACAAAAGAAGAATTTTTCAAATCGGTTTTTAAATGACGGAGTTCTGGGGTATCAAACATAAAAAATATAAAAAATTACAGGCGAAATGAGGACCTCCTTTTTTTAAGTCGATTAACAATGCCTAATATTGCTTACACATTCCAAACTTTTGAAAACTCTTAACTGCTTGACGCATTCTAACAAGACCACAAGGACCACGGTACCTATCGTGTACACGCAGCCTTCTTACTCACTGATGTACCGCATATCTACGCGAGTGTACTGACCGGAAAATGGGAATTTTCTCCCGGCCACGACCGGGGTAGTTATTGCCAAAATATTGGATACCGCGCTCCTGTGCGAACCGTTATCTGAATTTTAGTGGCGTTTCTTTTCCTTGTAGGAGAAAAACTGGTATTTTTAATATACACGTTTTCGTCGTCAGCAGAGCTTTAAGCTCAGTAATCGATTCCTTAAGAAAATGTTTGCCTTCGGTTATCTGTAACCTGTTAACGTTAACAGTTTAGACATTCTACTACTCACCCAGATAAAATCTCCTTCAAACAGGCGCGACACGCGACGCGAATCGCACGTAACACAAAGGCACCGCCTGTCGCGCGATAAGCGGTGCTTTTGCGTGCGATTCGCGTCGCGTGCCGCGACTGTTTGAAGACGCCTTAAACCACCCAGGATTATTTATTTATATATTCTTCGTTGTACACCACATAAAACAAAAAAAAATTAAGACTACTTAATATACAATGGGCGGCCTTAGCGCAGCAGGCGCAGGCGCAGGCTGCGGCGGCAGGATTCTTCTTCTATTACTCAGTAACTGGGTTGTGAAGATCAGATAGGCAGTCGTTCCACGTAAAACCCAGGCGTTCTACGCTCGGTTGGATTGTGTGTACCTGATGGGCATGTGGGGCGACGGTGGCGACCGCCGCTGCTGTGGGTGCCGCCCGCTCGCACCAATCTGCTGCAGCACGCACCGCTGACGCGCGCCCTGCGTTCGCTCAATATGGTGTCACCACAGATTGACTGCTGATTGAATTCACACAGACCGCATTTTGTAAAATTACTCTTGGTTGTTCATAATAATATAATTGTAAGTCTAATCTTTGTAAGCTATTACAACTATAACTACACTATTGTATTGGGTAAGCCTGTGATGATAGTTGTAGGTATGTGTTTTTAAATAAATAGATAAATAAAATACCTACTGGTATTCAGCTGCATCGGGTCAGCCTGGAAGCCGACCCCGACATAGTAAGGAATGGCTAGGCAGATCATGATTCTACTAGCTACTCTGTCCGAAAACACAAGATCGTCGATAGTAGGCAGGTCACATAAACAAAATTAATCTTACGTATTAAATAAATAACTAGTTGATATTCTGAAAAACAACTAGAACTGACTGACTGGTAGAAAATGCCTATGGCATTAAGTCCGCCTCTGTACATTTGTGTGCTTTAAGTGTTAAATAAATAAATAAACTAGAGGTAACGGCAGCGACTTACGAGTTGTAGGTCGTAGGTTGGAACCCAAACGGGCGCTTTACTTTGTGTAATTTATTACATCACCACTGCTCTCAAAACGGTGAAGAAAAACATCGTGACGAAACCGGCGTGTCCTAGAACCAAAAATTCGAAGACATGTGACATCCACCAACCCGCACTGGGCCCGCGTGGTGGATCACTGGCCACTTTCTTTCACAGAGAGGAGGTCTGCAGTGTCCGAACATTATAGGCTGATTCTGTGATATTCTGAAAAACAGACAGGCTTCTTATGGTGCCTGGATCCATGTAACTGTATGAGAAACAGGTAGGTACTGTAGGGAATCTTGGAGCTTTAACATCTCGAATGTAACAGGAATTATTTGTTAAAATAGAATAATTATTTCTAAATAAACTACTTATTATATATCAAGAAGGGCGCTCTCAGTTATCCGGACTTTTTTTTTTGAGGGTGGGAAATCATCAAATAACTTCTCCCGCTCTGGGTGGAGCAGGAGGGTGTGTCAGAGTCTTACTGACTAAAACCCACCCGTGTTCCTTCAGTTGCCTGTGCCAGGGGCACGGTATCCCTCTCGGACTTTCCCGCAACCCTAGCAGGCATCGGCCCTAGCGGACCCATAGCGGCATTGGTGCTGACATCTCTTTGAGGCGCGCGTGGAACACGCGCCGTCGACCCGGGCCTGGTCCTTATCGAACGGCGAGCTGCCCATTGCTCGCCGTTCGCAAGCCCAAGCCTACGGTGGCCGGGAATCGGCCTGCGATTCTCGACGCCCAGGGCGTCTCCTGCGGCGGCTAGGGGCGTGAGGGCGCGAATTTTGCCTCTGCCTCACGCGTTCCGCCTCCTCCTTCGCGAACATTACTGCTTCGCAGAAGGAGGTGACGGCTTCCCAAGCCCTCTCGCTCCGTACCACGGCCTGGATCAGGGCCGGACGCGAGAGATCGCCGCCGCCAATCGCCTCCACGAGGACACGGCGGTGCTCCGCCCAAGCCGGGCAGACCTCCACCAGTTATCCGAGCTGACTGTCTATTCTACTAAATATTACATTTCAATAGTGTTATCTCTTAATATGCCATTAACTTATCTAAAATATTCGTGGAGGATGGATGAGATTTGAGAACCATCCTTGTTAAAAACTCTACACTACCTAACTATAAAACTGTGTTTAATTTTAAGATGTTAGTACCTATTAATGTAAGTGGCGGGAATAAGCAATCAGTAATACTTCCACAAGAATGAACAGTCTAGAGGTACCTAGATACTTTACTTAGGATTAATAATACTACCTTCCGCCCGCGTGGTAGGTCGACAAAGTATCCCCATATCAAATTTAATCAAAATCGGTCTAGCCCTTTCGGAGTTCATCCGGAGCAAACAGACGTAGGTACCTATAGACCGACAAAAGGGCAAAAAAATGTGTTTTGTAATAAGTGCCGTACCAATATACATTCATATGAATTGAGTCAAAAGCTCTTATTTTGACATTACGAACAGACACTTCAATTTTATTTATTTGTATAGATGTTTAGATTAAAACAAAACATTGTAGGTACCCGTTATTGTGTTGATTTGAAATTATTGACTCAAGTTGACGCCATCGCTATCGAAGTCATTATTATTTTTGTTGTATACTATGTAAATTGTGATAAGTAAATAAAAAAAATGGGTTAAAATTGATTATTCAAATTATTCCTGTTGGAAGCGATAGAGAAGTTTGTTCTATGATGTAGGTACTTACTACTTAGTTAGGTACGTCTTCTTTATTTTACTGATTTTATTCGACCAAGCAAGCAAGTGGTGTTCTATGGTTTCTGCCTTCCCCCGTGGGAACAAAGCGTGAGTTTGTGTATGTATGTATTCGACCATTTATGTCACTGTTTTGGATCTCACCTTGCTAGCAACAGTAGTAACATCGGAAACAGCTCAGCGTTTTATTCGCCAAGTCTGAAACATAGCATTTTTTATTAATTATCCACGCTCTTGCTGCTGGTTTTCTTAGTTAGCACCTAATCCAGAACACACTTTAGGAGTCCGCATAATGTGTGTGCAAGAAACATTACCTACTATTTAATTTTTTCTATCCCAAAATAAAATGCCACAATGACACACCGAATCCTTGCCGATCAATCCAGTTAAAACCAGTTATTTCAGTTATTGCATAATCTATGTTGATATTTTGTTAGGTTATATACCACAGTTTTTTACATTAGTGATTACAAAAACCATCCATAATCATGTATGAATACCTTAGTACTACAACAGAAACTATACAATTGCAAGGTGGAGACGACAATACGATAATAAATGAAAATGTGTAATGCATAAAGGTACCCGCGAACAGGCGCGACGCGACTCTAGTAGAACAATTTCTATGAAAACTTCATGGAAAATTTTTCTACAAGAGTCGCGTCGCGCCTGTCTGTAGAAGCCTTGAGTGACTAAACTATTGGATACATTTTGGTTGAATTTTTGTATGCAGACTGGGAACACCCGCCGTTAAATATAGGACTTTTAAGTTTTAATGTATTGTCGTCTCTATCTTGTACCGGGGACAGGGAGAGAGAGAGAGGTTGGTACCTATTCTCTGCCAGCTACAAAACATCAAAGTTCCTTAATTAAATATCTAGAATAATTACCAAATCACATACTCATAGCGCGATAACACAGTTACCATTATTTTGTAATTAACTGTGGTTTGTTTAAGATACCGATGTTTGTCGGCGTTGCCCCGACTGGCACACATTAAAAATACTAAATACTTAAAGCTATTAACACTTTCGATAAAGAACATGTTTTATTTAAAAAAAACATTCGTGTATGATAAGTAATCCTCTATAAAATACTTTTTGCTTTGACAGCGGACCGAAGGACCAGATATAAGGTGAATGGACTAAGATCTGGGGCCGTACTATGACGTGTTAATTCCATCATTATTCCAGCATGGAAGAGAGACGGAGCTATACATGACCGATAGCACTCTTTTTCGCAACGGAATCATGATGGTATTAACACGTCATAGTACGGCCCCTGTCTAGCCTTTTCCCAGCTATATTGGGGTCGGCTTCCAGTCTAACCGTATCCAGCTGAGTACCAGTATTTTACATGGAACGACTGCCTATCTGACCTCCATACCCCAGTCACTGGGTACTTAATACGATAAACCTTGGTAAGACTGTAGCCAGACTTTGGGGCTTCTGACGACCCGTAACGACTGCCAAAGATCCAAGAATGACAGCTGGGGCCGGGACCAATTGCTTAACGTGCTTTCCGAGGTCGGAGGTAGGTCTTGGTATGTAAAGATGCTCACCTATCCACGGGGCAACCGCGGGTGAGGTAGCCTAACCTGATCGATCGACCCGTGGGGCTGTTTTTACTTAGCCACAAGCCCCTCAAAAGTGTTTACTACTTTCCTTCGCCATCCTGAACCTGAAACTCTTAGACAAAGAACATGCATGCCAAAAAAACCTGCTTTGTTTTCGATTCTGGATACTTCACATCTTTAGAACTAAAGAGAACTATCTAGAAAAAACAAGTTTTTGGAAAACGTTGAATAAAGGTTCGTATGTTTAAACATTTTGTAGAAATGGGAGACTATTCGTTTGCACTTTCGTAAAATTGGTATTATTTCAATGTTACATCTTACTTAAGTTATTTGCCTAGACGTTCTAAAACAAAAAACCTTTAGAATTATAGAGACCTAATTTGAAATCTTAAAATTTTATTAGGTCTCTATAATTCTAAAGGTGCGATCACTAGTCCTCTATATTACCGAAACCTCCGCAGTGTTTTAGGGCGGCCATACACGGCCAGCTCGGGCAGTTAGCCAGTGATCAAAATACACGGACCGCTCGTGCAGTCATAATCAACAGCTTGAAGCTGCCATTGAGATGCTACAGCAGTACAGTACTACTACTGTCAATTTTGCCAGGCGACAACGATCCATTTTGAAACACCAACTAACATAGGCAGGTGGGCAGAAGGCGTGCGCGATGCGGTAGTAGGATAAAGAGCGCAAGCCGAGGGTATAACTGCGCGAGAGCAGTCGACAGCTCGAGAATTCAGTGTAGGTAGGTATGCCTGGCAAGTCCTTGACCACACGATGAAATTTCACCGTGCTGCTGGCCGCCCGGAGCAATTGCAGCTGCTCGAGTGGTTCCATGTAGGTATTTAGGGAGATAGCAGACTGTAAAGAAAGAAAATGCGTTTTTTTGTGGTGAACATGACGCAAAAAATCACATACACAAAAATAAGAAAAGGTTGGGGGAAACATGTGTCACATCGACGCAAAACGGCTATCGCTCAGCATTATGCTGCGATTCTATGCAAGACAGAGCCCCAGCGCTGGGTTTCAGCGACAGCCGGCGCTAACGTAATGACGTTGTCCGGTGAGGCAAACAAATTGTTAGGACGCTGGACCAGTACAGCGTACTTACGCACGTCGCGTCGTGTAGTTCACTATGCAGTCGCAGCTTGAAGCAGTCCATCCTGACTACTTCAAGCTACCCGTGTATGGCCTTTAGGGGTTCCGAATGTGAATGTTGGTTTACCTGTGGTTAACCCTAGCAACGCTTTCGGTAGAGGGTGGGTGCAAGAGCAGCTTTATTAACGCAGATAACTTTCCTGAAATTATCAAATAGGTAAACCGAAAAATATTGTAATCTCATTAGTAAGGCGACATTATATGATATTATGTTGACAATAACTCCGCAATGTGTCGGGTTCCTCTAAAGCACTAATGACAGAGGTAATTATTTTTTTAATAATGAGTTTTTTCTCATATTTTACCTACGAATCTTGGTTATCGCTTACCCCATTATAGTATATTATCGTTAAGAACAATTTGCCGCCAAATAAAATCCGTTGGTAATTATATTAACAAACAGAAGTTATTAATTTTTTTAAAGATATCGTTTGTTGTGCCGTTAACGTGGGTATAGTTTGCATATTGTCACTAATTAGGTGCACTTAATTCTCGTTAATCTTTCTGTCGGTAATTCGGTATGCGTATCTAAGTCCAACCGAATTTCAAAAACAACCATAAGTATTGGTGTTTTAACACGTAACCTAGTTTTCAACGCACTCTTACGCCTATTCTGTATTAGTATCCAATGAAATGCAAGTAGATAAGTACCGACTCAAATACGTATTATATTCGTAGGTATATGGCTGATTTCAAAACAAAATAAGTTTCCTAACTTTTCCTTCTTATTATGTAACATACTTACCTAAAATTAACTCTGCATTTGCTGATTTGGTCAGTTGCTTACGGACCTATCGGAAAACATTGTCCACATAGTTCAGCAGGTAGGTTACACGATACATTATACCTGGCTATACCAACGCAGAAAGTGCGTTAAAAAAGCTACGGTCATCCACAAGTCTGTATCTAAGGGTTTCAAACAGTTGGTCAACTTAAGATACGTAGGTACCTACTTACGTCAAATAACTACCTCTACCTAACTAGGAAAATCGTCGTGACGCAACGCACGGTGCGACGCGATTCTGGTAGAACGATTTCCTTAAAGTTTTCATAGAAATTGCTGTACTAGAGTCACGTCGCGCTGTCGCGTCGCGCCTGTCTGCAGGAGTACGGAGTAAAAAAAGGTCGAAAGTAATTGAACTACGAGTAGATTTCCTATACAATTATGTATAGTAGTACCTATTTAGGTACCTACTTACCTAGCTACCTACCTATGTAATTTAGGCATAATTGTTTTATCTCAAAATAAAAAGCACTATTCGAGTTATTCGGCAGCATTTTATAAAAGGATAAATAAATAAAAAGTTAGTTTAATTCGTATTAGATGAGGTACTTATTTTACTCAACCCGTCATAATCAGCCTATAATGTTCCCACAGCTGGGACACAGACCTCCGCTCTGTGAGAGGGAGTGGGCCGTAATCCACCACGCGGGCCCAGTGCGGGTTGGTAGGTGTCACATGTCTTTCGAATTGTTGGTTCACGATGTTTTCCTTCACCGTTTTGAGAGCAGTGGTGATGATATAATTTACACAAAGTAAAACGCCTGTCTGGGTTCGAACATACGACCTACAAATCGTTTACAGTTTAGGGATGTTTTTTTGTAAAATTAACGCATAGGCTTGTCGAATTTAAATAAGTAAAGTTTTTCAGCCATTTCGGCTCTAGTTTTTGCCTTATTCTGCTGAAAAAAAAAACAACGGAATTCAAATGTATCAATACAGATAGAAAATAAAACTTCTTTGAATTTAGAACTCCTACATATAAAATAATAGTTACCTATCTCTCTATGTCACCCTACTCTATCCTATCTCGACAGTAAAAAACCCCGCGCCAGAAAAATGGAAAACAGTTTTTAATTGGTTGGTCGATACAGAAAAAAAAGTGAACGGCATTCCATTTTTAATCTGCTTTCTGCTATTGGCTGGCGAGTGACGTAAAAAGCTCAACGCCCCTTTACCGAGCGACCGCGCGAGTTTTTTATGTTCTTCTGTTTACGCGCTATAAAAAGCAACATAGCCATTTAGGGGTTGGGGTGAGTGGGGGGAACTATACATAGGGGCTTGGGTTTTTTTAGGTAGGTATATCATTATTTCTCTGGGAGTAAGTAGACGTGTTACTTTTAAAAGACACAACCAACAGGTTATAATTTTACGACTAATGACCGTTATTAAGCAACCAATCCATTTGTTTTAACACTCGCCGTCAAATATTTTATTGTCTTACTTAATAAATGGGGTAAACATACATAAAAATCACATTATAACCGTATACATTAAGTGACATAATACCAAAACAATCTCATTTCCCTACACGCAGTTTTATCGGCCAATAATACCCGATATAATACGCCTAGGCTTTATTACAATAACAACTGGCAAAATACGCGGGGTTGCTTATTTTTTTATTATTAATATCGCATAAACAATAACTTAATAACTTGATCCCCACCCACAGAAGCTCGCGCCGTATTGGTGGAGTAAAGTAGGCTGTGGGGGCTCGAAAGGGACGGACGTATCTATCACGTATTTGCTGTCCTCCTCCCACAGCAACACGTCGCCTTCAAACATAGAATACATTTATCGATGTTTGGAGCATAAAAATTGACAGATTTTTTTCAGTTCATTGTGAGAAGTGGCGTCGGGCAGACGTATCCCGGCCGTCGCATCGAAGGGTTGCCTCAAAAAACCCTCAAGGTTTTTTCGTGTGTATGATCATTTATTTATCAGTGGTTTTAAGAATTAAAGTGAACTTTATTGGACTCTATTCATGAAATATCTGTTGTGCTGTGTGTTCTGAAACTTTCTAAGTTACAGTTAAGGTGAGTTTCATTATTTATATTTCAGATTTTATTTTAATGTTTCATGCTCTCCTATTTGACCGCGTGCACATATGTAACTGACCTGCATAATTATTCGTCAATTATTTGATTAAGATACTTACTAAAATAGCTAATACTTAAGCGAACTATTTTTTTTTGTTTATGCTTGTCTCTATTAAGTTACTTTAAATTCAATGCACCAATTAACAATAAATTTCTTAACTTGAATTAATTAACTTTCATTTAAGATTTTCACATAAATTATACGATTATAATATAAATTCAAAATCTGACTTCCTTTATTTGATAACTTACTATTGTTTCCGTGTGGCAACCTACTATATTTAGGTATCTATAAATCAGGGATAATCAAATAGTCTCTATAGAGCAATATCCAATACCATAATATATATATATACCATAAATCCTCAAATAATAATATAAATACTTAGTGAACCTACCTACATAGATACAAACCTACTAACATATTTTGTGGAATATTTTAGGAAACTCAAAACAGCAAATAATGCTATAATTTACAAATTTTCCTTCATATGCAAGACAGATAACGAGGTTTTGTATAAATTAAGGAAAATTTAACAATTATTCGTTGTTAATGTTCATTATTTATGCTGTCCATTCGTCATTCTCATTGAATAATGTCAAAGATGCATTAGACAATGATTAGCACTATCCTCTACCTATGTGACCTTAGAAAATAACTCTAGTTTTTATTATATTAAAAAAATAGGTGCTCGTAAATGGGAAGTGTTTTATTATAGACACAAAAACTAACAAACCGTAAATCTTTCAGCTATTGTTATTGTTCAAGCCATATTTCCTTGATAAACAATGAATAGTGTACCTAATATTTAACATACGTAGTAACTAAATAGTTCCATGTGTACAAACATATAGTAAGTAGGTGTACCAACGTAACAGCGGAAATCATAATTCACAACATTTAATGTGTAAAAAGGACTCGTCATTACTGCATTAATCGCTTATCTCCGCAGAAAGTTTTGCAAATACGTATTCTAAAAATTAATTATGCCAACGTACGTGACCGTTCGTTCCGCATTTTTTTACATTACTCACCCATTTGCTTACAAAGCGGATTTCTGTTGGTATACTTAAGTTACTTCGCAATTAAGTTAAATCGGACAAAAAAAAACTGATGGTTTGCATCATTCTCATGGATTGCTTCATCCCGCAGGTATGATCAGTTGCGCATCACCCGCTGGCATGCCGCCTGCGCATCACTCTGCTCATCCCCAAGCTTGGGGATCACTGCTACAGCCTCCTACAGTGGTATGTATCTTTAATTTACAAGTAACCTTTACTATGACAGCGCTGAACCGCAGTATTCTACAACTAGTTCCCTTCTTTATAGAAATCTGAACCAATGGAAGACGGAAGCTTTCTGAAAGAACAAACCAGCGGCTTCTACTCGGAGGGCTTCCACAGCGCGTCGCCCTCCTCCTCCAGCAAGGACTCGAACGGACACTCTCCGCGTAGCGTCGGCAGTTCCGGAGAACCTTCTCCCTTCTATGACAGCATGTCCCTTAAAGCCAAAGCCAATCTCGGCATGCATTTAGACGCATTCCGCAATGGGTTACCGTATAGTCTGCTCACACCACCCGGCTTCGAGCCTCGCAACAAAGACGGACGCGAACCGTCACCCGGGTATGAAACATCTTACTCACCGAGAAATTTAGCGCCCCCTGCACATGTGTCTACACCCTTAGCACGTGCCGATGCTACCCCACCTAAGTCTCCCCCACGAACACCTTCATCCCCCGATAGGGATCATGATAGAAGATCTTTCGATCGGTACCATGACTCTGGGTACGATGGTATCGGACAGAAGGCTGACGTCGACGATGGCCGCGACGTCTCCGGTGATGAAGATTTAGATGATGAACCGGGCCTCCGCGTCCCCGCTGTCAACTCGCACGGCAAAGTTAAAACATTCAAGTGCAAACAGTGCGAGTTTGTTGCCGTAACCAAACTAAGCTTCTGGGAACATAGCAAAGAACACATAAAACCAGAGAAGATGTTATGTTGTAGAAAGTGTCCTTTCGTAACAGAGTACAAACACCACCTGGAGTACCATATGAGAAATCATCTAGGATCCAAACCATTCCAGTGCACGCAGTGCTCATACTCGTGTGTCAACAAGTCTATGCTCAACTCTCACTTAAAGTCGCACTCTAACGTGTACCAGTACCGCTGTGCTGACTGCAACTACGCAACCAAATACTGCCACTCTCTGAAGTTACACTTGCGCAAGTACCAGCACAACCCCGCCATGGTTCTGAACCCCGACGGTACACCAAACCCGTTGCCGATCATTGATGTGTACGGCACCAGGCGTGGGCCTAAGCAGAAGCCGCTGTCTAAGATGTTTGATCACTCGTCGCCAATGAACAACAACAACCAACCGCAACCACCCCCACCAACGCACCCAATCTTCGGTAACCACTTCCCCGTCAACCTCCCGTACCTCCCACCACTCCTACCTCACTCATTTTTATTCCCTCCGAACAATAACTATGAACACCGCACATCACCCAAACTACATGAAATGCCGTCTGACAAAAGTCAAACGCTTTCTCCTCCGCCTTCGCTACTGCACCAGCGTCTTGCGTACACTGAGAGGCCTATCGACGGTGACACGACGTCACCGCCTGCTAAGTCACCTGCGAGCCTGCCACAAACACCAACCACTCCTCGAGAGGTGCCTACAGTGGCGGACAATGACGCTCTCGACCTCACGAACACCAAGAACAGCGAGGCAGGTACGCCACCCCCTAACACAGAGCGGGCGATGCCTGTGACTCCAACCACTGCCCTCAAAAACAGGCGGAAAGGTCGCGCCTTCAAACTACAACCAGCAGCGTTGCGACTTCAGCACGAGGACGAGAAGATTAGAGATATGGAAATTTCTGATTCAGAGTCTGAAGGGTCTGTGGAAGCTCCTGCCACCACACAGTCGTATTCTTGTCAGTACTGCGACATTACGTTCGGAGATTTAACAATGCACACCATTCATATGGGTTTCCATGGTTACAATGATCCGTTTATGTGTAACAAGTGTGGGGAGCGTAGTGCGGACCGCGTCGCGTTTTTCATCCACCTGGGCAGAGCGCAGCACGCCTAGCTCACACTTTGGCAGGCAACGCTTCTAGTAGAGGCTTCGTATTAGAGAAAAGTAAATTATTGTAGAGTATTTTTATTAAAGCCAAAGACTTTGTATTGTATGTTTAATTGCAGCAAAAGTTAATCGGAGAAGGTGTTCCATGATCCACTTCTTCGCGATTCACTTTTGACTCTACCAAACTTGTTGAAATCGTGTTTAACTTTATATTTGATTGGTCTTAAAATGTAAATAGATATATTTATGCTTACCCACACGTTTTAGTCATAGATATAATGTATGTAATAAGGTTGTATGTTACCCTGTGTTTGAGTAGATTTAGAAGATGTAGTTACGAGTGACCAATGTATAAACAAGACTGTATCTCTCGATTAAGTACAAAACAGTTCATAGTTCGCGTTTTTGTTTAGTTTAGTTTTTAGTTACAATAACGTATTGGAGTCGACAGAACTTACTAAATACGGTAAGTCTGTAAATTACTATTAGTAAGGCCTGGTTTCTCTAATATTTTTATCTAAATGTAACAGCTTCGTAATTAAGGAAAAGGTTTGTAACAAATGAGTAACATTTTTAACCTTAGCTTTAAATAGCAAGCCATTGTTGTTTCCAGTCTAAAAATAACGCGCTCTTTGTTTGTGAAGTGTTACATATAGAAAAATATTGACTTTAACATTCTGTACATTATTGAAAACAGCGGTGAAGTTACCTATTAGTCATAGCGTTAAACTAGTGTAAAACATTAAAAAAATACAATTTAATGTAAATTATAATTAAATCAGAGTGTATTTATAATGTACGAAGAAAGATTTTATTTTATTTATTTATCTTTGTGTATTTAGTTTGTATGGGAGTCGTAATTTGGTGTATTGTCACATATTCATTTCAATATTGTAATTTCGTTAAAACGTATTTTGCGATCTGACCTTGCGTGGTAAATACAATTCTGTTGATTCAATAAAAATTAACCTGACTACGTAGAAAGTAACTGAAAAGCATGTTTCCAAAGGCAAACATCTTCAATGTTATATGACTAAGAATTGCAATGTATCTCAATAAATAAAAGCAAAAAAAAAAACATTATTTTTATTTCATAATTATTGTAGATGGTAGGCACAGTTTTTCAAAAAAAAAATTGTAAGAAAACCAACTAAACTATGAAAATTCGAGTGTTAATTAATGTTGAATAATTTTGTGTGCTGGATACATAATAAAATTGGAAGTTTTATTTTATCTCGCTTGTTTAATTTGTCCTACACCACCATTGTCGTCATCATCCTCTATGTGCCCTTTTTCCAAGTATTTGGGGTTGATGCAGCATGTCTTCTTCCTGACTTATGTCCACTCAGTAGGTACTTACTTAGTTACTAAATACTCTTATACAGGGTTATTGGTAAAACACCATCAACCTCTTAAGGCGTCATTGTACTCGTAATAATGAACAACTTTTACTAAAGGACCAAATGTGAAATCGCGAAATCATATTTGGACATATTTCGCGATTTCATATTTGGTCCCTTAGTAAAAGTAGTTCAGAATGATGAGTAGGTACAATGACCCCTTAAGAGGTTGATGGTGTTTTACCAATAACCCAGAATACCCAAATTTATTAATATTATCTTAATCAATCTGCCTAGCCCTGTTTTCTCAACTATGTCGCGGTCGGTTTTCAGTCTAACCGGGTGCAGCTCAATATCAGTATTTTACATGGAGCGACTGCCTATTTAACCTCTACAACCCAGTTATGCACGGGGTAGTTAAACACCTCACTACCCCGTGCAGGAGACGAGGCCCGGACAGACCGGGCCAGCACTAGTGTGGGGCTGCGGAAGAATTTCGATTCCCGCGGCCGCGCGCGCACGTGCTAGGAGACACCGGGGTGGTTTTAGCCGGTAAGAGTCCGGCACGCCCCTCCGCCTTTTCCCCAGGCGGAGGTAGTCCATGAGGATTTCCCCCCGTAAAAAAAAAAAAAAAAAAAAAAAAAAAAAAAAAAAAAAAAAAAAAAAAAAGGGTAACGCGATAACCCTTGGTAAGACTGGTAGCCACACTTAGGCTTCTTTAATATTATCTATCCCTTAATTATTAACAACCATATAAATTCCTCTCATCAAAGAGTTTATTGTTTTGAAGTGTTTAATAAATACATAGCGATGGTGAAGGGTTTTTTTAACACTTAATCGGCTTGGGAATATAAACAATTATAGTATTACACGGATGTTTGTACCGATAAAAGGTATTCATTATCTAAAACTGAAAGCATTAGGCACTTTTGAATCGTGAGTCGGTCGGTCAGTTAGTCAGAGTTGAAGCTGGTTGCTCATTCCAAAACGTGGACCTCAATGGAAAAGAACGGGCAAGAATAGAATGTGCTTTTCATACTAAACTTTTCTCTTAGCAACTTACGTAAGAAAGACAGGATCTCAGTGGGTAGGTAGGTATGCTTGGTATGTAAATGGCTTGTCGGTATGTAAATTTTTGTTTGAAACATTTTTTTTATTTAGGCGACATTTTTTAAATACTCTGTCTGTTTGCCATGTTGCAGACATCTCTTAATTCGACAATACCTATAATAATCGTCTTCAATAAGTTTTAAATTGTTTCTAATAAAGAGTTGGCACTATCACACTATGGCGATGCACCTAACCTTCGACTTATCATTCGAAGCTTGTCCAAAGAGTTGAAACAAAAGCATGGCGAAGGAAGAGTACTGATAACCTATTAAAAAACATTAATTGGACTTAAATTTCGCCACAGGCGGCTAAAAAAGTGTGATGTGATAAACCGATGGCTTCATAAAAAGTACATTACTGCAGCGGCCAGCAAAAGAGGCATAGGCCATCAATGCCTAGTTGCCAAGGCTTGTATAGTATTTTTCTCAAATAATGCGCGGTAATTAAAATACAATTACTTTTCAAAATCAATGACTAAAAACGAACAACAATAATTTTTCCCGCGTTAAAGTATTCATTAGTTTTTTTTTTCCCATACAGTTTTGTTAGCGAAATTTAAATAAAACCTTTGATAAGTTACCTCCTTGGTTGCCATGTTTCGGAGTAAAAGATCGTTCCATTTTTTAATTACACAATAGATATGAGTTTACTATGTTTGTAATTTATTTGGCCGCTAAACCACGACAGTTATGGATTTTCATACAACTTTTGCCGGCCGCAAAAGCCAGCTGCCTGTATTTGGCCAGTACAGCAATTTCGATTTAGCTCGAAGAAGGTTGTCAAAATAATGCTCAAATTTCCAAGCATGTTTAAGAAAATGTATGTTATTGTATCCTCAGAGCTCGTCTATCAACGAGTCATTACAATCAATATAATATTTTTGCCTCATAATGCAATGAAAGATCGAGAAGGATCGAGATAATATCGCAAGTCGATAATTTTCCTTCCATTATCGGACATGACCAACTATTATGAATAAACGTAATCTAAGTAAATAAATATATAAATAAAAATGATACCCTGTTTGTTGGTAAGCGCATCACTTGAGACCGGCTGGTCAGTTTTGGCAACTTTTTTATTTTAAAATCATCTATCACTAACAAAGTGATCGATATTTAAAATGTTTGAATAACAACATCATTAAGTAACATAAGTAGTTCGAATTGAGTTTTTATGGAAAGACAAATTAATTGGAAAAATTGCCCGTATATTAAAAAACTGGGAAAAAATTAAACTGCTTTTTTGTAGGATTTTAGTTTGAACCCCAAGACCATTTTAAAATTTTGTCTGGACAACTTTTAACGGGTCAGCTAGTTAGGGAATTAAATCACAGTTTTTCATGAGGGTACAGTCTCTAACTACTTTTTAAGACTTTAAACCATAATTTTGTTAAATCTTGCAAATGGAAACACAATAAATAATTAGATGCCCTATTACCTATAATTATGTTACCTATCCATCAATTTAGCGAATAAGTAGTCACACGAGTCCAAATACAATCAAGTAGGTACCTACTTCGTAAATCGTTCGTGATTTTTTTTCTTATTCTTTTTTTCGCCGAACCTACGCAACAAGCTTTGATTTTTGACCGGAAGGTTTGCGTTTAATATTTATAATAAAGAAATCTCGATGTCAAGTCGTCCAAAACAAGTGCAACAACGTGCGAAGCAAGAGAGGGTCGCTAGTGTAAACTAATATTCTAAAGAGACAGTTGATTTTTTATTTGTTACACTTTCACACTAATACGGCTGAGCGGAGATGGATTTGGTACATGGGTAGATTATGACCTGGATTAGGACTTAGGATACTTTTTATCCCGATATTCTCACGGGATCGAGACTTATGCGTGTGAAACCGTTGGGCGTAGCTAGATGCAAATAAAACAAAAAATATGGTCACAATACCTACTAACACGTCTGTAGCACGCGACCGAGACATGATGCAATGAAAATACGAATGAGTACATACCTACCTACATAATATATGTAGGTATGTACTCATGCGTATACGTATAAAAATTACCTAGTTACCTACCTATATAATATTATATGAAGGTAGGTATTTTTATATTCTATGATTAACTATAAAATTCTTACAAATATTATGTAAGTAGATAATATTTTCACCATTGCGGGAAGCGGACTTACTTTGGCAAGTGCTCTGTTCAGCCACTGCGCCCGCGCCCGTCTTGGGCAAGTATTTAGGTACCTACCAACGTTGTTCTTTCTTTCACCCGAATTTATTACTCACCTAAATATTCGGTCAGGGAAAAAGTTCTTTCGTATTAATTTCATATACAAATTCAAGACTAAGAACCCAATTATCGAGCTTTTTTGTACCTATACCCAGACTTTTACAAATGGGCCAAAACTATTCTGTGGTCAACCCCTAATTCTTCAGCTATGGTGTAACTACTAAAATGCCGATCTAGCACCACTTTTTCAAAAATGGCATAGATTTTTTCCGTAACAGGACGCTTACTGGCACTACGTTAAACTTAAGTCCATAAACGTCACATATTTTTTTCGCGGCTTGTTTCGCATTTTTCCCTTTTTTTCATAAAACTTCAAAATTGTAAGTATCGAATGTATTCGTTACATTCACCCAATTTGGGCGGACAGAAAACAATTGAAAGATGGCGGGAAATAGATTTAACCTTTTATTTTTCTTTTTTAAATGTCATCTATATAATGGTATCAAAACCAGCCAGATACAAACATTACAGCCAAAGAGATTTTACTACAACTTTATACCTATAAAATACGAAAAAACTTTTTACTAATAATACTGCTGTTATTTTTAGATCTTTGACAGTCCTTACGGGTAGTCAGAAGCCCAAATGTCTAACAATCAGTTTTACCAACGGGTACCTATCGTATTACCCAGTAACTGGGTTGTGGAGGTCAGATAGGCAGTCGCTCCATGTAAAATACTGGAATCAGCTACATCCGATTGAACTGGACGCCGACCCCAAAATAGTTGGGAAGAGGCTGGGCAGAATTATGACAAACTCATACATTTTCGTCTTGGGTCTTTCAAGCGCCATTTGAAATAATTTATTCGTAGGTACATACTTAAGTACAGGCCAGCCTTTTAAAACAATATGATAACAAAACATTACCTACACATTATTGGCACAAACAGCTCGTAGAATATGCTATTTTTACACATAACACAATATTATAATGAGTTTTTAACAATAGTACAAAATACGAAAATATATCGTGTCGATACTAAATTTAGCTCACGTGTCTAATGAAGGAAAAACATCATTGTTTTAATAATTTATTATAATGAGGTACTAGATACTAGATTAAGGGCTGATTTTTCAATGGTAAGATAACTTTTATCTGAAGAATAAATATATGACAGTTTGTAATATTTCCTATAAGTACAAAAGCTGTCAAACCACCATATTTATTCCTCAGATAAAAATCTGCCCTAAGTTCATTGCGGTTGCGTATTGCATTCCATCCGAATCCGAAATTTTAATGAAATTCTGCGATTTTCCTCTACATAATAATATAGTCGACCTCGGTTGAACACCACCCTAAGGTTGAATGACACAAGGACTATTTGTCTATGTGACAGTTAGACAGTTTCAACCTTATTGAAGTTTCAATGTAGATACTGAGAATTATTGACAAAAGTGGTAAGCAATTACTTTGTCGTCTATACGTGTAGAGTATCACATCTAGTAAACTGTCTATGCTAGATGAATTTTCAAGATATCTACGCTATTATTATTATTTTATTGAGAGTAAATAAAATAATTAATAAAAATAGCATACAGTGCGGCTGCAACTGTTCAGTGAAACAACGCACGAGCTTTTTAAAGAAAATTGTGTTCAGTTTTACAGAATTATCTTTCCATTGTATCTTTCACCTATGCATAATAATAATAGAAATCATCACACGGCTGTGCCAAAAATAACACTTTTTATTTTCCAAACGGTAACCCACATTTGTGACAAACAAAGGGACCGTCGTACCTAAGTAGAAACTTAACAGATAACATATTCTTTTGTTTCTAAGTTAATTGTTATTTATGAAGCGACTATTTTTTACGAAACAATACTAGTTTTATGTCAGCGTTTCGGGTAAAAACTGCGCATGAATATGTATTAGGTGTTACGTCGCAGAATACCCATCAAATTGTAATGAAGGTGTGTAATATTATGCCTAATTGTTTGAGCCGAAAACACATGGATGCTCTGTTAGGAATTTGTCTCTGGTTATTCTATAACCATTAAAGACGCTATTTTTAGTTTAAAATTAGAATGAATGAGTCAATCATTATTAATCTTCCTTAGTTCAGATGGTATTGTGGTCCATGGTATTCAGATAATTCAGAACGTATTGGACGAGGATCGGTGGACGAAGCAAAAGGAGTAGTTAGCGTTCTGTAGTTTCTGCCTCCATGAGGTAAGGTGTGAGTTTATATGTATGTACTAGCTGACCCCGCGAACTTCGTACCTACCACCTAACATTTTTTTTTTAATTTTTCTCTCCGTAGGAACCATCATCGTACATCAAGGAATATTCTAAAAAAAGAATTAGCAAAATCGGTCCATCCGTTCTTGAGTTATAAAATTACAACGAAAAGTGGCATTGATTTTTATAGATAATTGTATGTAATATTTACTACAAAGGTTGCCTGCAAAATGGATCGTTACATCATGCAGGCTGGCAGAAAAATGGTTCTGGTTGCATTCCAACGCTCAAGCGAATTTAGAATCAGTTTCAAAATTGGAAAAGAATTATATTTTTTTATAATAATTAATAAGATACAATTTGTTGTAACTTATATAGCAAAAATTCAGCATAGCAGTTTATTTACCGAGATCACGAGGAAATAATATGAATAGTAGATTATTAAACAAGGGGATAAAGCAGTGTCTTCTGTCGCGGGTGACGAATTAAATCGCGAGCGTAATGAAGGACTCGAGGTTTACTCCCGAGCGCAGCCAGGGTGTTAAAAACTTAAATCACGAGCGAAGCGAGGGATTTAAGACGAGTCCTGAGTGTAGCGAGGGATTTAAGTTCACCCAAGACTAAGACAGCTTTATCACCGAGGAAAATACTCTACTTTTCGTACCATTTGCGAAAAAATTAACACAATAATAATATGAGATAAGCATTTATTAAAAATAATGACAATTAAACGTATTTTTAGAACATTAACTTATTTATAAAAATAAATTAAAATAAACTTAACGTTTATGTATTTGAAATATATTTTTGTCGGAAGAGCAAAGGCATCAAGCTCATACGGCCTCGTCGGTTTTCGTAATTTTATTTAATAATCATAATATTAACTGCATAATAAATGCGTATTCCTTTATCAAAAAGATGTATAATGCTTTATATACAAACTCAATGGTGTAAACACAGATGTAGTTCAGTATAAATTTCGGTAAGTATTCCAAATTTAAATCACATTCTCCCCCTAGAGGATGAATGAAATTCAGTACAATTTTCTTTCCCTGTTTTTAACAGATTAAAAATGACTATTATTATGTTCGCTTTTTGTGGCATAGAATGTCACTTTTTTGAGCAAGTGGTACGAAAAATACGTTTATATAGTATTTTTTTTGTTTTTGTTTGTTCATATCCACTCATTCACACCAGAAGGCCAATTGCCGTACCTAATTTAAAACGTTCAAAATCAAGTCGCAATCTCATCTCATCGACAGTCAAATGTCAAAAATGTCATACGCTATACTGTTTTTGACAGATTGAGACTGAGATTAGAATGCGAACGTTCTTAAAAATAAGGGATTTGCCCCTCAGAGCTCGTGCTGAGCCCAAGATGAATAATTATTATAGATTTTGAAAGTATTAGGTGTTACGTTTGCAGAATAAACAAATGTGGAAATGCTTAATTCTAGTCAAATACATACATAATATATTTTATGTATCAGAAAAGTGTGGGTAAAAATAGCGCCTGTAACGGTTTTGGTATAAATAACCTGTGACAAGAACCTCCTAAATAGCGTGTATCAGAAAGGTGTGGTCAAATTTAAGAGTGTGGTGCAGACCATCAAACTGAACAACTTTCTCTATTGGAGCAACATCGTAATCGCAAAAAAAATAATCAGCCGTCCCATACATTTGGGTCGAGTACCTAGATATTGAAATTTTGTGTGGGACAGTTGATATTGATAATGCTTTCGCGAATACGTTGTGGTCCCATGGAGAAAGTTGTTCAATTTGATGCTCTGTACCGCTCTCCATACCTTACCTATATGACCATACCTTTTTGATACACGCTCTACGGGTCTTTGTGACAGGTTCTACCAAAGCCGTTATGCCCGCTCCACACTCGCGCGCGAATCTTGCTGTGAATTCACGCCACGGTGCTAGCCGCGGATTTCGCGTGAAAACGTCTCCCTTCACACTCGCAAAGTTTCGCAGACTCGTTCGCGAATTTCGTGGAAATGGACGACGATGTGACTGTAGCTGCTGCTGTGACGCTATGTACTACAATTATCTTCATACTAATAAAAACGAGATGGAGTAAAAGAGGATAGTAGACGACGAACGATGTCGTACCCATTTTTTCAAAAAGATACGCAGGTCGGTCCGACTACGTTTCGTGTGCGTAGCGAAGAGCTGCAAGTGTAGCTATGCGTTCGCGGTCGCGCGCCTTGATCCCTTTGTCGCGGGAAACCGACACCTATCGGGGAACGACGCGAAGCGCAAACGCGGAGGCGCGAAACCATCTACCTACACTTGCGTTTCACGGCTTTCGCGAGCGTTCGCGCCGTGAGTGTAGAGCGGGCTGTACAGACGCTATTTTAGATGGTTTGGGCTCCGCTCGCCCCTTGGATCTTGCCCCTAATTGCCTTTAAATATTAGATACCCCAAATCGCCCCCGATTGTTAGTAAGTTAAAAATACTGTCACCAGTCAAAATTTTTAAATAAATATTTTCCTAAAAACTTTTATAGGTAATAGAGTGGGTTATATAAGTAATCAAACATAGAGTTATTCAAAATGTGTGCATTTTTCTGTCGAACCATACTTTTTGTGGTTTTTCAAAGGAAATGCCGCAAAGGGCGAATCGATACACCAAAATAATTATTTCACTGTCTATTTTCCAATCGCCCCTTCGTAAGGGACGAATCACTACGAGTATACCAAAATAATAAAAAACGGGGTGCGTGGAACATTTTAATCGAAAAGGGCCAATATTGTTTCATAAAATATATGTGGAACACTAAGTACCTAGCTTCAGCTGGTTTTTGTTTAATATATATTTTTACTCTAGAACTTTGAATAACATATTGATCTAGACGTATATATACGAACGAATATAGACGTAGTCTGACATTGTATTATTATTATGAATTTGGGGAAAACTAATTGGATGGCATAGTTAGTGTAAGCATCGAAACAAATGAAAATATTTATTTTATTCTATTCGGTAAACTTACAGCTATAATACACAGTGTTCTTAAACAATATGAAATTGAATGCCATTTACAAGTTTCCGCAGATAAACACCAAAATTAAAAAACGAGATATAATCATCATCATCATCCACAGCCCCATTTCACCCACCGCTGGACATGGGTATCTCTGTTCATGTGCCAATCCCCTCGCTCCTGTGCCAGCTTCACCCAGGTTTTTCCCGCAATGACAACAATGTGGTCGGCCCATCTTGCTGCCGGACAACCGACATCTCGTGTTCCAGTCCTTGGACGCCACTCCGTCACAGCCTAATTCCACCTGTCATCCCTACGCTTTGCCAAGCGGCCTGCCCAACTCCATTTGAGTTCCATACCACGCTTACCGATATCGAAGACCTTTGTACGACTTCAGATCTCGGTTGATTAGCATTATGCAAATATAATACAGTTACTCATAACTCTACTCAGTAGAAAAAGCTTATAATATAGTCTGCTCTGAATCTTTTATCTCTATACTATCTAACTAGAATCTTCATCCACGGTCTTTCATTTGACACTTGACCAGTAGCACGACGCATCGAGGATAGGCTTTTCCGTCCAGCTATGAGACGCGACCAAATCACCTTATTTGCGGTATAATGGCGCAACACACTACTTACAGTAGCCATGGCTTTAATTTTGACAGTTCAACAACATTCATTGCGTTAGTTACGTTGCTAAGCGGACAATTTTTTCGAACATTTGTAGCAATGGATTAATAATATCCTTCAAATTGTGATTGATAGCTACGCAATTAGGGTGCAGGATCTCCAGATACTTCGTTTTGGGCATTTTTGGTAAAGTTGTAGTTCAGAGCCTGTGGTCTACGTATTTATTTATTAAACTTTGTGCATTATGAAGGTACGAAGGCGGACCTCATGCCTTCATCAGTGTCTACCAGTCAACCAAGAGTTGCGATAACACGGCAGGTGAGGGCTATAAACTACAACTCTCCTTCATGAGTTCTACAAATCAGCTGAATCTCAAAGCATTAAAAAAAAACCGGCTTCTTCTAACGGCTAAATATCATCTGCCTAGCCTTATCCCCACTCTGTTGGGGTCGGCTTCCAGTCTAACCGGATACAGCTGAACACCATTATTTTACATGGAGCCACTGCCTATCTGACCTCCACAACCCAGTTACTGGGTAATACGATACCTCTTGGTAAGACTGGTTATCAGGCTTTCGGGCTTATGACGACCCGTAACCACCGTCAAAGATACACGAATGACAGCCGGGACCAACGGCTTAACGTGCCTTCCGGGGGGGTCTTGGTATGTAAAGACAGTCACCCATCCACGGAGTAACCGCGGCAAGCGTAGCTTAACCTGTTCCATCGAGCCGAGCGGCTGTCATTACTTAGCCACAAGCCCCTCTTCCAACTGCTCAAAGCCATCTAAAAAAATCCTGACGTTACTTAAGAACGTGAAAATATAAATATGTATCGTAGTACCAGCGGGGCGAGCACGGCTTGAGTCACACATTTTTATGAGAGTTTGGGAGCAAAAACCGTGATAAAATGCGTGACGCAAGCCGTGCTCGCCCTGCTGTTAGGTGTAAACTGGTTTGGTTTCATACCGACATTTCCCTGAACAGCTATACTTATCGCCAAACTATTTATATACGTCTTAATTTAGACATTCGCTTTAATTAGATACGGTGTTTTGTTCCAAAACGCGGGTCGAATAACTTTAGTGTTTTAACATTTACATGCTTAATTAAGTATATTGGCGGTTTTTACTACCATAGTTGATACCTATGCCATTTATATTCCAATAAATAAACTAAGATTATAGATAGTTCCATTCGAACGGCATATTAGGTGCCTATATTTGTATTACCTATGGTCCCCTGTTTGCGCATTAGGTATGTACGTATATTTTTGTCTCTATTAAGAATCTAGGTATCTGTGCACGATAAGCATGAATAAAATAAGGAAATCCTCCCTGATTGTAACCTCTCTGATCTATTTGAGCTTCCTAGGGACAGATGTTACCTAGCAGTTTCTAGTTCAGGTTCTAGTAGTTTTCAGTTCTAAAAGCAAAGAGCTATCGGTAAAAGGATTTTGGAAACCCTGTAAGAAGTGCATTGTCGGGGTCTATGGTGATGTGTCTACCTATGATGGTGGTGTGAACTTGTCCCTGACGATTCATTAAGTATAGGAATACCTACTTGATCGTCTAGAACAAGTTACATCTGTACAATTATGTTTTGGCGTGTGGCAAAATTCGGAACTAACGCCGCCATCTTGTTTTTAGGGTTCTGTAACCAAAGGTAAAACAACAAATAATAAAAATTAAACAAAGTTAAAAATTACAGGGGGTATTCATACAAGAAGCGTGTTATTTTCGGCGTTTTTTGCCTTGTGATGCGGAACCGTTCATGTGAGAGTACGACTCGCACTTAGCCAGTTCATTCAATACAATTTCACAAATGTTTACCAACAGAGCCCCCTCGATGTCAGTCAAGCGCCACAAGATGCTCGAAGCACTGTACAGTTACATAATCGTCTTTAGATGTCATTATTGAAATTACATTTATTACATAAAATATCCAAAATTCAAACTTTGACTACGCTCAGTGTTTAAGTAATGAAAAAACCGATTGATCAGCTTCAATCTGGCTGTATGGAAAATTTTCTTACACATGTGTCCCCGAAAAACAATTGTTACGTGCGTAAGCCTGCCTAGATTTTTAGTGAAACAATTGTTTAACGCACATACCTACATGCCAAGCAGATTTGTGTGCTTATAAAGAAACAGGTGACGAATTTAAAAAAAACATTCCAATATGTAAACCATTACTCAGAAGAACGTGACATTTTCCAAATTCTTTGCATTTTGTGCAGTCATTCAAACAAAATAGTTTTCTCGTCTTTTTAACGCATTTTACAACACAGTGTAAAAAAACGAGTTAAAAAAATGGAAGACATTTGGAGGGAGATCTGCAAACTCGATTTTCCTTGGTTTTAAGAAAAAACTATGCGAATATATTCATGAAACTGACCACGAAATGATGCGTTATATTTAGGAATAGATACTTGCACATGATTTCCTTGCACACTTTCAAATCGACGCGGTAGGTTGTACCTGTATATACCTATAGGTATATAATCTTTGCAAGTATCGCGAGTCACCCACAATTGTCGCCTGACCCAAATCTATAGCGGATGTTGCAGTTTTCACAATGAAAAGACCATTTTTAGAAAAAAATGCGCTTAAAAAGAATTCGGCTTAACTCCACGCGAGTGGTATGGGCACAAAAATCTGTGGAGTTGATAACTAAATAAGTATTTGTTTTTTTTTTTATGAGGGAGGTAAGTGGAAAACACACATACCTAATACAGTTGGTAATGAAAATTCTGATATCGAAAAATAAATGCAAATCGTTAAAGTGTTTTATTGCGAAAATCTTAAGACTTTTCGATCGAACTATAAAAGCCAGACAGACAAATAAAATATCGTCTTTTTGCTTTTGGTTTGTCAAACAAAAAACACTTACTAGAATTAAAAGACGCAGTCTTAAAATAAAGACCCAAAACTATCTCCGGCGGAATGTAAAATTCGTCTCTACACAACTTCTATTCTAAAATGGTTTCTCAATAAATCCATGAATCGGTGTGTGGATGGAATAATGTGGTGCTTTTTTGCCAGGTTCGTGCCACGCAGGTGCTGGCAACCCGTAAAAAAAACTCTAAAGGACCTGCGTAAAACGCACTTCTACGTTATAATGGTCCTTTGGTACAAAAGATTTTGGTAACTTATGTGTAACGTATCGGACTGTACCATTCAGTATTTTATAAAGTAGGTAGGTATGCATTGAAAATCGTCTGTCCGCGAATTCGACCGACCTTTATTCCTGTCCAGTGTCGCATACTTTGAATTCTGGGCAGTTATAAAAAGCAGCTAATAAAATTATGGGTTCGAAAAATGTGATCTTAAAAAACCGCTCTCTAAAATATATTTTAATAACACCATTAATCTTCATAGCCATTTATCAAAAGGCGGCGCCAGAGTTTCTATGGATACCTTTTAAGCTTACAATCGACCTCTAATTTGTGATTTTTCACACACACCCTAACAATTTTCGCATTAAATCTTAAAAAATTTTGTTTCAGTGATTGATCGAGTTTTGTAACAGAAAAGATTAATTTGATACTTTAGATGTTACTTTTTTTTGGTAAGTATTGTGTTCGTTTTAAAGAGAAATTCAAATGTGATTTCCTTCCAAACCATCCATTGAAAAGGCAGAAATATATATGGAATAGACAGATAAAGGTAGGTATCCAAAATATATACCTAACTAAAAAAAACCTACGTATACCTAACAAAAAAAAATCACCAACCAATAATTAAAAATATTTCACAATTAAATTAAATTTATATTATTTTATACAAACTTTGCCATTAGGTCGAGGAATGTCGCAAAATCATATTTTGCACCTAAAATAATACTTACTGAAAAAATATTCTGAATGATACTCGTATGAGGAGGTTTTCTGAAATGACGAATTCACTAGGTATCAGGTCTGAGCACCCGTCAAAAGTGTCAAACCATGATGATGAACCAATGAATACAACGAATGATGAACGATATCCTATTAATTTTATATTCATTGTAGAAATGGAAGACCTCTTGTCAAAGTGGCGCCAACTGGTGGCGTGAATTTTATTGTCATGGAAACCCTCGTTGGTAACATAAATAATTTAAAATACTTACATTATACAATTACGATGTTGATTAATTATATTATTCTTTTTGCGAATGATAATTAATTAAATATATTTAAGATGAAAAGGTAACATTACCACGAAAAAGCAATACTTACCGATCCAAATCCACGTGATAGAATTTTCAAACAGCAACAATAATTTTTTATAGTATTAATATCCAAAATTAAGTGACACCATATGGCCAGCGGCCACTAACCACATACGGACCCAGTACAACCCACAAGCCTTCTCGGTAAAAATAAAAAGTAAAATTGCAAAGTAAAAACTGCAATAAGGGGCGTCATCGGGGCGGCACGCTCCGTAACCTCTAAACGTGTGCTTTTTCCACAAGGACCATTTTTTTTTTTCTTTAAATCTATCTTTTTCCAAAGAAGCCAGCTGTTGTTTGATGACCACTCGTACTGTCCGATTTTTTGTTCATATGGAACGGTCTGTGTTAAACGATACTATGATTGGAGTGGATTGAACGTATGAAGACTGCACCAGATGCCTTTAAAAAGACTCGCCGTTACTTGAGATTAGAGATTTTTTTATATCATATTAATAGAGCTTTACTTCGGTAAGTTTCATGCTGATTTAGGGAAATAACGGGGAGAGAAAAGCGCTTCAGCTGCTGCAGCTTTTAGATGATACCAAAACATTTTAGTTACAAAAAGCTAAACATCACAAGTATATGCTTGTCAGTTCGTTGGAGTCCTCCGACTTCAGCCTCAGGGTCAGGTCACCTCCTACTCAGGTCAGTTGCAAAATGAATAGTAGCTTTTTGACGACGACGATATTTTCCTACTTTTCACAGATGATTAAGAATAAGCTAATGAAAATATAGCCACAATTCCTTCACTAAAGGGCCAAGGAATTGTCCATTACCTATATGTAAACCGAAACTAAGAAATTTTAGTAATACCCACGGTAAAAATTATTTGCAGGTTATACCTATTTCATTTCTTAATCAAAACGCAAACCTTTTTTAATCCCTGTTTTAAGACCACGAAAACTTCTAAAATCCTAATTCCTCATTCGCATCATGTGGCCACCAGCCAGGTGCGCCTTTATATCACTTCTTATTCAAAATAACTAAAAATAGTTCGAACAGCATGCAAAAATATATTTTTTGTCACAAAGCTTATAAAAACGGGTTCCTAATCCCCAAAACAAGGGGAACGAATACGTTGGGGATGGATGATATTAGAATAAAAATCGATTTGCCGTTTCTAGGAAGCGAGGCACTTGCTTAATCTGTGTCGTGCAAGACAGCATTATTTTGTGATTTTGTCGCGACACGTGTTCTGCGTTGGCTCTTCCATTTTTTTATGTTTTTAGAAAATTAATTCCTGTCCACGATTTGGGTAGGTACTATAGTTTCTCGAATAGATATCGCCAGTTTCTTTACATTTTTTCTCAAGGTGTCTTTTTGGTCTTGGTGTTTTAGAGATGGCTAATAGAGATCTATGTAAGAAGACTACAAGCTGCGCTGACCCCAAATAAACTCGGATAAGAGCTGAACAACGATAAGTGTTTTTAAAATTACAAGAGGAAGAGGAGGTAAGGAAGGTAGGTAGGTACCTACTGAATTTAAAACTAAAAACAGCGGAGTAATTGCGTAACACACATAACATAACTACAGCCGGTATATTCTGTAAAAATCTCACCGTTAAAACTTAAGTGAAGTGAGCTTGAAATGAGCTGTCATTCCACCTAATGCTAGGGATTGACACTACACAATCGAGCTCACTTCAAACTCACTTCAGCTAAGTTTAACGGTGAGATTTTTACAGAATAGCTCGGCTGATCGCAAGTTCTTTCATTTTTCGTTTGACCAACACCTACTTGTGTCATCGAACCGCCCCTCATACAGTCCACTTAGAAAATTTCGATTTTCACCCCATGGCTTAGGCCGCCGCATCATTTTTGGTTCTGGTTGCTAACTATCTATCTATCTATCAATTAGGGTGCTGCGCTTGCTGAACCACATATTACCGCATATTTCACATTCGAGTTCAAGTCAAGACATTCCACAAAACCAACGACCCGTAGTACCGACAACCATCAGGTTCTCGCCACGTTTCGTACCCAACGAACCAATATCTATCTCGCAATCGACACCCACCACAAAGCCGCACCACTAAGGATTAAGGAATTACGCTTTTAACAATAAAACAGTGCAACAACTGCTTAACTTCGATATTATCGACTCGTAACTTATTCCGAACGACAGGTAACAAAGTGTTATCAGAAACCACAGAATTAAGAATTATTTTATCAGTTTTTAATAGATTTAAACCTTGGTCTTTCTGTGGATGTTATGTCGAGTCATTATTGTGCAAACTAAGTACTATCTTAAATGAGAAACTTTGGTCATTGCATTTGCCATTCTAGAACATGGCAGTATGCGAAACTTCATCTGTTTTTTTTAATTTTATTTTTACAATAAAATTTTAAGAAAGCTTACATACTAAGTAATACACGTATTATGGTGACAAAAAAATAACAACTGACAATAAAATTGCTAATTACCAGCTTCCACATTTATATTACAATGTTATCAAACACAAAAGAACAAAAAACATAATTATTTACTCAAGATTTTCCTAATTCTTAACGAACTCGTGCAAAATAAAAAGGTCGTCGTGCATCTAAGTCAAAAGGACAATTTTTATGAGGCGAACACAGGCTCCTGAAAAAAACAAAACCAGCGCAGGAGACATGGTTTACAAATACGCTGTTTACTACATACGAGTATGACAGTAATTTATATCTTTTTTATATCTCGATTTATTTTCGTCTGCTGTGCAAATGAATACTGAACAACCTATCAAGAAAACAATTACATACAATAGGTACAACTTGCTCAAATATATTCCTCAGATACATAACACAGAAACCTTTATTCTGCGAAACAGCAAATAAAAAATCTTTCTGTAAATGTATTTCGTATCACATAGCCTTATATTCTCTCGTCCCTATCGCCCCCAGTTTTAGTAGCAGTAATAGATGCACTGATTGGAAATTCAAATGAGACTGGCCGAATTTATGGCCCTCCGCCCTCGCACTGAGGGGGAGCCCTCTTTTTACTTACTCTGAAATGCGAGGATCGATGTGCGAGGGACTTTTATGAGTAACCTTCGCTTTGTTTTGGAGGAAGAGGCTGATCATTAATGACGGTAGTTTCTTTAGAGGATCTTCTCTGGCAGAAAAAAACTGGAGAAAATATAAAATTATTGTATGTTTAATCATTTGGAGTATTGTATTTCGGAATGGCTGCGTAATGAAATAATATGAAGCTACAGAGTTACAGACCAAACGTCCTACAATTTACGGATTAAAAAAAACAGTGGTAACAAATTATTATTTTTAGATGGATCCCTGTCAAGCGATGTCGGGATTATTTATTTAAAAGAAAGTTTTTATTGTAAAAAGCAAGGAAAGGAAATGCAAAAACGCGAGTACCTGCCCCGCACTGTCCCTTTACAGCCACATGCGCATTCAATTTTTAAATGTTATTCCAGTGATTGCCACATCAAAAAAATATATCTTTCATAAGCTATCCATCTCTGCCATGCGAAAAAATCTTTTGTCATATCACAAACTTCTTTGTACAGTTATAGGGAAGAACGCGAAATATGCTCCACATTTTATTTTAATCCTTTTATGTTACACTTGTATTTTAATTTTGTTACAAAACTTGAAGATTTCTAAGGAAGACTCACTTGATTAAACAAAGTAAATGAACTTTGTCTAACATTAAATATTAAGTATCTAAGTAGGATAAAGAACCTTATAAAAGGAGACCTACCGATTTGCCATATACGCAAATCAATGGACATGTGCATACTCCCTATCCTCACATACGGCACTCAGACCTGGTCTTTGACAGTTCAGCAGAGGTTCAAGCTTGAAGTTTTCCAGCGAGCAATAGAGCGCAGCATTCTTGGTGTCAGATTAATAAGACCTTGTTAGGAACTCAGTGCTGCGCTCCAAAACACAAAACGCCGACGTCACCAAAAAAGCAGCCAAGCGTGGATTGGACCGGACACGTTTGCCGCATATCGGACGAGTTATGGGCCAAATCTACCACCATGTGGGTCGGCGGCGACATCGAGGCAGACCCAGGAGAAGATGGCAGGGCGAGCTTGACGCCTACAAATAGGATTGGTCCACCCTAGGAGAGAGGAGTGGAGAGGAGAAAGGGAGGCCTGTGGCCTGCAGAGGGACAACAAAGGCAAAAAAAAGTAGGTTGTACCTATCTATACAAATAAATAAAACTAATGTTTAAAAAAAAGGGTCTGTTTGTAATGTCAAAATAATAGATTTTTATCTACACCCATGCTAAATCCTCTATAAAAGTTTCTGAAACAGTTAGCTTATTGCCAACATTAAAACAACCAGTGTTATAGTAACCATAGGTAATATCATCCAAACGAGTGTTATAATGTTGTACTAAATTTCACTATGCAACTCGAAATCGATCCCTTCCTCTTTCAATTCGTGGTATCTTTATGAATTTCAAAAAAAGAACATTGTCATGCACGCCCGTTTCACTACGACAGCTATTAATAAAAAAAAAACTTATAGGTTATTCGAATTCACGTCCTATCCCGCCATTTTTGTTCGATATTAGTAGGTATTGCGAATCTTTTATAGAGGATTCATATCATGGGTGTAGATAAAGTCTTGTATGCAACTGTACATAATTAGGTATTAAAACAGTCATGTGATAAACCCACATTCGTGTTTTAATACCCCTTATTATACAACCGTTGCATAAATAACTATTACTAAATGTAAATGAAAGTATATACGGTAGGTAATTATAACACAAAAACATTTTTTTTTGTCTGTCGGTCTGTCTGTTTGTTCCGGATAATCTCCGAAACGGCTGTACCGATTTTGACGGGACTTTCACTGGCAGATAGCTGGTGATATAAGGAGTAACATATTATTATGTTACTTTTTGTCCCGTAGCACGTTCCTGTGGGATATATTCCAACATCGACGCGGGCGAAGCTTGTATGTAATATGATTGCAAACTTAAAGAAAGAAAAGAAAGAAAATACGTGTATTCACTTCTCTGCTTTTCCTTTTCTTATACATAGGTAGGTAGACTTTACAGTCTATAGGCACACTTTTTTTTTTCAGGATGGGATATCATCAAATAACTTCTCCCGCTCTGGGCGAAGCGGGAGGGTGTTTCAGACTCTTACTGACTAAAACCCACCCGTGTTCCTTTAGTTGCCTGTGCCAGGGGCACTTTCCCGAAACCCTGGCAGGCATCGGCCCTAGTGGACCCCGTCATTTGGTACTGACATCTCTTTGAGTGGCGCGTGGTACACAACGCGCCGTCGATCCGGGCCTGGTCCTTATCGGACAGCGAGCTACCCATTGCTCGCCGTCCGCAAGCCCGTGCCTACGGTGGCCGGGAATCGGCCTGGGATTCTCGACGCCCAGGGCGTCTCCTGCGGCGACTAGGGGCGTGAGGGTGCGAATTTTGAGTCTATAGGCACACCTTACATTACAAATCAAATCAGTTTATTGCAAACTTGTCGTACAGAGGTTGGAATAAGATTAAAAGTATCAAACATGCACCCTGGATCCTGGTAGGAGACGGCGAAATAAAACAAAATAAATAAATTATGTACAATAATAATACAATAATACATTTCTAAGTATCATGTGATATTTTTACAAAAGCATAGAACAAATAGAATACCTAAATTATTAATTGTTTATAGTTGCTGTTACTATCGAATCATATTATTCTAATCCTAACTTAACATTATAAATGCGAAAGTGAGTTTGTTTGTTTGATACGCTACCACGCTTAAACGGCTGAACGGATTTGGATGAAATTTGGCACACAGACCTGGGTAAGGACATTGGCTACTTTTCATCCAGGATCACAGGCGAGGTCGCGGGCAACAGCTAGATTTAATATAAGTATTAAAAAATTGGAATAAGTTAAATCAAAATAAAATGAATTAATTCAAATAAATTAAGAGCAGTGGTGGCCCAGTTGTAGTGGTAACGGCCCCGACTTACGCGATTATCACACTGCCACGCATCACGCTGCCTGTTGCGTGTCAACGCACCTACGCGCGTACTTGCGGTTGCGAGTTTTCTATACAAACGGAGATACTTACTAGCAACGTAAGAACACGCACTCCCGCACCCCGCTGCATGATGCGGTGCAGTGTGCGAATCGCCTTACGTACGTCGTGGGTTCTAACCCAGGCAGGCGCTTTACTTTGTGTAATTTATCTCATCACCACTGTTCACAAAATGGTGAAGGAAAACATCGTGAGGAAACCGGCCGCGGCATGTCCCAGAAGGAAAAATTCGAAGTTAAGTATATGTGACATCTACCAACCCGCACTGGGCGCGCGTGGTGGATTATAGCCCACTCCCTCTCACAGAGAGGAGGTCTGTGTCCCAGCAGTGGGAACGTTACTGGCTGATTATGCTAAATAAATTAAACATGTAGGTATGTATACAAACAATGGTGAGCTATATATTTTATTAGGTACCTACTTTATATTTATTTTTTCTTCTAAAAACTATTTATTGCATTTGATTGATTTATTAATATCATACGTAAAATAACTTGATTTTTTATTTTACTGTCCACCATACCAGTCCATCACATGAACTGTGTTCCGTAGGGTTGAAGATTTTATTGGTTCGCTTTCCAATGTGACATTTTTCCGTTTCCCTGAAGTAATGCTGACTCTGGCCAACGATTGAGAAAACACTAAAATGACGGAAGTATGCTTTAAACAACTGAATAAATATACCAATTCCAACAGAATTTAAATATCGTACCAGACGACAACTCGCCCATAGAGAACAATGCTCGAAAACAATAAAAGACTCATCCATTTTCTATTGATTTGCATTTTATTATTTTAACTCTTTGTCATTTAGTGGACGTGGATGAAATAAAATGTAGTTAACCCGTCAATAGTTCTACGGGAACAAAATGCAAATATTCCTGTTTGAATATGCAAATATATTACTTTACGTCTCACGACAATGGACGGCACCCGACGACGTGGACCGTTGTAAAAAGCATAGAAAATACACAAAGAATTTGTTCTAAATATTGTCTAGGTAACGGTACGGACGGCCGCCATTGATAAAAAAAGGGTTGGACATCAAAAGCGGACAGTTTTTGCGATAGAAAATCCTTTTAACTTGATTAATGGACAATGGAATTAATTTTTCAAGACTTTGTTTAGTTAGGCGAGTATTTGGAATAACGGCGACGGACACAGAGACTTTCATGTGCCCGACCGGTATTTTGCCAAAAACCCAAAGAGATTACTTAAACGAGATTTAACTGTTTTAGACTAAAAAAAATGATTGAGGTGCAAAAGTGTTTGTACAAACCTACTTACAGAAATAAAATCATTTACTTATCATCATTTATCATTACTGGCAAATTAAAGTTTGCCGTCATCTTAGTTTATTTTTATAACGGAATTGTCTTATTACAATACCTGTCGATGGCAATTTTATAGACAATATTGTTTTAAAACACCGTTTTACTACATTACTGAAGCCGAAAAACTTTTGCTCCTTTACAAAGTCGGAGCTAGGCCATTATTTATTGGCATCTTGAGTAAGCATACAGGATGTGGCGTAAGTAGTGGTCCACCGTTCAGAATTCGATGAACCAGATAATTAACTATAAAAATTAAAAATTTTAACCATTTTTAGTAGTAAGTTTTTTTTTACAAAATTCGCTCTTGATCTTGATGGTGTGTTAAAAATTAGGGTTAAAATTAGAGAATAACCAACTTTTTCTTCAAAAGAGCTGAATTTACATAAAAAATCTTAATTTATCATGATAGCTCTAGTATTCAGCAGTAATTAACAGACATCAAAATGAAAAAATAATGGTTTTTGTTGAAACTACAAACAAATTTGTAATAAAAGGTAGAAATTTCGTAAATAAAAGACAAAATGGAAATATTTTCGGAACCCTTGGGTAAAAATGGTTGAAATTTTTAATTGTTATCTATAGTTAATTATCTGGTTTACCGAATCCTGAACGGTGGACCACTACTTACGCCACACCCTGTATATGCCCACTATGCTTAGAATTGAACGAAAATGCAACTCAAAGGACCAATAAAAGTCAATGTTTTCTCACCGAGATCACTCGTAAAGATCGATAGCAGGCTCGATTGCATGTAGTACCTACATCAATCACTGCAGTGTGATCTCCCATGAGATGAAATAATTTTAAATACAATAAACTAACATAGTTCTTAACTTTGCTAACGCAATGAGTCGTTGTTACTTAAATAAAGAAATTATTGTAATACAAAAAACGAAACCTAAATTATTCTTTTCGTGTCGATGGTAGGTACTCTTCTTCTATGTTTAAAAAAATATATAATATACAGTTTTAGCCCAGTAGGCGGCCACGTTGATTGCGGGATCAGGGGCATTCTTTAGGTCATCGGAGGTGCAGGTGGACGGGCACTTAGGACACTCCAGCACGTGGGGCATGGTCTGATCAGAAGCACCGCACGCGCACTGGGTGGTAGATGGATCTGTAATCCCCCTCTTCGACAAATTGTGTCTGCAGCGGCCTACCTACTTGGGTACCTACGCAATCGATTGAGAGCTAATTCATTTAGCATGATACCGAATGAATAAAAGATTAATTAGCTTGTGATTTTTACGATTTCCAACTACCGACACAAATCTCCATCTTCATTTGAGTACCTACAAGAACAGTCTCACCACCTAAATGGTTATAAACTGTCAACTAAACACGCGTCTGCGTAACAAGCAAAGCCGTGACCCCAAAGAACTTCAAAATTAAAGAGGGTCGCACACAATACCGGAAGCGTGCACACTTGACATTTACGCCCTGCGGTTAAAACCTCGCACGCGAACGTCAAAAAACGTTCAATTGTTTATTTATAACTTTTTAAACGCACCCCTGTGTGAGGTGTGTTAGTTCCCTTCGCGGTTTTTTGTAGAAAAAAACCAGCACGCGTGTAAATGTAATTTGATGACGTGATTAGAGGCTTGAGCTGTTGTTGTGGTTTTTTAAGTATTTTTTTTTAAACGCGGGTGATAACTAGTGGCGTGTGTTATTTTGTTTTTTTTATGTCAGGGTTACCATAGAGCTTTTAAAAGCCATTAGGTGGTGGAAAATTACACCGTTCGTATTAAGTATGTCTTCATACTTTTAGATTTTGAGCAGTTTAATCTATCGCTGACTTTAAAGAAAAAATTGGGATTTTTTAATGGATATAGAGTAGTCACTGGCAGTATTTTATTTTGATACATCGTTTTCATGCAATTTATTTTAGGGTAGCTCGTCATCTAGAAACAAATCTGTTTGATTTGTTAATTTAATTAATAATTTATATAATTATGTTATATTCGAAATATACAGTAGGTATATAGGTACCTACTTACCTACCTAAATATTTCTCTAGTAGAACCCCGGAGCAGCATCAAACTTAGGTTAGATTAAATATTTGAAATTGCTCTTATTAATATTTAACTTTATGACCACCATTTTAATGTTTCTGGGTGGCATTATATTACCACTCTCTTACAACGATACCACCATAAACTTGTGGTACCGACCTTTACACCAGTTTTTTCCCGACACCCGTAAAAAATGTCTATATAAGGGAGATAATATACTTTTTACACCGCGCCCCTACTTCCGTCAACACTAATCTTTGTGGTGTAAAAAACGCTCCCCTTTGTAAAAATGCGGGTATATAATTACCGACATTAAAAAATAAAGGGGACGTTTTACAACTTTTTTTACTATAAAAACCGCGTCGAAAGGTAATTATGTATTTACGTAAATATTCAAACACTTGACACTTTTTAACTGACTTCTTTCAGTATACATAGAGTGCGCGCAAAATAAGTCAGCGCGCGGCCGTAATCGGAAATAATTGTTTGCCGCCATCTCGACGTTTATTAAATATCAGGTGTCAAGAGAGTGTGCTGTGTTCCGTGTTTTCCAAAGTAAATAATCGCCATAATTATGCTGAGTGATCAAAAGTGCTGGCAGGATAGTCTTGAGGGTCAAACACGCGCGTAGAGTAAAGGCCCATCCGCACACAACAGTTTATATTCTGGTCTCTTGACCAGCTAGCCACCCTGATTCAGCGTTTTAAATAATTCTCTCGTCATGAAAGCTTCGTTCGTGGCATTTCCACCCTGTAAAGGGAGATGGCGAAGTATACCTCCACTTTCATTTGGCTCTTGTACATTTCTGATTTCGTGTGAATATGTGTCATTGACATGCTTCTTTATAAATTATGTAGGATGAATGTTGACAATATAATATTGTTTACATTTTCTGGCTTAGCTTGAGTCTAACTAAAATATATCCGAAAATGTTGAGCCAGTAACCCAAAGGCGTTCTCTACGACTCTTCTGCCTCGCCATAAACGATAATGAAATATCTTTTACTTGTTGGCCACATACTATATTATTTCAACGTTAAAATCCGTTTTAAAGTTTCGTCCCGATTTACCCCTGCATACCTATTAACCCCGTTTTACGGTACAGCTAATTTCGTCCTGGATAGGCTCGCATCAAATAGGGTTTCAATGGAAATACCTCATCTGCGAGAATTACATAATAAATTGGTGTATCTGTGCCTGGTAACGGTGCATCGGTTGGTACAGATAAAGTAGGTACCTCGTTCCAATGCCTTGCCTAAATAGCTATTTGCAAATATGCCACCATCACTATATGAACCCACACTGCCAGCAATAAAATTGTAAACGGCATCTACAAGTGCTAACAAGACGGTTGGAAAGGTTTTCTTGAAGTTAAAGATCAAGGAGCCGCTATTGGCAAGAGCCTGTATCGTAACATGGTTACCATCGAACGGTCCTAAACAATTAGGAATATTGCAGTTGGTATAAAAGTCATTAGCAATGGATAGCCCCATCTCTGTTGTTGGTCGGGGTAAAATGTCTCCCATCAAAGTCTCCACTATTGTTATAAGGTTTCATTTATAATATAATGTAGGTACCTACTGTGTCAAGTCCTAAACGGCAACTGAATGGTATTGTTTTAAATGAATTGCCCCTTTTGCCAAAGATCTGTAATAAAATAAATAAAAATTATAAAGGATATTTTTTATAAGAATACATTAGTAGGTATTTTAATGTAACAAATGATGTTCTATGGAAATTATTGTGGTAGGTATGTTTGTATGAATAAACGGGAATTTTTGTTTCTGGTAAAATATGTAAATCAAGACAAGGGACCACTTTAGAAAGAACATATTATTCAAAAGAATGTTACTAAAAGTGGTCAAGGTCGCAATTCAATAAAGCCATATAAATACCATGAGCAACTAAGTTTTTGGCTTACATTTTAGACGACAGAAATAGCATAGACAATGTCAATGATGAAGATGATACAACACATTACGATGAATCTAATAATCCAGAATCTCCACTGCCAATTCAAACAATGTCGCCTGTTTCTGAATCCCAACTGACTGGCTCGCTAACATATTTGCCGACTATCACCAGCTTCTCAACACAGTGCCGCGCTTACGAATCGATGTGGGCCATCATTATCAGCAAGAAGTCGTGGATCCAGAGGACGCAAGGAGAATAATATAGTAGATTGTTATACAAGTAGCTAAAATGACCCATTATATACGAGGTAGTTTTACTCCCGAGCTTTAGCGAGGGAGTAAATAGAAACTGAGTTTTAATGGGTTTTTAGCGCCGTGTGTCACACTCTACTTTTCACTACGATTGCGAGAAAATAAAACAATCCAATACAATATGAAATATTATGTAGTTTGTGACCTTGACGGCAACAGATTGAAAATTATTTCTTTTCCTTTCTCTTCTATTTGAAAATTAGCGTCTCCATTCTCACTAGATGATGACATTTTAGCTATTGTAAAATTAATTACGGTCACTACCAATTCAATTTGCAATTAGAGAAAAATTATAAAGATTTCGCGCCAATGTCTTTTTTTTTGTTTTTTCTTCTGCAGCCGCAACGCATTGCATGCATTCTACCAAAGAGATCGCCGATTCAAGTTCCATTTTCAAAAATAAAATGAAGTTGTTTTTTAAGAAACAGTAATAAGTCGTGTCTATATTCATGATTATTCTACTTATGACTAAAGCCTTTTTCGTTTTTGTAGGCTCATTGTCATTTGACACACAAAAATTAAAAAAAAAAAACTTTTTCCCCTCTAGGGGAAAAAGTTCCTCTAGGAAGAATTGCTATTTTTTCTTCGCTCTGGTACGCCACAATGACGGTTTTTTTGAGCAAGAGGAGTGAAAAAGATTTTGTAAGAACAGCTTCATCAGAAGTTATGGATTATTTGATTCGCCAAAATGAGCATCCGGTTGAGATATTTTTGGTATCTCTTGCTCCGACATTAAAAGAATTGCACCCTTGTGATTTATTTTATGCTATGATATGTATGGAACAAAACTATTGAGAAATAAATTTTCAATGCAAGGGCAAGCACCATTACAAGCCCAAATAGGTGTAATGTGACTAACTTGGAAACTGTTCAAAGTCAAAGTCAAACCTTTTATTTCAAATAGGCACATAAAAGGCACTTTTGAACGTCAGATTCTAGTCGCCCCTTCCAAAAGGTAGTTTCGTATGGGGAAGAATGGGCAAGATACTCCACCGTTACTCTTGTAAAATGTGTTACAATATTTTAACATTTACATTAATTATATAATTATATGTGAAGACGATGCACCTATAATAAAATGACTATACCACAATAGATAAAAATAATTAAAAATGTAACAATGACAAATAAGATAAATAAGTAATAGATACATGGTGCTCGCGTATTTACAAACATTGCAAAAGTATACGAGATTTTCCAACAAAAAAAACACTTTTTTTATTGTCTATAATTATGTAAATTAAAGGTGTTGTGGTGGCAGATCATGGAACCGTCATTACAAGCCAAGACAGGTCTAATACGATTAACTTTAAAACTGTTGTGGTGGAAGATAAAATGTCAAAGCAATTAAAATAAACGAACGAACTAAATGTGTAATTAAAAAACCTGACGTAAAAAGTTATGAAACCGCTCTTAGTAAGTACTTACTTATTTATAAATTATTTGGCTTGGTAACAACTACAACTTGCGGAGTGAGTACCTATATCAGCAGTAGATGTACGTACATATAGGTAAATCGACAAGAATTCAATTGATTATTTACAATTCGTGTTCCATATTACTGAATCAGTGTTCAAACAATTAAGTACTCCATCTGCTATATGTTTTGTGGATACAATGTTTTGGAACAAAGATTGTGGAAAATTAAATGAATAGTTGTCGATGTAGAATCTTATTGTGCAACGTCTTATTAGCAGAGGTCGGAATTGGGTAGAGTTATTTACTTATGTAGGTACTTGCATCGAAATGTTGATATTAATATGGATCTTCCCGGGATTTCTAATGGACAATCCCGTGTGGCCAACAATATTACAAATAAATAATAATAAAAACCTCAGAGATAGACAGACAAATAAAACAAAGATAATTAACATACAATTTTTATTAGTATTTAATTTACATTAATTCACAATACAAATTATTAATAGTCGCAAATTCTCATACTTATACCACGCCATTTTTATAAGTAAAAAAATACTTTTGCTTCTAGCCTAGACTCGTAAGGGTTTGCTTATTCAAACGGCCCATCAGAATCATTTTCCTTGTCCGATTCATTCAAAGTACCACTAAGATTTGAAGTGTTCGCTTCCGACATTACTCTATAACTTTTTTATTTAATAAACCACGGGATTTTTTGCTCTTTAAAATTAATCTCGGGATTTGAGGCATATCCACTTTATTCTTTCGCTGTATGAAATCAGTGTAAGTACATAAATAACTCTACCTAATTCCGACCTCTGCTAATTAGGTAGGTATGCTATGGCTTGTTAGTGGGGTGAAGACTTGGAGACCTTCACGGATTATTGGCCAGAGAAGGTTACATTCAGAGTAGAGTGGAAAGCTGTAGGAGAAACCTCCCCAGCAGTGCGGGCATTGCCTTTAGACAGAAAAACGAGGTGTCGTGGGACACCCGGTTGGAACGAAGTTACTTTCGCTTGTGCACACTTGGCAAATAAAACCTAGACCGAATAAAGTGTAACATTTTGTTACGAAACAATAGTGTCGTCGGCATAAGAAACAGTAAAAAAAAAAAAAAATGGTACCTACTACATAGGTCATCATTCATAACCATTCATATTGCGCAATGAATTGCGGTTTACCAGGTATTCATTGCCGCAATTAGAAAATGTTGCCATATTTTAATATGCAAATTGTATCTACTCTTAGTTATTACTTAAAAATAAAATAAAAATAGGTAGGTAGTGCGGATCTGCGATGATTCATGATTTTTTAAAATTAATTTAAAAATTTCGGGAAATAAGTAAGTACCTATGTTGCTGAATAAACTGAACTTTTCAAAAAGTTGAGTTACTTATTAAACATTCCATCTTACTTATTACATCCAAAAAAACTACCAGCTGTTACTATATTAGTTTTGCGTAAATTCAAATCGCCTACGTAATTGAGCCTTAATTTTTTTATCCCAAGAGATACCTAATCTAAAAGCAATTTCACGAGTAATAAAATATCTTCATCTGTAGATCTGTATCTCGGCTGCACATTTTCCAGGCACTCGACACGAAACCAAAATCAAGATGTAACCAATCCCCAAATTGTAATCCGCCGTTACTTCATCCCTTGTTCAAAAACGGTCGGTCAGTCAACAGCGGCTCTTCGCTCTTTGTCCAACTTTTTCGACTCCGGCCCACAATGCCCAGTAATCTCCAAAAAGTGACCCCAAAGAGTGCTCAGGATTGTGCCCCTGAATACGGCCCATATAGCCCCGACACAGCGGCGATGTGCACAAAAAAATATAATCGTCTATTTGTACGGAATTCTGATACACGTATGTACAGCGTGTTGGTTTTTCACTGGCTTCTGAATTCATTCACTACCAATTAAAAGTGTGATTTAGTTTAAGCTGTGTTTGCTTTCCATTCGTTGTCTTTTATTTCGAGATTTGAAAACGTATAACATACATTGTTCGTTCACCTGAAACAACAAGATATAACGTTATTCGAAAATAAAAAAGAAAAAACCTGAGGCAGTCTTTACACGTCACAGAGCTGAACACTTGTTTTGAAATAAATTTTGAAAGGTTATATTCTAAATGATAATGTACCAAGTGAGGTTTTGTAACACAACTTAAAACAAATGTGCTATTTTTAAACACAATATTGTCTCAAGTGTACATTATGACGTACGTAACACAAAATAGCTTCGATACGCAAATAATAATCACAATAATGGACACTTCGTTAGAAGTTTAAGTCGATTAAAAATTCACAGGCCTAAAATATTTGCCGTGTTGTAATTATCTTACATTCCAATTTATATTCAATAATATCTGACAAAGTCCTTCAAGTTCTCACCTAGACTACCTAAAGAGTACTGAAAACCTAACTAGAATTGGAACAAATTAGGTAGGTACTTGATTCCCAAATAAAACTTTTTCAAAGATCTCAGTAGATAGGTATACGACGTTTGAATGACTTATAAATAATTGAGCACCTATATACTTAGGTAGGTACCTACCTGTAATTTGTATTTTCATTCGAAAAGGACATGACTTTCATCAACTTCCCTGTCACTTTCATTTAATATTTAACTGTATAGTTTGGCGTTCTGCGCTTGTATCATCATCTTTATATGAGTGAATAATAAACAGAACCATCCTGTAGAGTGACATGTGCCCATCGTGCTCTATGGCCGAGCAGCTTGTCCCGTCACATAATAGCATAAAGGATGGACGCACGCCGGCCGGCGCGCGGCGGCCGCGCGCCTCTGTCGCACCTGCTTGCAGACTACACTGCAACGAACACATCACTAAAAGAGTAGAAACAATGCTGCAAAGAGTATGTTTAGCGATGCGGTTAATAGTCAATTCATGAAACTCACAAAAAACAATGACGCTTAGAAGAAAAAAAATCGTATCATTTGAAATTAGAACAACGTAGAAGGAGAGAGTGCAGAGTCAATATCTAAAGTACCAACCTAAGTATTAGTATTAGACCTTGAGTATTTACCTAGTGAAAATTTAAATAATGAAAATTAACGATTTTAAAGACCATCGGGGTAGTTGCGTAACACACTAACAGTAGCAATGGCTTTCATTTTGACAGTTCAACAACATTCATTGCGTTATTTACGTTGTTGAGCAGACAATTTTTCGAACTTATGAAGCAATGGATTAGCAATATCCTTAAAAATTATTCTGATTCTGATTGAAACTGTACGCAACTAGGGCGCAGGTTTTGAAAGACATTTTATCGTTTTCAATATATGTCAGGATCCAGCGCACTACGTAGGTATTCGTTTACAGAAAATGGAGACTGAAAAAGAAACTGAACTATACCTTGACCAGTACTTAAATATTAGTCAGTTATCAGGCAGACTGATTAACCCGAATCGATCATAATGTCGATCATAATGTAACGAATTAACGATGTCTATAATGTTAGCCTCTCCATTACATACGTCATCGGGTAATTAATTGAGTTACCTACTGGTTTGCTTTGACACTCCACTTGGAATACCTTATTCCTGGTTAGGCTTAGGGGACTTTATAGTTATACAGTTTCGAAAATCTTAGTTCCAGTTGATATTCTTTCACAGAAAATAATAAAAACTATGCTATAGCCGATTTGCCCGTGTGTGTACAAAAAATTACGAAAAATAAAAGCCAACGAAAAATCAGCGTCTCAGTTTTTTTTTCCCAACTTCGTCCCGCTAATTGCAAGCGTCAGCAAAAATAAGTCTCGAGCCAAAAACTTAATGAGAATCCAAACTCGTGCAGAAAATATCAAGGGTATATGTACATATAAGAGAGCCAGCGAGCTTATAACATCTAACGCGAGGCGGATCAATATCGCGCGCCGTTTCATCACGTCGATGGGAAAAAAGAGGAAAAAAAATACATAACTTTTTAGGGGCGGCCGTCCCCCCCTCTCGCCCACCCGCCGCCGGTGCCACCTACCGAAATATATAAAAAAATATCGACGCGAGCTCCAGCGCGTGCTTACAATACTCTATAAAATATCGTATCAAATTTATATAATGGGAAGTGCCTTTGTTGGCACGAGGAAAGAGGAAAAAAACTTATTCGGAATAAAGGACCCGGACATTAGGGCTGTTTTGATGGATTTAGGGAAGTGAACCGCGGGTATTACTTAACGATCTGCGGGGATGCTGTGGACTTGTGGCCGGTATCTCGATACCTATAGGTAGGTGAGGTCAAAGTGTTGAGGTACATTCACCTACTCACTTCTTTGGTTGAATTTAAAGGATTACGAAATTAGTCGGTCTAGCCATTTTCCAACTATGTTGGGGTCGGCTTCCAGTCTTACCGGATGCAGCTGAATACCAGTGTTACTGACCTCAACAACCCTGTTAATGGGCAACACGATACCCCTTGGTAAGACTGATTAAAGGCTTTCGAAAATTAAGAATGTTACGTAAAGGTCTACATTCGACACTATGACTCCAATGAGATTTAAAAAGTCCCATAAGTGCGCCAGAAATGAAGATAAAATAAGTTGAAGAAAAATTTAAAACCAGAGCAGAGCCTAACTCGTGGTTCCACTATAAACCAGCGGTTCTTCTTTCTTAAAAGCAACTAGGGCTAAAATAAAGAAGAACGATTTAATTATCAAGATGATTTGCAGCATCTCAGCATCCATTTGTGACAGGTTGGAAGTTGCTGACTGCTGGCAATGGCAGTTGGGATCCGTTCATCGCTGAGTTTAATTAACTCGACAAGGACCGAAAAAAAAGTATAAGGACCAAGGGTCCAAGAACCTCCTCTTCGGAGGCCTCTTGTTCCTTATATTTTTTTATATAAACAATTCATATTTGTGCATGAATATAAATAGTCTATTTAATAATTCCCTATACCAGTCTAGACGTTTATAAAGAAATATCTTAGTCTTCTAAATACTTACTTAGAACAAATAGGAACCCTACGCTTTCAACTAAGTCAAGGAAAATGGAGGAACCAAAGGTATTAACACGACCTTTCAAAGCCATAAAGCAAACAGAAACACATAGTGCTTATATTTTCAGTATTTTATTGTACCTTAGTGTACGATACGTATTAGATTTCTAGCTTTTCTTTGATCGTAACGTTGGAACGTTAGAAGGTTTCATAACCAGCGTAGTAAAAGTTTGTAAGCTTGTATTTCGAACGTTGCGCGTTGGGCGGAAGCCAGCCAGAGAGATTAACTTTGATGTAATGATTTTTCACTGAAGTATAAGCAGAGATTAGCCAGTTTTTATACATCAGCCTATTTATTAGTATCTAGCCATTCATCTTTTAGTTGCTGTGTCATGCGGAAATTAGGTTGTGATAGCCACGGTAAAGAAAATGTGTAAAATATTTAACATTATGTTAAGGACGAATTTTAGTCCAATTTATTTTTCAGAAAACGTAACCAACCTATAACCTGCATGGGTTGGTTACGTTTTTTGAAAAATAAATGGTAATCAGATTTGATACAAAAACGTGGTGATAACCTATAACACCACGTTTTTGTATCAAATAGATAGGCAGACAATTACATAAGCACGTCGGAAATGATTAAATCAAAATTAATTCTAAATCACCATTAGGTACCTGCTCTTAGAGGAAGGAAAACCTCCGATGGGATTTTGGTAATTATTGCAAATAATAATATTCCTAAATTAGCACATGGTAGCTCGAAAACAACGCAATATGGTAGTAGGTATCAATTAATCATTTTATTACTGAAGTAGGCAAGTACATCAATGTACAATAGTAGATAAGAACTAAAATACACATTGCAGAAATATCCTCATAACGTCAACTGTCATCACTTTATGGAAAATGGGTGGGTAATAAAGCCAGCGCGGGGGCCTTTTTAGCAAAAAGGGCGCGGGCGGGGCGGTGCTAAAGTTTAGATTGTTTTTCTCGATATAACACTAGCCAAATCAATGTTTCTTAACAAATTCGTTCTTTTCCTCGTGTTCCTTAACACAAAATTACTTTCTTGTACTTAGTAGGTCGGACGTACTTTTGTACCTAATCAATCATGTAGGTTTCACTTTTGTAAAACCTACAAATGACGGTTTAGTTTTTCGCATAGCCGGTGCCAGCATGATTTTTCTAACAGAATCATGGATGCAAGAGCGAGCTCGAAAGCCCTACTCCCGTCGCGCGTCGCGGCGAGCAACTTTTGACCATTCGTACATAACATCCATTCCATTCCACCATTCCAATAGGTTCCATTGGACCTATCGGTGGTAGGTATAGATACCATGTTTTTTTTTCTTTTGAACACCCGTGTGTAGGGCCCTAAGCATTTGCTGCAAACCTACTACGTGTAGGTATAATCCGGCCCTGGGTGATACCTACTACATACAATGGATGCAAAATAATTTTAACAAAAACTGGTAAGCAAGTAAGTGCCCAAGTACCTACAACAAACTTTTAATTTTATGGAAACTTACCTCAACTTAAGTACTTTACCTAGTTTGACCCTCGCAGCATTATGCATTATGCTGTTCCTACATCATCAACATAAAATGGTTGTTTGACGTTTATTTACGATTCTAATACTCTTGCGCAAATAAGTTTATGGTAGCTCTAGCTGATAACCTAATCAGTATAGTAGGCATTAGTAGTACAACTTATAAAACGCTAGATAAGAAGCAGCACATTTACGTCAAAGGTACCCGATTCCGTAGTATCTAATTACTTAATGACGACATAGGTTCTTTTACGACGTCCTCTTACGGCGAAATAAAACAACCATCTCATTTTAGATTGTGAACAATAAAATTCATAGGATTCCTGCGACCTCTGTGATAGGCTTGAGTCACGCATTTTATCACGGTTTTTGCTCCCAAACTGTGATAATAGTGGGTGACCCAAGTCTATCACAGTAGGCCGTGCTCGCTCCGCTGATTCGGAAATCTAAAAATACCATAAAAACACTTTTTATGGTGTTTTCAGCTTAATAGAAGAAATCTAGATAGGTAAGGCCAGTATAGGCAAGGGGTGGGTGGGTGTCGTGGGTAGAGGTGGCTGGGACAGACTGGATGCGGCAGGCGCAAGACAGGATGTTGTAGCGCAGCCTGGGAGAGGCCTATGTCCAGCGAGGACTGCGATAGGCTGTTTATTGAGGTCAGTAGGTACTGTTTATAATTTCATATTCACATCGCCCGCCTTTATTTAGTAGCAGTGAAGGCAGGCGGTTTGTTTGTAGTTAGATAGATAGAATATTATACTTGCTTGCGGTTCTCGTAGTTCATGTGAAAAAGGGCCGTGATGACCCAGTGGCTAATTAGGCTCCCGCCCGCCGCTCGTGCACGAGGGTGTGGGTTCGAATCCGGACAAGTACCAAGGTGACTTTTTCGATTCATATTTACTTTCTAATGTTATCTTAGACATCACTGACATCGGTGAACGAAAACATCGTGAGAAATCCTGAACTTGAAATTGATGTCTGAAATTGCCAATGCGTATTGAGCATTGAGCAAGTGCCTTCTCTGTGTGAGAAGATGCATTTAAATTGGCCTACAGTCGGAGAGTTAAATGCCCTAAAGTCAAACTTAATACTCACCCAATACGTACAAACAAGTTAGTCAACGCAGCACACGGCGAGCCAGCTTGCTGGTTTTACCTAAAACAAGAACTAACTACGGCAAAAAAAATTTAACTTTTGAAGGAGCACAACTATAGAATAAATTACCGTCCTTTAAAAGAAATCTACACTCTTTCAATGTATTCAAATCTCAACTTAGCCAGCACATAATTGCGGATCGATCACTTCTGGAGAAATGAATGCATTGGATGGGTCACTATTAACTTGTAATACTGATGACGAACCTTTTGTAATCTATATATGTACTTATGTTTAGTATTGTTCTCAAGTAAGTGACATAGGTATGTCTTTATTGGGAATAAAGTTTATCTAAACCGAAACCGAAAATTCTGGTGTTTTTAATAATAAGTGTTATCATGTGCGGCTGACGATATCACCGTACCTAACTGCCCCGTTGGACTCGTGGTGGCAAGCGCGACTGCTGAGGGCGGAGTCCTTGGTTCAATTCCCAGGTCGAGCAAAGAGTTATTGGGTTTTTCCATTAGGAAATTCTTAGTAACCGCCCGGAGTTTGAAAGTTGGCGGTGTGATACCCCCGTGCCTCGGAAAGCACGTTAAGCCGTTGGTCTTGCGCCTGATCTCTCTCTGGTCGTGTTGGATTAGGAAAGTGCCGTCCCATCGGACTATTAAAGTGAGGGAAGAGAGAGGGCCAGGCCACAACAGTGCGTTGCGGCGTCGCATCGCAAAAATCAACGACGCCGCACAACGCATCGTGGAAGTTTCCGATGCGCTGCCGCAACGTACAAATCTGCGATGCGACAACGCTTTGCCGTTTAGTCGGTGTCCATACTTTGAACGACCTGCCTGCCTGCCTTTGAGCGTCTTGTCGTACGATGTCGTATCCGATGAAATTTTTGCGTTGCGACATCGCATCGCATAGCTGTGCAATGTTGTTTTTGCGATGCGACGCCGCAACGCACTGTTGTGGCCTGGCCCAGAGTGCTCCTGTGTCTGCGCAAATATCTCCCGCGCCGAAGGCTGGGCCGCCATGGCCAGGGCAAATTAGGAAATTTGTATCTATACAACGTGAAACTGAAAGATATATCTACAATCAAGTGCACGGCTCCTTTGGATGATAACAAACTACGGCTTGCCGTGTAGTTTGATTTGTTGTTGGTGTTGTTGTGTAAAAACCCTTAGGTTTTTAAATCCTATATCTACATGTTAGAAACATATGAGCTATTTCAGTACATGAAACCAACCACTCGCGATTCTCCGCATTCTCGGCTCTTTTGATCGCGTCGATTGAACGAAAGCGAAAGCGTCAGGGTAGCCCAACGAAATTCTGCAGGTCAGTGTCAGGTTGTACGTAAATAGATAAATATGATTTGCGAAAATTATGATTATGATTTACAAAATGTTTATTTATACAATTAAAATCATAAAAATCATCCATAGGTACTCTCCCAAAGTTCATATTACCCTACATAATGATTGCTTCTTCATGAAATCATGACATTTGGGGCCGATTCTGACATAAGGAGTTGTATTGCTGATTCTAATGATTATAATTCTGTAAAGCCATGTTTGTCACGGTCGCGAATCATATTTATACCACCACAACCTGACACTGACCTGAAAATTGCAAAAAAGTAAGTAAATGTGAATTTCACGGGCCACCTTGGCGCATTCCCCTTATTGTACTAGCGAGTGACGTGAAGAGGTCATTGACCCTCGTAGTGCAGTGCAGTGCGTTTGTTGTGATTTGAATTCAATAAACTTACGAACGCTGAAACTTTGCATAGAGATTCTATAAGCTTGATGTATTCTTCACCCCTTTATGACATACTTAGATACCCTTTCCGTTTCACGTTGTGTAAGTAACGATTTCCAGAAAGATAAGGTAAGCCATATTTTCTTTAACTACTCGTACCTAACCTATGTATATTTTCAGAATTTGTTTATTTCCTTAGCCGTTCTTACATGCCTACTAAGAAGAAAGGAACTACCTCGAGCTAGATTTTACTTGACGTTGTCTCCATCTAAGACTTCCAGGCTCAATTCAGATCTAGACAGTAGAGGCGTGTAAGTACCTACATAATGCTTACAGCTTTCGTAGTTCCAAAGAGGCGGAACTTTTTGAATTAATGTTACTTTTTTTTCCAATGTTTTCATTCTTTGTATGAATTACTTTTAAATACCTACCTACCTATACTTAATAACAGTAGGAAGTAATTAAAATATTAATAAGTGACTATAAATAGCATTGACTTTTTCTGTGGTAGAACACCTAGGTATATGTTTTAAAACACCTGTTGAAATAACTTTAAGAAAAAATTGGTAAGTAGTTACTATGCGTAGTACCAAAAAATTGTGAATAGGTGTATACGGTTAAACGGTTTTAGACATTTATTTTCTCAAAAGATTTAGATAAGATAAGACATACTTACTTGCATAATTTGCAATATAATTTGGTTACATGAACAGCCGTTTGTGAATTTGACGAATATTAATGTAGATGTAGGTTTAATGAATCGAGTGAACTTTAACAGGGAATAACTGACAATTCAGCTGACTGGCAACCGAGGGTCTAACGGAAACAGGCTTCACACGACAATGGCTATCGAACTTAAAATACATTGTAATGTCGAAAAAAATATCAACATCTGGCCATTGTACGGATCGCGGGGGAGTCTCTGTGAAATAAAATAAATAAATACATAACAAAACGTCGCCACCGCACGCGTCATTATTCAAGTGCGATTGACAGCCACTTCCATGGCGCGGGGTCGCCGCGGCCTCAATAATACGCCTACTTATTGCTGCCGAGCAATGCGTGGCTACCGCGGGGAAACGTGGTTGATGCTTGAATGGGACAAGCATCCGAGCTTTTATAGGTGAAAAGAATAAATTGGGGGATACAGAACCTAACTATTCTAGGCAAACTTTTAGTCGTACGAAATGATGCTGAATATCAGTAATTTAGGAATCTGACGCCCCCGTCAGAGCATCTCACCCGAAGAACTCTTATACCTACTCCTATCCTTATCCCATAATAACACTTTCTCTACGTATTAGGCAAGTGTATACCTAATATAGTGCCACTCCTTCCAGTAGTGCCAATGGGAAGTATGGGAACTCTGGGCCTACGACTTGTATCCAAAAGCTTGAAACTTTTCGATGCAAGTCGTAGGCACAGAGACGCCTGAAAACTTGAAGAACAGTTTTACTATAAACGCATGGGAAACACGATAATCTCATTGGATAAAAGCGCAGATTCCTAAAAAGCGAATACTTTTCGACCCTTCTATTCCATTAGGCGATCCCTTTAACCTTGTTATCAATCCTTAAAAACATTTTAAAAGTATCAAGACTATACGTACTACTGACTAAGTATTTTTCTAAGACGTGTGCTATCCTATTGAACAACGGTGGCGAATCAAAAACTTCATGAATAAATATAAATTCGATATTCTTTTTGAATGAAAACGTCGAATAAAAATGTGATTTATCATAAATGTCGGGAGCATTCAATAGAGGATAGTCTTTTATAACTTTTAAATAAACATCGTTTTTGGGATGACGTACAAAATGGCGCGTAGCGATTTTTTTTTCTTTCTTTTTTTTTGAAAGTGTCTTTTTAGTGGGACAAGGGATACTAATGGGTGGAGGACACCCACGCTATGATGACGACGCGTTTTCTTTTAAAAGTTGGACAATGTTTGCGAATCTTCTGCGCCGCGCCATGTGGATTTTGGTCATTGCTATTTGTTACAATCGTTTTTCACTAGGTCCTTATTGTGGAGGAGTATCTAGTACCCAAGCTGGATAACTGATTGTTTTCACTTGTCGCAAATATACACTATCTATTGATAATTATCTACGTTTGATTCTGTTAAAAAATGCATGAATATACTTAGGTAATAAATCTTTAGGGGAGGCCATAAACTTAGCTGTAAATCATCTCGCTAATGCTATGTAATAGGAGTAGCAGCTGAGCAGGTGGATTTGTCTTAAATTTACCTTTGCAATGATTAGCTAATTTTTAATCATGCGTAGGTACGTATCATTATCAAAAAAAATCAAAATCAAAAGTCATTTATTCAAACTAGGCTGAGAATCAGCACTTTTTGAAAGTCAAAATCAGATAAGACAGTCCCCCCAAAACGCCCGCCCTTCACCACTTCCTAGTGCTTTAGCTGGGAAGAAGAAGTGGCGGAACAAACTCTCCAGCAGCACTGCTATCTGTTCACTTAGAAGAACTGGATTCTTTAAAGTAATACTTATGTAATTAACATTACGAAACACAAAAACATTAAAATTATTTGCCATAATATGTCAGCTAGCACACGCCAATATTGAAAACTGTACTCAAGCAGAAATAAATAATAAAAACGTAAACAGAACTTAATACATAATAAAAAATAAAAAGCCCCAGACATATAGAGCGTACCCGCTTACATAATGCAATGCTGCGTTATGTTTATATATGTACTTAGCTGTAACTTGTAGCCACATAAATTATTAACTAGGACCTTCAAAGTAAAATAAAAAAAACAGTTATTTACTAATAACAATAACAAAACCATAGTCAGCAAGATGACCTGTCACGACAAGCAGCACCCGTTCACGAGCATAACGCAAAGATCAGCCATTACCCCCCTCGCCATATTTGAGGGAAGGAGGCAACCCGACCCCCGACGCTACCGCAAGCATTGACATCTATTACGCTGAAGACATATTATGAAGCAAAATGACGAATGAAAATACGGTGACTGCTACGCCAACTTGAGTATCAGGATTCGTTTGCGGTTTGTAAAACTGCTAATGCTAATGCTATAATTGCTCTGGTGGCGATCGATGGTTTTACCACACGTTCAGTGGCCCTGGCCACTGCCTACCCTTTAGGTATCAGGCCACTTAGCCAAATTCTCAGTGATTTATCTTTCGCAAATCATTCATCTTCATAAACACGTGTTTATTCAATCAATGAGTTTCTCTGGCGACCAAAAAAAAAATTTAAATGGAAAGTATGGTAAAATAAAACCTTGTTGGTTTTCAGTACTTATCTCAAACGTTACGTAAAATAAAACGTATTTCAAACTACGCTTCGTTCCACGTGAAATAAGGACAAAAGTTTGGCATACATTTATATCATAAATCATAATGTATGTCTAAGTAAGCAGTAAATAATATAAGATAATTAGCGCTTAATACATAAGTTAAATAACTAAATTGTACTAGATTCTACCTGTTAAAAATACTGCGTGTTCCGAAACAGGATGCATGAGTTGATAGTTTCGATGACGTTCCAATTTTGACACTGACAACTATTCGCCGCAGTCAAACCGTGACTCTCAAAAATTGTTTTAGCTAAATAATTCAACTTTTAACACAAAATAATGTAAGTATTGTCTAGCACTTGCATCTTCTAATTGCATTATTAAAACTAGTACTGTTAGTAACAATTTACAAGCATAACCTTTTTTAAAAATGACGCTACATCTAACAATCGAAAATCCTACTCAAAATACACGCTAGCACCGTTCATCATCAATAATTCGACCTCCACATCTGTAAGGTACTCTAACTAACTCTTATATACCTATTTCAGAAACATGGCAGCATCAGTAGTCAGCGCTTACAGTGACCCATGCATTCCTGAATGGATGAATGCACCGCACAGTACGGGAACATCGATCATGGCTTGCGAGTTTAACGGCGGTGTGGTGATTGGCGCCGACTCGCGTACCACCACGGGCGCGTACATCGCCAACAGAGTGACGGACAAACTGACGAGAATTACTGATCATATCTACTGCTGCAGATCTGGGTCGGCGGCTGATACGCAAGCCATTGCTGATATTGTTACTTATCATTTGAGTGAGTATACATTGTGGTCCTTTATCTTTAATAAGAAAAGCAAACAGGAGCTACAAAAGTCCTGACTGTTCCATATTTTCAAACCAGATCATCCCTAAACCTAAGATGAAAGTCTGAACAAAGAGCTAGCTATGTAACTGTCTTTCTTTATTGTATGTACCTATCTGTCAAAGCTATTTTAATAAAGCATGCACATTGGTTGTGGCAACCAAAACAAATTTATCAATTTTGCAATGGGCCACATTTTATTACTTGAGAATAGCTGATACATTCATGGCATTGTCAAAATTAGCCTGTCAGCAATTAACACTTTGCAGGACATTAAACATCCCCAGATGTAATAACAATCAAACGTCTATTGTGTCTCGTTCACTGTCCTTCAATGGGGTACCTTATTGAATTGCATAATTTACTATATGAAATGTTATTACAGCATCTTTATTCTGCCTAATCTAATGCTATTTCAGACTTCCACAAGATGGAGCTGGGCGAGCCCCCTCTGGTTCACACTGCAGCAGCCATATTCCGTGAGCTTTGCTACAATTACCGTGACTCGTTGGTCGCTGGTATCCTAGTTGCAGGCTGGGATAAGAAGAATGGAGGTATGGTTCAGATTTGTTAATAATTATTTATTATTATTAATGCACATCAATAACACAAACACAAACATTTACAAATAAAAGAGAACAGAGACATGGACTAGTGTTTACGTCAATTACAGACGTGCACAGCATTCACAACAAAATGGAAGAAAAAATAAACACAGTATTCACGTTACAAAATAAATAAAAAAACAAAAACAATATAAGAACAAAAGCTCTAGCTAAAATCTCGGTAGTAGAGAGAATACCCTCATCAACATAAACATTTGACAATTTTTTTATTTTTTTTAATGGATAGAATGTCTTGTGTCTTTATTCAAATTGTCAAAATGGTCTGTCATTGTTACTCACATAATCTATACTAACTCCAGAGTAATGTTTGTAATAGACGCAAACCCTGATAGAAGACTCCAATTCATAAACAGTATGCATAACATCAGCTTCTCTAATTTCCATACAACTGGTATTTACCTCTGATTTGAGCAGTAGCTTGGGTCATGAGCACTTTAACTTAGGGCACTAAGTTAGGTTTGAAGTCCTGAGTTTGCTTCGCTCATATTATTATAATTATCAGGTATTTTTAATAATATTGTTTATTACAGTTCCTTTAATAAAAACAAGTAAATCATAGTCTCTCGACAGCTTGAATGATTTCGGGAAGGGTCATCATGACACCCCCATGTCCTGGGTACCGTGCCGAATTTTAAGTGGAGTTATTATGGCTACATCATACATCCCTTACATTGTTTTGTGTGCCTTTGCTCCAGCAATAGCCTGCAGGCTGTGGGTCTGCAAAGTGCGCCCCCTGCGGGTAGCGCCCCTGGCAGCCGCCCGCCTGTACAGCCCTTACCTACGACGCTGGATATGAGAACGACTTTTCTTAACAAACAGCTAATTCTTTTTACAGGACAAATCTACTCAGTCCCAATCGGCGGTATGGTGCAACGCCAAGCTGTCTCCATCGGCGGATCAGGTTCAACCTACGTCTATGGTTATGTGGACGCCAACTTCAAGCCCAACATGAGCAAGGAGGAGGCCATCAAGTTCGTCACCAACACCCTAACGTTGGCTATCCTGCGCGACGGCTCTTCTGGCGGTGTGGTGAGACTTGGAGTCATCACAGAAGCTGGTGTTGAACGCTCCGTCATACTTGGAGACCAGCTGCCCAAATTCTATGAGGGCTAGTATTCTTTTTGCATTCTATTTTGTAAGGTAATAAAATTTTGAAAAAAGGTTGTGTTTTTTATTTGTGGTAGTATTTTCAGGTTTTTGGATATAATCTGTGAATGATTCACATATTGGAATCAACAAAAGGTGGGCGGACCCACCATACCACTGGCCATACCCCTGGTGGTATGGTAGGTCTAAAACTATACCACTAAGAAAATTACTTGGTGAATCATTTGGGTTAGGTTAGGTTATAATAACTGTGACCATTATTGCCCTAGTCGATATTTTTTCCATACAAATTTCGGGAGGGTATTACTCCACTGTTTGACATGGTACATCCAAAGTATGGAGGGCAGAGACAAGGAGAACTCAGACTAAGGAAAAGAAAGGACTCGGCATAACGAACAGTATACAGCATATCTCACTGCGGCCGGTCGCCATGTTTTGTCACAGCCAACAAGTACATCAGTTGCATTGACTTATAACCTATCTCAATGATCAGTTGTCATAGCAACTTGTTTCTTTCAGTGTTTTGAAGAAAATTTTGATATTATAATGCGCGCAGCTCTACCGCAAGCCGCCATCTTTGTGCCAGACTCACATTTTAGGTATGCACGTTTTTTTCGTAGGTATGTCATGTCTATTCTTCTTTTCCTTAGTCTGAGGACTATATAAGTCAATGTCTGAGGAGGAGAACTATCTCTGTGTATGAAGTGTCCGTCAAAATGTGCTACATAAGGGTGGCGCCAAAGTAGCTACTGTGGCGCCACCCTTATGTAGCATATTACGACAAAGCGCACAATTTTTTGAAGTGAAACTTCTTTAGGCATGCTTGGCTTGGGGAGTAAGCTGGCGAATGCATGACGAGAGCGTTACGAAAAGTGTGATCGGGCGAGGCGAACGCATATGGATGGAGCTAAAGAAGTTTTACTTCAGTTGTGTGGTCTAAAGCACACTCGTTTTTTTATGTGGTGCACATTTACAGCAGATTATGCACTAATTATGCGTTTCACTCATATCACTCTAGGAACCACTTTCCTGCTAGGGTAACGTACACGCCAGATCCTTGTAGTCAACAACACAATTTATTCTCAGTGGTATAGTTTTAGACCCACCATACCACCAGGCGTAGACAGCAGGGGTATGGCGGGTCCGCAATGAACAAAAGCATAGACATTTTCCTTGGCTACTGAGAGCCGATTCTCCATTGCTCCAAAATATAAACAGTGAACATTGCCTAACAAAGAATTCATGAGAACAGAAGCTAAACAACGAGGTATTTCATGTTAAATATACTTTATTTCTTACTTTGGTATTTCCATGTTACATGAGATATTACATAAACAGGAATATAAACTGTAGCAGGAAACAGCTTCATAATTTACTTTGAATAACAATGCAATGCATAAATCACTATAATGTCCCAATATATCCTTTTATGTATTAAATTCATGAAATTGTATGCTTATCACATCTATGAGCTATCCTAGGGTACTTCCTCAGTGTGTATATGTTTAAGTAATGACTCCTAGCTCTTCCATTGTATCTAGATCTCTCATCAGCATCTGTACCGTCTGTTTGGTGCGCGGGAAGTAGTCCGCTGTCTCGTCGTCCTCAAATGACGGGTCTTGAGATTCTAGTTCTGAAAGTGATATAAAATTATGAACGCTTGTAAGTTTAGTTGTCTCGGGTCTCGAGACTTTCGGGTAAAGCCTCGAGACACTGGCCACCACAGCTTATTGCTTTTGTGGAAATGCTGACTTTTTGAAAATATCTCTCTTATCCAAACGCCAGTGGGCCCAAAATTAACTCGATTTAATTCGAACTCGTATTTTATTCTGAGAAGTCTCGAAGACTGACCGTGGATTGTCTTTTGCCCCGAGACTTCCCCATTCATACCTCTACATAAGTATTCCTGTAAATTCCTTCAAGAATTGAGGATTCAGGTCAAAAAAACGTGAAATCATGACCATGTCGACTGCGCTGGCTAGTCCGACAAGGGAGTCATAGGGGGGCTAGGGGGTTTGATAGCCAGAAAGTACCGGCCAGGTGCTTTACCTGCAACTTGCGCTTCGATAGAGTCAAGCCTAGCGTCGATGAGCGCTTGGCACCGCTGCAGGTGCTTCAACAGTTGCCGGCGACACGCCGCGTTCTCTATCGGCGCCTCGGGCTGCGGGGCTAAGATTACGGCACGCTGGGCTTCTTGCTCTGGAAATATTCATTATGAGTTAATTGTTTGTAACTACCAGACATAATAACACTAGAATGAGTATCAATTTGATAATCTTCATACTGATTGAGATTCACAGAATATGACACCAATCCAAATAGTTAAACATAAAATAGTTATTGTAAGTACCCCAAAAATATTCAAGCAACAATTATGGTTCGTACTGATGTAAGTACCCTGGGTTGTCAGCCTCGCTAAAACTTTGTAGACTGGCGAACATTTATTTTTATTTAAGCATTTATGTACACACATATTTGTACAGACAGGAAGAAAAGAACAGAAAAATTGGTACAAAGGTTAGATTATTTCTAATGAATTCTCTTCCAGCATACCTGCGGTACGAACATAGATAAAGAGATGTAGACAGCGTGTGTAAGAGTACAAAAGAAAATAAAATATTTCACTTATTATAATAATACAACAAATAATATGAGAATATACTTGACATATACATACACACTTCTAAAATAAATATCACTAGAACATTAATAATTATATTAATGTAATAAAAATAATAAATCACGGCTTTAACTATTATTTCAAAGATCAACAAGCTGTTAAGGAAAAAGAAGAAAAGTAGCGCCATACCTTGAACAGACTTGGCGAGTCGTTCCAGCTCCGACGTGCTGATAGGCAGGTCCAGTGACGCTCCGCCCGGACTTGACATTAGGCCACTCAGTAGGGTGTGCGAATTGAGCTGGGAACTCTGTGTGTACCTGAAGAAAGCAGATCATCGTAACGTAAAAAATTATAGCTTGATATTTAAACACAAGCAGTGTTATTACAAAACAAGGTTTTTCTTTAGACATGGTTTAAACCATCGAGCCTGTTTTTTAAATAAGAACCTAACAGAAATCGAAATACAGTTAGCTCCTTTTACAAAACTGACAACTTAGTCCGGTCTTAGGTTGTCAATTCTGTATTAAGAGGCCGTATACGAAATAAAAACGGGCCGAATTAGGTATTAGACGCGCACACACACACATGCGGGAGCATCGAACGCGTGTGTGCGTGAGTCCGGAGTCGTCGATGGCCAGTACGGCGATTAAATGGTTTTGATCCTTTGATATGGTGGTGTCTTTTACTCTCGTGGTTTTTGTCAATTGAAATAAAAGTCTGGTGGTATAAACTAAGCATTTATTAATTAACCGACTTTAAAAAAAGAAGGTTACCAATTCGACACTTATGTATGTAATACTATTGGAACTGCAATCTAATCTTATAAGAATGGTGCCGATTCTGTTGTACACCGAACTAAACTAACTAAACTATCACTAAAATTCCTTACTTTTGGCTATGAGAATCTTAACGCTACTGCAAAATAAAATCTCTGAATTTAAAAATAATTTTGACACATCTAAAATCAAATTTGGCAATATTGCGACTCCACGTGATACTTGTTTGCCGTACCACGTGATTTTTTTTAGAGCTAGAGTCGCGCATTTTTTGCAGCCTCGACATGTTTTGTATGGAATTTTTCACTTTTTGTATGGAAAATATGAAAAAAAAAAATGTTTTACCAACACGTTGGATTTTAGATGTTCCGGGGTCTTATAAAGGGGGTCGAAATTTTCATTATTTTTGCGATAGGACACACCGTTTTCGAGATATAAGCAAAAGAAAAGAAAAAAAGATACAGTACTGTTTTTGCATCTGAAGTCGAGGTGTTGGTGTGAATTTTAGTTCATGACAACTCATTTTATTCCACGCCTTTTTAATCGCGATTAAAAACAGGCAGATTTAGTTACGACAATCAAAATTTTTGGTGAAAAACGTAAAATTCAGAATAGCAAAATTGCCATTTTCACTAAATTATAATCTCAGTGCCATCTTAGTGCTGTCAAACTAAAATTTGGTTAAGTTGTGTCACTTTAGTCAATTTCAGAATGGGAAATCGTCGTTTGACAGGAATAAACTAAATTTTGGTGATTTTTAGTCTAGTTTAGAGAATTTTGTGACAAGAGAATCGGCATCATTATCTATTAGGTCTTCCTGACAGATGTACAAAATTGTATAGGTGTATGTAGGTAGGTATGTATTTCTCCGAATGCGTTTGTCCACGCATTTCTCCGAAACTTAATTGGATCGTGACTATTTAGGGTTCCGTACCAAAATGGTAAAAAAGGAACCCTTATGGTGTCACTCTGTCTGTCTGTCGGTCTGTCTGTCTGCCGGTCTGTCTGTCTGTCTGTCACAGCTGGATATCTCAAGCACTACTAATGCTATCAACTTGAAATTTAGAACAGTTTTAAATGACGTTTACCCAACTGTTTTGCTAATAAGAAAGAATTAAAAATATTTATATTTTTGTTGCAACAGGGACTGAAAGGGGGTCTTAAAAATTCAAAGTGGGACGACTAGGGCATGTGGGGTATCATATGAAAGAGCGTTGTTTGCAAATTCACAAACATTTTTTTTTTAGGCCGCATAGATTTTGACCTTTGAAGAAAAATTTTGAAAAAAATACCGTTCCCTCCCCCTTATCTCCGAAGTTTGCAAAGAGAAAAATCTGAAATTATTCTTTGTGATAGAAGTATGTAAAGATTACAGGAAAAATAAAACGATGTCTCTAAATAGCACACTTTTTCAGAAATCGGAACGGAACCCTCGGTGCGCGAGTCCAACTCGCTCTTGACCGGTTATTTTTTTTGTATTGGCTTACATTTACTTCAGCTGTGTAAGTTTCATAAAAATCAGTTTAGTAGTTTGTCGTCTGCCGTTACAGGTATCATTGGTTTTCCTGTGGAACTTTTCTCTGTCGCCATTTCCGCTTCTTCTTCTGCTGCATCCTTCATAGTAACTTCTGCAGTTTCCTTCCACTATTCGTGCAAATCGTCATGACACGTTTTATATTGAGGACCAGTCATTGTAGGCAAATCTATTGCAGCAGCCAGTTCATTAAAATTTGTGAGTCCGCATCCAATCATTATTATACCAGCAACAGCAGCGTGATTGACATCAAACTTGTTATCATGTTCACTGGTATTTAGCTGAAATTTACTTCCGCACATGGAGTCATTGACTCTTTTTTTGCGCTTTGCAGTACCATATTTAAAGTTCTTGCTCTTTCCGACTATAATTGAATCTGTAAATATGAAATTCTTCATTTCAGACATTCATATAAAATGTTACAAAACATAATTATTAATGAATGATAACATTTAATAATAATAATGATAAGCGTGGAAAGCTAATAAACGAACAGAAAAATGTTTGTGTGGTGTAACACTCGTTTGGAACGAAGTTCCTATTAATAATATGATGAAAAATAATAATAAGGTGTCGTTTCCATGGTTTCCTAGGGAGCTAAGTTCGATTTCCAGCAAATATGCTATATGCATAATTATGTCATATTTGCTGCCATGGAACGACACCCATGATGAAAACGGAACATGACATGACATCCATGTCAAAAATTTGAAAATTTTCGAAGCCGCCATCTTGGATTTTAATTTTGACCTCATTATCATTTTCAGCGCTCTCGAAAACCACGGAAACGACACCCATGACGAAAAATTTAAAAAAATTCGCAGCCGCCATCATGGATTTTCATTTTGACCACGTTATCGTTTTCAGCGACCTCAAAAACTATGAAAATGACACCCATGACGGAAAATTTGAAAATTTTCGAAGCCGCCATCTTGGATTTTCATTTTGACCTCATTATCATTTTCAGCGACCTCAAAAACCATGAAAATGACACCCATGACGGAAAATTTGAAAATTTTCGAAGCCGCCATCTTGGATTTTCATTTTGACCTCATTATCATTTTCAGCGACCTCAAAAACCATGAAAATGACACCCATGACGAAAAATTAGAATTTTTTCGCAGCCGCCATCTTGGATTTTCATTTTGACCACGTTATCGTTTTCAGCGACCTCAAAAACTATGAAAATGACACCCATGACGAAAAATTTGAAAATTTTCGAAGCCGCCATCTTGGATTTTCATTTTGACCTCATTATCAGTTTCAGCGACCTCAAAAATCACGAATATGACACCCATGACGAAAAATTTTAAAATTTTTGTATCCGCCATCTTGGACTCAAAACCCATGGAAATGACATGAAACCCATGTCATTATTATTATTTCCTTCGCCAAGTTCGTACCATCCGATAAGGAACTTCGTTCCAATTACTGTCGCATATAAAATATTACTATTATTAACAGTACGTATGTATGTACGTTTTGTAGGTACTTATTAAAATACATGAAACGAAATGAGATACCTACCTACTTAAAATTATTATTATAATGATAACAACACATAGCTACATTCTACACTATTACTTGTTGTTTAGAAAAAGCATTATTAAAATCATCACAAAATATTTTAAAATAATAACTTACCAAAGTACTAAAAACTCACGTCGCGCTATATTTGTCTGTAGCCAGCGGAGCGGCACGTTGTGGGTTGCGTGTAGACGTGGTGCGATTTTCGGAGTGCAAAGCGATACGTCCACTCTCTAGAAGCGCTCGGCGCGGACTGCTGACAGCTGAAGTGCTGACTCGAGGCTTGCGTCGAGTATTATAAAGCGCGATTTAGGTTGTTTTAAAAGATTTTTTATTGCCATTTGCTTTTAATTTTTAGTATTTTTTTTTCAGGAAATGGATAGTTAAGGAACTGAAGTTTATTTCTGTTGTTTTAATTTTATGAACGAGAGTTCTATGTAGCCGAAATCAAAAGCAATTCGTTGCGCATTTTCTCCAAAATTTTACTAGGTTAAATATTTTTTTAATCAAACATTTTATATTAAAGTGATAAAAAGTGATCCATACATTGTATAAAAGACTTTCACAACAATACATTGTAATTTTTTCATACCCTTAAGACGTCAAAACGATTCCTAAATATGTGATATTCTAAACCTCTTACAGCAAAAATTCACAAAACAGTCGCCGGTTTAAAGTCGATTAATCAAAACTAAATAATAAAAACAAAAAAGTAGCCCATACATTAGATCATATTTGAAATGATCTTTCATATTGTGCATTAAAATTTGCAGAAATACAGTATTTTAACTGTAAAATCACGTCTGTAAAATCACGTAAAACGGCGAAATCGACAAAATTTCGTATACGGCCTCTTAAGAACTTTACATAAGTTAGCATAAAGTGCGAAATACAAAAACTGGCTCGAAGGTTAGACTCAGGCTACAGTTAGATCCTGTTTTGTAATAAGATGGAGAAGTTGTAGGAGTAGAGTCGATCAATGAGAGTAGTCTTATTTTCAGGCATTTTACGTTAATTTTTAATAACCTATTCATCAACAGTCCATTCTATCAGATAACAAAAGATTATTTTTAAGTAGGTTTTGTCAGATTTCGCAAACCAATATTCCCTTATAAGTAGACACAAGATAACTAAAAACTAGGCGGAAGGACTCTCACCGCTTAGAACTTCAGGTTCTGCGTTCGTTTTATTACTGTACGAATCCATCGAATATGGGCAGCCAGCTAGTATGCAAACCTACCTCTCATGTTCCTGTTCATCAAAGGTCGGGGCGCGCATGTCCAGCGGCAAGTCCTTCACCACGTCCGGCCTGAGTGGCTGGTTCTCCTTGTCCATGCTGTTGATCATGATGTTCAGGTCCGAGTAGTCAGAGTTCAGCTTCTCCTGCGTGTACTGGATCTCCACCTGCTCCCAGTCTTTGGCCCAGAGGTAAAGTTTTGGGTGATCTTTCTTGCTGTGAAGAACAAAAACATTATAATTATGTTCTGGACTTCAAGGCAAGTCAGATTATTTGACAATAACCGTGTTTTCATTTGACGGCACGGTTGGCGCAGTGGTTAAGCGATTGACAAATATTTGTATGACCTGCAAGTAGTTGTCCCGGGTCTGGCTGTTTGTGTATGTGAGTTTAAATGTTTGTAAACGCACCCACGATACAGGAGAAATTCCAAGCGTGGGGCAACATTTTATTAAAAAATAAAGTTGTTACATTCTAGACAAATGAACATAAATGTAAGGGGGTTGTTTTATTAAAATTCAATTACAGTATACCTTTCAGGATTCCAGATAAAAATCAAAGATAAAAATAAAAATAAACTCTTAAAATCAATAACTTATTAAACAACTAATAATAGAAACAAAATACAATAGTTTATAAAAACTGAAGGCTTGTTTCAGTCCGAACGAATAGCCAATACTCACCAAATAAATTCCAAAATGGGACTGAATTTGTATGAAAATAACTACACAAAAAACCAAGTAATTTAACAGAAAAAACTAATCAGAGGGTTGCAGTTGGTACAACAGGTCCTCACTAACATAACCATAACTTCGATACTCACGTAGCCACATAGTATTTGACCCTCAGCGCATGGAGAGCATCCTCGATCCTCAGCAGGTTGCCGGCCACCTCGTGCGAGCGTCGTAAAGTCTCGCACGGCTTGCCGGCCGGCAGCAGACCCTCATACATGCGGTCCTGGTCGTGCAGGAACCGCTGCGACCGACGACCGCGGCGGGGGTTTAGGCAGATGCTGCATGTGTATTTTTCTGGCACCTGTATAGTAGGAGAGCGTTGTTATGAGAAACGAATATAATTGTGAACATGACTGGACATAGAATATTACTTAAAATTTGAACTTTTAAGTAGGCGGATCCGCGGCTTCGATCCTGTATGAAGCACACGTTCATAACAATTATTTTACGTAAAATGCTCAGAGAAATCTGCCGCGTCTTCAAAGCTCATTGACGTTCAATGTTTAGCTCGTATCTTTTAGGGTAGGTTTTAAGGGGCACTTTTCCTTGTGCACCGCTTTAGGAGTCCCAGATTGATTGAGGTCGAGCCTATCAAATAGACTACGTCATACTCACGTCACACTCCCGCTGTATGTTGTGGCACATTGCGTGTTGCCAGCACAAGCACAGTTCGCATTGCACCATGAGCCCGTCCTCCTCGCGGAACCCGCAGTGACAGTTGATTATCTCTTCGCGTTTCATGTGCACTATCTTTATCCTCTCGCCGTCTGTAAACAAAGACAATTTATAAGCTTCATGTTTCATACATGGTCAAATTAAATTAACGGATAACAAAAAAAAAATTACTACGCGGTCACACAAACAGACACGTAAAGCGACTTTGTTTAATACTATTTATATAATAGATATTTAATAATAATAAAACTTACTTTCAGCAAACATATACATTTGAGGTTCCTTAATCTCCTCATTAGACTCCGAAGACACGGGCGCCACTTTACTATCAAACTTCGAATCAGGTGTTCCAGACCTGGGGAAACTGGACCTCGTTTCAAAGTCCGAGTTCGCCCCAAACCAGTCCTCTTCTTCACTGGCTGGTCTCTTAACAGCCAGCGCGAAGGTCGTACGGCGCTTATCGCCTTTACGCTTCTTCTCAAACAACATAGGCTTAGTCACTGTATGTGTTGATATAGCACTCTCGAAATCTAACGGTATTTCTAAAGCCGGTATTTCCATGACAGCTTCTATAGGTTCTCCGTCTTCTACATCTATGTCTACGTTCATAGGGTCTGGAATGACCTGCTCGGGTTCTGGTCTTCGAACGGGTAGTAATACTCTTGGCCGCTTCACAGGCTTGTTGATGAGAGCCCGCCGCAGTTTGGGCGAGTCCTGACTCCTGGGCACACTTATGCTAACGCCATCTTTGACCGGCGTTACGGGTGTTGTATCCACTTGTAATTCAGTTTGAATGTCCGTTCCTTCTGGTTTGGGTTCCTCACGTTTCGCTGGTCGAGGTATCTTCACTTTGATGATCCTGTGGTCATCTTTAGCGCGAGGAGTTTCCACGCCCACTGGCATGGTTCTTGCGTACGCTAAATCTAATACTTTAGGAGTCGCACCCATCATCTTTCCGAGTTCTTTATGATAGTGTTTGACATGCATCTGTAGTAAAGTGTTGTTTCGGAAGTTTTTGACGCAACTCTCAGCCGGACAACGAAGAAGGTTGTCGATTATTTGCACTTTTAGTGAGCCCACGTATACTGGAAAGGACGAGTCATCAGATTAAAAATATCTACAAGCAGAAAGCAAAGCAAGATGCAAAACTATCTATAAACAAAGTTTTATGTCTAGATACGTACCATATCCATCTTCTAATGGCGGCGCATCGAGGTAAGCTTCACCGGAGATACTGTCACCGACGCTTAAACTACCTGGAGATAGCGCAGTGTCTTCTGAGGGTACGTACTGTAGTGAAAAATAAAACATGAGTGGATTTTACATAAACATTTTGGTAAGAACAGACATCTTTAGTCACGCTTTGACTGAAATTCAGAGATGTGTCTTTGCATAGACAAAGCTAGCTGTAGAGTAACATAGACTTTTTATCTTATAATATGCACGGTTCTCGTGGGATAGACCACGAGGGCAAAGCTGTGGGGGAAGCTATTTTTATACAGGTTCAAATTAAATTAGCCAGAGGACCTCCAAAGTAAAAAATAAAAACTTTTGATTTTTTTTTTGTGGTCTTCCTACTACCACTGTTACATATAAACTTTACGGAATAGATTTTCCAAATTATAGTGAAATCCGCATCAAATTCGTTGCGTAGTTTATAAGAACAACACGGTCACACAGACACACACGAAAAGCGACTTTGGTTGGTAGCGACCCTGCCTTCTGAGCCGCTGGTCCCGGGTTCGATCCCCGGACAAGTCAAACATTTGTGTGCATGAACATGTCTGTTTGGCCTGTTCAGTCATCAGGTTACCGTAGTACAGGCTCCACCTAGTTCGGGACCTGAAGACTTTGTGTGGATGTTGTCTCATATTTATTATTTAGAAGTTGACACTTACATCTTTCGGCACCTTCATCTTAATAGTTATCCTGGGCCTCCTCCCCTTGTCTTTACCACCCCTGTCTCTCTTCTTCTTAAGAGTTAACTTCCTCCGCTTGACGAGCGGCGACGTGCTGCTGAGCGAGCCGGCCGGCAGGGCCGCGCCCGGGGCTCCGTCGGGCGAGTGCGAGATCCAGCCGAGGCGCCGCGCCATCTTTAGGTGCACGCCGAAGTCTGTGAGCGCGTGTTCGTACCCTTGCTCCATAAGCTCAGGATTGTTCTCTAAGTATAGACGCATTTCGTTCTTTGTGTGGAATCTGCGGTTGTCGGGGCTAGAATTGACAAAGATATAGAGAGAGATAGAAAGAAAGAACAATATAATGGGACACGTAGGAAATACAATCAATAAAATAAGAACATTAAAACTTTTATGTTTATCTAAAGGTCTGTCCAAACATTGAGAGGTAGTCGTGCGCGGCTGTCGCGCTGTGATTGGACGACTGCCGGGCGCGAACGCTTGCCTACCGGCCGCGCACAATCATTTTTAGTAAACATTCTTCAGTAAGAGGAGCGTTTTCACAAAGCAATACATCAATCAAAATCTCAAAATTGTTTTTTTTTGTCGTTTCGTACTCAATCTCTATAGGGCTACACGATGGTTTTTACGAATTTTCTGTAAACGATACATAAATCATTCTAAAAGTAGAGCGAAGTGCATTATTTTTTTTAAAGTGATACATCTACATTTTTTTCCTTTTTGTTATGTCTCTGTCTGTTTAGTTCTATTAATTTACTTTTACTGTTTGCTTTAGTTTTATATTCCATCACGTAATGTTAATTTAAACTTTTAAATTCTAGATAATTAGATATTAATTTTATAGTATAGTGCTTGTCACACCTAATATCTTTATGGGGCATGCGGTGCTAACCTGTAAGAAATTGTTACACTAACCCTAGATTATGGAGAGTTACTTTTAATATTTTCAGTGTAAACAATTGTTGGTTGGCCAATAAAGGAAAATAAAATAAAAAAATAAAATACATCGATCGAATTTTTTCAAAACGATACATCAAACGCTGTTATTGTTGTTGTCTCGTTCTACAAAACTAAATAATGATTGCATCAGAAGGAAAGAAGAATATGAAACTTGAACTGTACTCCGATTCTTGCAGTAGTCAAAATAAAAGCTTCATTATGTTAGCCATGCTGACACATTTCATGGCTACTAGTATAGTTTTTTATAAGCTGTCCCTCTTTTTATAAGCTGTCCCTCTTTTTATAAGCTGTCCCTCTTTTTATAAGCTGTCCCTCTTTTTATAAGCTGTCCCTCTTTTTATAAGCTGTCCCTCTTTTTATAAGCTGTCCCTCTTTTTATAAGCTGTCCCTCTTTTTATAAGCTGTCCCTCTTTTTATAAGCTGTCCCTCTTTTTATAAGCTGTCCCTCTTTTTCCCCATTCGAGGCCATAGTTTTATGCCTCCTAAAAGTGTTCGGAAGGGTTGAAAAGGATTACCGCCGACGGCGACGTGAAGTTATTGTATACTACGAATAAAAATAAATGAATACTATTCCATTCTAAATAAACATGGCCACGTCAGCGAATAGGGTAAAGAATGATTTAGTTATGACATAAAAGCTAAGGCCAAAGATATGATAAAGGCAAAACTTCCATTTAAAATAAGCCAAACCCGAATACTACATTATACTGTAGTTGGATCCCGCGCTTTAAAAAACATTGAAATTAGTGTTCAGGAAGTTTATTCTGCTGCGCCAGTGATAGTTGATGTTAAGAAGAAAAACGTCAAATCTTTTTTACGATTCGACTGTGCTCAGTTGCCTAAAACCAACATGGTTTCTTCAAAAAAGAAAGCAGATGTTGAAAATTTACTAAAATTCTGTGATATATCTGATGATCCTGATGCTCAGGCATTTTATGCAGATGTTCTCCAGGGTTCAGCTGTCGAAGATGATAATGTACGACGAAACTATGACGATGAAGAACCCGTAATATAATCCTCTAATATTATAAAGGTGAAATCCCGTATCCGTGCAGCAAATTCGAACTAAATGTATCGGGTTTTTATCATAACGTGACATCAACAGTAGATGTATCAAAGTTGAAAAAACTATGTTTTTGATGTCATTTTGTTGGTATGTTTATGTGTTCCTTTTTTTATTGTATAAGTAAAAAGTATCTCATTAAACTAATTAATAACTTAATAAGCAATTTCATTTAATATACTCTGTATAAACCCTTGTATTTAAATAAAGTCAAAGTCAAAGCATTTATTTCAAATAGGCACATAAAAGGCACTTTTGAACGTCAACTTTTACATTTAAATAGAATTGATTCTAGTCGCCCCTTCCAAAAGGTAGTTTCGTATGGAGAAAAATGGGCAAGAAACTCCATCGTTACTCTTTTAAAATGTGCTACAATACTTTGTATACTTTAATTATATAATTATATGTGAAGACGATGCACCTATAATAAAAATTACCCTACCAAAATAGGTAAAAAGAATTTAATAAACGTAGCAATGATAAATAAGTTAATTAAATGATAGATACATGGTGTTCACATAATTATTTACAAACATTGTAAAAGTATACGATTTCCCAAATTATGTAACCAATTAATGTGTCAGTGTGTGAGTTAAAGTAGTCACAGAATGTAAACCAATGTCATAAAAATAACAAACCATACAGTAGCAACAAGTTTTAATTTTGTCAAGACCCTAGATTGTCCTGTGGAGCTGGACCAGCATGTTTCCAAGCATTCTTATCTTGGATATAATCCTCTAATTTGTAATATGCTTGTTTACACAGTGAACTTTTTATATGAGTTTTAAATTTTCTTTCATTTAATTGCAATATACATATTACAAGGTATTTTGTTGTAGCATTTAACACAGTACCCCATAAAAGATGTATACGTACTTTAGCTAATCTGAAAAATGGTTGATCTATTTTATCTTTATTTCTTGTATTAAAATTATGTCTATCACTTATTTTATTAAAAAGATGTAGATTTTTTCTTACGTACATAATATTTTCATAGATGAATTGGCAAGGTAATAAATCACGTTACTGAAAAAAAAATCATATTACGATGTATCGTTTTGAAAAAACGCACCTCTTGTGTTTGGACGTATTTTATATTAAAGTCAAAGCAATTATTTCAAATAGGCACATAAAAGGCACTTTTGAGTCGACCCTTCCAAAAGGTAGTTTCGTATGGAGAAGAATGGGGAAGAAACTAGAATATATTCTTAAGGGCTGCTGTTATGGCAATTCGCGCCCTCACGCCCCTAGCCGCTGCAGGAGACGCCCTGGGCGTCGGGAATCACAAGCCGATTCCCGGCCACCGTAGGCGCGGGCTTGCGAACGGCGAGCAATGGGTAGTTCGCCGTCCGATAAGGACCAGGCCCGGGTCGACGGCGCGTTGCGTTCCACGCGCGCCTCAAAGAGATGTCAGCACCAATGACGGGGTCCGCTAGGGTCGATGCCTGCCAGGGTTGCGGGAAAGTTCGAAAGGGTTACCGAGGCCCCTGGCACAGGCAACTGAAGGAACACGGGTGGGTTTTAGTCACTAAGAGTCTGACACGCCCTCCCGCTCCGCCCAGAACAGGGAGAAGTTATTTAATGACTAACGACTCAAAAAAGAAAAAAGGCTGCTGTTATGTCGTCACACAGTTCGGAGGTTACGGTTTGTTTTAATACACAGAACACGTATAATTGTAGGCTAGAATATGAGTCTCCTGTTGCCAAATACCGCAAACTTATTATAGCCAATCTCTCTTTGTGGTTGTGGTTGCTTTACGCCAGTGCGTATCTTCTTTTTGAATATGGGGTTCAACCAGGCTATGTAAATGTTCAAACTCTTCCAAAGATAATCTTACAAACTGTGGTGTTCGGAAATGGATTTCGTAATTTATAGATCCAAAATTCTGTAACCTCCGCTGATAGTGGTTTCATCCAGCATTTCCTTATTTTAAGACGTTTTTTCTCAGTCCTTCTTCGCAAAATTCGAATAATAAGCAGAGCTACTACACACGCAATCGCTTTCATTTTAGTTCTAATACCAACTGAAGTACGCGGCCTGTCTCGGATATGCCACGCAGCAATGCCGCGCAAACATTCGTCGGTTTAGTTCTAACTAGAGCGCGGCACAAATGTGTCCTGTAAACGCCGCGTGTTGTTGCCGCGCTCTTGCCTCTCAATGGTTGGACACCCCTTAAGAACACACACACACACACACACACACGTCGTACACACATCATGCATGGATCCTGTGGGATAGAAGACGGGACGGGAGCAAAGCCGCAATTAAAAGCTAGGAAACAAACAAAAAAAAAGAGATATTTGAGTAAGGTTTTCGAGGTAACGTACCTGACTAATACAACATCCCATTTGCCTGCAGAATGCCCGAAGCTCCTACGAACCATGTGCTTGGTCCAACCCTCTGGCATTCTTTTGTCTTCGACCTAGAATAAATAATAAATAAATATCGTCTGACATTGCACACAGCACCATCTAGTTCCAAGTTAAGCACTTAACACTTAAGGCTTGTGTTATTGATACCAGATGGTTGATACACTACGTAAATACATTTTTTTTTTTTCGTAAATACATACATATTATAAATATACATCCATGACTCGGGTACAAATGTCCATATTCATCATACAAACATTTGCCCCTACCGGGATTCGAACCCAGGACCATTTGGTTTCGCTGACTACACTTAGCCACTGTAGCCACTACACCAAACGTGTCGTCATAAAATACAAAGAGACATTTATTTATGCTTTGTTTGACTACAAGACGATATACTCGTAAATGTTAAGAAAGCAAAAGACTGGCATTTATTCCAAAAACAAACTTTTCTTTTCCAACAAACTTCAAATGTGCAAAGTTAAAGAAATATTTAGATTCACTTTTAAGTACTTAACTATAAACTAAACTAAGTATTTATTTATGGTTAACACCATAAATAAATACTTAGTTTAGTTTATAGTTTGTATGTTGTAGTATTAAATAAATAAATATATTCACCAAAACTGTACCATATACGATATAAGAAGTATCTCTGCCTACCTGCACACTCCTCCTAGGCAGCGGCGCCTGCGCACCTGGCTCGCCCCGGGGCTCGCACTCGATCTCACTCACTGCGCCCACCGGCTGGCCATTCACCCAGTGGCAGCACCACTCGCCCGGCATCAGGAATGACTCCGGCATCGCCACGCCCTTTCCCAACTCCTGCCCCTTCAGCATCTGCTGCCGCATCTCGTCCATTTGCTTCTTCATCATCTCTAGCTCACTCTTCACCTTCTCCACTTGCTTCTTCACTTTCTTCTCGCGTAACATCCGCAATTTCTTACCCTTCTTTATCTTTGATAATTTCTTACTTCTATCTTTTGGTTCAGTCACCTCTTCTGATTCTTGTTTAACTTCTCCTTTTGGTTCTGGTTTTATTTCTGGAGATGTCAGTATTTCTTCTTTCGGTTCTAGCTTGGGTGAGGGTTCTAGCTTGGGTGAGCCGACCTTTTCGACGTTGTTCAGGCCATCCTCTAGTTTGTTGATGACCTCTTTGATTCTGTCAATAACTTCCTCGTGTCTGACGTCGTCTGGTTTCTCGAATTGTTCAAGTTTCACTTCCTCGTCGAGGACCTAATTATAAAATAGACTGCATAAATACAGATACAAAAAAATAATTAACTACAGCTAAAATTTTCAAGGTGTATGCATATCGATAAAGCACAGCAGCCGCGCAAGCCATCTGTTTGGGAGTTTGCCGCGCAAAACCAATACGCACCTTATGACCACTCACTTGCTCATTATAAAACGCCGGCTTTAAAAAGAATGGACAGTTTTATACGAGAAAAAACAATATACGATACATCATTGAATTATTAGAAAAAAAAACGTCTCCTACCGGGTCTAGTTCACCTTTCAGGTCCTCCAACTGAATAAGGTCTTCATCATCAATAGTGCTGTGAGGCTCTGCAGGCAAAGTCACTTCTTCGTTCGTCATGTCAGTGGTTCCTTGATCTACTTCCTTCTGAATATCCTCCAGGACTGATTCTGGTTTCTCATCTTCCTCCAAATCTTTCTTAACTTCCAGAGGTACTGGTTCCTCTTGGCTTACAGTCCCGATGATGGAAGCTACGGCATCTACGGCTAATATTTATATTATATTAGTATTAGGAAATAATAAAACTATGAAAATGCAGAATGAATACAAGCCTAGAAACTAAACAACACTCACCAGGTAGTTCAGTCTTTATCTCAGTCTTCACTTCACTCTCAAGCTTCAACTTGACCACCCTCTCTCTTGTCTTCTTCAGAATCCTTGGTTTCCTAACGACTGTCTTCTGCGACTTTTCCTTCTGAATCTTACGCGACTTTTTCTGTCCTATATTGAATATTTCTTTTATGTTAAGTTTACGTTTCATTTCACGGCGTTCGCTTTTTGATCCTAAGTAGTCTCTTGTGGGATCGAAGAGATGTGTGTGGAAGGCAGGGCTAGGAAACTGTGTGTTTGTTTGTGGGGTGGTGTTGCTAGGCCCCGCGCCGTACGTGAGGGGGGCCGACGTCGCGTCAACTTCGCCCGCTTTAGAGCGCAGTTTATGAAGCCTACTAATGTTACACGTCCAATGGCAACCATCATCGAATACAATCTCGTAATTGCCTGTCGAAAAAAAAAATTAAAGAAAAAGACGTACACCTACAATACTAATTATTGTTCTTAACCCTTTGACCGCCACGTCAAAAAAGTAAAATCGTGCTCTCGGCGCCAAGCTATGAATTCATCCTAAAATAGTAGTGAGTTCGAAATTATATCGATAAAGCACTAACTATTTATTTTTTAACCTACAGTAGGTATGTTTTTAATAAAAAGTCTATACCGGAAAAATATAATACAGGAGTTTTATTTCATCCCGCTTTGTCCTTTAGGACAGAAATCATAATGATATGTGTCCCAATTTCGGCGTTGAATCCACAATTCAAAACAAAAATCGATAAAACCAAATCAATACCATCACAGCACTATGTTCAATCTTGACGTACTTTCTTGTCATCTTATGATGACAGTGGCGTAGCTGGCACGGCTTTTTTAATTTGCTCGCCTCTGCACTAGAGGTGCGCAACCGATATTTATTAATAATATCGAAATAATAATAGGTACCTATTTAGTTCTAATAGTTTCGTATATTTCTTTAGTTTCGTTTCACTGATATTCTGTTTCATATTGTGGAAAAACTTTTGTAAATATGAGAAATTTGATTGCAATATTATTATTTGATAATGCAATAAATAAAATGAGACATGAACCATCGGCTTTTTGTAATCGTATTTTTTATTACAAAATAATTTATAACAGGTAAATATCTAAAACGGGTTTGAATTTTTTGGCCGGGCTAACTTCCGACATTTTTTTTTTTAAAGTAATAAAGCGCACAATATGCGCTTTATTACTTTAAAAGCTCTAGCTCTATTAAAGATCATAGTATGATCTTTAGTAGAGCTAGAAGGTTACGGTGGAACCGTCAGGGTAGCCCGCAGAATAAAATTTTTCTTAGGTTTTTTGCAATTTGCAGGCCAGTGCTAGGTTGTATGTTGATTAAAATATTATTCGCGGCTGGAAGACGTATGTACCTAGCTACAGAATTAAAATCATCAAAAAAACCCTCCAAGTTCATAAAGGTCGAGGAATGACTTTCAAGGTCAAAGTCATTCCTCGACCTTTACTTTTACTTTGATAGCTCATATCTCGGAAACGTGACACTTTAGAACTTTTTGTCTCATACACAACTTGTTTGTATTGATTCCAGCTATCGATTAATATAGGTCTCATGCGTGGCCGCTACATTGAAAAAAAAATAAGTTAATCCGGCCACCACTCGTATTCACTTCACTACTCATATTATAGTCATCTATTATTAATAATATTTAATAACAGTAAACGAACTACTCTATTAAAAAAAAATCCGCGTATGACGCCATGGGACTGTCAAGCATAGACGACTGTGGCGTTCCCGGCACAGACAATACAACAGTGTGATAGAGATTGGCATTACAGTCATTACGATTAATCGATAATCAACTAACACTCGACTTATAGATAGTGCATAGTTCAGTATTATAAAATTTTCTTGATTTCTCGAACGTAAAAGTTCAGTATGAAATGTTTTATTTATTTACTAGTGCAGAATTCAGAGTAAATTAAATATAACTTAAGTTGCCGTCGAGGTCGATATTCGTGTTATATTGACTACTACCTGCATCACTACGTGTCCTGTTATGGTGACTGTGGCGTCGAGGGCACTATGTTTTTCGAACTTTATGACTGGTCTTCGTTTTTGTCATCTTACGTTACTAAAATTTAAATCTAACGAAAGCAGTTCACTTCAAATAAATCACGAAGAGTCAAGGTACATAATAAACAAGGGAAATGAACAAAAAAATGCTGTTTTATGACATTTATTTACGTATAAAATTCGGTCACGCTGTCGCGACCGTGGCGTGCTGGGCACATTTTGGTTTGTCGTCTATACACGACTGTGGCGGTCAAAAGGTTAAACATAAATCGTGGGGCCGTAATCGATCAAATTTTTTTTCTGGCTTTTAGAAACCGAGTTTTATTTTATTTATCATATTTTCATGATTTTTCTAATATTCGAGTATAAAAAATTACCTATTAAAGAAAACGTGTGTTACATACAAATGAATTTTATTTATAATAAATAAATACTCACCATCCCCCAAATCTCTAAGAATAGTCGCTATAAAGCGTCGATTATCGCGCCACCTCGCGAGGCATCGCTCGCCCACCGCGTAGATCAGCCTGCTCTTCTCCTCAACCTTTACATCTTTAGGTTCCTCTTTCAAATTGGCTATCGGTATAGTATCAGTAAGGCTTTCCTCGGAACTAGGTCCGGGCTTCACCGTAGTTGTAGTTGTGGCAATACTGGCAGCGGATGAATTGACCGAGCGTAAGCGTGGACTGCTCACGCTTATCCATTCGTCATGTCTGGAAATGTTTTTGTTATGTTTATTGGTAGCCATTTTTTTTTATGTAAGCAAAAGAATGATATTGTTTCATTATTTTGGAGGATGAAATAAAAGAAGTAGGCAGGTACTAGTCGCGATACCCAACTGCTGAATGGCTAAACTTTTACATGCAATGTGAAAAATTTAGATTGGGTTGAAATACTGGATCAATGTAAATCAGCCAATATACATAATAATATAGTCCATACCACAAATACTTTAGGTACCACTACAAAAAGAATATTCTCAGACAAAAGCTGCGAAACGTTTTAGTAGGTACCACGAAAACAGAAATACAAATCGACGAAAATCAAGTGATCAAACTGAGCAAAGGGGAAAATCTTAGGGAAAAAAATGTGTAAAAAAAATAAAAGCAACAATATACCTGCGTCCTTCACGTAATGTTTTATTACGTGTATTGTACGAGAAAGACATTACAATTGCGATAAAATAGTTATTGAATTCACAACCCAAAAATTATGCAATCATAAAATAATGACAGTTTTGTTTTTATTTTTTGTATCTTTTTTTTTTGCAGCCAGCCTGTATTGCCTTTAAAAAAAAGTATTTAAAAAAGTAGGTACACAATGTATTTTTTTGGAAATATTCTCATTGTATCGCATCGAGGTTATCGCCCTACGTAAAACATTACGGCCGTTCCGAAAACGAGAATAAAGGCTCCTTAGAAAGGCGCAACAAACGACGCGAACCGCGCGCGTCACAAAGGCACCGCTCGTCGCGCGACACGCGGTGCTTTTGTGTCGCGTGCGATTCGCGTCGCGTGTCGCGCCTGTTTGTAGGAGCCTTTAGCAGAGTATACATTTTAAATTGTATTGTATGTGCTTATCTGATGAAGGGCGACATAGTCGAGCAGACTGTACGCATTCTTGTACTGCTGGTAATGTTGCGCAAGATATTTAAGATTAGATGAATGTAATTATCAATATAGTACTCACCTTTTTATATCAATATAATGTATGAGCACTTCCATATCTTCATAGTCGACTTCTATAATATCTGCAGGATGCCATTCATCTCCAAAGTCTTTAACCTCAACTTTAGAACCAATGGAGAGTGCCATACTGCTGTTACCTGTAAAGGATGACGAGGAATATTTCAATATGGTGGATTGTCACAAATTTAATTAATAAAGTAGGCCCTAGGAAATAAATATGAAATTGATTGTGGCATGCAGTTCCAACCATTTGTTTTAACGTTTTTACCTGAGGATTGGTATGTCTGTAATTTTCTTTACATGAATATTGCAGATCTCTGAAAAGATGATTACATAATTTTTCTTACCTTTGTCCACCGGACTAAAAATCTCCTTACTTGCAACATCTTTCTTCCTAGCAACCTCTAGCTCAGACTCGTTGAGTATCATATCTATCACACTACTGGCCACACATAGTGTTTCTTCCTGACTTGGCTTATCTGCAGCATTATTCTTCTCACTAATCTGAATGTCTGCTTCTCTCTGGTCCTGTATCTCTTTCTCTTGTGCTTCAATGAATTTCTTTATAGCATCCACATTCTCAACCTCACAATCTTTGCTAAACCCTTCTACTGGGGTAACTATGTCTTCCATTTCTTCATCAGTGTCAGAATCCCAAGGAAATATTGATGGAATTGCGTCTGCAATCAACTGTGTTATCAGTAATTGTTTTTTATCTAATATCTTTAACATGCAATGATTATGCAGTAGTTTCTACAAGTGCATCCTGGAAGATTAATGAATGAATGTAAATAACATTTTAAATTTTCATACTTCAACATTTTGTATGTCTTAAGTCTACTGACAGCAATAACAAAAGGAATGACAGAAAATCAAAAAGATCCATTATAAAGCAACTTTTTCTAAACTAAAAATAAGTTTTACATTCATATGTTGCAGAATGTTTAGCAAGTGCACTTTATTAGCCAATACAATGAAATAGACAGAAAACATAGAGACACGGCTACTAGAGTGCCCTTTAAAATTAGCAACCAGAACTACAGTTTCATTCAATATAGTAAATAACAAATAACATCTAAGTGGCCACATACGAAAAGAATACAAATCATAATCAACTTAAACCATGGATAATAAAAAATAACCCAACAAGCAATACGGACATTCTACTAAATACCTGTTCTCAATTTGTATTTAGAGTCCTTGAAACTTTGAAAATCATTTTTACAGAAATGCCGCGAGCACACAAACTTTGGCAACTCTGTGTCTGTGTGTCTGTTATGTGTTACGGTTATCCAAATGTCATGTAATGCAACATGCTTTGGAAACTTGTGGTATGTTACACCTTTATCCTCCTTTCTTGTAGAACATGACTTACAGTTGCGAATGCAACATTTTTTTACAGCCATCCTAATGTTAATATATATTATAATGTATTAACAATGTTATTAACAGGTGCTTATTGGTGAAAGTCAATAGAATAGTGACAGTAAATAGAGATACCATTGTATGAAAGTGTTCTGGTTTAAGTTTGGTATGTGCAAGTCATAACTGAAGTCTGTAACACTAAGAATCATTTCAAACTATTGTACTTCCATCAGTAACACACCACAGTCATGCATTCAAAAAACACACTTCTCTAGTTTATATTAATACAAAGTATTATTATTCGTTTTTTTTAGATTCCTACATTGTACCTAGTGTCATTAGTTACGTAATATGTTGCAGTAGTGTTGAGCATCATTTACAAATTAATGAGTGTTTATGTAGCGAGTTTACATTGTCATTTGTGGCTTGTATAGTGAGAATTGACCTCTAGTTTACATAGAATGAAAACAATAATCATTTCAAATACAGAATATAATTTCTAGACCAGTCTACTAATACAGCAAGATGTAAAACTTAAGAAGATCCCAGGAAAGATTACCATATTAGAATCAACCAAATAAAGATGTTTAGAACAACCTTAGTACAACTTAATATGCATGATTGAGCTGTAATGTTGGCAAGAACGAAAAGTTTAATCCTGGATCACATCAGAGTATTCCTACATAGTGCACCCCAAGACCCAATGCTCCCAAGGACTCAAGGTAACGAATGGTAAACCCATTAAGTTTGTATGAACTTAATGGGTTTACCATTCGTTACCTTGAGTCACCATATAAGCTGGCAGAAATACTCAAAAAATTAATTTATTTTGTTGACAAAAATAATAAACATAGGATATGAACTCCACGCGGTGAAAGCAGCTAGAGATGAAATAAAATGTTATCAAAGTAATCTATTTTCATAATTGCTTATTTATTATTAAGGACAATGTTATTGGTAAACACAATCGAAATGATTTTCATATAGAAATCAGAGTATACAAACCTGATAGTCACAGTTAATAGTAATATAAATCAACACAGTATAAATATTTTCAATTTTTTGCGCAAATCTTTGTAATCTTCAAGATATTAAACGGAATATAATAAAGATTATATTTATAACACATTTAGGTTAGGTAGTCAACAAAAAGTTTATTATTAACCACAGAACACACTATTACTCCTAGTCCTAGCGTTATTGACCATGTTATTGACAACCAGAACCAAAGAGAAAAAAGATGTTATGTTTCTTTGGGAAATAGTGTCATTATTCTCCGGAGAAATGAGGAAAATGGTAGATACAAAGACCAATGAAACGATGGATGGACTGTGTGATGAAAGAATATATTATGGGTAAAAAGGCTGCTGTACCCCAAAATGTTATTGATATCATCCTCCAATGTCTATATCTATATTTTTTAAAAGCTTACATAAAGTAATGAATGCGTGAATATTTATATTCGTAATTTGGTTGCTAACTTCATTTTTACATTATTATGAACATAATTGTATGTATTATACGTATAAGTATACGTTGTACTTTTTAGCACCACGCCAAAACTTAATTTTTGTCTACTTGTCTTTGAACCAATAGAAAATCGATAACTGGCAGCACTAAAAGACCAAATTAATTTTGCAGTCGTCACCGCTTCTTACATAGCGTCATTGATAAGTTCGAAGGAGACATCGTATACGATTTATGTATAATGTGACAAGGACAACATGCAATACACAGTTACAAAAAGTAGTTATCCAACGATTAAATGTAACTTTGGCCTCACATCGGGACTGACGTTTGACCTTTATTTATTTTGACGTATAGCATAATATTCAACAATGAGTGTACGTGAAAAACTGTTTTGTAAGAAGACAGCTTAGCAAATAGCAAATCGCATCAACAATACATTGATAAATAAAGTGCAAATTTTCCTTTGGGTGAGATGGATTTAGCAAAATCTCTGTTTAGTTCTCGCGATCATGTGGGTTATGTGGGTCGTGAAGACCATGAACGTAAAATAAGTGCTGCATTAGCTGATGACGACCCTGAAGATATGATCGATGCGATACGAGGATTGAATATCGCTGATGAGCTTCTTCCGGCACCTGGTGGACCATTCTCAGCTCTGACGGCTAGTATGGTACCTCAAGACATAATGGCTAAATTGGCACAACCAGAATCTGAAGGTCACGGTGGTGGACTCCCGGATTACAGATTTGACGAGTTTGGATTTTGTGTTGAAGAAGAAGATGGACCAGAACAGAGTTCGAATAAATTATTAGCAGATGCGTTTGTAGAAGATGACCAACACCGTCTGCAGTGGGAATTTTACAGCAAAGAAATAAACTTTTCTGAAGGAGAAGGAAAACTGGAAAAAACTGACAAACTGCAAAAAATGGTGAAAGATGGTGTGCCACACTCGCTCCGCCCTCAGGTTTGGATGCATTTATGTGGTGCAAACAAAAAAAGAGCTTCTACCGAAATAACATACCATGAGATTGTACGAGCGTCAAGTGACGATGGATTGGTAACAAGTAAACAAATTGAAAAGGACTTAGTGCAAATATTACCTAATAATGTTTGCTTCTCACACCCAACTAGCACTGGTGTACCAAGACTGCGTAGAATACTGAGGGCACTAGCATGGCTTTACCCTGATATTGGATACTGCCAAGGAACTGGAATGATTGCGGCATCTCTGCTGCTGTTAATGGAAGAAGAAGATGCATTTTGGATAATGTGCACAACAGTAGAAGACTTGCTACCAGCATCTTATTACTCATCTACTTTAATAGGAATCCAAGCAGACCAAAAAGTTTTAAGAAGCCTGATTTCAACTTACTTGCCTGGTATTGATCAGGTTTTAAATGCCCATGACATTGAGCTCTCTCTGATAACAATGCATTGGTTTTTGACTCTATATGCCAATGTTGTTCACATGAAGATTTTACTCAGAATTTGGGATTTGTTCTTTTTGGATGGGTCTTTAGTGCTGTTTAAGGTGACCTTGGCTATGCTGAAAATTAGGGAGAACAGATTTACGGAAATATCAAACTCTGCACAAATTTTTAATGCACTATCTGACATTCCTGGTGAAATTGACGATGTTGAGCTTCTGATTAAAACAATTGATGAAGTTTGCGGGGACACTTTAAGTCCCACATTGATTGATACTCATAGAAGAAGACATCTAGCATATTTGATGGCAGATCAGGGAGCTCTGGTAGGCAACCCTAGTGCCATACCTAACTTACCTAAGCAGCAGCTTCAGAGACGCCAGATTAAGAAAAGCAAGTCAGTAATACAAACAATACTTTTCGGGGAAGATAGTAACAACGAAGATGCTGTTTCAAAGAATGTCAAGCAGACAGAAATTTTAGTTGATCTCAGGGAAGCAATTTTGCAAGTTGCTCGTCACTTCTTAGCCCTTGAACCACAACTAGCTTCTGAGGTTCAATTGACAGCAGACTACACAATGCAAAGTCATGCAGCTGATCGAGAAAGATATGTCAATGTGTCAAGAAGTAAAAGGAGACGAGCCAAAGCACTCTTAGATTTTGAAAGAAGAGATGGAGATGAATTAGGTTTTAGGAAAAATGATGTTATAGAAGTGATCAGCTCAAGAGATGAACACTGTTGGATTGGCGAGTTAAATGGTCTAAGAGGTTGGTTTCCAGCAAGATTTGTTAAGCTGCTGGACGAGAAAGGCGTTAAGTATAGCAGGGCTGGAGATGACTCTGTAACAGAAAAAGCCGCACACCTAGTCAGAGGAGTTTTAGCTCCAGCTTTTAAAAGAGTACTTCTACATGGTATAAAACGTCCTAGTTTCTTGGATGGCCCATGCCACCCGTGGCTTTTTATAGAAGAAGCATCATCGCGAGAAGTTGAAAAAGATTTTAATTCTGTCTATAGCCGTTTGGTATTGTGCAAAACCTATCGTTTGGATGAAGATGGTAAAGTTCTTACGCCAGAAGAATTATTATACAGATGTGTCCAGGCTATCAACTTGTCGCACGATAACGCTCATGCCCAAATGGACGTCAAATTACGTACACTGATTTGTATGGGCCTAAATGAAGAAGCTTTGCATTTATGGCTGGAAGTATTATGCTCTTGCGTAGATGTTGTTCAAAAATGGTACCACCCCTGGTCGTTTATTAATTCTCCAGGATGGGTACAAATTAAATGTGAATTAAGAATTCTCTCACAATTCGGGTTCAATTTAAATCCAGATTGGGAACTTCCATTAAAAAAGGACACGCAAAATCAGCCCTTAAAAGAAGGAGTGAGGGACATGCTCGTAAAACATCATTTATTTTCATGGGACTTGTAATTATTTATTTAGCGTTATGCATAGTTTTAAAACTTAATGTTATTTCTATTAATGCTATCAGAATATAAAATATGTAAATACATAATATAAATATTGTACCTGTGCACAGTTTGCCTATTCTATCAATTTTACAATCTTGACGCTTATTCCAAGAGCTAAATAAAATATATCTATCTACAGTTTTGCATTTAAAATTTATTAATCACCTATTTATCCTATTTGTTAGTAATATTGGTTAAATCATATATTTATTTTTTCAATATCATATCATCAATCGTTTATGAATGGGGATAAAAACTGCCACTTGCTCATTTCAGATGTCGCTACTACCCGGCGTCTAATAATTTGACAGCTAGCTGTCACTACCCATAATTGTTTTTGTAAACAAGCAATATTAACTAATTAGGCGTAAAAGAAGTTTTTACGCATAACTAGTTAATATGCCTCGTTGCGCAGCTGTTGACTGCAAAAATACGGGGACCCATGTATTTGTCAAAGATGTAAAAAGACGAAAAAATAGTGGGAGCCCGATATTTCGTCGAGTCTGTGGTCCTTTTTAACCTGAAGACTTGTATGGGAGAAATTCGTGTACAGGGGATGCTCCCAAGCCGTCTAATAAAAGTACTCTGTGCTCCCAAGAGAAAAAGAACTAAGTTTGTGATGGAAAAGGGCAGGCAGCAGCACAGTGAAAGGCCCAAAAGGATAAATAATAAGCTATTCTGATAAAGATATAAACGATATATTTCGGTAGAAGAACATAAGACAAGAAAATTTTCTAACAACATACAGTTGCTTAGTTACAGATCATAGACCATGAAATTACATATCTAATAAAAACTATTTTCAACACCCCCACTTAAGTTCATAGTCTTTGTAACCCCATAAAAATAAAGCAATAATTATGCTTCACCCTGTTTACAGGTTTTGTTAAAGCATCAGCAGGCATGGAATTAGTGTCACAGTAGTTTACAACTATTTCCTTAGACTCAGCTAACTCTTTAACATAATTATACCGTATGTTTATATGTTTACTTCTTTTATGGGTGACTGGATTATAAATCATCTTGCTAGCACTTTGACTATCACTGTAAACAGTTACAGACTTGCAATTGGAACACAGTTCATTAAAAAGCCCCTTAATAAAAACAATTTCTTTAGCAGCTTCACAGAGAGCAATGTATTCTGCTTCAGCAGTGCTTAATGCAACACATTGCTGTTTGCGAGTGTGCCATGAGATTACAGCATCAGCAAAAACTAAACAGTAACCCGAGAATGAATGACCATCGGAATTGGTTCCCCAATCAGCATCGGCATATGCGACCGGAGGCTTGTTCTTCTTTTTATAACAAAGAGCATAATCCATTGTACCTTTTAGATACCGAAGCACACGTTTCAATGCTGCCATATGCGTACTATCATTATAGCAGTTATACTGGCTTAAATAACTAACCGAATAAGATATGTCTGGCCTCGTACAAGTAGACAGATACATTAAACTTCCAATTATTTCTTGATATCTAGTATCCTGTGCGTTACTCCCTTTAACAAGTTTTAGGTTACACTCCATTGGAGTTCCGACTGGCTTACATTCCTCCATTCCGAATCTTTGAAGTAATTTTCTTGTATAGTTACGTTGGTCTAGGTATATTTCCCCCTCTTGACGGTTTCTGCTGATACTCATTCCTAGACAGTCTTTGGCTTCGCCTAGGTCTTTAATTTTAAAAGCCTTTCCTATTTGCTCTTTCAAAAGTATAGCTTCATGAGTATTATTTGTAAATATATAGAAATCGTCAACATAAAGACCAATAACTATGAAAACTTCTTTCGTTTTCTTTATGTAAACGCAAGGATCATATTTGGATCTCGTAAAACCAATTTTCAAAATGTGCCCATGCACTTTTACATTCCATGAACGAGCCGCTTGTTTTAATCCATATATGGCCTTCTTGAGCTTACATACTTTTCCTTCATCACCTTTCTTTACAAACATCTGGGGTTGTTCCATGTAAAGATCTTCATTGAGGTCACCGTTTAGGAACGCTGTTGTGACGTCAATGTGGTGAATATCTAAATTCATTTCTGCTGCGAGTCCGAGCAAAAGACGTATAGACGACAATTTAACGACTGGGGCAAAACTTTCAAAGTAATCTTCGCCATACTTCTGTGAATATCCTCGTGCCACCAATCGTGCTTTATGGCGCTGCACTGTACCATCTGCTCCAACTTTTAGTTTGAAGACCCATTTGCACTTTACAACATTTTTATCCAAAGGTCTATTTACAATATCCCATGTTTCATTTTCTACCAGAGAATTATATTCATCTACCATTGCTGAATACCATAGCTCCTTATCAGTCCTGTCCATCGCATCTTGTAGAGACAACGGATCTGGATCATCCGAAACATGAAAGTTGTAGACCATGTCTTTTTCTTCCTTTCGGCGTCTTTCCCTCAGTGGATATCGTCGTTCACTGATGATTTCATGTTCTTCTGGTGCTACATCAATTGCAACCTCTTCTGAACGAGCCACAGGTTCATTTATAAATTGATGATCTGATCCGACATCTATTGAGTCCTGGAAATCATCATTATCGTCTATTTCCACTGCATCCTCTGAACTCTCCTGTTCCCTCTCTGAACGTTCTTCTTCAGTAGATTGAGTATCTGTTGGTGATATACTTTCTATTGGTTCAAATCCTCTTGATAGGATCTCTGAAATATCAACAACTTGTTGTGTTTTTTCATTTGACTCTGCAGTATTGCGCGACGTTCCTTCCACAAACACAACATCTCGAGCAACGATTACTCGTCTCACATTATTTATAATATCTACAAATCTGTATCCCTTTTGATTCTCACTGTAGCCAACCATAGTCATTTCAGTAGACTTTGAATCAAATTTCTTTCTTTTATTATCCTTTACTAGAACATGTGCTTTGCTTCCAAAAATCTTCAGATGAGACACGTCTTGTTTTTCTCCTGTCCATATCTCTTCAGGTACAGTCGAAATTGCCATTGAAGGTGATCTATTTTTTAAGTATATAGCTGTATTAATTGCCTCTCCCCAAAAACGCTTATTTAACTTTGCATCTTGAAGCATGCACCTTGCCTTTTCAACAACAGTGCGGATAGTGCGTTCCGCTACTCCATTTTGTTGAGGAGTGTGAGCTACACTCGTCTTATGTCGTATTCCATTTTCCTTTAAAAACGTTTGGAATTCGTTTCCGGTATATTCAGTCCCGTTATCACTCCTGAGACATTTAATCTTTTTATTAGTCTCGTTTTCCACTAAGGCCTTAAATTCTTTAAATTTACCGAGAACCTCAGTTTTGGATTTAAGTAGATAGCCAAAAACTTTTCTGCTATAGTCATCGACCAAAATCAGACAATACTTAGCTCCGCCCCACGATATTTCCTCCATAGGTCCTGCTAGGTCAGTATGAACTATCTCTAAGAGCTCCTTAGCTCTGTGTGCTTTTCCTTTTGGAAACTTCTTTACACACTGCTTTCCCTTACAGCATGCTCCACATGGTTCAGTGTTCTCCACTCCAAAGTTAAGCCCATAAACTAATGGCTTCAACTTACGCATTTGTACTCTGGAAAGATGACCAAGCCTCCGGTGCCATAGTTCGTGTGCACCTATCTTCACCCTGTCATCAAGAACAACCATTGCTTTATCAATATTTTGATCTAAAACATAGAGCCCATTTTTAACTGATGCTGTTAACAATGCACTACCTACATCTAAAGAAACATCTTCCGTTTTAAAAACTTTACAAGATTTCTTATCAAAAACAACAACATGACCATGTGCCGCAATCTTACTTACTGATAGTAAATTCATCAAAATTTCCGGTACATACAAAACGTCTCTAAAATTAATGTTGACACACCGTCTCTCATTGTTTACAGTTGTTCTCATGTTCCCCTGCAAAGCAGAAACAACTTTTTCACTACCTGCTGTACTTATACAATGTCGGACGTCTCTGACGTCTGTCAACAAATCTCTTTTAGAAGTCATGTGCGATGACGCTCCAGAATCAAGAATCCACTCACTTGACTGTCTTGCAATGGCAGTTGTCTCTGCACAACTCATGCTGCTTTCTTCTGTAGTAGGTCCTGCAGTGGCCGCAGTATTTCTTCCCTTCTTAGATTCCTGGTACTGCTTACATTGCCACTTGAAATGCCCCTTTTTATTACAAAAATGGCATAATATGACCTTATTCTTAGTAGGCTTCTTTATCGTCTTTGACATTAAGACAGAATCACCGTTGTCATGTACTTTGCGTTGACCCTCCTTCATGAGTGCAGCCATAACGCTACTTGACGTGATCTTAACGCTTGAATGCTCCAAAGCCATTACCAAGGGATTGTATGTTTCTGGAAGTCCAGCTAACATTATAATTCCGATGAATTCATCTTCTAAACCTGCTTTTATCGCCTGGAGGGCTTGCTGAGTCGCTTGTATTTCAGTGCAATAAACCTCAATGTTTGGATAGTCGTTTAGTTTAACGCTGAATAGCTTTCTCAACAGTGACAATCTTCGTGTCAACCCACTGTCCGCATACGCATTTTTTAGGGCTATCCACGTCTCTTTGGCGGTTTGTGCGTTTACTATCAGGGGGTAAACGCTCTCAGCACACATTAGGCAAATTTTCGAACGAGCTTTGGCATCCCGCTTCTTCGTCGAATCATTTACTTCTGTTACAGTACTTTGAATGCAGTCCCATAGGTCACAGTCAATCAGGAACATCTCCATTGCAAATGCCCAAGTCGCATAGTTGGACTGGCCGGACAACTTTGAAAAAGTTGGACTCTGCATGTCTGGTCTGTAATAGATAATCTTTATCTCTTAGCTATGAGCTGGGCCCATAACCTGATGGAAAAGGGCAGGCAGCAGCACAGTGAAAGGCCCAAAAGGATAAATAATAAGCTATTCTGATAAAGATATAAACGATATATTTCGGTAGAAGAACATAAGACAAGAAAATTTTCTAACAACATACAGTTGCTTAGTTACAGATCATAGACCATGAAATTACATATCTAATAAAAACTATTTTCAACAGTTTGTTTTTATTACCTACAGCAGTGGCGAATTTACACATTTCCCAAGCATAGGCTATTTAATCTTTTCCTCCCTTACCTCCACAATTGTCAGTTTCTAGATTATTTTTACAATCCAACAATTTGGTTGAAATTGCAGACGCAGTGCGGACTGAAAACGTGTGTATGCGGCTAGCCGTAGGGTTGATTTAGAGACTGATATGCATATACAGGGTGTTTGGTGCATCGTGTGCCAAATTGAAATGGTCGACTGAAGGAGTCATCCGCTAGCCTTTCAGACCCTTTAACACCCCTCATGCTCTGTGGATTTTTTTTATCGACTTTATTGTTTTCCAAAAAAAAAGACCCAAATTTTACATTCAAATACAGATTTTAAAAAAAATATAAGGCGTAGACTCTGAATTTTAATTTTATTTCGTTGTGTATTGTTTAAGAATACTTTTAAATACAAAATTAGTGATATTAGTCACCTACTTTTTTTTTTAATTCACTCGCAAAGGTAAAACTTAAATTAAAGCTGTACATGTTACAGCTGTTTATAAGGCTACAAAAAAAAATCTAAAGCGACCGGGATCTTCCAACTCCCTCATTAATTCTCCAGTCTATCCTCTTTCTAATGATGTGCCACATGCCATAAAAGTATTTTAACAACTTTGTGAATTCGCTAGAATTGTGAATCGAGTCACCTAAGGCTAATATTCAAAATTATGATTTAAAAAAAAATCTCTTAAATGAAGGTATCATTTAAGAGATTTTTTTTGTTGTCAAACCTATAAATCTGCTATCTCATTCTTATGGTTAGGTAAATTTGTGTCTCATATCTGCATCTTTCGTGGGATTTACTTGAAATAAAAAAACAAAATTGCATTTTTAACATTTATTTAATCATTGTTACAAATCTTGCTCAAATTGTTGGCCTCTGTTGCGAATGTAGGCCCGACACCTGTTTCGTATTTCAACAGTTGTTGTACGAAGTCGTATTTCCTCCTTAATAGTATTGAATGCCGCTTCTATGCGTTGGACTAATACCTCCCTAGTTGGAACCTCCGTGGCATATACCAACTCTTTGGCACGTCCCCAGACATAAAAGTCTAACGGAGTTAGATCTGGGGAACGTGGCGGCCATGGAATAGGGCCATTGCGTCCAATCCATACATTGGGGAACACATTGTCGAGATATTCCCTCACAGTCAATCGCCAATGCGCGGGACAGCAGTCATTTTGAAATACAATGGGCACACGTTCATTAAATACGGGCACATCGGTCACTAATTCGGGCAGGTCATTTTGTAGGAATTCCAGGTAGTCTTCGCCATTGAGATTATCGGGCAGGTAATGCGGTCCAATTACCTGATTATACACTAAACCTTCTTTGAGAAGATTTCTGTCTTTTAACACGTGGGTTTTGCGTTTTCGTTGTCCAGTGGTGCAAATTGTGTAAATTGAGGATCCCATCCTTGGTAAATTTGGATTTATCCGTCCACAGTATTCTTTTTAAAAAATCAGGATTATCCACATCCGTGTGTAAAAGAAACCGACAAAAAGCCACTCGTCTCTCAAAGTCGCCACCCTCAAGACCTGCAACAAACAAAAAACTCTTTTTTTCTCTTGGACAATAAGTAATTGCACAAGAAAGGACCCGCTGTTCGTGCTAATAGATTCACTACCTGGAAGTGACGCCATACCATACCCATTACCTGCTAAACAAAGGCAAGGTCAAACAAAGCTTGCACGGGTTTAAAGTTAGTTTAAAATTACGTACCTTGCACCGGAGTGTAGTGGAATGGATGCTTTTTGTTTTGACGAAGTACTTTCAACACTTTCCATATTGAAATATCAAGATGTGATGCCACATTTCTAATGCTTCTTGTAAGGTCTTCCTCAAAAAGTGCCAGTATTCTCTCGTCTACTTCAACATTATGTCGCACAATATGGCCCCTTGGTTCATTAAAAGTAACACTGCCAGTCTCGCGTATGCATCGGTATGTGTCTTGGAAGACTCTGCGGCCAGGTAATCGTCTACCAGGAAAGCGTTCCTGGTAAAGTCGTTGCGCTGCACGTGCGACGCCATTAGCGGCTCCGTAAGCCATCATGATGTCCGCATATTCTTCGTTAGAGAATGTCGCCATTGCCATAACAAAAAACTCAAAGTTTAACAATAACAACAAAAATTAAACAAATGTAACAAGAACCAACGAAACTTAACGATAACAAAGTAATAAAAGAATCGCGGAGTATGGTGAACTAGCACACACGTTAGGTAGCAGAGGCAGTGATGTCTCGACTAAAAAAATGCCGGGTCGGGCGGCGCGATTTGTTCAAACCGATTTACGGTATGCAAGAAAGAGATAGAAGACAGATTTTACTGTGAAAGAGTGAGAAAACAAATTTTACCTCTTTCTCAAGTAACAGTTCCGCAATAAATATTTTTTCATTAGAATTTGGAATGTAGTTTTATGTGACTTGATTCACAATTCTAGCGAATTCACAAAGTTGTTAAAATACTTTTATGGCATGTGGCACATCATTAGAAAGAGGATAGACTGGAGAATTAATGAGGGAGTTGGAAGATCCCGGTCGCTTTAGATTTTTTTTTGTAGCCTTATAAACAGCTGTAACATGTACAGCTTTACTTTAAGTTTTACCTTTGCGAGTGAATTAAAAAAAAAAGTAGGGGACTAATATCACTAATTTTGTATTTAAAAGTATTCTTAAACAATACACATCGAAATAAAATTAAAATTCAGAGTCTACGCCTTATATTTTTTTTTAAATCTGTATTTGAATGTAAAATTTGGGTCTTTTTTTTGGAAAACAATAAAAAGTCGATAAAAAAAAATCCACAGAGCATGAGGGGTGTTAAGGGGTCTGAAAGGCTAGCGGATGACCCCTTCAGTCGACCATTTCAATTTGGCACACGATGCACCAAACACCCTGTATATATATTTTCTAAACCATATTTGGTCAGAAATAATGAAAACCAGATTCTGGATCATTTAAAAATCTATCTTCGAATCTGCTTGGACATAGCTCTTCGTGTGGCATTACGTACTCCAGCGACAAATTGTTCGGCTGAGAGAAGCTTTTCTTGTCTAAAAAGTGTATGTATGAATGGCCAAAAGAAAATCTCACCCTTTCGGGGTGGGTTGCTAAGTTTTACCTAACCCTTTCAAGTCAGTGTGCTTAGAAGATCGCTTCGCTTGCTCGTAGATCGTACATTTTTTCTTAGTTCTCAAACTATGCAAAGAAAACTTTTCATCGAACTTGTTGTAGGTAAGCCTTTTTTCTAATTCGGATATCAATAACGACGAAAAATGTGTTAACCCTGAAAGTACGAGGGCGGGTCAATAAGTCCGTGACTTTTGTAATAAAACACAGATTTTTTGATAAATAAATCATTTTATTTTTCAACGTAGTCTCCCTTGAGCTCTATACACTTTGTCCAACGCTTCTCCAATTTATTTATCCCTTCCAAAAAATATGATTTGTCGAGGTCCTCAAAATAGGCCTTTGTTTGCGAGATGACTTCATCATTGGAGTCAAATCTTTTTCCACCAAGCCATTTCTTCAGGTTTGGGAACAAGAAGTAGTCACTCGGAGCCAAATCTGGAGAATAGGGCGGATGAGGGAGCAATTCATAGCCCAATTCATGGATTTTTGCCATGGCAACTGCACATGTGTGCACCCTTGCATTGTCTTGGTGGAAAAGAACTTTTTTCTTGGCCAAATGAGGTCGGTTTTTTTTCAAATCGTCATTGAAGCGGTCCAATAAGTTGGCATAATATTCCCCATTGATTGTTCTTCCCCTTTGAAGGTAGTCAATGTGGATTATCCCACGTACATCCCAAAAAACAGTCGCCATAACTTTATTGGCTGACAAACCCACCTTGGCCTTCTTTGGCGCCGATTCACCCTTACAAACCCACTGTTTTGACTGCTGTTTGGTCTCTGGTGTGTTGTGATGGATCCATGTTTCGTCCACGGTTACAAAACGGCGCAAAAACTCCTCCATATTGCGATTAAACAACGTCAAACCTTCCTGTGAAGTTGTTACACGATTGCGTTTGTGGTCGACTGTGAGCAAACGCGGCACCCATCTTGCGGAAAGCTTTCTCATACCCAAGTGATCATTCAAAATTGAAACCACTGAGCCATGCGAGATCCCTACGGCTTCCACAATCTCTTGCACTTTCAATCTTCGGTCGGCCAACACCATATCGTGTATTTTTTCGATTGTTTCGGGTGTAGAGACCTCAACTGGGCGTCCAGGACGTTCGGCATCTTCAGTGCTTGTACGGCCACAACGAAATTCAGTAAACCACTTTTTTACCATTGAAATCGATGGTGCAGAGTCCCCATAATATTTATCAAGCTTAGCCTTGGTCTCGGTAATGGTTTTTTTTCGCAAAAAATAATGCTTAATAAGCACACGAAATTCACTTTTTTCCATTTTTTCCTCAAATTACTGGGTAGTCTGATAAAGATAGCTGTCAAACACAAACTAACTGACGCAGCAAGTTCAAATTTTGATAGGAGTCAACTGACAGATGCCTGTTGACAGGAGTAGTGTTGCTTTTTCAGTAAAGAGGTCAGAAATTCAAAAAGTCACGGACTTATTGACCCGCCCTCGTATCACTCGCGGTCATTCTCATTTCTTCGTCGGGTGTTTCATCATGAATCTACTAGTTGTTATACCATAGAATATGCCGGGAAAGCGGGATCATCCAAAAGGGGTACCGCTGACCCGGAACATAAAGGGCCAAGGAAGGAACACGGGTGGGTTTTAGTCAGTAAGAGTCTGACACTCCCTTCCGCTCCACCCAGAGCGGGAGGAGTCATTTGATGATTTCCCATCCTCAAAAACAAAAAACAAAAAAATACCATAGAATATAGAAGTTTACGTTACCCTTGAATGTACAAACTAAAGGAGAGAGGGGAAAAACATCGGATCTCTTGTAGACTTCTTTGTGAAAGACATCAGAAAACAGTCAAATTTGCCGCCCTTGGCTTATGCCTACTCGCCCTGCTGGTATATCCGCCACTGACCTACAGGCACTTGTGGTGTAATGTGGTGTTTATATTATCATAATAGATCAATCAGGTCATTCCTGTCGTACAACTCCAGTCTTTAACAAAAAACAACTCAACAAGTCAACAAACATAAAATAACCTGTAAATTACAAAATATTCATATTTTATTTACTTTTCCACTACAGCTGCTTTTTTTAAACAGTGGTAGACGCGTCCCTTTTCCTTAGCTCTCTTGTTCGTAGCTCGTAGTGCCTCACTCCAAGTCGCATAAATATTTATCTAGTTTTCGTTTAATTTGTGACCGACATAAAAGTAAAAATCATCAAAACAGTGGCGGCTTGTAGACGTTCAACAGTGCTGCCACCTATGACGAGCGTTCAGTTTTTAACACATGAAACGTTTTTTTCCCAAAAGCGTCCAGTGAGTATGGAGGGTAGAGGTAAGAAGAACCTGCGTATAAAAAGTGTCCCTTAAAATGTGCTACATAAGGGTGGTGCTACAGTAGCCACCAGGTAAATTTTAGATTAATTAAAGTATTATTATTAAATTGAGTATGGAGGGTAGAGGTAAGGAGCACTGTTTCATTCAAAAAGTTGAAAAAGTGTCCAGCCTAAATAGTAAATAATAGTTCAAAAACCCTCCAGAATGGCGCTAGCGTAGGTAAATGGTGTGGTATAATTGTAGCAGTTTTAACGGACTGAAGTATGCTCAGTTAGAAAATTAACAGATTGAAGTATGCAGTTTGAAAATTTAATATGTTTAGTGACTAGAGTATGTAGTTAGTGACAGTCCAATAAACCATACTTCAACAATTTACGTAGTCCAACCTCAGAACAATATTGTTCTGAGAGTCCAACATTATTTTGTAAACATAACTTAAAATTATTTAAGTTTTAATAAATGGTAACACTGATTAATTGCGTTCCAGAATTCCATTCGATAATTTCAATCCATTGATTGAATTAATGAACAACCACATTTTTTGTTCACCAATGTCTTTCTCACTCATATCAATGAACTACTGCATTGGCCACAGCGAGATGCAAGATGTTTTTATTTGATGCATGCTATAAATATAAAACTTATCCAGAGATAAGTCTTTGTCAAGCGTTTGACAGATACAAAACCTTTGACAGACCTCTACCTTTCTGTTTCTCTTCCAAACCAAGAAGTCAAACGTGCTTGTTCTCTGAGAGCTAAGGCCTGTTGGCGACTTGCACGTCTTATAATTAAAAATGGCATCAAAGGCTGAATTAGCTTGCGTTTACTCCGCTCTCATCCTCGTTGATGATGACGTTGCCGTAACTGTGAGTATTTACATGTTTTTCATATTTTTTGTTCTAGGTTAGGGTTTCTTCATGAGATTATCCATTTTCATCGTGTCTGTTTCAATGTAAACATGGCGTAAAACCATATGGAACGCTGATTTAACTGTTGAAGTATCTGTAAAAACATATATTTTAACAATCAGCAGTGGTAATGGTCATGGCGCGAATTCCCATACTGACGTTGTTTTTGTTTTGTAGGGTGAGAAGATCTCCACCATCTTGAAGGCCGCCAACGTTGATGTTGAGCCATACTGGCCGGGTCTGTTCGCCAAGGCGCTGGAAGGCATCAACGTACGCGACCTGATCACAAACATCGGATCCGGCGTGGGAGCCGCGCCGTCGGCCGGCGCTGCGCCCGCCTCCGCCGCCGCAGCACCCGCTGCCGAGGCCAAGGAGGAGAAGAAGGAAGAAGAACCTGAGGAGTCAGACGACGACATGGGCTTCGGTAAGAATCAATCAATATATTATTAATTGTTTTTGTGAATGTTTGTCATATCCCCCTAATAGCAAACAGTACCAACTTACTCGTGCCTCATCATGGCATTATTACTTCACATTCCAATGATGATTGATTTATCATGTATTAGCTTCAGAATCCAATGATCGAAGAAATTTTATCTGAGATATTTTCTGACACTATGATATCTATTATTTATTTCAAACCCATGCTAATTTCGTTTTATGTCTTGTTTCAGGTCTCTTCGACTAAAGCTTTATATCGAAGCTGCAATATTCCATTGTAAGCTTTATGAAGCTTATTTAGTTGTAAGGATTAAATGACTTTATAATAAAGTTTTTTTAAACTTATGTTTGGTTTTGTTTATTGCGGTTACCTAATGTACCACATGTTGTTAATTTGTATTAATCCATTTCAATAATTTTATTGTTCCATGAGGCGTGTAAAGTGGAACTAGATTTATCCACAGATTTATCTGTCTGTTGCAAATAGTTTGGGGGTGAATGAACATTGTCATACCTTAGAACTTGTTAAGTGATCTACCTAATTATAATGGTGTTGTTACAGCTGTAACTTACTCTCGCCACGTAATTGGCAAGGTTTTGGCGTAGTGGGAGTAAGTTCATGATGTAAGTACACTTAATGCAACAAAAAAAAATTGCTTGTCATTATTTTATGATTATTGGCATAATTTATTTTTTAAACATGACATGAAGAAGAAAGGTAAAACACATCTAACAACTTGCCAAGTTTTGTGCTGAAATTTGAAAATTTACGAAGCACCTACCAAGGTATGAGTCTATTATAGTTAGGAATAATCTCTTGGTTGGTTTTCCCCTAGGGATAAGTAGGCTTGCCACCTGACATGGAACTTAACCGATTCGTTGCGGATGGCACGTTTCAGTGCCATCACTTTTTTTTACGTGTGGCGTCAGGCACGGATGTGTGTCATTTTGAAATCGGTGATAACTCCTTCAATTAAGTTTTATGGAAGTTTCACCCGAAACCAAACTATCTTCATTTTTCACGTATATTAAACTCGTAGCCTTCGTTTCGGGATATTGTAATATTTAAAAAAAAATAGGAGGCACCAACCTTTTTGAAAGATGAATTATTTTATATTAAATCATCATATGATATTAAATTATAATTAATGTAAAGCGGTTTACAGTAAAGCGGCTAAATCACGTTGCTTCGGTTGTCTTAAGCTTTTCTTCTATAAAATTATACACCCGCTCTAAAAAGGATAACATTTAAACAATAAAAAGTATTTTCATATATACAGATGTTCTTCTCCTCTTTTAACAGCTCTCTAATTTTTCCTATCTATAGATAAATATGCATAGACGTCGTAGTCACATTTGGGTGTCGTTAGTAAGTAAATATGTCTCGAAACTCTCGAAATATGGTAGGTATATAAAAAGATATCGCCGTCGTACAATATAGACGGTATATAAAATACAGTCCTCAAATTTATAATTGTCTAAGTCAAAACCTGGTTTTATTTAACTTTTTTCCGTCTGTCTTTATTTGGTATTATAATTACTTTTTTAGTAAATCTAATATTTTCTGCATCTTTATATTTCTTTCATATGGCTTAAAGCGCAATAATTCATTTGAAACCAACTGGCCAAAAAATTTACATCCATGGATGTCCAATACAGCAGGGCCATCATCTTTTTCTGTGCATGTTGCACTGTCCACCATATTTTTTTTTGTGCACTTTGAAGCATCCTTATATGTTTTTTCGTTTGATATAAATTCCGGTTCCCAGTTTTCTGAGTGTTCCCAGTGTTGTGAATACGTTTGCGAATTCTCTACTACCTCTTCGTCATCGTCGCATTGAGTTTCATTTTCTGTATCAGGAATGTACTTTCTTTTTCGCTGTAATTCTTAAACAATAAATAAACATTATCAGTATCTTGCTAAATGTTATTATTTACTAACAATAATAATTTTCACATTTGTTGTGAATCCTATTAATTCTTTTAATATTATAACTGTGAAAGTTTGTGAGAATGTTTGGATGTTTGTTTCTCTTTCACGCAAAAACTTATATACACATAAAGATAGGTCTTGGTCTGGAATAGCACATAGGCTACTTTTTATATAGGTCCCACAATTCTACGTGGGTGGAACCGCGGGCATCAGCTAGTATATAATAAGTATTTAATCAAACTTAGCATTTTATTTGCATAGTTTAATTATAAACAATTGAAATTTGTTATGCACAAGACAAGACAAAGATCATTTATTTGTAACATATTTTTAGACCATCACAATATTTTTAGACCATCACAATATTTTTAGACCTAATTTAATACCTCATAATCAGTCAAATTACTAGGAAATGCAAAATAAGTAAATAATAAGAAAAGGTTGAGCACATCGGTACTAAAAAAGTCACTTACCTTCCATTTCCATAAATACACTTGTTGCGAAACTTTTTATCACTTAAAACAATGTGCCTGACCGTTCACATTAGATTTCACATGAAAACTAAAAGTATTCAAGCTTTGAACATGTAAAAAATTGTCAAAACACTGTTTTCTTTTCCGCATGGCTGAAGACACAGATGCGTGTCATTTAATCGTATGGCGTTGGGCACTGATCAGTGTCACGTTATTTTTGTTCGACGCCACAGCTAGAAGTTAGTGAAATTAGACATCGCAACGAATCGGTTCGTAACTGATGAAACATGGGTGTAGTACTGTAGTTAGAATTATCATTTATTATAACATATTGTCATTATTTATGTTATGATTTATAACAATTATTAATCATAGATGTCTCATAACCATATTCCCAAAAGTAAATAGTCTAATGCAGCCCAGCTTGGCAGTTGTTAATCTTTATGTAACATTTAATTTAGATTTTAGGTAAAGCTATCAAATATTTGCTTAGTCAATAAAAAAAAGCACAACTAGCAACATAATTTATTTATTTTAATTTACTATACATAATCTATGCACACATTTCAATCTATCCCCACATAGCTCTCTGTACACCAGACAGTTTGTTGTAGTCGGCCAAATGTCTCCACACTATACGGCTCATCCGCCATTCCTTCACTATACCTCGGGGCCTGAAAATTTAAAACTTAAACCTTTAGAACTTTAAAAAAATATGTATGGACATGTTTATTAAAGGGTTCTTTAATCAGCTAGCACTTGTATCTAGGTTATGCCCCACACAGATCAAGATTGGGACAAATTGTTTTCTGATATCGTCATCAGCATCATTGGCAGCCTTGTTCCACCCACTGCTGAATATAAGGCTCATCCCATTTTTGGCATGCTTCCTTGGTATCTTAAATTCTTAATATTTCACAAACCTTGATGTGACGACGCATCTGTTGTTTATTCTGAGTGGGATGGCATTCATTTCAAACTTGTTAATGTCTTTGTCAGCAAGTTCTCTAATCTCCACAGGCAGGACATCATTTTTCCTCATTGCATTGATTCGAGTTCTTTCAAGAAAGTTTTCCGCACTCATTCGCCGTCTTTTCACGTCTCGTATCATGTGCCAGTTCGCCCATTTGTTTCTCACTTGTTGGAACTGCAAGATGTTAACTATTTTAGACTTTTTATAAGGTTTTTTTTGTGATAATTTGCATTCTACAATGAGAAACTTCGAGATATTTTAAAAACTATGAAGATTATTGGAGATGATGGCTTTCAAGTGTGTAATGAATAACGAACCCCGAACCCAGCGACAGTTTGAGATTTCCAGACATATTTTACAAGACCAGATATATTTAAATTCATTTTTTATTGTATTATTCTTTATTTTTTGTGGTCCAAAATTTTATTTAGGTTAGGTATGTCTATTTTATTGACAATTAATTGTCAATTGACATTCAGTTGACACTTGACACAAACCCTGCATTCCGAACTAGACCATGATCGCTCATAACGACCGATTGGATATTCTACTGCAAATGAAAGTTCAACGCATTGGTACTTCTATTTTGTTATCGACTCTGATAACTCAGATTTTTAGTTTGAGAACGATGATTGGTCCAGGGATGAAACGGATGATGAAGTGCTTATATTCGCGTATTTACATGCTCCCAGCAAAGATTTTCCTCCAAAGAAAAAAAACATGTTTAAATTCATTTATTTATTGTTTGTCAAAGGTGAAAAGACAGTTCTTACAGTTTGCATTATTGTATCACAGTAACATACCCACGGGGTGTACAATATTTATATGTATGTCAATATTATAGGCTATGTTAAAAAAAAAATACAATTACACTCTTATTTGTTACCAAGATTTACCAATAACATAGATGCAACAATAATTAAACATAATGCGCATGAGTTTAAAACTCATTTCAGGTATTCTGTTACGTCTTGGTTTTTACAGCACAATTTCGAAAATGTCGATTTAGATATGATGCGAATGCGACTCGAAACAAAACGCTCAACTGTGATTCACGGTGATATTAATTTAGGGCATGGTCGGCGTTATCGCAAGATGGCGCATGTCATGACGTCATATATGACGATGCACGGGACATCATTATCGCGCTCACGCTAATGGGGAAGAAAACTGACAACTTTTGCCAAGGGTGTCGCTGGTAACGCTCGGCTCACAGAAAATGACTTATGCTGTCAAATTACGTACAAAACTTGTTTACAAAAAACTTTGGACGGCATCTGACAAAAATATGCCGCGTTATGTTGTAATCGGTTGTAATAAAAGTGGAAATCATTAATTTCCTAAAGACTTTCGATTAAAAAAACTCTGGGATAGGGCGACTAAGATACGCAATTTTACAGCTTCCGAAAATTCGAGGTTATGTTCAAACCATTTCAAAGAAACGGACTATCAAGGAGTAAGTCATGCTACAGGTTAGTAATACCTTTATTCACTTATTATAAAATATACTGCCTTGTTGGTGTATGGGTATACGGGTACGGGTACGGTATACGGGTGTTAGCACACTCAAATCGATTACAGCGCAACTCGGAACGCTCCCAGCCAGGTGATGCCTAGAGCCAACTCAAAAGAATGCTTCAGCAAAGCAAAGAGCATTTTACTCTTGGACAGGATGCAAGCGAATCGAGTTGATTGAGGTATTAAGCCAAACTCACCTTACAGCTGCAACGTGCCGTAGCGCAACGCATTTTTATGCAAACAAGTGCGGTGCGGTGTGGCTCGCCGCACGGTAGGCTGGAATCGTCAAGTGGGGACTTAAGGATTCAAATAAGTATTTTGAATTTTATGTTGTACTATTACAAATATTTCTTGTTATTTGTAATTTTTTTATACCTAGTATTTTTCGAGTTATAGACCCCTAAACTTTGTATGAAATATCAATCGGTTTTTGGTTTAATCTGACATGTTTTAATATTGTATTACAGAAATATAGCAAAAAATCAAATTACTGGCAAACATTCTACACCACTCTTATGACGTCATTTATTTTTCACGATACTCACTCACACCACCCTTATGACGTCATTTGTTTTTAACAATACTCAATAGTGCGGTGACCCTCATTAGCGCGTCGTCCACTGAGCGCAGCAAAATGATGACGTGTCATTATGTGATTGGATGATGAATAGTAGGTAAAAAAATTACACGGTTACATTTGAAAAACAACCATACTACTCAGTACGTTGTTACACATCGTAATAAACGCACTATCCTATCTCACATTTTTGGAATACTAATACTATTTATTACGTAAAAATGTTCGATTTGGTGTCAAATATTGATATTGTTGTGCTATTAAAGGAAAGTGGATGTTTTAAAAATAATAGTGTTTTATATAGTGCTATTAAATCTAGATTAGTCCCCACTGTGTTAAGTGATGAAAACGATAAAGCGCTAAAAGCGTTTGGTGCAAAATATTGCTATAATCTGCAAAGGAGATGGCAAAATGCTCACAGCAAAGAGGAATTGTTTAGCAACAATAATAGCGAAAGGTTATCATCGGAAATAAACTGGCCTGATTTCATTGTAAGTGCATTTGAAAGAAATCAAGAGTCTGTTCCTAGTACATCAAGTGAACATGAATCTCCAGCAAAAGTGTCTACTGCCACGTCAACGAATTTAAGTCCAAGAAAACCATTTTGTGAATTAGGACCTAAGCAAAAAAAGAGACGTACAGAACATATTCATACAACTATGACTATAGAGGCAATATGTCATGCATACTCGTATATTATGAAATTACGAGAGGATGGTAATCTAGGAATAGCTGCAATCCTCGAACACCTACTTAAAAATCCACAGGATGTGCAAAAAGCCAAAGATAGTCTTTTAGGTAAAAATAAAAAACCTAAATTTAATCCAGATGAAGCTTTGGGACTTGTTTTGTCCCTTAAATTAACCAAGTGGCGATACAATACTTTAAGAAAAAGTATCAAAGAGAAAAATGTCGACATGTTCCCTTCAAGGTTCACTTCATGAAATTATAAGATCGCACACGCCAGTTTGCAAATCCAAGAATGTGAATTACCCAATTTGGTTCTCCAGATCACTTATAGCTATTTTTTTAAATAAAACCCGTGCTTGGGTTAGGTGGAAGAAGTATGGGAATTTAAGCGACTATGAGGCGTTTTCCATCAACAGAACTAAGTTTAAAAAAATAGCCGACCTATGCTATAATAACTATATCAAAGCTGTTGAGGATGGTGTCGCTACCAATATTAAGGCCTTTTGGACATATGTTGCCAACCGAAAAACTACAAATACAATCCCATCTACGGTTCGCTACAACCATATCTCATCTAATGATCCTATCACTACCTGTAACTTATTTGCTACATTCTTTCGCTCGGTTTACGAGCCGTCAACTTTTGACTACAACTCTTGGAAACCACCCATTAACAGCGCTGACAATGATATCAACTTGTGTAGGCTGTATCTTTCTCTTGATGCTATACGTAAAGAATTAAAATCACTCGATTCATCTAAAGGTCCAGGTCCGGATGGGATTCCATCAGTCTTTTTAAAAAAATACGTATGATACAATTTGCTATCCTTTATTCATCATATTCAACAAATGTTTATCTCATGGTGTCTTTCCTGATGTTTGGAAACATGCAAATATTGTGCCAGTTCACAAAAATGGACCTAAGCATGATGTAGCAACTTATCGACCTATCTCTATACTATCCGCATTTTCCAAACTCTTTGAGAGACTTGTTCATAACGTGGTATATCCGGCTATTCACACTGTGCTAATAAATGAACAGCATGGTTTTGTTAAGGATAGATCCTGTATTAGCAATCTCCTTATTTTCACAACTTATCTCTTTGACAGTATTGACGATAGACCACAGATTGATGCGGTTTACACTGATTTCCAAAAAGCGTTCGATAAAATTGATCATAAATTACTGCTTGATAAAATTGCTTATAACGGTATCAGAGGTGACCTCTTGCGTTGGTTTGTATCTTATATAACCAACAGAACTCAAAAAGTGGTGGTTGAGGGCTTCGAGTCCAGCTCTATTCAGGTCACGTCTGGTGTCCCTCAAGGCTCTATTCTGGGTCCTTTACTATTTATTTTATTTATTAATGATATGTGTGATGACTGTTTTCTACATTCAAAATTTCTTCTTTATAAACCTTTAAATCATCCGATTTAAAGGTTTATAAAATAATCTCAAATAAACGAGATTGCATGGATTTCCAGCAAGATCTGGACCGTTTTTCTAACTACTGTTCCTCCAATAAGCTTCATCTTAGTCTTCCGAAGTGTCATGTTATAACGTTTACCAAAAAGAAAAATAAAACTGAATTTCACTACTGCCTTGCTAATACATTGCTAGATAAAGTTACTTCTCTCCGTGATCTTGGAGTCCAGCTGGATTCGAAGCTCCATCTAGATGTTCATATGGATAAGATAGTTGGTAAAGCTTACCAAATGTATGGTTTTGTAAAGAGGGCTTCGAGGGAATTTCGTCGACCTTCCACCTTTTTGCATTTGTATAGGTCCATAATTAGGCCACAGCTAGAGTTTGCAGTACCTGTATGGAACCTTCTGTACAAAAAATATAATGATATTTTGGAGCTGGTACAACGAAAGTACCTTCGTGCTATAAATTACAGATGTTTTCGGAAAAAAGCCTCATACCACCTTCTTCTTAAAAATTACGATCTTCTAACCTTGCAGTCAAGACGAATGCTCCTGGATGTCATGACTTTGTTTAATGTGTGCCGCAATAAATTTGATTGTCCCGACTTAGTCAAGAATCTATGCTACCTCGTTCCTCGAACAGTGCATGTTCGTGAGGTGCGCGCTAGGCGTTTGTTTGCTACTAGCCGTTGTAAATCCAATGCTGGGTCGCGCTCTCCACTTCATCGCTTGGTTGAGTCTTACAACAGTGAGTTTAATGTAATCGATATACTTTTTCTGAGTAAAAATATATTTAGGCAGCGAATTCGGGCAATACTTATGGATCGGCAGTCGAACTTGTAATGTATGTATATCTGTTCATATGTACTGTGGCCCGTTTTATGTATATTGTATATGAGTTTTTGTATTTATTGTGTGTGAGTTTTGTATGTTATGCAACAAAATTATAATTGACTGTAATTTTTAGTTTACATCTTAAATATGTATATGTATGATATACTATATGTCTCTCTAGTTATAAAGTAAATACTTAAAGTAATCTGTGGAAAACGTAGTGGGTAGCATATTCATCACAGTTTAGTATGTAAGCCTTGTTATAACACTGTAATATGTTACTGTTTGTTTTTCCTTAATAAATAAATAAAAGGTGCAAAATGCAAAACAACAATGGTACCCGCCAAAGGATGATATCACCTTAACAGATACAACTGCTAGAATAAAATTGCAGCCTCTATTAGATATAACCGCCAAAAGGATATTCAAAGCAATCAATATTGATAGCACAAACTGTAAGGAGTTGACAATGATAAGCAAATGGGGAATGGATGGTGCCTCGAATCAAGCAAACTATAAGCAAAAAATTACAACGGATGACAACGAGGACAGTGCTTCGACAGATGATTCAAGTATTTTTATGGGTAGTTTACGAGTAGTACCAATAAAAATTGTTTCCGAGGAACAAATTATCTGGGAAAACCACTCTCCAAATCCAGCATATTGGTGTCGTCCAATATTTTTCAAGTTTGAAAAAGAAAATAAATGAACGATTTTAAGAGAGAAAACCGAAATTGAAAAGGAGATAAACGAATTGAAGGAAACAGAAATTGGAGAAATAAAAGTCTCACATTCATTATTGCTTACCATGATAGAGTGTAAAGCAACATCAATCCTCCGTGAAACTTCAGCTCAACGATATGACATATGTAAAGCTGTTTCTACATAAATGAATAACTTGTCTTTGTTATTGACTAAAAACATTTGTACCGACTTGTACAAATATGGTCTATCATCGCTACATATATGGATACATTTTATGGAATGCTTTCTTCACATAGCCTATAGACTGGATTTTAAAACATGGGTTGCAAAAGGTGAAAACAAAGTTTTGATGGAAAATAGAATAAAAAAGCATTTAGGAAGCTTTTAAAAATCAAACAGGCCTTCTAGTAGATGCTGTAAAGCAAGGAAGGGCGAGCGGTATTTCCGTCATTAGTAGTTCCATAACTACTAATGACGGAAATACCGCTCGAAGATTTTTCTCAAATACAGAGATTGCTGCTGCAATTACTGGTGTCGATAAAAACCTAATAAAACGGTTTTCAAACATTTTAGAAACAATATCTTCAGTTCATAAAATTGACACGGTGAAGTTTAAAGAATATACGGAAGCCACCATAAAATTATACGTAGATTTATATGAGTGGTATCACATGCCCTCCAGTGTGCATAAAGTTCTTGCTCATGGAGCAGCTATCATTGAAAACTTGGGATTGGAAAGTTATCGGAAGAAGCGGCTGAATCTAGAAATAAAGACTTTAGGCGATATCGCCAACACCATTCAAGAATATTCTGCATAAGAGCTAATAATGAGGATATTTTGAATAATTTAATAATTAGTTCAGATCCTATCCCATACCCAGAGTAGTATCATCAAAACGTCATAAAATGATACGGAAACACAATCCATTTTCAGAAGAAGCGAAAGCCATGCTTCTGTTATCTCCAACATTTGAAGATGATGAGCGGGAAAATATAGAATTTGTAAATTTGGAACATTTAGAGAACGAATCTGAATCAGAATCTGATGAAATTGTCTAAGTGATAATTTTGTGAGTGCGTGTGTGAGTAAGAGTGTGCGTATGAGTGGATTAGGCCTCCTGGGGACACCACTGATAAAAAAAACGCGCTTAGTTCTCTACCTCAAGGGTGGTGTGGAAAAGGGAATGAAAAACAATTTTCTCCAAAATCGAAGAAAATCGAAGCAAGTGATATATCAGATAATTTGCCTAAAAAATAGCACAATCGAATACCGAAAGCCGTTTTTTGAGAACTCTTGAGAATTAAAAGTTATTCATATAAAATCAAACTCCAAACAAAAATAAATTCAAATCGTTATAACTATAAAAATATTAGATAAATACAAAAATCGCAGAAGAAAAATGTCTTGTATTTAGTGGTAGATCGCAAAGCCGTTATTTTTTTTTTTTTATTGCTCATAAATTTTCGTGTACCCCTACCCTAAGTCTATGAAAGCTTGATTTCAGCCCACCGTGCGCCGTGTGCGTTGGTTCATAAAAAAAATACGAAAGTTATAAAGGAAAATTTTGGAGATTTGCGTTATGTTGAGGCGGGGCCATAGAGGAAAGTAATATATCGGGCGGGTCCCACCTGCGTTACCAATTAACCAATCTGCGTTAGCCTGATTCTGTTTGTTTTTTTTTCTCTTTGATCTGCTTGATTTTTGTAAGTACAATTTATAATTACAATTTATATTTACAATTTATTTACATTTTTGTACACATCACTATTGGGCAAATAGACAAACAAATTGTTTTCTATTGGGCTATGAGCAATGACTAAAGAATCTTTAGTCATTGGCTATGAGGTTATGTTTGACATTGACATATTATGTTAAATAAGACAAGTTTGTTTTGAAAAGGCCGTTTCCACAGCGGCAGCGGTTTTGAAGTAAAATTATTTCGCTACTATACACAGTGGAGCAGACAAAAACATGAATTCCAAAAGAGTTTTATCTCAACGCAACAATATCAGCCAGAGCAAGAAATCAAAAGTATCGGATATTAGTAGTTCGTATTTTCACGTTTCCCTTCGAGATAGCGGACTTATTTTAAAACACCCACCGGAAAAGTGTGTCGCTTCTCATGAAATAGTTCATACTGTTCGTAATATTAAGAAAAACTTGGAAAAACATTTTGACTATCCACGAAACTTATCTGATCTTTTCACAAATTTGGAGAATGAATGCAAAGATTTAGATATTTTCAAACATTACTTGTTTCCAAATATTGTGAGGATGTCTGAAGACAGCGCTGAAGAGTTTCCGGTAAGCGACAGTGTCATAAAAATATTGCTGAGTGTTCCAGTTCTCCAAAATAAACTAACTGATTACGTGTTTGAAAAAGCGATTGATTTAGCAGCTGAATCACAGTGCGGCCCATGGATACAAATGATACTTAAATGTTTCTCGTCTTTAGACAGTATAGTCAATACAGACAAGATGTCCACAAATCTGATAAACCTTTTAGATGTAGCATCTGAAAAAATTGTCAAATTGGAAATAATAACTGCTATTCCAGACATAATTGGAGACCAAGAGCATGACAACATCTCTGCGGAAATGAGCAGAATCTTAAGTGAAGATCACGATCTTATTCCTGCTATATTAGACTGTCTATCTTACCTTTGCTTATCTGATGATCAATATGAGCAATTGCAGAAAAAAACACTGAATCTCCTAATGAGTCTTTCTAAATGTAATTATTTCTCAAATTTTGTTAAATTTCTGCTAATACCTGGAAGAATGAGTGACAATGCTAATTTAGAAGCAGTTCAAGGCTTGAGGAATGCTCTTGGATGGGCCACATCAGTTGCTCAAGCTCAGGAAGTAGCAACAAGCCAGGTACTCACGGCCTCAGCTATACGAAATTCTATGGTGTCATCAAAGCTTATTGGCAATTCATGGTTAAAGGCAGTATCTTTATGTAAAGTGCACACGGATCATAAACCTATTGATTTTATATTACTTCTAATTGCCTATTCAACGTCAGAAGAAAAACAAAGACAAGTAGAAAACTTGATTAGAAAGCAGATCAAACTTAATATTTTAAAAGAAGAGTTACTAGATGATGTATTTAAGAAATTCAAACCAATATTGAAGGAATATTTAAGACATTTGATTGATCTTTCCAATTCCCTGTTGAAGACAAAAGTGGACCCAGCTGTAGAGTCATTTGCTTCTTATATGTACTCTCTTATGTTTGCAGAACTAGAGGAATGTTGTCCAACAATTGTTGCTGAACTGTTGCAGTTGGGATTGGATTCGAAACAGTGTGTTATGGGTATTTTGCTTGTCTTAAACAATGTTGCATCAAAAGACATGTCACTTTTGAAACCACAGAGTATTCAAATGCTTACACTATTGGATAGAATGGATGACATGCCTCTAGATGAAGTAAGAGCTGTTATGAATTTACTATGTGGCTTAGCCTACAGTTATGAAAACTCAGTTATAAGAGATGATCTCCATATGATCATAAGAAAAGAACTAGGTTCATCTAATCCAAGAATCAAAGTTCAAGGTATTCTAGCTGCAATTCATGCTGTAAAGTACCTGATGGTTGCAAACTCAGAAGATGATCAGACCAGGGAAATGCCAGATGATGTGAGTTATGGATCAGTTACTCATTTATCAGAAGGGGATCTTCGTGAAGCAGCTCAAATTATAGAACTAATAAGCCGGAGTACAAGACAATTTCCAGATATGATTGCATTCTTTTATGATGAATTGTCTAAAGTCATTTTGCCTGCATCATTTATAAATAAAAACTTTTTGTCATGGCTCACTGATGCAGTGACTAATGACCTGCAACAAAACTTTATAGTGGATTCAATTGAAGTGGATAGAATTGGTGAAATAAAGCTGTTCATGCAGTATTGTCTTAATGCAGACAGTGAAATGGATGAGATTATTGCCATCAATATTGCAGGCATGACGTTAGAATCAAAGTCTGAAGTGTATATTGGTATTTTGTCTCCACTTTTTCAACTAGTTCAGACTTTGCATTTTAAGCAGCATGAAGGAAATTTATCTAGCATAGATGCCCTATTGGGATGTCCAGTTGTGATGCCCAAGTTCGACATAGACCTAGTTGAAGACATGGATTTGGTGGCAATTAGTAATATCTTGGATTGTTTAGTTCATTGCATTAATTGGTTCAGGGAATTACTCAATGCTTTTGCTACTCAAGATGATGATGACCTGAAGACAAAAACATTAAAAAGGGTGTTACAAATTGAGGAGTTAGAAACATTTGCTAGAGAAATCATTATTAAAACCAAAATTCCTTACAAACCCCCTGTTTGTACATTCAACGTTAATAAGTACACTGGTGAACAACTTGAAAGAAGGCCTGTAAAACTACAATCTGCTAAACAAAAAGTGACAAAAAAGCCAGCACAAGATGACACGGTGCTACCTGAAACGGCGCGCACTCAAGCAACGCAGAGTAATGTCTCAATAAAAAGCAGCCTTGAAATAAGCCTCAACATGCCCCTTAGACAATTAAATTTAAATTTACTCCATTTAATCAAAACAGATATGACTGAAGACAAAGAGTCTGAAACCGAGCTAACAGTGAAAACTTTAACCTTCTTATTAAAGTGTGTTAATAATAACATTGAGAATGTTTTAATTTCTAAAATCAAAAGGAAAACATTTCTCACTAAACAGGAGATTACTGTGTACGATGCTACTAAAGCTGCACAATGCGCTAAGACAGTCAGTGAAGTATTACCACAACTGGTGGAACATTTGAAATTCGTGACATTGTGCATAGAAAAGTTAACGACTGAGAATACACAAGTAGACAAAGAAATTTTATACACATCAGATTTGATCAATCTCCTTACATGCTTGGACTGCATCTACAACTTGTGCACCATTTATTTTAAGTGGATAGGTTTTAAGAATCAACAGCATGGTGCCTTACTAAAGAGTTCACTGAGAACTTTAGCAAATCCAAATACTGCTACAGTGGCACTGAAAGACTTACTGATAGCTGCTGCCCAACACCTACAGAAACATGAAAAATATTGTTTGCAATTATCAACTGCAGTGTCACTAATAGAATTCCTGAAAAGTATTCAAAACTTCTCTGATAACAGAGTCGTGCTTAATATTTTAAAAACATTAGCAAAAAGCTTTTTGTCGCAACAGTGGAAAACTCCGGAAGGTATATTAGAAAAGGGGTTACACTTTAATCAAAGTGTAGATCGATTGGCTTCAATTTATTTTATAAACAACGAAGTCCTAGCTTTGAAAAATTTGACTTTACAACTTACGGAAGACATAAAGTTGCTGCAAACAAGCAAAAACACTCTAAGATCGTTCAAGTGCATAACCAAGAGCAATTTCCCCATTCTGTATAGAAATTTAGGAACGGCAGTTTACGAAGCAACCAAAGCTCGCTTAGAGAAAGGAATAACAAACTCTGAACATTTGGATCTGTGGAAAGACGTAGCAACAATAATGAAGAACATGTCTGAAATTGCGAAAACTCTCGAGAACAGAAATAACTTGGCAGCATTTTTCAAGAAATCCATCCCAGTCCTTAAACTATTTATGTCGCAAGGAATCCCTATTTTGGAAATTCAATTCAAAAATGAGAATCAAGAAGTTTTGGAAATTTTGAAAATTCTTCAGCAATCCACTAGATTCTTGCAGACATTATGTTGCCATTCAAGATTGAAGAAAGATACTGTTCTGATGAGTAAGGTTCCACACATGAGACAGCTTCTTGAAACTTTGATTTACAAAGTCAAAGCTGTCTTAGCTGCAAATAATTGTTCAGAGGCATTTTGGATGGGTAATCTCAAAAATAAGGATATTCATGGCGAAGTAATTGCTTCTCAACAGAGCATGGAAAGTGAGGAATCGGTTGAAGATTGTGATGAACAGTTGCCGGAAGACGAAGAAAGTGATGATACGGATGATGAAATGCTTAATCCTGATTCTAGAAGTCTCAGTGATATTGTTTGAAATATTACTATATCAAAATATTCATAAATGTTAACAAAAATCCTATTGTTTTGATTGAGAAATATTTATCACTGGCTGACTATTGAAATTTGGGCACGACGGCGACGTCTGTCTACGTTGTCCTGTTCAGATTTCAATACCTAGTTCATACAAAAATCCCATGGAAAAAAAGGACGTTTAGTTTTTCTGGAATTTAAACATTAACCGGGAAACTTTTCAAATTTTCTTTCTATAAAAACCTAATTCGAACTATTACGTTAAAACAAAAATACGAGGGCGGGTCAATAAGTCCGTGACTTTTTGAATTTCTGACCTCTACTGAAAAAGCAACACTTCTCCTGTCAACAGGCATCTGTCAGTTGACTCCTTTTAAAATTTGAACTTGCTGCGTCAGTTAGTTTGTGTTCGACAGCTATCTTTATCAGACTACCCAGTAATTTGAGGAAAAAATGGAAAAAAGTGAATTTCGTGTGCATTATTTTTTGCGAAAAAAAACCATTACCGAGACCAAGGCTAAGTTTGATAAATATTATGTGGACTCTGCACCATCGATTTCAATGGTAAAAGAGTGGTTTACTGAATTTCGTTGTGGCCGTACAAGCACTGAAGATGCCGAACGTCCTGGACGCCCAGTTGAGGTCTCTACACCCGAAACAATCGAAAAAATTCACGATATGGTGTTGGCCGACCGAAGATTGAAAGTGCAAGAGATTGTGGAAGCCGTAGGGATCTCGCATGGCTCAGTGGTTTCAATTTTGAATGATCACTTGGGCATGAGAAAGCTTTCCGCAAGATGGGTGCCACGTTTGCTCACAGTCGACCACAAATGCAATCGTGTAACAACTTCACAGGAAGGTTTGGCGTTGTTTAATCGCAATATGGAGGAGTTTTTGCGCCGTTTTGTAACCGTGGACGAAACATGGATCCATCACAACACACCAGAGACCATACAACAGTCAAAACAGTGGGTTTCTAAGGGTGAATCGGCGCCAAAGAAGGCCAAGGTGGGTTTGTCAGCCAATAAAGTTATGGCGACTGTTTTTTGGGATGCACGTGGGATAATCCACATTGACTACCTTCAAAAGGGAAGAACAATCAATGGGGAATATTATGCCAACTTATTGGACCGCTTCAATGACGATTTGAAAAAAAACCGAAGTCATTTGGCCAAGAAAAAAGTTCTTTTCCACCAAGACAATGCAAGGGTGCACACATGTGCAGTTGCCATGGCAAAAATCCATGTATTGGGCTATGAATTGCTCCCTCATCCGCCCTATTCTCCAGATTTGGCTCCGAGTGACTACTTCTTGTTCCCAAACCTGAAGAAATGGCTTGGTGGAAAAAGATTTGACTCCAATGATGAAGTCATCTCGCAAACAAAGGCCTATTTTGAGGACCTCGACAAATCATATTTTTTGGAAGGGATAAAAAAGTTGGAGAAGCGTTGGACAAAGTGTACAGAGCTCAAGGGAGACTACGTTGAAAAATAAAATGATTTATTTATCAAAAAATCTGTGTTTTATTCCAAAAGTCACGGACTTATTGACCCGCCCTCGTAGCCAAATCCAGCCGTACTCAAGTGATGTGCTTACCAACGAACAGCATTTCATTTTTATCTTCTACTATATAAAAATAAGTAGGGTTTTCCTTCCTGACGATATAACTCCAGAACGGACGAACCGATTTCCACGGTTTTGCATTCGTTGGAAAGGCCTCGGGCTCCGTGAGGTTTATAGTGAAAAATAAAAATTAAAAAGAAGCCATCTGCTGGCGAAACGGAGTTCGCCGGGTTTGCTAGTTTAAATTGAAAATCATTTAGAAAATAGATAAAGTATCCTATCATTATGTATTTACTCATTTTTAGGGTTCCGTAGTCAACTAGGAACCCTGACAGTCTTATTACAAAAAACTAAATAAACCTTGATTTAAACCTGTGCTACGAAGTCCAGGCTTATCTGCAGAACCATGGTCTAAATTTGTCCGTATTACAAAACTTCAAAAAACCGTGGTCTTCTTAGTGGCGTCATTTGAACCATTGTCTTTGTAACAACCACAGAGTAATACAAATAATAATCGTTCACCATGTTATCATTCTATTGCAACGTTCCGTATACTCAGAAATTAAAACTTTTTGTTAATACGCTAATGATTATTATGATGTTTAGGAGTGTTAAAAATATTGAGAGTGTTAATTTGCATGGAATATTAGTTATTTCGTCGATTGCAGTTTTGTTTAGGTTTAAGCACATGACTTAATGTCGTATTAAGTACCTACTAATAATACATCTAGGTACGTGTAACGAAACGTAAAATTTTCGCGCATTATATGAAACCATAACCATCATCAAAACATGACTGGCCGGTTGGCGCAGTTGGTAGTGACCCTGCCTTCTGAGCCGCTGGTTCCGGGTTCGATCCCCGGACAAGTCAAACATTTGTGTGCATGAACATGTCTGTTTGACCTGTGTGTGGGTGTGTATATGTATATAAGTATGTATATCAGTCATCAGGCTACCGTAGTACAGGCTCTGCCTAGTTCGGAACCTGAAGACCTTGTGTGGATGTTGTCTCATATTATTATTATTATTATTATTATTATAACATTAAACAAAACCATCGCAAGTTGAACAAAGTTCATTTAGCTTTGGAATTTTTAAGTTATCGATGTTTCTAATAGAACGATTGCCTCTTTGTATAGTATTACCTTCTATAGTAGGTAATTTTAATATCATAATTGTGATGGACCAACAAAAGAAAAAACGATCTGAGAATTGGAGTACCGAGGAAAAAGTAAATAAACATAAATTACTTCGATTAACTTGAAATCAGTGTTTAATTGATTCAAATTTAATTTTAATTTATTTGATTGATTCGAACACGATTTATGTTGTGTCGGCGTGGCGTTCCCAACAACTCAGCGGCTTCAATATCCTCAATATCAATTAAATCGACCATGTTAAGATCCATTTTCGGGTAAAAACAACACAACACAATGAAAAAGATGCTATAAAATACAAGAGAAACTTTGACAGATACGATTTAGACCATAGTTTGGTCGTTTAAACTAGGGGCCGCTGAGGTTCAGCGTTAGACCATGATATGGTCCACGGTTTTTCGAAAAACCACGTTTTGTAATATCATTTTGGTTTAAACCGTAGTTTATAGAGCTTTAAACCGTAGTTTTCAGTTAAACCGCTTTTTGTAATAACACTGTTATAGTTTCGCCATGTCTGTCTGTCCGTCCGTCTGTCCGGCCTCGCTTAATCTCTGTGACCGTTAGCACTAGAAAGCTGAAATTTGGTACCAATATGTATATCAATCACGCCGACAAAGTGGTAAAATAAAAATTGGAAAAAAATGTTTTATTATGGTAGCCCCCCTATATGTACCTAAAGTGGGAAGTGATTTTTTTTTTAATTTCAACCCTAACGTGTGATATATTGTTAGAAAGGTATTTAAAAATGAATAGGGGTTTACTAAAATAATTTTTTGATAATGTCAATAATTTCGGAAATAATCGCTCCAACTTTTGAACCATAAGTTTAGAAAATATGAAAAAAATCTGAAAAGTAGAACTTTGGACTTTCTAGGAAAATTATTTTGAACTTGATGGAAACAACAGTTTTTGTACAAAAAAGACAAAACATTGTACAAAATAATTTCTGGACTAAGTTTGTAGTATAATCGTTTAGGCAAGCATTTTTTTTACATATTTTATTATCCTGAACGTATCTTTTTTCAAACAAAAAAAGAATTATTAAAATCGGTTCTCGCAATCCAAAATTACCACCAAAAACTGGCACGTCTATGTATTAATTAGTAACCAAATTCCCCGAGAGATGGCGCTGTAGGTACTTATTACATTGAGTCTGGTATTATCGAATTGTTCGGTTGGTCTCTCCTTGGCATTGGCGGTACAATATTTACACTTTTGATTTAGACTCATCCTTAACTAACCATGTTAAGGTTCTTCAATATGCCGACGATTTATTATTATATTCTTCAAGCCAATCTGTTGAACAGGCTAGCTATGCTATCAATTCTGCTTTATCAACTTTGGAGTCATGGCTACATCTAAATGGCTTGGATTTATCCACGTCTAAAAGTGCGGCTGTTTTATTCACCCGGAAGAGAAATATTCCATTAGTAAACGTCTCTTTTAAGGGAATACCTATTCCAGTTAAAGATAAATTCAGATATCTAGGTATAATACTTGACTGTAAATTAAGTAGTGTTCCTCATTGTGATTATATTGTTAACAAATGTGAAAATCACCTAAACATGCTTAGATGCCTCTCTGGTGTGTGGTGGGGTGCACATCCATTTTCATTGAAACTTATTTACAACGCAATCATCAGAAGCGTTCTGGATTATGGATTGTTCGTTCTAGAACCTGGTAGTGTTATGGCTTTTAAAAAATTGGATCGCATACAGTCTAAAGCATTACGAATTATTTCGGGTGCCATGAAGTCTAGTCCCATTAATGCACTCCAAGTTGAATGCGGGGAAGCTCCTTCATATCTTAGAAGACAATTCTTATCTGACAAATATTTGTTCCGGATTCTTCAGTTCTCAACTCATCCTCTCATTCCTAAACTCGACTCTTTTGTGTTGCAGATTGAATCTTCAGATTACTGGTCCCATAAACGTGCCCCTTGTTTAGTTGTAAGCTATAAAAAATTTCTTTCACTCTCTTCTCCTATTCACCGTTCCAATAAACTTCCCCTATTTAACAGTAGTTATGAAAGTTTACAATTCAGCCCCATCATTAAATACTGTGCAAGTAAATCTGATCCCGATTACCATTCAAGTTATAATCATTTTTTGGCTGAACATTTAGAGTAGGTATCACCATATATTTACGGATGCTGCCAAGCGTTCTCCGACGGGTTGTGTTGGGATAGGTACTTACCATTCTCAATACAACATCGTACAAAAGATCAAACTGCCTCCGGAGACTTCAGTTTTTACGGGGGAATGTTTCGGCATATTAAAAGCAATAGAATATACTCGTGTTACAAAGCTCAAAAAAACCATAATTTTTACTGATTCTCAAAGTGCTCTTCTAGCCATCAATAAATCCCCTTTCGAACACAAATCGCAGTTACCTATCATTTATTTAATAAGAGAATTTGCGTCCAGAACCATCTCTGAGGGTAATACACTGCAATTTGCGTGGATTTCGGCCCACGCTGGAATCCATGGCAATGAAGTGGCTGATACACTTGCCGGTGATGCGGTGCAGTGTGGGGACTTAGTTCCTTATACGAACTTTAGTATTGACCTTATGACATTACCAAAGACTTTTCTTCGGGACACCTGGAAGATAGCTTGGGATATCGGAAGTAAATTGAAGGGCCGTTACTTTTCAAGTATACAACCCGACGTTCCGGAAAAACCGTGGTTTGGCAGGGCAAAATTTGGCAAGATGGAGACCTCAGTTCTAATTCGAATGAGACTGGGTCATGTTTGTTCTCCAGCCCATCTTGCCAAACTACATATCATCAACGACCCCATTTGCTTCTGTGGCACAGACGTAGGCGACATAAATCACATTTTTTTTCCTGTCCCTTTGACCGTTCTTCTTTTCTTTGTAACCTCTTGTCTCTCCGTATTCCTTTTCCTACCTCAATAGTTTCTTTACTTTGTACAAATAGCTTCCCTGTCTATAAATGTATAGTCTCATTCATCACATTAAATAATATTAAGTTGTAAATTGTCGTCATTGTAATTTGCTCATTATTCACTATTAGTATTCACCTTTATAAAATACACTGATCCTATAAATCGTCCAATCCTAAATCCCGTTAATTGATCATAAATATTCTTTACTTTTTTCTTTCGTTTCCCTACCTTTGTTCTCGTAAACGTGACATTGGCTAAATGCACAAACCGTGCGAAGCCATAACGGAAAAAAAAAAAAAACTACACAAAACTTCTATCAGGAACATGCTAAGGCAATTTAGAACAAAACTAAAATTCATTTTTTTAACGCCATCAAAATGTAAAAACCAGTTCATAAATGGTGCGATAGATGGCGTTGCGTAATGAAGTCATTTTTTTAAAAGTCGTACCTATTTAAGATTTTTCTTGCTTTCATGACCTACCGTGGTAAAGAAAGTTGCACTTAAACCAGACCGTTAGTGAAGGGTTTTTTTTTGTTTTTTTTTTAGTATTATTATTTATTTCCAGCTTTTTAGTTTACAAAAAATGTGAAAGATTTCGCAGACGATTTAGTTCTTGCAAGGAGTTTTGGTCGTGAGGGTTATTTAAAAGCCTTTTTGGATCAAGTGCACAAATAGCCAAGCCTTCGACTTCGAGCGTCCCAGCTCTGCTCAAAGCAACATAGGCTTGACCTTTTATTTTAGCATTTTTCATTCCAAATTACATGTAAACATAGGTACAAGTTGCATAAATTTTTGCAAGCTATTTAAGAAACCCTTTATTTTGATAGGTTTAGAGTGTAACTAATGTCGTTAAGTAATATACAAGTACCTACCCACATTTCACAAGAGAAAATAAAAACTCACATCCGAAGTACCTAGTTATGCATTTTTATTACGGTTCTATGATAAATCAAATACGTTTTATGAATAACCTTATTGTATGTACAGACGCCAGCAGGTCAAGCTACCCGAAACTGTCAAATTTTCCCAATCAACCTTGAACCTTAATGCTTTAGCGATAAAGTTGAAAATCTATTAAAGAAATTTGACAGATTGTAGTAGCTTGATGTGCTGGCGTCTGTACATACAAATAAACGTATTCTATAATAATAAAAGGAAAATGAGGAATTAGTTATCTCATTTGCATTGCACTGCTAGAAATAGAAACTCTGTGGTGTAAATGTTCCTCTATACATTTCGTCGTGATTGCCAATATAAAAACAGCAGGCGATAGAATTTTTATTTTCAAAATTACTTTTAATCCTTTGTCCGCATCTTTTGGTACGTTGAACATTGCTACGCTAATGTTTTCATACTTAGATAGTAGGTACCTAAGTAATTTGGTCAGATTCAAAAATACACCCGTCATTCTGATATCAAGCTGGCGGCTCACTAACTTTTTTAAACAACAGTTATAAAAAAGCACTCAATCTGGATTGGAAATTGTACTGGCATGGATTCCGGGACATACTGGTATATCGGCTAACGAAGAAGCTGATTTCTATGCTAAGCAATCTATCCAGATAGGTTGTATGTCTTTCTCTAACATACCGGCTCAGGACGTCCGCTCCCTGGCTAAACCACGTCTCATGAAGTCTTGGGATGATCTGTGGCAAAGATCTAGGATAATTAAGGGCAAATATTATAGCAATATACAACCCAATATCCCCACTAAACCCTGGTTTGTCAAAAAAAAGAAAATCAATAAATTAACCACATCTATCTATTATTATTCGTCTCAGATTAGGACATGTTTGCTCTCCAGTGTTTTTGGCCAAACTACCTACGCATTCGGAATCATTCCCTTTGTGAGTGTGGGGTAGAAGAGGGTACCGTCAAATGGGGTTACTTTGATACTACGGGGTTACTTTGATAACAACTTTAGGCTTATGAAAAACTTAATTTTATAATAACTACAACGCTATAATACAAAGAAACTATCAGTAGTGCCAAGTACTGATAGTTTATTTTTTAACTGGTGTTGTAGATATTAAAAAATTAAGTTTTTCATAAGCCTAAAGTTGTTATCAAAGTAACCCCGTAGTATCAAAGTAACCCCATTTGACCGTACCTATTCTTGAACACAATATTTTAGTCCCACGTTATGATTACTCCCCCCTAATTTCCCCCGACCTATTAACATCCCATTCCTCTTAACACTCGTTGATTCCCCCCTAATTAAAACACTTCAAAAATTTATATTATTAAATAACATCAAGCTTTAGCAAAATTATCGGTGGTACATTGTTTGTAATTATACCTAATTAATTTGTGTTTTGTTGTTTTATGTGTGTTTCTTAGATGTGTTAATTTTTGTAAGAGTACTAATACATTGTGTTGTTGTTACAGGCTACTCAAACAGTTTTAATAAAATTTTTCTAAAGGCAATATAACCGGTCATCCTCAGCGATACTTTGTTTCCTCCAACCTTGACATTGGCAGAATCATCGATAAAACGATGGAGCCATTACTATAAAATTGGAATTGGATTGGTATAAAAAAGCACACTGCTTTACATTTTACGAACATTCCTCACATTGCTTTCATGTTTATAGAATCACTGTTTTTGGACGTACATTCGTTATCCTGATGTACACGTAATGTTGCAGTTTTTCTTCTACGACACTGTACGAGCAGTCGAAACGGACACACGTTTCGATTGCTCGGACAGTGTCGTTGGCACCATTCAGGTACGAAACCCTAAAAACTACCTCTGCTATGCAACCTAACCAGAACGAACTGGTTTCGGCCTGCAACCTCATCATGTTAGACTGAAAACAAGCGATTCCTGCTGTAAATTATCTATTCAGCAGACCCAATAAACAAAACACAAGTACACGTTCCTCAATTACCTCGGTTTGGTTCCTAGTTTTAGCTATTACAATATAGGTTGATAAAAAAAACCATGAAATGTATGAAGTCATATTTATTGGAGTAGGCTTAGTACAATCTCTGGGGTGGGCCCATCGTGGACTTCATATGAAGTGAGCGCACGTTTTGCCAATGCTTCTTGAGCAGGGACACCAGGAAGTTGATGGACAAGTGCACGTTCTGCGCAAGCTCATCAGGGGTCATGTCCACATGGCCGACTGCCACCGACAGGCACAAAACCTGAAATAAACGGAAGGAAATGGTTAGAATTTTAAAACAAAACAGCAGCAAGATCTGAATTACAATGAAACCTTTTCCAGAATCAAAATAGCAAGACATTATCTGCTTGAATCATGTAGATCAAGATTGCTTTAACTCAACTCAACTCAAAGCATTTATTTCAAATAAACCAATTACAGGCACTTTTGAATTGTCAAGGGGTCGGTCAGTCAGAAAGATGAAGCTAGTTGCCCATTCCAAAGCGTAGTAGGTAGGTTATAACAATCTGTGACTATGCATATCCTTCATTCTAACAAATTTTATTAATTTTTAGTTTTTGGAAGATTGCATCGTACAAAACCAGCTAAGACTATTAGGTTTCCCACATAATAATATTTGCTCCGAAGACTGTTTGCACAACTCTTGTTTATAGTAGTGAAATGGGGACCTCCATACAATACAACACATACCTTCTTCATCTGGAACTTGATGGTAGCTTTGACTTCATCAATCTTCTGTGTCATGGACTCCTGGTGGGAGAGGAGACCAGGGAACTTGCCGGCCTTGTTGAGACCAGGTCCCAGCAGACGCGGGATCTGCTTGATGAGTGATTCTGATGCAAGGAAGGCATCATATCTGAAAACGAAGTTTGAATAGTGTTATTTTGGACATATAAAATACTACCACAATTTACTTCTATAATAAAATTAGACATAGTTAAACGAAAAGGATCCAATCCACAACATGGTCAAAAATGAGTTAAGTGCCCCAAACTGATGCTAAATATCAATACTATCGACCAGTAAATAAGATCCAAGCTAAAACCACTGTCTATCACTTTTTATCAACCTTAGAACCAACCCACATGTATGGCATGTTATATAAAGACTAGACCGTGCACTATGGAAACTGTAATTTAACCAACCATATAAAGGAGAATGAGTAATGATGGGCCCACCTCTCAATAGGAATAAGACACTCTTAAATGAATAGGTATGTTTATACAGAATAAAACTAATTATTACGACTAAGGTCAAAAGTCAGTACTTTCGGAGTTATACTACTTATTATTCTGCCATAAAAGTGATCGTAGTTTACTTCGTTATAAGATAAACTATGGCCAGACTCAAAACGGACGGCACCTATCTGCTTGCTGCGCCCCCACCCTAGCCGCTGCGCCCGCCGTTTGCCCAGGCGCATTTGCAAATGGCGACCAACGGCCAGTGACGCGCTAGCGCTAGTCGTCGCTAGAGTGTTTTGTGTTTTGCGTTGAACGATCGTTATCTGTTTTATGTACTTTTTGACCCGGCTATTCCTTGGACACTGATTGTTGTGGTTTTTATCGTTGACCCCAGCTTTGTTTAACGGACTACTCAACTGCATATCGATTGGAATTGTGGAAAATGGAACAACATCGTAACTGTGTTGGAAGTTGCGCTCACACTATTTCTTTGATTTGGTACCTAGGAGTTGGGAGACATCAACCATTCGTGGCCCCCGCGGGTTTTTTAAATGATGTAAATGCCTTTGATGTCCAAGACGAATAATAAATCTCTTTTGTTTTAAAGTGTACTTATTATTACTATGTTACCTTATAAGTATCCATAAAGAATATGTTAGACTGACGACTTTAAGACGTCGTATCTCCGAAAGTACTAACATTTGACCATAGTTATATTAGTAACTAATGTTCCACTTAAAAAGCCCTATCCAACGGTATATCAGATGTTACTATTGAAGGGTGGGCCCAGACTCCATACATTCATTTCCCATTGTCCTTTACATATACTAGGGGTGATCCAAAAGTAATGATAATCAGTTATTTCTAGTGCACACAAAAATACAAAAAAAATATCAGTCACTTGCTCAGTTACCCACTAGTTCAGGAAAAAAAAATCATATAAATAGGCCACGATTCCCGGGAGCTACATTCATTTAAATACGGACTGTCAAGGAGTGAACATCAAAATGGAAAAACACGAAATCAGAGCTGTCATTAAATACCTCTGCTTGAAAAAAATGTCTACCAAAGACATACACAGCGACTTGGTGGAAACATTAGGGGACTCTTCTCCTCCATATTCCACAGTTGCACGCTGGGCTAAGGAGTTTAAGCTGGGAAGAACATCGACGGAAGACGAACACCGCGAAGGACGCCCATCGACGTCTCTCACTGAAGAAAATGTGAAAAAAGTTGAAGAAGTTGTATTGGAAGATCGAAGAGTCACTATCAGGCATGTAGCTGAGGTCACAGGGCTCTCATATGGCAGCATTCAAAGAATCCTTGCAAACGAATTGCATATGAGAAAGGTCTCCGCGCGTTGGGTACCGAAAATGTTAAACGACGAGCAAAAGAAGAAACGAGTCGACATGTCAAGAGCAAATCCCGAAAAGTTCCAGGCAGACAAGGATAATTTTTTGTCACGTTTTGTGACCATGGACGAGACCTGGATCCACCATTTTGATCCTGAAACAAAACAACAATCGATGACATGGAAACGATCCGATGAACCGACGCCGAAGAAATTCAAAGTGTCAAGCTCAGCAGGGAAGGTTATGGCGTCTGTTTTTTGGGACGCTGAAGGAATAATCATGGTGGACTACTTGGAAAAGGGGGCCACTATTACAGGCTCCTACTATGCAGAACAAATAAGAAGATTGCGGGAGGCTATTAAGGAGAAAAGGCGAGGCAAACTGCGGGCTGGAGTACTGTTCCATCAAGACAACGCACCGGTTCACAAAGCTGCAATTGCCATGGCTGCCATTCAGGAAGCGGGCTTTGAGCTGGTGGAACACCCCCCCTATTCACCAGATCTAGCCCCCAGTGACTTCTATCTCTTTCCACGACTCAAGGAACACCTCCGAGGCAAGAAATTTGACGATGATAGCGACGTGATGGCCGCGGTTGAGGACTTTTTTGAGAGTCAAGATAAAGATTTTTTTTCTAAGGGAATTTTAGGTTTAGAAAAGAGATGGACTAAATGTATAGACTTGCTAGGAGACTATGTTGAGAAATAAATTTATTTTTTTATTTTATTCATTGTGTTTATTATTGATTCTCATTACTTTTGGATCACCCCTCGTAGGTACCTCTGAAAATACAATACTACGCTTGATTATACTATTAACAATAAAAAAGTTTTATTATTCCACACACATCATAATTATGTTCAATTTATTTTAAAATTAATACCAATGAAGAAATATCTTCCAAATTTCTCACACATCAATACCTCTAAAGTGACTTTGTGTGGATTGGATCCTTTTCGTACAACTATGTCTAATTATAAAGAGGTAAAATATGTGAGTTTGTTTGTAGGGGGTAATCTTTATAACTGACTACTGATCCAATTCCGAAAATTCTTTCACTGATGACAAGCTACAGGATTGCCAAGTGTTATATTTTATGTTAAAACAAGAAATTTCATGTGGGCCAAAGATAGTGATTTATAAATTCAAAATGTCAAACATGTATGGTGTAGAATGGTTGTATTTTTTAGTAATTGTTACAATATGCTACTTTTAATCAAAAAGTTGACCGGCAAAGAAACCTAAGTGGGCTTAAATCTGCCTGATGTGCCACTTTATTTTATGTGAAGAATAAATAAATAAAGAATACTCACTTCTTTGCTAGTTTTTTAACAAGTTTCTTGTTCTTGTTAAGTTTTTTGAGTGCTTCAGCGTCCATGCAAGGTACGTTCAGGGTCTTGGACTCGTCACAATGTTGTTGGTCACCAAGCACACACACCTGCATTTTGGGGCGGGGAATGTACTTGAGCCTGCAAAGTAATATCACCATCGTGGTCAATAATTGAACACATAGGAGAGAATGCTGAAGTAACTTGTAAGAGTGTATCAGTAGTATAGTCTTCATCAATATCAACAGATAATACATGCAATTTTTAACATCACTTAAGTTAGCATGGTGTTCCCACATGTGGTATTTTAATTCAATATGAACACTACAACTTTACCACTACTAATACATTCAATGAGGCATACCTGAAGTCGTGTTTTCAACATCTTAAGCTAATTCGGTAAGCCGGGGCATACCTACCCGATATTTTAAGACTCTGGGTCGAGTCCCGTCAGTTTTCACTGACTCCCTGTCCAGATTCATCTTGGTGGAACTTGTATATAAAAGATATCCCACTAAAATGCTCTTTCCAGGTAAACGTACTTGACGGTGCCTGAGAAACGCTTGTCCTTCTGGGGATCATAGTTCTTCAGACCAATTTGGATCTCGACAGTCTCCAAAAAGTTACGTTTTTTGTCCTTCGAATTCTGGAGGACGGCATTTACGCACTCGTAAAGCGTATCACGCGATACTTTGGACCTAGAATGAGAAAATAACAGACATCACAAACATGTTATCACTTTTAAGAGGTTATAAGTGGAGCCGTATGAAAATTTGGTAAAATTAAATTTGGAACCAGTTAAATTACATGATAAATGAAGATCGCAAAAGAGACGCTAAAGAAAGACGTATTGATTTTTATAATAAATACGGATTACTTACGACATTGTAGAAGAGTTGTCCTCCCTTCACGTTGTCAAAGATTTGAAAGAAGGATTTCTGACTTTGACAATTATAGTGTAGTGACTAGTGACCGTAGTGACACAGCGCACAGAGGTTATAGTGAAGTGAATTGTTTATTCGACTAATAAAAAAAAGAACCACTTATTTTTCTATGTTCACCTTAGAGTAAGAAAGAAATGAAATGGGAAAGAAATGTTCTAAGATGTTCAATGTTTTGTGTTAAATGTTTCTACAGCTCCTTTCTTTAGAAAAATCTGTTGCTGGATGGGTAGACTTCAGACTTGGGTGTGACTAAACGTAACAAGTACACACAGGGTCGCGTCGCTTTGCGTCTTGGTGTAAACCACAGACCAAATAGCCTTGTGTAAACTGACTCCATACCAGCTCTTACGTAGACATACACTGAAAATATGACTCTGCCGATTTTAGGGTTATGTTTGTTATATACAGATGCAAATTTTGACGACATGCGGCAAGATATTGCAAACTGGTGGCGGATAAAACATTATATATCCAAGTTCATACACTTCCACTCCATTCAGGGTAGACAGTTGAAGAGGGCACCGGAAGGAAAGTTATCTATTGATGTGATCAATTACCGGTACAGGCAAGCGACTTTTCAAAATGAGAAAATTAATGAATGAGCATAGTACCCGAATGTGTCCTTTGAGAAACTGGTAACATCAATATTTAGGGTACATCCCCGCTCGGTTTTACTTTCTACCTTAAACATCCACTTCCATGTTTATTTAGTTCTTAGATAAGATCCGTTCTTGTGGTTATCAATGGCCATACCCATTTAAGTTACCTAGGTGGTTTGCTACAAGGTGGGTGATCCATCGCGTGTGGACGAAAAGTTCTTACCTAAATGGTAAGAACTTTTCAAAATGTGAAACACCTTTTAAAATAAGCCATGCACTCGGGCCTCGCACCGCAGCGCAGTTAGGAAAGCAGTGCAGAGTAGGCAGTTAAGCTATAAGTAATTTTAAAATAAATAATAAGTATGTAATGCATTCAAATTATATAATTAATAATCATTATAAAATAGTATAATCAAAATAGAGTTGCATATTTATTGTTTTTTCGCACTTTGTCTAGAATCAAAGAATTTGGTGAAGCAGGTTGTGGAAATCTTGGATTCGTTACATACCAATCTTCGTTTAATAATGCCGGATCGTGCTGCCACCAGCCATACTAAAACCATAGAAGTAGTTTGTCAAATAAGCGCTGTAATGTAATTATGTGTCGCCACGCTCCCGGGACCAGGATTGAATTTTGGATGAGACACTAAGGGCATTTAGCACACCTCCGCCGCAAAAATAAATAAAATAATGATGGGAAACCGCTTAACAGATTACGCTAAGAAACATTGCTACATTAGGGCGCGATTTGAGTAGCGGAACATCATGAGAGCCAGTTGTGTAGCAATCGGAGCAAAATGTCACCGCTTACGACTTAGTATAGGTATACAGGTCTACCTTGGACCTGTTAGCTTAGTTAACAAGTCTATAAGGTACTTCCGACCTGTTAGATTAGTTTTCTCGTAAAATCAACATCCACCAGCACTGCAACAAAATAGCGGGCTGCATGAGCGCGGAGGTGTGAACTGGCTTCCGTGCAGATCGGCGAAATCACGCAGGAAAGAGATAGAATCATGATCAAATCTGTGGGATAGAATGGGCAGTTGCGCTTGTCGTACAACGGACATGTAATGGCGGAACTACTGCGGTTTCGCTGCTATGGTTTCGCGGCGGAGCTCGGAGATGTGATACCCGCCTAAATTCAATATTTTATTTGATATGTAATACTAGCTTTTGTTTGCGGCTTCGCCCGCGCGGAGGTTGGAAATTATCGCACGGGGACGTAATACCTAGATATAAAGCACCTATGTGTTATAAACTATCTGTGTGCCAAAGGAAATCAATCATTTTGTACCCAAAAAGTGAATACAGACTAGAAAAACAAAACGGAAAAAAAAACATCTTGAACATTTGTTAAATTGGTCAATATGTTAAGGATTCCTAGAAAAGCCGTGACCGCATTATCAGCCGCAGTGAAGGCTGTCATGAAAATGATGACAACGGCCAAGATTTAAATCGCTATAATAATAATATATTAGATACAACCGCGTCAAAAGATATTCACGTTTCTGTTTCGTTTGACAAATTTGACACACAATGACGCAGTGACTTGACTTGATTGTCATGGAAACGCTATAATAATAATGTGTTAGCTACCTCTTCTCAGTATTGACACGTTGACGGTGACGCGTGACGGTGAGGGCAAATCTAGCGATTTAAATCTTTGGGCAACAGGGTTTGACTTCACGGTGTCATAAACGCTCTCTAGGAAAACACACCAGATAACGTTTCAGTGACGTCATTACGTCACGTCAGTGACGCTACGTAGGCGGTCACTGCTCTTCTAGGAAACCGTAGCTTTACAACGAACGTCTACAATGAACCCCCAGCCATTTGAGATTTAAAATACCAAAAATATTATTTTTATTTAAAAAGTTTTAAGCGGAACATTAAAAAAAATACCGACTTTTAATGGAAATTAACATCTTGAATATAATAATAACCCTGGCTGGCCATTTGAGTTTGAAAGTACAAAAATCTTATTTTTACCAACAATATTTTGGACATTCGTTGGACGCAAATAGTTAATGATTCGCTGGATTTCAGTTCTAAGCCTGTTACGCATGGTAGAAATGGACATGTGCGTTAGGTATACCAAAGGTATGATATCTTCTTCCTCTCGCTTCTTCTCTGACAGTACCTATTCCAAGTATTGTTGGCCCAAAACATTGCCACCTCCACGGCGTCGGTCGTCGGTGGCAACGCAGAGGTCACTTTGATTGCGAAGGTATGATCTAAGTATTAAAAATAACGACAAAAAGATTGAGGGAAATGCTTTTATTATTTTTTGTCATACAGTAGTCGTCACGTCGAATCGTAAGCGCGAAGACTCGATGAGTCGAGGTTGTTAGAGAATACGATAAACTCGAGAAAACTGTGCAGTTTGGTAAGACCAACTAACAGATGAATTCACTGAGCTGGGCAGCGTTTGGGAAGCTTCTCGTCGCGTATTCCATAGAGCCAAGGTCGTCAAACAGTGCGTCTTGCTTGTTATGACTAATGGAACCGAAACGTACGGTACGGCTGGTCCATAAATTCCTGTTCGCTCAGCGAGCTATGGAACGTGCTATGCTCGGAATCTGTCTGAGGGATATAATCCGCAACGAAGTGATCCGGCAGAGAATGAAAGTTGTCGATATAGTTCACAGAATAAGCAAGCTGAAGTGGCAATGGGCCGGCCATATCTATTAGCAGTAGAACCGATGACCATGCATTGTCAGACGTTGAGTGATGGACCCCGCGAAACGACAAACGTAAGGTTAGATGCCCTCAGGCTCCTGCCAGGGTTGCGGGAAAGTCCGAAAGGGTTACCGTGGCTCCTGGCACAGGCAACTGAAGGAACATGGGTGGGTTTTAGTCAGTAAGAGTCTGACACGCCCTCCCGCTGCGCCCTGAGCGGGAGAAGTTATTTGATGATTTCCAACACAGAAAAAAAAAGGACGCCCTCAGGCTAAGTGGAGCGACGATCTTCGCTGTATGAGATTTGCAGAGAATCGAGCTGAATAGCGTGCAATTGGAGAAGCCTATGTCAAGCGCATACTGCTGTAGGCTGATGATGACACATTTTGTATGTCAAAGTTAAAAACACTCAATCGAGAGAACCCCTGTGTCGAATAGACGTCCTAGTTCAAAATCGCAATGTCACGTAGCTCGATACATGTAGGGCAAAATTATGTTTTGTATTTTCATAAATAGCGGAGTAAGGATTAATGGCATACCTCGTAAGTCCACGTTCGCACGGACGAAAAAATATCGTGGCGGGATTTTTTCTCGCACTGCTTAGCGTAGCGCCGACAGTTGAAAATCCAACAGTGTGTTTTCTCGACGCGCTGGGACGCAGTCTGTTGGATTCTCAATGCACCGAGCATTGAGAATCCAACAGACTAACATCGCGCCGCGATATTTTTACGTAGGTACGTACGTACCTACGTGGTCTAATAGTAAACACTGTTGAGGGTGGTATTTCTCATAAGAAAACAGTTTTTTTTCTGCCCGGCACTTTAATTTTTGGGTACAAAATGTTCGAATCCTGAATAATGTATTTTTAACCAAATCCGTTCAGCCGTTTTTGCGTGATTGAGTAACAAACACCCAAACACACAAACTTTCACTTTTATAACATTAATGGGATTGCCAGACCCCAAGGGGGCCTACGTGCAATACCAGATTAGATATACGTACCTACGTATTAAATAACTTAACTTACTTCACAATAAGTCGTAGGCGGGAACCTGTATATATCACAAGGAAAGGGAGGTAGCATAACTCCTTTGCGTTTCATTTTTATAAATCTTTCCGCTGAGCCGTATGAAAATCCATTAACTCTTCCCATGTAAAGATCAATAACTCTAATCACATCTACATCCGGGCGTTGTATCTGTTGAATAGGAAAGTAAAGGTACCTATACCTACCGATCCTCAGCGATGTCACAACAAGACAAATTCTCTGGGCCAGCCAGCCCAATAGGAGTTGGCCGTATGGCCCGTATGGCTAGACGCGCACTTAAGGCGACATTAACTGCCCGCGCCCTTGAGCGAGTGGGAGGTGTTTGCGTCGCGCCCCGCGACAAAAGTCAGACAAAGTCAGCGATACACTGCCACCCGTCGCCCGCCAGAGCCCCGCTTCAACGCGCACCAAAATTATTCGAAAAAACAACCCACCTTGATTTATCAAACACAATACAAATAAAAGCCGTATACTAAAATATGGGTCATTAAATTGTCTTTTATATGATTAAAGTTTCATGTAAATACGCCCCATAGTTTTTGCGTGATTATCGTTTTTTTGTCCACGTTAGACAATACTTTACAAATTAATTAGGTACACTATGTTATTAAAATATAATTTCACATTTTCACATATCAAATTATGAATAAAATTGTCTAGTATAACATATATTTTTTTCAAAGAAATAAGACTAGAAGTTTAGACGCGATGTTCATTATAAAATCATTAAAAGTCGTTTATCTGCGCCTTAAGCGGTCACGGCTATAGACCTGGCTGGCCCCACCCCATGCGATCAATATAACTTAAAATTTTGTATAGAATAGCAGATGGTGCGTGGTGCGTCCTATACTAGTCACCTACGCCAAATTGGAAACCTGTATTGTGTTATCCTCAGAGCAGAGTAGAAGAGGGTGCTTCTGCTCTACATATTTATACCGAGCAGATAAAAGACGTACCTACTTAGCTTAAAAATATCAAATCGAGATAAGTAGGTACCGTTTCTGGGAGTGTTGAATATTCCTTGACTTTTTCCATCAAAGGTTTAACAGCTTCTTTATTCATAGGTACTTTGTATTTATCTATCACCATATCTTGGATATAATTCTGAGGACCATACATAGTGAGACCAAAGAACTCCATGATTGAAAAAGTTTTTTTATCACAAATAATAAAAAATGGGAAGAGGACACTAAATTAAGTAGTTATTAGAATAAGGTAGTAAAAATTTAACAATATTGTTAATTTTAGAAAGCAAAAGGTGAACTGAATCTACCTCTATATAAAAGTACCTACTCTGTGATTAAATCTTAATCAATGACGTGTGATGACTTGTATCAATCAAAGAGGTGTCAATTGTGATGTCAATCTTGCTTGTGTCAATTACTTCTACAAAGGTATGCTATCGTAGACAGAGAAAACTATGGTCTCCACCAGTCTCACTGACCTCTTATGGTCTCCACCAGTCTCACTGACCTCTATTAATTTTAATAGAGGTCAGTGACCAGTCTCCACAACGTAGACAGAGTCTACGCTCCACAAACTTATTTGACGCGGCGTTTTTTTTTCGTTGAACAAATATCCTGATAATATCAAACGGACCCACGAACGTGTGGACAGACCATTGAAAAACAGACACATACAGCAACGAATAGAACCAAAGAGTACTTTCTATATACTGAAACTGAATAGAACGAATATCTGTCATAATTTTGGCACTCTATTTTACTTGCTACTTTTCTTGCTTACTCTGACGCAATTTTTATATTTGCGCCCATTGTGGCCTTGTCTAGTCAGTAGGTACACAAAATCGCAGACAGCTGCGAATATTCTTTCTACACCTACACCGCCACGCCTTCTGACTGCTTCTATCCGGTTCGTCTGGGTGCTAGATTTGATTTAGGTTACCTATTGTATCCAATCATTGATTCGATTCAAAAACCTACTTATATAGGTTTGTAGCAACCCACACACAATTTCCTCCAATACGAGCGTCCCGCGGTCGCGTCCCGGCACGATATAGAGAATAAGCTCTCTCTTTCCCTCGCGTGCGTTACGAAGAAGGCGCGTGTAATGCGCGCTAACCAGTCCGCTGCCCACACGCATCCTGCGTAGACGCGTATCTCACGTTCCGCGCCGGTCGCCACGCGCCTCCCTCGTGCCGCCATTGTTACGCGAAAATACTAGTTTTAAGGGTCTTAGTCCCCATTGTTTATTACAAGTTTAGTGTACCTTTGTTAACTTTTTTTGTGTTTATTTCTGATTATACTCTATTTCTAAAAAGGTGGTTTTCCTGAGATAACCTCTCATATGTGGCGCTCCAACGTTTTTTTTTTCGTGTGACAATAAAGTGCATAGTCGTGAAAGTTTTGCAGTGACGAACTAAAATGCCAGTGACCAGGAGTAGAGCGGCTAGTTTGACTCGGAGGGAAGATGCAAACGACGCATTACCCGTCCCCTCACGATCAAATACGCCGACCGCGGCGCTCGCCAACCAAGATGGCGACGACGCGTTTTCTTCTTCGCCTCGCATCGATGCCAACGCTACGTTTTCTAACGAAAACGTGGCGACGATTATCGCCTCTCTCCAACGCTCTCAAACAGAAGCATTTAGGGAGTTGCTCAACTCGATGTCGCGGGCGAACGCATCGACCCCGGAATCACTTGCGCTACTAGGGAATAATACCCTAGCCCGCTGCAAAGCCACGTTCTCCGGCCGACCGAAGGAGTCGGTTGAAGCATTTATTGACGCTGTAGAGGCCTATAGCGATTGCGCGCAGGTGGCGGACTCAAACATTCTGCGCGGTTTAGCCTACCTGTTCAAGGATGAAGCGGCCACGTGGTGGCAAGGAATAAAGTACTCCGTGTCGTCATGGCGCGAGGCCAAAGAAAACTTAATAAGTGCCTATGGTGATCGACGGCCGCCTCATCGGATCTACTTGGAAATATTTGCAACACCACAGGGCAATGAAAATACAGATATTTTCGTAGCGCGCATCCGCGCCCTTTTGGCGCGCTTACCTAAAGATGATAATACGGAATCGGCTCAAATAGACATGACCTACGGCCTACTTCACAGCAGAATAAGAAAAAGGCTACGAAGAGAAGAGTGCCGTAATTTCTATGAATTACTGCGCCTCTCACGGAATATCGAGGATTCATTCGGCGAGGTAAATAACATTACGCCTACGGCGAGTGAGCGTCGAACACAAGCGCCGGCAACATTACCGACGTCCACGCAACCCGCCGCTCGCGAGAGCACCCGCGTCGCCGCGCGTGATCTCGGCTCCGCACGGGCGCAGGCCTACGGCGCACCCGCCGCCGCGGTGCCCGCCCCGCCCGCGCCTCCCGTGCCTGTTCCAGCCACGCCGGCCGCGCCTATTCCACCAAAGAGGCCGCGGCCCTCCTGCACATACTGCAGGCGGTTCGGCCACACCAAAGAAAATTGCCGTAAGTTGCAGAATCAAGGTGAGAGTGAACAAAGTAAAAGTAGTGGTCAAAGTTTTTATTCCGTACGATCTCATTCAGTTCCTAAAAACTTCGCGTCAGACAATGTTTGTGATGAAAGTGAAAACGATTTTATTCCACGAGAAAATGTGCGTAACTCTTTTAATAAACAAAGGGATGTTATCCCACAACGTTTATCTAATAATAATAAGTGTAGTTCTACTAATAACATGTGTAATTCTGCTAATAACTTGTGTAATTTTAATAATAATATTTTATGTAACAATTGTAAAAATCGAAAGGAGAATGCCCATCCACGTCAAAACGATAATTTTTGTAACAATTGTAAAAATCAAAAGGCTAATGCCCATCCACTTCTAAACGATATTTTGTGTAACAATTATTGTAAAAATAAAAAGGACAATGTACATTCCTGTCATACAGATATTTTATGTAGTGATTTAAATTATCAAAAGGATGATGCCCATTTATGTTCAACCGACTTATGCTTGTGTAACGACCGTACGGGACCCTCTATTGGTCGTGAGTTACGACCTATTTTTAATATTTCAATTTTGGGTTTTTCCGGTACCGCGTTAATTGACACGGCCGCCAAACATTGCATTGCGGGTTATACGCTATATACTCTCCTTCTACGTCAAGGTCATCCCTTCAGCTCTTCGACACGCGAAGTTAAGCTTGCCGACGGTGTAATCCGTACAATGGATGTACTTACCACCACGTTAGAGGTGTGCTTAGAAACGGCAGTTATTACGATTCCGTTCTTAGTTTTTCCCGATTCGACAAATAACGAGACGTTATTAGGTATCGATTTTATAACCGCCGCGGGAGTAGTTATTGATTTTTGCAAAGAAGTTTGGTATTTTAGTAAATGTGATAGGGTAAAATATAACATGTGCTTCGAACCTATCTCGCGCGACGTGTTCTGCGCCGCTACAGATATACTTAGGGATGACGAAGGTATTCACCTTAAACCAGCTGAGCGTCAAGCGCTCGCTGCCGTCCTCACCAGGCACGCACGCGTCTTTAGAGCAGGGGGAGGTCCAACACCGTATGCGGAACACTGCATTGATACAGGTGAGCATTCTCCAATTGCTGTTCCTCCTTACCGCCTAAACCCTTCGAAGAAAGAGCTGATGAAAGCTGAGATAGGTAAGATGTTACAGGAAGATATAATAGAAGAGTGTGAATCGGCTTGGTGTTCACCGGCACTGATGGTGCCGAAGGCCAACGGTGGTATCCGCTTCTGCGTTGACTACAGGCGTTTGAATGCAATCACCAAAGCTGACACATATCCGATGCCACGCATCGACGAGTTACTTCAGAGCACAAAACGGGACTGCTACATGAGTACGCTAGACCTTCGATCTTCATATTGGCAAGTTAAGGTAAGAGAAGCTGATCGAGACAAAACTGCTTTTGTGTGTCCTTTAGGTACTTACCGTTTCAAAAGAATGCCGTTTGGTCTCCGCAACGCGCCAGCTACCTTTCAGCGGCTCATCGACCGTCTCCGATCCTGCTCTGTTTTACAAGATGTAACTTTATTAGCTTATTTAGACGATCTGTTGGTGATATCTCAGGGATACCAACAGCATCTGCAAGACCTCGAGGCAGTTTTTAAACGTCTGGCCGAGTTTAACCTCCATGTGAATAGGGAGAAGTGCGCTTTTGCTCGCGAAAGCGTTAAATATCTCGGTCACGTTATTACACAAAAGGGTGTTTCCACCGACCCAGGGAAGGTGAGTGCTGTACTCGAGATGAAGGTACCAGAAAACTTAAAGTATCTGAGAACCTTTTTACAAACTTGTTCGTGGTTCAGAAAATTCATACCCAACTTCTCAAAAGTTGCCGAACCATTGACACGCTTGACTAGGAAAAGTCAAGTATGGTCTTGGGGCTCAGAACAGACCCAAGCATTTAATGAACTAAAGAGTCTACTGACCACAGCTCCAATACTGGTGCAAGCCGATTTCAGTCGTCCTTTCATTCTGCGTACAGACGCAAGTAACTACGCCTTGGGCGCAGTTTTATTGCAAGGTGACGGCAATCAGGAAAGGCCAATTGAATATGCAAGCCGACTCCTCAACACAGCTGAACGCAACTATTCCACCACGGAGCGTGAGGCCCTCGCTGTAGTGTGGGCGGTAGAGCGTTTTCGGGCTTACCTAGACGGCCAACCAGTCGTTATTGGAAGTGATCATCAGCCTCTACGCTGGTTGCTATCACTTAAATCACCAGCAGGCAGATTAGTCCGTTGGGCTCTGAAGCTCCAATCTTTTGATATCCGATTCGTATACACTCCAGGGAAGGCGAATGTCGTAGCAGATACGCTAAGTAGACCAATTTGTTCCAGCGACACTAGCGACAGTTGCGGTGTTTGTACAGTCATCTGCGATCTTCCCGCGAAGACACCAAGTCAGCTTCGCCTGGAACAGGTTTCTGATCCTGAGGTAAACAAGATTGTAAAGGAACTGGAAGGGCCTGATGATGTGGCTTCCAAAAGATGGTTAGAAAGGGGGTACCTTATGGACCAAGGAGTATTGTACCGGTTCAACCCAGACTCTGAGAGTGAATCCCCTCAGTTAGTTGTACCTAGTGGTCAAGTGGCAGCTGTTCTGAAGGAGTTGCATGACTCTGAAACAGCTGGCCACCCAGGTACCAATAGAACATATCAGAAGGTGGCACATTTATACTATTTCACAGGGATGCGGCGAATAATCACGGATTATGTCTTATCCTGCATCCACTGCCAACGATATAAGGCGAAGAACTCCAAACCACCAGGTCTACTCCAGACACCGGTGATGAGCCAGCGGAACGAAGTGTTGGCTATGGACTTGTTCGGCCCACTTCCAGAAGGAGACCAGGGGGAGCGGTGGGTCTTTCTCATAGAAGACACTGCTACCCGATGGACAGAGCTGTTTGCGCTAAAAGAAGCAACAGCGGAAGCCTGCGCTCATGTCCTCATCGAAGAATATTTCATGCGGTTCGGTTTGCCTCGCAGGATTATTTCGGACAACGGTGTCCAGTTTGTTTCCGCAGTAATGCGACAATGTATGTCAGTCTTAGATATAAAACAAAATTTCGTTCCGCTGTATCATCCACAAGCTAACCCTGCAGAGCGAAAAAACCGCGACCTTAAAGCTATGCTGGCCCACCTCGTGGCAGATGACCACACCTCCTGGCCGAAGAAGTTACCAGTGATCCGCTTTGCCCTGAATAGCGCAAAATGTCGCACAACAGGCAAGTCACCGGCTTATTTGACCTTTGGGCAGAGAGATGCGGTCACCCACAGAGGTCGTTCACGACCTTCGTGCCATCAGTGCCAAAGAAAACTTTGTCCCACAAGTGACTCCTTACCTAGAAAACTTCCTGCATTCACTGTCAGCTGTTCGAGAACGCGTCGAGATCCAGCAGGACAAGACAAAGCAGTACGCCGACGCTTCGCGCCGACCATCTGACACCCTCGAGGTAGGTGATTTAGTGTTGCTTAAATCTCATTTATTGAGCAAAGGATCAAAAGACCTCACTTCTAAGTTCTACCCTCGCCGAGATGGCCCTTACCAGATCACTAAAAAGGTAAGTCCAACAACGTACACCCTCGCGAGCACAGAACAACCCAATGTAGATATAGGGAAATATCATTCCGAAGATCTTACACGTTACCGAAGTAGCGACGACTCCTTACCAAAACCCGTTATTCCAAAACGAAATCGCGGACGTCCAGCTAAGGCTGTTAGTGTACCAGTCCAGGACCGAGGGCGTTCTCCAGGACTGGAGGGGGAGTATGTAGCAACCCACACACAATTTCCTCCAATACGAGCGTCCCGCGGTCGCGTCCCGGCACGATATAGAGAATAAGCTCTCTCTTTCCCTCGCGTGCGTTACGAAGAAGGCGCGTGTAATGCGCGCTAACCAGTCCGCTGCCCACACGCATCCTGCGTAGACGCGTATCTCACGTTCCGCGCCGGTCGCCACGCGCCTCCCTCGTGCCGCCATTGTTACGCGAAAATACTAGTTTTAAGGGTCTTAGTCCCCATTGTTTATTACAAGTTTAGTGTACCTTTGTTAACTTTTTTTGTGTTTATTTCTGATTATACTCTATTTCTAAAAAGGTGGTTTTCCTGAGATAACCTCTCATAGGTTTTTTTTTTTCTTAAACCTGTGCATTACAAATATGAAATAATCTGCACTCTCTCTCGACACAGAGATGGTTAAATCCGGCCTTGCTGAAGAGGAAGATCTCTTCACTCTTCACTCGAGAACAAAAAAATACAGATATAAACGTAGAAACTTTACAAGGGGTGACACAATGGGCGGTTTTATCGCTGAAAGCGAACTTTTAAAGACAACTTTTGGATGGATTCAGGGAGAAGAGACAATACTGCAGGTAGTTTGTGGTGTACCTTTTACATAGGTATATGTATACAACAAATAAATACATACATAAACATATTCTAAGACTTGTCTATAAAAATATACCATAATAATCACGAAATAAGTGCAAAGAACCAAAAAAAACGGTGTTTATGGAGAGGGATGGTGCTTTTTTATCATATTTAAAAAAAATGACAAAGATTGAGCCCGCCTTATGACACGGGCAAGGCATTCCATAACCGTACTGCTAAAACTAAAAGATTTATCATAGAAACTGGGGGAATGCATTGGCATCTCTAGTCTCAAGTTTTCCTATGACCTAGATATATGTATATAATGTGTGTCATGAAGGAACTTAAAATTAATACTGTAGAGCTGAAACAAGATATGAGAGATCCTGCGAAGACGTATATGAAGCCACTTTGAGTGTTGGAAATCACGAAGTACCTAACTTCTCCCGCTCTGGGCGGAGCGGTACGGCGTGTTAGACTCTTACCGACTAAAACCCACCCGTGTTCCTCCTGTTGCCTGTGCCAGGGGCCACGGTAACCCTTTCGGACTATCCCGCAACCCTGGCAGGCATCGGCCCTAGCCGACCCCGTCATTGTTTCTGACATCTGTTTGAGGCGCGCGTGGAACACAACGCGCTGTCGACCCGGGCCTGGCCCTTACCGGACGGCGAGCTATCCATTGCTCGCCGTCTGCAAGCCCGCGCCAACGGTGGCCGGGAATCGGCCTGGGATTCCCGACACCCAGGGCGTCTCCTGCGGCGACTAGGGGCGTGAGGGCGCGAATTTTGCCTCTCCCTCACGCGTTCTGCCTCTTCCTTCGCGAGCATTACTGCTTCGCAGAAGGAGGTGACAGCTTCCCATGCCCTCTCGCTCCGTACCACGTCCTGGACCAGGGCCGGACGCGAGAGATCACCACCGCCAATGGGCTCCACGAAGACACAGCGGTGCTTCACCGCCGTGCAGACCTAGGGTGGGAGGGTCTAGATTGTTCTTACGTAAGATCAGAAAAATGCACAAAAAATATATTTTCAAAACGCGCGCAGTTTCGCACGGTCCATTACGTTATTTTTTTAGCGTAAACCAACGCGTTTATATTTTCTCTTTGCAATTTTGGTAGGTAAGATTGAAAGGGGGGAGGGGCATCATCCAAGTCTCATTTTTTCTTACGTAAGGGGGAGAGGGGGTCAGAAAGTGGTTAAAATTGTCTTACGTAATAAGTGAAAAGCCTCTTAGTTATAAAAGTAAATAAATCAAAATCATCACGAAAAAACTAAAATATTTATTAATAGTCAGAATTTAAGTTCATACCTAAAATAATTAATGAAATAATTTCTGCATTGTCATTTCTGACGACGCAGACCAGGCGGGGCGCAGCGCGGTTTTTACCTACTACCAATCTATACAGGGTGTTCGGCAGAACGTTGAACATAATTACGAAAATGGCAGATAGGTGGGGTCGTCTGCTATCTACCTAGCCCAAATGATTTGACCTAGGCCCCATAGATTTTTTTTTTGTTTTTTTTTTTTAAATAACCTATTTATATAAGTTTGAAAACTTTCAAGTAAGATTACTTTATGTAGGATAGACGAAACTGGCAATACTTTTTTTTGTTTTTGTCTCGACTGTTGGTAGATTTCTCTAAAACTATTGTTTGGTGCAGATACCAGCAAGACAAAAAGTTATGAGCCTTCAAACATTACAAAAAGGGGTAATACATGATTTTAAGCTTTTCTTTACATTGCATTAAAAAAAACAACTAAAAGTGATTGAAGACTTAGGATTTCATCGAAACATCCTTGGTGTATGGCCTTTCGAAGGGTTTGTAATTGGTTTAATAAAAAAAAAAACTTAGAGTTATTGACCAATTTTAGTTCAAAAAGGGGATTTTGATGCAATTCGATTTTGTGAAATGTAAATGTTTTGCAAAATTCATCATTTGTAATCGTGGTAAAAATTAAAAATCGATAGTGAATTGGGTAAGTACCTGATTGGTAAAAACCCCACGTGTAGAAAAATCAAACAAACTCATAAAATTCGGTTATTAAAATCTAAATAAAACATTTATGGGTTCTAGGTCAAATCATTTGATCTGGGTAGATAGCAGACGACCCCACCTATCTGCCATTTTCGTATGTTCAACGTTCAACCGAAAATCCTGTATAAATAAAAACGAAACGCTGTTCGTTGGTAAGCGCATCACATAAGAAAAGCTGGACCCTTATCGGTTATTTTTTAAATTGCTCGTAGACCGAATAGGTAGGTACGTTTTTAGGGAAAGAAAAATTAGAAATATTGCCCGATAATTCGGAAAGCAAAAAAAAAGGTATGGATGATTGTTTGGACAGGACTACGGCTGTCGGGTCAGCTAGTAAACTGTAATACACTCTATCTCCTGTTCACATATGGAGGACCATGGCAGTACCTACGATATTTTATTGTATACATAGTTTTGGGATCACATGGCAGTTTTATACAGCATTCCATTTGTTTTTAACCGTATGGACAGGGGATGTTGACGTGTGATCCCAACTTTTTACCGTAACATATCGTACAGGACAGCGCCGTGTGAACGGGGCCTAAGAGAGCATCAAAGCCATAAAAAGGCCGACAGAGGCATAGTGATTGAGTTTATTTATTTCGACTCTAATGATCTTTATCCATTGGGTTTACCAGTGAAAACCCCGCTTCGCCATGTCTGGAGGTGAACAAGATATTGACTAATTGTTAATACTTATTTGTTTTTGTTGTTACAATCAAAATATTATTTTAATCAACATCCAGAAATCACCGTAGAGTGTTACAAGGATCTTTTGGCGTCTAGCTGAATAACAAAGAAAGGGTCGCGCTGTTGGTAAGCATAATCTGAAATTGTCACAGAAATTGAATTTTTGAAAACAAGATGGCGGCGTTAGTACCGATTTTGGCCACGCGCCAAAAAAGCCTGGTCGCGTTGCAACCACTTTTTTATTTTTTATTAATGTGGCGTTTCTGTAGATACTCCACGACAGCTGGATACTAATTACGGCTGGAATCACATTTCTATAATCACTTTCCGTGGACGATTTCCCCATCTCTATCACAGCGTCTATTCTCGAGATCTGAATAAGCTATTCACAACCATTCGGCAGACTGTCGTGTAGAAAATTACACATTTTCAATTATTGATTTGACTTGACCCCCAAATTATTGTTGCAAATAGATGCAAATAGATGTCGGCTTCCGACATAGCGGTCGTCTATTTGATTTAGGATTTTAGATTTGTGAACAGCCTTTAGAGAAGCACTTCGATAACATTGATTGAAGTTCGTTACATCAATCGTCGTGATGAACGTTATGAATAGCTATGTCGAAGCCTAAACCTCTTAAGTCCGTTTTTTTACATTTTTCTTTTTCTTTTTTTTAGTCCTTCGTAAAGTTTGCTCATTGTTAGACGTATTTTCTGTATCGGTTGATTTTTTATTGTTTCTGCACACTTTTTGGACTTGTTTAAGTTTCTTCGGCACATATTTATAATTTTGATGCTTAGTACGAATGTGAATAATCCTGTTTCCGCTATGAGCAAACCCATCTCCGCAAATATGACATTTAAATGGTTTACTTCCAGTATGAGTCTGAAAATGTTAAGCATGTATTAAACAACTGTTATTAAAATACTTAAAATATATATATGTTTGTTAATTTAATTTAACTGTAAAGGTGTCAAAAACTTTATGGCGTAGGTATAGTCAACCTCGTACAGTAGTACCCAACTGATATGGCTTACCGATGTACCTGCGCAGAAGATGAATTTTTAAAGCGCGGGAAATGCTATTGACCAATCGGCACGCTCCACGTACCGCGCTTCTTTTTCCTGTACCGCTATTGGTCGGCAGCTGCCGCCATGTTAGCGCGCGCCGCGTGGCATGTAAAAGTACACGTAGTGGCAAAAAAATTGTTTCTTTTTATGATTTAAAATGAGCTCCCTAAAAAGGGTGCCCTCTTTTTCGTGGGATAGCAGGAGTGCGGCCTTTAGATTAAGTTTTTTCTATTGTTTACTAAATTGTTTATTAAATAAATCGTACATTTAAAATAACCTGTATTTTTAATTAAATATTTATATGTCGCATCCGGCAATTGATGTTTACAACGAAACAGGGCGCGCCACCTAGCGGCAACTATCAAAACTCGAGTTGGCGCGCTTTGACAGAGTCGGGGCGTTTCCGCTCGGTTACGAGGTCGAGGAGAACGCGCCAGGTCGGGCATTCTGATCCTGGTAATCGAGCAGTGAAGACGCTTCGGAACTGTCCTACGTTTTGTTGAACCATCATCATCATACCAGTCTGTTATTGTATCGCTGCAGGGCAAAGGCCATAATAGTGGTTGATTTTATTATTAAAGTATAAAGTGATTGTTAAGTGTCAAAGTATTTGTTATTTATTTGCACGATACCCACATAAACCCGCCTGATGGCTGATCGTAGCTCGAACCATCCTGATGATCCTTCATACATTTGATAAAAACTGGTGGCCCGATAAAATTGGCACGAAGTTTAATTGTGCGGAGGGGCGCGACTTGCGAGTGAGACGGAATTAACCGCTGCAGTGTATTATGTACCTTATAATAGTGACCTAAGGTTGATTGTAAGTTTTGAGCATTCTTTCGTTAATCTTCGGAGCCATACTTTCTTTTCTGCGCGAACGAAGATTCACGACGCGCCATATCAGTTGGGTACTTCTGTAATTGTTTTACCACCCTAAGGCAAAACAAAAAGATCTATTTGTCTATGTGAAGGAGCAGTGCTGGCCCAGTGTTGACATACGAGTTGTAGGTCATGGGTTAAAACCCAAGCAGGCGCCTTACTTTGTTTAATTTATTTCATCACCTATTCTCTTAAAATAGTGAAGGAAAACATGTCCTAGAACCAAAAATTCAAAGAGATGTGACATCCACCAACACGCACTGGGCCCGCGTGGTGGATTATGGCCCACTCCTTCTCACAGAGGAGGCCTGTGTCCCAGCATTGGGAACATTATAGGCTGATTATGCTGAAGTTTTGTAGTGGGAATAGTTGTCAAAAGTGGTACAGCAATCACGACGGCGAGTATACTATACATCACATTCACAAATTCATAATAGCTCTGCAAATTTAAAATTAACAACAAAGCTGAAGTTGCAAATGCTGTTAGGCACAAGGACTGCAAGGACACAACTAAATAATTACCCAACACCATACAATTTATAATGAGATTTTTTTTATTTTTTTGGAATAAATACTATTTCTAACTCACCCGAATGTGTCGCATAATATCACTCCTTGTCTTGAATATTTTAGAGCAGTAATCACAGGTAAATTTCCTTTTTGGGTGAACAGTTTGCATATGCCTGTACAGTCTTAACTTATTGGAATATAAATTTGGGCATAAAGTACACTTCAGTTTCTGTGAAGCATGATTATCCTCATGTCTACGTATTTGCGCTTTTGTCTGCAAATAACAAAGTACATGAGAAATTATTGCAATAAGTAGCTACCACATACAAGGTGATTGGAAGATGGGTGCAAAGCTTTAAGGCGAAGATAGTACAGACAGTTTAGAACAATTTAAGCCATGGTTGTCTTAGACGAAGTCTTACCATTTTTTTTAACCTAATTTTTAAGATTTTTTTCGATAAAAATTGCCAAAATTTTAACTAAATTGGTTATTTATAGCTAAATTGAATGATAAATGAATTCATTTTTATTTTATTTAATTATAGTAATGTGTAAGCAATCTAGCAAAACATGTTTTAGGCCTCTGTGTCGTTAGACATTTTTTTACAGACATTTAAAGTTCATATAAATTAAAAAAAAACATAAACCATTTTTGAAAACCTTATTTAAAAAAAAAAATTGTTCAAATATTTTTGAAAACATGCGTGATAATCGCTCTTTCCTTTGAGGTATCATTTACGAGGATATTTTACAAATTATTGAAATTAGGATCTACAAACCAATTTGAGGGAGAAATTTTAAATGTTAGGCGGAGTAATTAAAACAACATTTGAATCTAAATTATTTATTGTTCATGTTCAAAATGTCTGCCATGATTCCTAATACAAGCACGGCTACGTCTTCTCACTTCTGTTGTTGTTATTTTCAACATCATCTCCAGTTTCATCGTTTCAAACGCTGAATTAATTCTCTCCATCAATTCTTCTCTCGTGTTTATTTCAACATTCGTATACACCAGTTCCTTGGCCCGGCCCCACACGAAAAATTCCAGCGGGGTCAGATCTGGTGAGCGAGCGGGCCAAGGGATGGGTCCATCTCTGCCGATCCAGCTGTCAGGGAAGCAATTATTTAAGTGTTCCCTTACATTTAACGTCCAATGCGCTGGACAGCCGTCATGCTGAAAGACGACTGTTCGGTCTCTTTCGAATATCGGGACACCGGTTTCCTCTATCAGAACTGGTAAATCGAATTGTAGAAAGTGCAAATAATTTTCACCATTTAAATTATCCGGTAAGAAGTGGGGCCCAATCAATGTCCTGCCAATTACTCCAGCCCATACATTGACAGAGAATTTTCCCTGAAACGACACTCGCTTCTTAAAATGTGGATTATTGTCTCTGTCGGCCCATTCATGGAGGTTATGAAAGTTTGTAATGCCCTCCCTAGAAAATTTGCTTTCATCCGTCCACAAGATTGATTTCAGGAACCACGCATCTTCGATGTCTCTGTTGAGGAGGAAACGGCAGAACTGTATTCTTCTTTGGGGATCTTGCTCTTCCAGACCTTGCACACCCCTACCATGGAACGGATATTTGTCATTTTGGTGCATTGTATGCCACACCTTCCATTGTGAAATGTTTAGATTTTGAGCTACGGCTCTGGTACTGGTAGTAGGATCTGCTTGAAATGCTGCCAAAGTGTTTTCTTCGACGTCAGTTTCATGTCTGCCTGGGTTGACTCCAGGTTCCACGCGGTGAAACCCAACTTCGGCAAGTCGACGAAAAGTGTTGTAAAACACTCGCACATTCGGTACCCTGCGATTCGGAAAGCGTTCTTGATACATCCGTCGCGCCAAGGATCCATTGCCATCTGCTCTGCCATACATAAATACGATATCCGCATATTCCTGATTGGAAAAAGTAGCCATAGCTACTTAACAATTAAGAAAAACGGCGTAGGAGCGCACTAAATGTCAACTCAACACAACTCAAAAATCAACACGTGCAGGAGCTTGCGGCTACGACTGGACACGGTGAAACGGAAATGTTCAAAACTAACGCAAACAACACGTGCAGGAACGCAAAGGGCTACAACAGAACACGGTAAATTGCGAATCAACACGACAACGTCCTCTCACATGGGCAGCTGTAGTTTGACTAATTCAACTAATTGTAATAAGTAAAAGATGTGACCGCTTCAACACAGACTGACTAACCCTAACTAAATAAAAACACGATTTTGTTGCCTTAGTAACTAATACCATTTTGCTGTAAAAACCAACGTATTTATCGCTATTTTCTATTCACTGGGCGTTCTACCTGGAAAAGCCGTCGCACCGCGCATTGCTGCCATTGTTTAGATAATCCCTTCAATTCGGTTCTTTCATGTGCCGCACTGCGCGCGACGGCCATTGTTTAGATAATCCCCTCAATTGGCATGTGCAAAAAATTCTTAATATTGAAGTAATTATCATTTCGAACACATAAAGTAAGCTTAGCGTAAGTTTTTTAAGCAAAAAATTTGTTTTAATTAGTCTGCCTAAAATTTAAAATTTCTCCCTCAAATTGGTTTGTAGATCCTAATTTCAATAATTAGTAAAATATTCTCGTAAATGATACCTCAAAGGAAAGAGCGATTATCACGCATGTTTTCAAAAATATTTAACAAAAAAAGCACCCTCCGTTTTTTTTTTAAATAAGGTTTTCAAAAATGATTTATGATTTTTTTTAAATTTATATGAACTTTAAATGTCTGTAAAAAAATGTCTAACGACACAGAGGCCTAAAACATGTTTTGCTAGATTGCTTACACATTACTTTAATAAAATAAAATAAAAATGAATTCATTTATCATTCAATTTAGCTATAAACAACCAGTTTAGTTAAAATTTTGGCAATTTTCAAAAAAAATCTTAAAAATTAGGTTAAAAAAAAATGGTAAGACTTCGTCTAAGACAACCATGGCTTAAATTGTTCTAAACTGTCTGTACTATCTTCGCCTAAAAGCTTTGCACCCATCTTCCAATCACCTTGTATATCGAAGTTACTACTAAAACTAAAGTATAGGGTCGTTGTTGTGGGTTAACAATATTATGCAACAATATTCCTTATAAAAATTGATGATCACAAATGAGTCATCAAGGCAATGTCTTAAACTGACGTCGTGACCTCACCGCGGCGGTCGATGCTTTTTTTTTTTTTTTTTTTTTTTTTTGTGGATGGGAAATCATCAAATAACTTCTCCCGCTCTGGGCAGAGCAGGAGGGCGTGTCAGACTCTTACTGACTAAAACCCACCCGTGTTCCTTCAGTTGCCTGTGCCAGGGGCCACGGTAACCCTCTTGGACTTTTCCGCAACCCTAGCAGGCATCGGTCCTAGCAAACCCCGTCATTGGTGCTGACATCTCTTTGAGGCGCGCGTGGAACACAACGCGCCGTCGACCCGGGCCTGGTCCTTATCGAACGGCGAGCTGCCCATTGCTCGCCGTTCGCAAGCCCGCGCCTACGGTGGCCGGGAATCGGCCTGCGATTCCCGACGCCCAGGGCGTCTCCTGCGGCGGCTAGGGGCGTGAGGGCGCAAATTTTGCCTCTCCCTCACGCGTTCCGCCTCCTCCTTCGCGAACATTACTGCTTCGCAGAAGGAGGTGACGGCTTCCCAAGCCCTCTCGCTCCGTACCATGGCCTGGACCAAGGCCGGGCGCGAGAGATCGCCACCGCCAATCGCCTCCACGAGGACACGGCGGTGCTCCGCCCAAGCCGGGCAGACCTCCACCGTATGCTCCACCGTGTCCTCCGGGCGATCCACACAATGGTGACACCCGGGCGTTTCCTCCCGCCTTATCCGGAACAGGAACCTCCCGAAACAACCGTGTCCGGTGAGGACCTGCGTCAGGCGGAAGGTGAGGACGCCGTGGCGCCTCTCAAGCCACTCCTCAAAGAGGGGACTTAACGCCGCAATTGTGGCGTGCCCAGCGCTGGGTTGCGACAATCGCACTCTCCATTCCGCCCTGAGATCCCGCCGGAGCTCTGTCCGCTGTACCGTGATTTCTCGCGGCAGCGGAGCTACGCCCCGGCGTTTCGCCTCCTCGCGCCACTCCCAAACGTGCGCGAGGACTTTTGCCTCCAGATCCCATGGCGGTAATCCGGCAAGGAGGCTCGCCGCCTCACCGGAGACCGTACGGTATCCCCGGACCAGCCGGGTGGCCATGACCCTTTGGGGCGCGTTCAACCAGCGGGCTGGCCGCCGCCTCAAGGAACGCGCCCACACCGGTGCCCCGTAAAGGGCCATGGACCGCACGACCCCCGCGTAGAGCCTCCGGCAGGAGGCGTTTGGCCCCCCTAGATTGGGCAGCAGCCGCTTTAAGGCAGCCCCGGCCCTTTCCAGTCTGGGAGCCAAACGTCGGAAATGCTCCACGAAGTTCCACCGGCTGTCGAGGACGAGTCCCAGGTACTTCATCGTCGACTCGACGCCGATGTGAACCCCTCCTACCGTTATTTGGGAACCCGACGGTGGCGTGTTCCGAGGACCATGAAAACACATGGCCTCGGACTTGTGCAGGGCCAACTCGAGTCCCAATTGCCGGATCCTCTCGACGATTGTCGCAACCCCGCGTGTCGCTAGTTCGGCCGCCGCCTGGTGCGACCTCCCCTGCGCCAGGACCAGCGTGTCGTCAGCGTAACAAACCACGCTGACGCCACTGGGGAGGTCGGCGCGCAGCACCCAGTCGTAGCCGATATCCCACAGATGCGGCCCCAGGACCGATCCCTGTGGGACACCGCACGACATCTCTTGCCGGTTCCATACTCCATGGTGACCGGGGTAGATGACGGCCCTGTCCGTCAAATAGGCCTCGACCACACGACAGAGGTAGGTCGGCATCCGGTGATACCGGAGTGCCTCCCTGATGCAACTCCAGGGCAGGGTATTGAAGGCATTGGCGATGTCCAGAGACACCGCCAAGACGACCCCACCCCGGGCCACAGCATCCCCCGTCGTGAGGGCCCGCACGCGCATGATGGCGTCCACCGTAGAGCGCCCCCTGCGGAAGCCAAACTGGCTCTCCGCCAAATCCGGCCCCACCCGCACCAGCCGCCCGACGAGGCGGTCTGCAATGACTCTCTCAAAGAGCTTGCCCACCTCGTCGAGCAGCACGATGGGCCGGTAAGCGGACGGAGAGTCCGCTGGGCGCCCCGGCTTCTTGATGAGGACCAGTTTCCCCGTCTTCTAACGAAGTGGGAACTGGCCCCTCTCCATGCATGCGCTTAGGAGCCCCCTTAGTCGAGGCCCGAGAGCCTCCGAGGCCAGGACCCAGGCTTTCCCAGGTAAGCCGTCGGGTCCTGGGGCGGTATTTTTAGCACTCAGCCTACGTACCGCCACTCGCAGCTCTACCTCGGTCACCTCCGGAGCATCGTCGTCGTCGTCGTCGGTGTGGTCCGCATTCAGCACCGCAGTAGGCGGAGCCATGGGCGGGGAAATATGGTCCCCTCTAGAAGGGAACAGAGTGCTCACCACGTCCTCCACGAGCTGGGGCCGGAGACTCTGCGTCAGCGGGGGAGCCCATGGGCGGAGCTTCTCACGCACCAATTTGTAGGGGCGTCCCCACGGGTCCCTGTTCAGAGTCTCCAGCGACTCCTCGCGGGCCAGTCCCTTGGCCCGCAGGATCTCCGCTTGGAGGGCGGTCTTCGCCGCTCTGTTCCCCTCGTACAGCTCCGCCTGAATGGCTTCCGTATCCGGAGGGCGAATACGGAGCCTGCGGTGCCTGGTGTACCGGCGTCGCGCAGCGACACACGCCCTGCGTAAAGTCGTCAACTCTGGCGACCACCAGCACACCTGGCGCTGAGCGCGTCCGCGCTGGGCCCGGGGCATTGCCACGTCACATATTTCGGACATGGCCTCCCGGAACCACTCCGCCTCGACGTTGATGTCAGCAGGCCTGTCCGGTGATGACACCCAGGCCTGCACGATCGAGGCTTCCAGGAGGAGCTCCCGGTCCAGCTGTTTCAGCGCCCACCGCGGACCACTCGGGGCCTGTCGGACCAGCGCGCTCGAGGTCTGGGCGGAGACGTCAAACCGGATGTACCGGTGGTCGGAATAGGTCTCCACCCCCTCTATGACGCGCCAGTCAAGGACACGCGGTGACAGAGCGGGGCTGGCGAACGAGATGTCCACCACCGATTCACCCCGCATCCGCACACACGTGGGGACAGAACCCCGATTTAGGACGACCAGGCCTGTCTCCAGAGCCCAGTCCTCCACCATCCGGCCCCGTGTGTCCGTATACCGGGAACCCCAAGCCACATTCTTGGCATTGAAATCCCCGAGGACGAGCACGGGGAGGGAACGGAACCCGACGACGACGACATTCAACTCCGCAAGGGAGTTGTGGAACTCGGCAAGAGTTCGGTTCGGGGAGAAGTATACCCCAACCACTACGATCTCCCCGAACCGTGCTGCCACGCAACCCCGTCCCCTCGTGACAGACTCGAGGGACGGAGTACCGGCGGCGGCCGACGAAATTAGGGTCACTGAGCCGCTCAGGTCCTCCACCCAGTCATCCCTGGGCGGGACAAAGTACGGCTCAGCGACCACGGCGATGTTAATCGACCACTGCGCCATGCTCTGGAGCAACAGATCCTGAGCGGAGGCGCAGTGGTTGGTGTTCGCCTGGAGGAGGCGTAATGGGGCCGTTATTGGCACTCCATATCAGCCTCCTCCCGAGCCCTCTGTGAGGGCCCCGCCGCGGTGGTGACGGCGGCGACGACGGCGGTCAAGGCGGCAGCGGCGGCGGCAGTGTCGGCGGCTGCGGCAGTGACGGCGGTGGCGGAGGGCTTGCCCCTGCCCCTGGCTGTGGCGGGTGGAGCGCAGGCCTTGCTCCCCATCCGGTGATCGGCCGGCTTGCCAGCTGCCGCACATACGGTGCAGTGCGGCGCGGCATTGCAAGAGCCGGCCTTGTGACCGGGCTGACCACAGCGGAAGCAATGGTGGCTGCGGTCCACCTCCGAGGTGCATTGAGCTCCCACGTGGTTGCCCACCTGGCAGCGGAAGCACCTCAGAGGTCTGGGTTCCAGCAGTTTCACCTGCGCGGAAACCCAGCCCACCAGTAGCCTTCGGCCCTCGACTATTTTTTTGGCCGCCGACACGGGGCAGCTTACCGTAACGGCTCGCATCCCCTTGAAGTCAGGACGGATGGTGCCTGCCCTCACCTGCTCGGCAGAGCACCCCCCAGTCCTAACGACGGCAGCCATCACATCTCCCTCCGTCACAGAGTCGTCCAGGCCCAGGATGCGCAAGTCAGCGCATTTGTTGGGCCTGGACACTCGGGCCTCGTCCGCATTTAAGGACGCCCTAAGCCTTTCGGCCAGAGCGTCGGCGGCCGGGCCGCTGGCCGCACCGGGGATCTCCAGCATCCGGGCCCCAGTCGCCGTGAGCCTTACCCGGATGCCTTCGGTGGCGCCGATCTCCTCTAGGCTCACCGCCTGTCCCAACTTGGCTGGCACGTCACGGTAGGACACGCCCTTCTTCACCGCTTCCGGCTGTAGTGTAATCACTACAGCTGCGGACTTCGGGGCACGGAGCCTAGCCACGACGCTTCGCTCTTTGCGCTGCTGCTGCCTCTCCTACCTTTTGGCCGCCCTTGCCGCCTGCCTGGCCTTCCTCTTCTCCCCGGCTACTTGCCATCCAGCACCAGCCGGAGGAGATATAGGAGGAGGAGGTGGGGGCGTCCGTCTTGCAGCCCGGGCCGGTGCCCTCGCCGTCTGTGTAGCCATCCCGCCCGCCCTGGGCATGGGCGGCCCCGCGGGTTTCGGCACGGGGGGGGCCTTCCTCTGACCCGACGAGCCAGGTTTGGCCGCGGCAGCTGCGACGGTGGCAAATGACACCGCCTTCTGCCGGCCCGCGGCCGGCTGGCTCGCCGCTAGTGGGGGGCGCAGGACAATGGCCTCCAGGGCGGAAAACCGGCTCTGGAAGGCAGCCAGCTCCTGCCGCACCAGGGTCAGAACCTGGTCTTGCGCAGGCACGGGCCGTCCCTGCCCATGCTGCTGCGCCCCCGCCTGCGGCACCTCCCTGGGGCCGGCTGCTCGAAGCCCGGCCAGGTCTGCTCGGAGCTCCTCATTCTCCTTCCGGAGAAGCTCCATGGCGGCTGTCAAGCGGGCTACCTCCGCCCGCATTTCAGACATTGCGTCTGACGGAGACCCAGGTTGAATGGCCTCCGCTGCCGCCATAATGGAGGCCGTGGCCGCGGCTATGGCCTTGTCTTTAGAGGATTTATTCCTCTTCAAGGCCACATCCTTTATTGCGGCGACCACGATCTCCGCAAACCTGGCCGCTCGATCCGAGTTGAAGCCGCCAGCGGCGTCCGGCTCGCCACTCGAGGACTCTGAGAGACCCGCCTTGCAGCTGGTCCTTCCAGGCTGGTTCCCTTCCAAAGCGAGTCTCCCAGTTTGCTGAGCCGGCTCGGCTGGGCTGACAGAGCGCAGCTCATTAGTCTCCTGGGTGGCGATCCCTCTGCCCAAACCCTTCTCCCGGGCTCCACCCCGCCGGCTGGAGTGGATTTTTTTGGGCCCCGAGGTCCACTCTTCGGAGGATGACCCCTGGCCCTCCCCCGATCTGGGGCGCTTCTGGTAGAACCTTCGGTTCCTATCAGCAGCCCCCGCCACTTCGCGCCCCGAGCCCTGGCATGAGCCCTCCGCGCCAGATGCGGCGTCGGACTCCGACCCCGCATCACTCCTCTCCTCTTCGTCATTTTTATTTATATTTTGATTATTGATTTTTTCCATTTTTAATCCCACGAGTAGATATACATAGGTTTTGATGTCCACCGGGCAGAGCCTAGATGCCCGGTAAGCCTACATACTGCAGAGTGCGGCAGGTGCTCTGCAGGGGAAGCGCTAACGACTGGACTCCCTCCAGCCATTCATCCTCTCACCGCGCTTCGAAGCTTAGGATTGGGTGGTTTTTTATCTTAGAGGTAGCCTTCCTCTGGGCCAGGCAATTAAGCCAAGCCCCCGGCGGCGGCATTAAGCATGCCTCCGTTCGCTGTCCGGCCGACCCGACTCAGCGAACCCGCCGAAAATTCTCTCCTCAAGGAGAGAAACACGTGCCGCTTTGGTGCGCCTGCACCGCAGCGGCGGCCCTTCTCAGTCTACGCCCACTCAACTTCCTCTGTAAGCAGAGGAGGAGTGGACGTACTGACCCTCTATAGCCCGGTTCCCTTCACCGACCATCAAGCATGATCGGTGATTGGAACCATGACCTTTCCCCGTTTGTTAAAGATTAGCCGCCAGCCCCAATTGTCCACCAAAACTTGGTGGGCAATTGGAGCCGACGTTGCCCAGGGTGCGCCACGAGGAGGCTCTTCAACATGCACCCCGCGGCGGTCGATGCTGCGGGTATACTCTTTACTCTTGCTTCGTGTCTTTCAAGCGCATGGTCGGCGAGAGAGTGTGGGACGCCGTAGCCTCGTTTATCGAAGATGTGATAGTAGCGAAGGAGGCGTCGGAAAGGGAACGAGAGGGTACGAGCTCCCTACCCGTAGCAGACGCACCGGGTGCAAGAGTACCTATGTTCCACGATTTCCTGCCGCGACAGGATGTGGCCTACGGGAATTCTGTCGTCTGAAAAATACAGCCCCTTAATGGTGGTGCGCCGTATTTTGCATGCACTCCTCAAGAGGAACTATGGCTGTAGGATGACGAATGAACACCTGGCTGGCCATGTTGGGCCATACCTGCCCCGGACAGTCTCTGGATTCAGACTTAATCCAAATGGTGTTCTATATGTGTTCTACGAACTATCTATCTAAGCAAGTGTCTGACAGACACCCCGCCCCAGGGCCAGGGCAGCGGACAATTTCCTATACAAAAGACAAGGCATAAACCATAAAATCAATCAATACTTACACAAGGTTTGCCACAAATTGAACAAATGTAATTCCTTTCCTGTTTATATGGATACACGACATTGGGATGCATCCATAGATAATGACGATAGTGATAATGTCCTTTCGGCACTTCATAATTACACTGAAACGAAATTAAGAACCAGAATTAAAATGTATTATTTACACACCTACATACTACAAATATCTACAATATGTAAGTACATATAAGTATGTAGGTATGTAATAAATTATATTTAATGGAAATAATTTCAAACACAATAAGTATTGATGTTTTAAATGATTTTAATTTCGTAATTATTTTATTGTAGCCGTCGCAAATGTAATTTGCAAAAACTTAAGAAATTTTTGATTATGCAGACTTAGGTTGATCACTTTGACAATATTTTTAGGAAAGCTTATTTGTACCTACATGGTCACATTTTCTTGGATAAACTCTATGGTCTTTTGGCCTTCTGATTGGTTTTCCCTCATCATCATATGAGTCATAATCTGAATCTTCAGAGTGGCTTGTTGAGTCAGGCTGGTAATCATCATCTTTCTCCTCTTTTGTCTTGTATTTTCCTCCTATTCCACCAGAAATTGCTTTAATCATAGGATGTTGTTTTTTTATGCTTAGTTTTTTTTTTGGCTTTGTTTTTGGATCAGCTTGTTGCTCCAGGGTTGCTCTAGGCTCTGTATTAAAATCTTTTGTAAGTGGATCACCAGTTTCTGTTTTAATGTCATGTATTTCTATTTCCACTTCATATAAATTACTTTTGTCTGGTTTTTTATCTTCATCACTGCTGGAACTTACACTTTGACTTTTTTCATTTGTGGAATGATTCTCAATTATGTTTAAGTCACAATCATTTTTATGTTTCTGCTTTTTCTTACTCCGTCCTTCCGTTTTATCAATTAAAAGGTCAAGTTCCAATTCCTCAATCTCTGTACTTGCATTGCTATCAACATCAGAGTTCTCATGCTTCACATTTTCACATATTACAACGGAGCTGAGATTAATCGGGTTTAGTCCATTGTTGTGTCTATCTATAGATTGAAGCATTGGCTTGGTAATCTAAGAGCAATAATAATAAAACATTTATTTCAGGTAGGTTAGTTTTTATAGGCATAAGCATAGGCTCGAACCATGCAGTAATTATTTAATTTCATTAATTTGGCACAAAAACAATCTATTATACAAATGACTTGTTTTATTGTTGTTGGTGTTAAATTATTATGGTCAAAGATCTCAGGCATTTCTTTTCTTTTTTTCATGATGTTCATAAGTCATAATAATCTTAAATACATGTCAAAAAACTGTGATAAGTATATAAAAATGAAACTAATACCATTTACTAACCACTTTATATGAGCTACTAGTTAACAGAAAAATATAACTAAATAAAGTACATACCTTATCGGTATTTTCTAATAAAACACTAATAATTTCTTGTGCATTCCAAACAGTCTGCATGAAATTATAAGTTTTTGTTATAAGAGCATTACAGATGTAACAAACATAATCATCATCAGTTGGGATCTGAAAGCAAGTAAACAAAGGAGTATACAACAAATAAAATAAAGGATTAAAGCAATAATATTCATTTTAATCTTATGTCCAGGCAGCAGCAGTGGATTTAAGTAATAAGGTTAAAATAGAAACCCTTGGATTTTACCTTAGCTTCAACATTCTATTGATTACCAATTATATTAAATATTAATTAGGAGAAATTTTCTCCTGTCTACTCTTGACTAACTATTGTTACATTACCCCCGTGGGCACTTGGGTATCAATAAGTTTGACCTCCGGACACCAGCCCGTATTAGCTAGTTTTGACCTCATAGTAAGATTGCACTAACAAATTCTATATCGTCAAATTGAATGGGTACTTACATGTTGAAATTGTTTTAGTTTGATAAGACTTTCGATGAAAGCCTTGTGATGTGTATTGTCTAATCTATAAACTTTTTCATTAACTCTAAGGCATAGTCTGCAAATTGCATTCACTTCGAATATACTCTTCATTTTAAACTTGCACCTGGTTTAAACAGGTTGATGTTATTATTAATCACTATTATGGAGTATGTTCAGTGAAAATTAGTTACAAGTGGACGAAGAATAGGTAGTTTTTTTTTTGTGATTCTGCCGATTGATTCCTGTTGAACAGTTCACACTTTATGATTAAACTTTTACGCAGGTCGGACAGACAGTTTTAGTAAGTGATCTCGAAACAACAAACCATATAAATCTAAGCAGTAACTTAATTGTTTCAATTTCTAATTAATTCTTAATGTATTGATGTTGTTGACAAAGCTGCCGACATTTTTTTTTTTTTTTTTTTTTCCGTTATGGCTTCGCACGGTTTGTGCATTTAGCCAATGTCACGTTTACGAGAACAAAGGTAGGGAAACGAAAGAAAAAAGTAAAGAATATTTATGATCAATTAACGGGATTTAGGATTGGACGATTTATAGGATCAGTGTATTTTATAAAGGTGAATACTAATAGTGAATAATGAGCAAATTACAATGACGACAATTTACAACTTAATATTATTTAATGTGATGAATGAGACTATACATTTATAGACAGGGAAGCTATTTGTACAAAGTAAAGAAACTATTGAGGTAGGAAAAGGAATACGGAGAGACAAGAGGTTACAAAGAAAAGAAGAACGGTCATTTAAGGGACAGGAAAAAAAAATGTGATTTATGTCGCCTACGTCTGTGCCACAGAAGCAAATGGGGTCGTTGATGATATGTAGTTTGGCAAGATGGGCTGGAGAACAAACATGACCCAGTCTCATTCGAATTAGAACTGAGGTCTCCATCTTGCCAAATTTTGCCCTGCCAAACCACGGTTTTTCCGGAACGTCGGGTTGTATACTTGAAAAGTAACGGCCCTTCAATTTACTTCCGATATCCCAAGCTACCTTCCAGGTGTCCCGAAGAAAAGTCTTTGGTAATGTCAGAAGGTCAATACTAAAGTTCGTATAAGGAACTAAGTCCCCACACTGCACCGCATCACCGGCAAGTGTATCAGCCACTTCATTGCCATGGATTCCAGCGTGGGCCGGAATCCACGCAAATTGCAGTGTATTACCCTCAGAGATGGTTCTGGACGCAAATTCTCTTATTAAATAAATGATAGGTAACTGCGATTTGTGTTCGAAAGGGGATTTATTGATGGCTAGAAGAGCACTTTGAGAATCAGTAAAAATTATGGTTTTTTTGAGCTTTGTAACACGAGTATATTCTATTGCTTTTAATATGCCGAAACATTCCCCCGTAAAAACTGAAGTCTCCGGAGGCAGTTTGATTTTTTGTACGATGTTGTATTGAGAATGGTAAGTACCTATCCCAACACAACCCGTCGGAGAACGCTTGGCAGCATCCGTAAATATATGGTGGTACTCTAAATGTTCAGCCAAAAAATGATTATAACTTGAATGGCAATCGGGATCAGATTTACTTGCACAGTATTTAATGATGGGGCTGAATTGTAAACTTTCATAACTACTGTTAAATAGGGGAAGTTTATTGGAACGGTGAATAGGAGAAGAGAGTGAAAGAAATTTTTTATAGCTTACAACTAAACAAGGAGCACGTTTATGGGACCAGTAATCTGAAGATTCAATCTGCAACACAAAAGAGTCCAGTTTAGGAATGAGAGGATGAGTTGAGAACTGAAGAATCCGGAACAAATATTTGTCAGATAAGAATTGTCTTCTAAGATATAAAGGAGCTTCCCCGCATTCAACTTGGAGTGCATTAATGGGACTAGACTTCATGGCACCCGAAATAATTCGTAATGCTTTAGACTGTATGCGATCCAATTTTTTAAAAGCCATAACACTACCAGGTTCTAGAACGAACAATCCATAATCCAGAACGCTTCTGATGATTGCGTTGTAAATAAGTTTCAATGAAAATGGATGTGCACCCCACCACACACCAGAGAGGCATCTAAGCATGTTTAGGTGATTTTCACATTTGTTAACAATATAATCACAATGAGGAACACTACTTAATTTACAGTCAAGTATTATACCTAGATATCTGAATTTATCTTTAACTGGAATAGGTATTCCCTTAAAAGATACGTTTACTAATGGAATATTTCTCTTCCGGGTGAATAAAACAGCCGCACTTTTAGACGTGGATAAATCCAAGCCGTTTAGATGTAGCCATGACTCCAAAGTTGATAAAGCAGAATTGATAGCATAGCTAGCCTGTTCAACAGATTGGCTTGAAGAATATAATAATAAATCGTCGGCATATTGAAGAACCTTAACATGGTTAGTTAAGGATGAGTCTAAATCAAAAGTGTAAATATTGTATAGAAGGGGACTGCGGACAGAACCCTGTGGAAGACCTCTCCACACAAGATGAGATACCTCATGATCTCCTATTAACATGTTAACAGACCGTTCAGTCAGGATATTAATAATGAAATTCGACAAATTCAATGGAACCTGTAAGGCTTTTAATTTATTTTGTAAAACTGATAATACAACGTTATCATAAGCTGCATTAATATCAAGGAAAACTGCAATGGTGGAATGGTTATTAGAGAATATAGCCGGGGAACGGGTGTAGGAAAACGCAAGGTGCTATGAACAGGCAGTTTTAATTCCCAATTACACAAACTCACAAAGTTATACAAAAGAAACTTAACTCGCGCGCACGCACTCATTCGCGGGTAGCTCGTTGGACTCTACTGACCACTACTGAGCTGTCTGTCAGATCTTTCTGGCACAAGTCCCGGGCGCCCTCTCACGGGCGGCCGCCACCACTCTGTGTTGCCATATACATATTACGCTCTGCCGCACGCTATACACTCCCCCTCGAGTTCTAGAGAACGTCCTCGCTCATGAACTCGCTCAAAGGAAGCTGAACAGACTGGACAAACATGTTTGCGTGGACGCCCTCTCTGACGTTTTGGAACTACGGGACGAGGAGGCGAACTGTCCCGGTTATGGAACCGAGTGAGATCTGATACATGATACTTTCCTAACATACTTTCAGGGCTTTCTATGTTTGCTATGAAATATGTCGTGGGACTCACCCTTTTGGCAATGACGTACGGCCCGTCTTTCTTAGGAATGAACTTAGCTGTTATATTCTTTGCTGCATTGCTAAGAACATGTGACTTCAACAGTACCTGGTCTCCGACCTCAAAGACTTCGGCAGGTACGAAGGACTTGTCAGCACATTCCTTACGTCGGTCTTGTTGTGCTTCAACTCTTTCCCTAACAGCAATGAACGTGTTAACAAAGTTTTTCAAATAAGGCGTAATTTGCGGAACAAAATTATCTTTGTTAAGAATCGACCGAATGTCGTGTTGCACGTCGAGGGGTGAGCGTAGCTCTCTGGCGAACGTTAAGTACGCTGGAGACACACCCGTAGTTTGACAAACTGCGGAATTCATAGCGAACCGTATCGCAGGTAGGTACTGCACCCATGAAGAATGGTTTGTTTCAACTAAACGTGACAACTGGAATTTTAAATCTCTATTTTTGCGTTCAGCTGGATTAGCTGAGGGATGATACAAAGGTAACAGATCTTGATTTATACCTAAAACAAACATACACTGCTGCATGACAGCGGACACAAATTGAACGCCATTGTCTGACACAATGCGTCGAGGAAGTCCGTAACGCAAAAAGAACTCCTCAATCAATATACGAGCACACGCCTCTGAAGTTGCCTCCTTTAAAGCGTATAGCTCAGTCCACCGAGAAGCGGTGTCTTCTACCAACAATATCCAGCGTTCCCCATTATCTCCCGCAGGAAGAGGACCGAATAGGTCAATGGCTAACACTTCTCCCCTTTGATTCAAAACCGGTGTCTGTAACAGACCTGACGGCTTTTTGTTTGAAGACTTATAACGTTGACAGGTGGCGCAAGTCTTGATATACTCTGTTATGGCCCTACGCATGCCTGGAAAATAAAAACCCTGAGAGATTCTATTGTATGTTCTGTCTACTCCATGATGACCCGCTAAATCAGAGTCATGACACTCCTTCATAATTTCAAGGCGTAAAGAAGACGGAACTACCAGCTGCGGTTCTTCACTGTCCACGTCGGGACTGTATCTATACAAAACACCTTGTTGCAGGAAATAACCTCTTTCGGACCAACGCTTCTGACCTATAGATTCCGGATCAGATATATCCTCTAACTCACTAACGATTTTTTTTAGTTCCAGGTCATCCAGCTGTGCGCGCCGAAGGTCGGAAGCACTCCTAGCAGGTAAGTCAACAACAACAGAGCAAACTCCGCACCGATCCTTTGTTTCTTCTTTGCAGGTTGGTCGACTGAGCGTATCGGCAATGACATTAGCCTTTCCAGGTGTGTACTGAAACTGAATGTTAAAACATTGAAGCTTTAACGCCCATCGAAAAAGCCTACCCGATGGTGACTTTAAGGTAAGAAGCCACTTTAATGGCTGATGATCGCTACCTATGATGACCTCGTGACCTTCGATGTAGCCTCTGAATCGATCGACAGCCCAAACAACGGCAAGAGCCTCACGCTCTGTGGTGCTGTAATTCCTTTCTGCTGGAATAAGAAGACGGCTAGCATACTCTATAGGGCGTTCATCCTTACCCTCACCTTGTAACAATACAGCTCCAAGAGCGTAGTTGCTAGCGTCCGTCCTTAACACAAAAGGCTTACTATAATCCGCTTGGATGAGAATCGGTGCCGACGATAAGCGCTTTTTAAGCTCCTCGAACGCACTAGCCTGGCTTGCACCCCAAAACCAGGGCTGATTCTTTTTAAGCAGGCGTGTCAAGGGCTCAGCTACAGCTGAAAAGTTTGGAATAAATTTTCTAAACCACGAACACGTTTGTAAAAATGTTCTTAAATGGCGTAACGACGACGGTGCCCTCATATCTAAAACTGCACGTACCTTGTCATCATCCAGTGACACACCATCTTGGGTGATGACATGACCCAAATACCTAACCTTGTCTCGTGCGAACACGCACTTGTCTCTGTTCGCGCGTAGCTTAAATAGACGTAATCTTTCGAAAACCTTACGCAAATCGGAAATATGCTTTTCAAAACTGCCTTCGGAGATAACTAACAAATCGTCTTGGTAAGCAAGAAGGGTTACGTCCTTCAGCGAGGCGCCCGTACGCAGCCTATCTATTAGACGCTGGAAGGTTGAAGGGGCGTTCTTCAAACCAAACGGCATACGCTTAAAGCGAAAAGAGCCAAAGGGTGTCAAAAACGCTGTTTTATCTCTGTCCTGCTCGCGTAAGCTAACTTGCCAAAACCCACTACGCATATCAACGGTACTCATAAAAGAATGTTTTTTTGTTGACTGGACAAGCTCGTCTATCAATGGCATCGGATAGACGTCGGTCTTAGTTACCGCATTGAGCTTTCTATAGTCGACACAAAAACGCACCTGTCCGTTTTTCTTAGGAATGAGAAGCGCTGGAGAACCCCACGCGGACTCGCACTCCTCAATAATATCGTCTGCCAACATCTTATCTAACTCTACCCGCATTACTTCTTTCTTAGCAGGCGTCAACCTATACGGTGGAACAGCAATAGGGAGGTGATCGCCAGTATCGATAATATGTTCGGCGAAAGGGGTCGGTTCTCCCCCTGGCTTAAAGATATCTTGATGCTCTACGATGAGCTGCGCAAGTACCTCACGCTGACTATCATTAAGCGAACTCGCCTCGTCATCCCGCAGCACCTCTACAGCGGCACACGAAGATACAGGTGACGGTAACATCCTCTCAAACTGAGTATCATACTTTTGATCACTATTTTCAGCAAAGTGCCAGCTGTTCTCACCGAAATTGAAAACAAGATTGAATATCGTAAGAAAATCTATGCCTAACAAGCTTTCATTACTGTCCGCTTCAGGAAAAATTAAAAACTTGATGACTTTAGTCTTGTGTTTAAGTGTCACCTGTACCTCCGTGGTTAGTACATTTATTTCCCTACTAACACCATCCGCCAACCTAACAACTTGCGTTGACGGCACTAACTGATGTCCTAAACTGCGTAGGAGAGCGTAGAGCGTGTGACCGGCAATACAGCTTTTTGCTGCAGAGTCTACTAAAGCCGTACCACAATAGCCTAAGACGCTTATGTCTAACACAGGGCGACGAAAGGATGCACTATCGTTTGTATTTTCAGAATACTCACAACTATTACAAGACTTATTACAATCATAACAACTAGACACAGACGTATTTACATTAACAACATTATCATAATTAAAACATTTATCCTTAGAACAAGGCACGCAGATGTTTTCATTACGAGCATGATCGTTCAATTTTAAAACTAAACAATTATTGATATCTGAGTCCTCGAGACAATTATTTACAGTATCAACATTATTTTCATAAACAAAAGAGTTACTAAGATCCTCTACGACGCGCGTAGGGTTACCTGGAGTCGACATAATTTGCTTTGTCGGGCTTACCGACGGCGGCGGGGGTGGCGGCGGGGGCGGGGCGGCAGCGGGTACCGAGCCGGCTGGGCTGCGACGAAGCTTGCGCGAGCGCGCGAAGCCTGCCGCGCTCGAATTTCGCAGCGAAGCGGCCTTCTCGTTATTGTTTACGGATCCATCATGTTTCGCGAAGTTGATGGAATAAAACGCCGACGGCTGACCACCCGGCGAACAGTTTTTGCACTTAGACTTGATTACGTTCGCGGCACCACAACCGTAACACTTTATTTCACTTTCCGACTTTACTTTACTATTGTCATTGTTATCGCACTTATCACTACGCTTAAGCTTTTCGCACACTTCCTTGCGGTGACCGGGTCGCTTGCAGTACGCGCAGAACGGCTTCTTTTCCTTAGCTGCGGCGGCGGGCTCGGCGGGCTCGACGTTACGGTCGGCGCGGCTGGTACTAGGCGCGTCGGCAACTGTAGGTACTTCCCGCTGTGACGAAGATGCGGCGCGCTTATTTGATTGCGCGTGCGACTTAGATAAAACCGCCTGCTCTTTTCTTGTTTCCTTTAGAGAATCTTCTACAAGGCGACACTTATGAAGTAGCACGTCGAAACTATTTACGCATTCTCTGGTTACGCGTTTTCTTATACGCGGGCTAAGCAAACTGTATGCCATGTCTAACTGGACTTTTTCCGAGAGGTCGTCTTCTGGGAATTTAGCTAACAGAGCACGTACCTTAGCGATAAACAAGTCGGTGTGTTCGTCTTCTTGACTTAAACTGAACAACTTCCTGTAGAGTCGGTGTGGTGGGTCATGCTCGCCAAAAGCCCCTTTAAGTCTAGTAAGAGCCTCCGACCATGTGCTCGTCGACCTTTTTACACCTTGCCACCACACTGCAGCGGGCCCTTCCAACAACATTGAGAAACCACGGAGAGCATTTTCATCGGAAATACTCACGCAATCCTTGTAGGTAACAATCGCGTCTATGAAGTTTTCCAACGATTCGTCGGCACGTCCGCCATAACGCGTCGAGCATTTTGCGAAATTTCCGTTCGCGCCAAATGCAAAGCCCGATCCCTGCTGGGCCTCAGACACGTTAACGTGAGGTGTTGATGATCGTACTTCTCGTATGAGTTGTTGACAAAATTCACTTTGGGTTTGCTGAATCGATGCGATAAAACTCGCGAGAGTTTCTTGTGACATTGTTATATTGGCGGCACCCTCGGCACCGGCGTCTTCTGCGACATCTTCCGATCGAAGCCTCGGCATTTTGTTTTATTTACACGTTGGGCAGCCACTTATAGCCGGGGAACGGGTGTAGGAAAACGCAAGGTGCTATGAACAGGCAGTTTTAATTCCCAATTACACAAACTCACAAAGTTATACAAAAGAAACTTAACTCGCGCGCACGCACTCATTCGCGGGTAGCTCGTTGGACTCTACTGACCACTACTGAGCTGTCTGTCAGATCTTTCTGGCACAAGTCCCGGGCGCCCTCTCACGGGCGGCCGCCACCACTCTGTGTTGCCATATACATATTACGCTCTGCCGCACGCTATAAGAAGGACAACCGAATATTGGCTGTTAAAATACTTAAACAGTCAGTGGTACTTTTACCTTTTCTAAAGCCATATTGTGATTCTGCCAAAAAACCTTTACTTTCAACATACCATTCTAGGCGATTTTTAATTAAATGTTCCGCTAATTTCATCAGAATTGAAGATAAAACTATGGGACGGTATGAGGAAGCATCAGATGGGATTTTATTTGGTTTAAGGAATGGCAATACCGTTTGACGTTTCCATTCAACAGGGATGTTTCCTGTAATCATGATAGAATTAATAAGCTCTAAATAGTAACCGAGGACGTCATCATTTACATTAGCAAAAAAGGAATACGGGATGCCATCAATGCCTGGTGCAGAATCCTTTGTATTATGAATTACACCCTTTAATTCAGTGAGAGTGAATGGAAGATCTAGCGTCGTATGAGTGTTTTGGTTATTGAATACGAGTGACAGGTTAAGGTTAATAGCCTCGGGCACCCAAGGTGGAGCTAATTTATCTAAAAATTCACTGGCTAACATAGACATATATAGTAAGGACCAGGCTAACCGCGCGGCGAAATGGCACCAACGCGCTGGCCCTAAAATATCAGTTTTAGGGCCAGCGCGACTCAGTCGAACGCGGTCCGCGCGCGGATGCGTAGTACTGTCATTAAAATGCCTAGTTGCGTGGTAAAAGGCTGCAAAAATTATGACACAAAAGTTAAAAAGGAACATGGGATATCGTATCATCGGTAAGTAATCTTACATTATTTTTGTTGCAATTAAATTATCAAATAAACATATTTTTAAAGTGATCATTTTACCACCGAAATCCACAATGGCGGCCATGTCGCGCGCTGTCGGCAGCGCGTGAAGTAACCTTGTACGGACGTCATTTTTTATTTGTGTTTTATTTTTGTCTTAGGAACTTAGTGTAAGTAATTTTGAATTTTTTTAGCCTTCATATGTTGATATTTCTATTCGCGGTATAGCCAAGTAAATAGTCGTTGATACAATTTCATTCGAAATAAAAATATAAGGACTAAATATTATATGAATCATTTGTTGCGAAACGAAATTCTATGAAATTTCTGTCTGCGAAACAAAGGGACACCTTATTAAATTGTTTACAATTCAAATAAAGCTGATTGAGATCAATTTGTTTTACTCACGTTTTCTTTGTGAACTATAAAATATCATCCCAAAAAGGACATCGTTTCCAGTGTAATTTCTAGGTATGTAATTCGCAAGCGCTCGCTATGTCCCAATGGAATTTAAGGGGGAAGCGCTAAGGTAGTCATACTCGTATTTGTTACAGTCGCGAATCATATTTAGATCAACATACAACCTGTTACTGACCTGCAAATTGCAAAAAACGTAAGAAAATTGAATTTCGCGGGCTACTCTGACGCGTTCGCCTTAAATTGTTTCCGATAAAATGTGATTAAAAAATCACGGCTACATAATCAAGCTACAATTTCCAGATTCGCATTGTATAGAAATAAATAAATGTAGCCGTGTGTACAAGGTTACGTCGTCGGCCTATGCAACGCGGAACTCACGTAGTTCGTATGAGTTATCATAGATGGCGTTAGTTTTTTCTTGTATGAAGAAGGTTTATGTAAAATGTTCTGATGGGCGTATCCTTCCTTTTGAAATCATTGCTGGCTAAAGAATCAGGAATAGGAGAAGGGTTGTTATAAATGGACCTAAATCTACGAATATTGCGCCATACAATCGTAGGGTGAGTATTCGGTGTAATTGATGAGCAAAAGTTACGCCAAGATTCAAATTTTTTCTTCTTAAAAAGTTTACAAGTATCATTAATTAAGTTCGTTACGATTTCAAAATTAACATCAGACATATCACGGTTATAATTATATTCAGCCTCTTTACGTTTGTTAATAAATTCTGTGCACTCAGAGTCCCACCATGGAGGCGAGGGAATTTTACTAATATTGTTATTTTTTACAGGAAAAACTTCATCTGCCGCTGCGATTAATATGAGTGCTAAAGCTTCAGCACAACTATTTTCATTGCCATCAGAAATGACAGGCAAGGAGCAAAGCTTACTGTCAACAATGTTTCTAAATTTGTCCCAGTCATTATTATTTCTATTTGGTAGTTTATGTTTTAAGCTTGATCTCCTTAATGGTGCATTTGGTTTGGAAAGAGGGTAAGAGATCACTATTGGAAAATGGTCACTACCATAAGTAGAGGTTAGAGTATGCCAAGTTAATGAAGAGGCTAAGTTTGGGGAACAGATGGAAAGGTTGATTGCGCTTTGGTTTTGGGTGGGATTTGAACGACGTGTGGCAACTCCTGAGTTCAATATGCATAAGTTATGTGAGTCTATTATATCTAGTAATTCATCACCATAACAATTAGAAGTTGAACAACCCCATGATTGGTGATGGCAATTAAAGTCCCCCAATATTAAGAATGGCTTTGGAAGAAAAGAAAAGAGATTGTTCATCTCTTGAAGAACAGAAGAGGAAGGGTGAGGAATGTAAATAGAAACAAGACAAGTGTGATGCACTTTAATAGCTACAATTGAAATTTCCTCACTATGAGGAGGTAATGTAATGATAGAAAAAGGGATAGAATTCTTTATAAGTATAGCTACTCCACCATACCCATCAGATCTATCCCCTCTAATGGTTAAATAACCATTAATTTTAAAAATATTATTATTTTTGAGCCAAGTCTCTGCTAAGGCAAAGGCAAATGGCTCATATTTGTTTAATAGATAAATAACATCACTCTTTTTGTTTACTAGACTGCGGCAGTTCCACTGGATTATTTTGGATGTGTGGTCCATTATGAATGGATTGAGATACATTGAAAGATGGGGCAGCGTTGGACGGTGAAATGTTGAACTGAGAGAGAAGATTGTGTAATGCAGAAAGAAAATCGTTTATGGAAAAATTAGTGTCATTTTTATCATTATTAGGATTATTAGAAAAAGCACAACCATTTAGTGGTTGGGGAATGTCGAAATCTTTAATAATGGCATTGTGAGCCTCTTTATTATATCCTTGTACAGATTTGGGATGGGAGCGTGGTTTGAGGAAGACAGTCTTTTTATAGCTACTTGAAGCAGGCATTCTATTAGGTGAAGAGATTGATGGAGTTTGTGAAAAGTTTTTGGAAGGAGAAGATAAAAGTGTATCTGCATACGATTTAGTTACTGGGGGATATACTTTTGACGCTTCAGCATAAGATACTGAACTTTGTGCCATGTATGTTTTAATTAATTTTTGCCTAGAAAATTCAGGGCAAGACTTATTAGTAGCATAGTGAAAACCAGAGCAAAGGCAACAAGATGCACTTTCTTGTTCTCTTTCACAATTGTCCCCAGTGGGGCCTTGGCCACATTTATAACAACGAGGTTTGGACCTGCACTGAATTTTAGTGTGACCAAAACGACAACAATTAAAACACTGTACGGTAGGGAAAATATATAAATCTACAGGTAATGCATTATAGCACATAAAAATTCTTTTCGGTAGAATCTGCCCATCAAATGTAACAACTATGGATTGGGATGGTTTCCAAATGGATGTACCATCAACAATGGTTTTAAAATTGAGGCGTCTGACTTTTAAAATTTGCCCGCAACCAATTGGTACAGTTATATTATCAATAACTTCCTCCGGAGACCATTCCGCAGGAACACCACGCACTAAACCCATTCTGGTACCGTCAACTGCCCTGATTTTGCCTAGCGTCCTGTGTTTGCCTAAAATGAAAAAATGGTAATATCTTTTTCAATTTACTAGCTTGGCAATCGAAACATTTGTCAGTTTTTAGAATTATTAAGTGGCAACACTAAATTGGTCACGTTATGTTGGTAACATGCATAATTTTTGACAGATGTGTGTCAAACTAGAGAGCGCCAAGTCTGATATTTTTAGTTTCGGAAAAACTTTTCAAGTAAGTCATTAAAATATGTATATTTCTATCTTGTTCTGTACTTATTCTATAAAACGTTGATAGCTTTATCGTTTGTCATTGTAATTGATGAAAAAAACACGGTATTTAGCGAGAAATGTCGAAATAGGCAAAGTCAGGCAATTTTTTTGAACGAGTGATCGTGACTTTGCCTAGGCTAGGGTTGACACCTTTGTTATTTACCGACATCAAAAAAGGAAGATGTTACGTGATAACTCAAACAGGTTTTCATATTATATGTTTTTTGAAGGTACACTGTTTTAAATTAATAAATGAATAGCAACTCAATTAACTTCTTGTTTTATGTTAACACGATGAAAAAGAAATATATTTTTAGTAGACTTGAATTTTTTTTTTACTAAATATCTAGATTCTGGTTCTTTTTGTTTGAAGGACGATCAAAATGGACAAAACTCAACGAAGAAGATATAAAGATTATGATGAGAGCATTCTGAACATCGCCGTTGGTCTCGTTCAAAACAAAAACATCTCATCATATGATGCTGAAAAGCAATTTGGTATACCTCGCCGCACGATTTTAAATAAAGTAAAAAGTATTTTCAATTTTAAAATCGAAGTATTTACTTTAAGTTCACGTCACGCACTCGTGCTAGTGCCTCTGATTGTTCCTAATAATACTTCTCGAAATACCTACTTAAAAAATAAAAACAAAAACATATTTCGTTTCATTTTCTTATGACACAACCCTAACCATTCTTTGTCAATGTATGAAGATTGTATAAAATGGTGTCCAGACATTGCCTAAGTAATTTTACCTACTAAAATACTCCCAAAATCTGTCATTTAAAATTGGATTGTATTCTCTATGCATTAAACTACATTTTACACTGTGCCAGCATAAAAATCGAATTGTTTATTTTGGAGTAAATGTATTAGGCAATGTCAGAGACATGAGCCATTACTTTGCCTAATTTTAAAAATACCTCAAAAACTTTCATTACCTACGAAAATTTACTGAAACAAATTAAAATTACAGAATTCTTGAGTTTTTTATAAGATTATATGTGTACACAACATGGAAATCGGGCTTATTTTAATTTTTATTTCACGTTAAAGGCTAAAAATATCAAAATCCGGGCAAAGTCAGGGCAGTTGACGGTAACATTAAAAGTAGGTATAAAAGCTTTGTAATTATATGACTCTAGACTATTATGCGTAATAAAGGAATTTGCGTCCAGGAACTTTGAAAAAGATAAAGATATTTTATTTCGCCCGATTTTTTTGACGCTACCGTTAATAATATTTTGGAAGGCGTTGTGTTTTAAAAACTTTCCAAAAGTAATTGGGTGCAATGTCGTACCATCATCTGGTGAAATCATTTTTTTTTGTACATGAACGACATACGGTGCGTTGTCTGTTTTGTCGTACGTTTTTCGACCTATCGGAATGGAAACAACTGATGGAGCAGAAATTTTATCTGAAATTTCGTTAGAAACGATAATTTCGGAGCAGTTAGGCACTGGTGTATTGCTTACTAATGTAGCTGTTGAGTCCGTGCAGTCACAACCCGAAGACACGGAACCGTGGTTTTTGCGAGTACGGCGACGCTTATTGCAGTGCTTGCAAACATGCATACGGCTTCTTTTTAGTTGACGAGCCGAAGACGACCCATCAGTATCCATGCCGGATTCGTTGGAAACTGTTACAAAATTGCCTGCCGGGGGAACGAAGTCCCCCGGGTCAGGCGGGTCGTTCATTTTTCGCACTAATTAATTAATGAGACTTACCTCTACCGAAGAAAATATACAAAACTAAACTAAAATTACATATAAAAGAAAATAGAACACTAAAAACTATACTACTGATCTTATATTACAGGATTTTAAAATTTAATTTCAAAAAGGACGCGTCCGCCAAGTTTAGAGTTTCCCGCGCTTTTTTCTAATATCCTGCCGACATTTCCTTCAATTCCTTCATACATAAAACGTAGTTCTCTATATATAGTCTGTGCTTCATTATGCTCACAGATAACTCTATACTAGTCGGAGATTATAACGTAGACAGAGAAACTTGGTTGGAGACTCAGAACAATAACTAATATTGTTTGTTCTGAGGTTGGAGATTATGCTTACGATTTCTCAACTGCCATATTGAAAGATTTGAAAGTTTTTTTTTGTGTCTATGTCCAATAGCGCGTTACTTACAAAACTCGACTAATAGGTATATGATGAATCTCGCGCCGGTTATGCTGCAAGCTCGAGCTTATTCTTCGCAATCAAGTTTGGAGTTTGGAGAGCATCACACCCGCCACATGGAATTTCCTCTTGCTTGCTATTTTCAACTCAGTTGCAGTACCTAACTACTCGAAATAATAGTTTTTGTGCGCCCGAGGCGCGACACACGTTGTGCTGAAAATTAGCTTTCATATACTTAGGGATTCCAATTTGCATTGCAATTGCCGGATTTTTTGGCGGTTATCGCTTCTTTTAGTTATTAGTATAGACTAAAATGACACCCGAGTTAATTCTGCAAAAAAACTAATTAATTATATTTTTTTTACGAAAAATTTGTATGAAGCTAATACGTAAAATCAAATTATCTCTTAAACGGCAAGGAAAACGGTATTATATATAATATTTATACGCTAATATAGTAGTAATTATTTATGTTTTTTGTCATACTTCACTTTTATCGCTGTTTTTTTTTAAATCATCAGTATTGTTTTATTTATTTTTACATATGAAACGGTTCCTTTTAGTGTTTAAGTTGAGGAACATAGACTTTCAACAACACGTAACATAAAATAGCATCACCAGTATATTCCCGAAGGAGTAGGCAGAGGTTTATAGTACACTCACACTCACACACACACTCTGAATAGGTGATTATATGATTCACATCGCATTTTCTTTCTTTATTTCTTTTTCTTTCATTTGCAATATCGCACAACAATGCCAACAGCTATGGACTACATTCACCTTTTTCTGGTAAGTAAGCTAATTTGTTGACAATTTGTGCTATGAGTTCTAAGAAATGTTATTGACGATTATAAATTTTTATTAGCACATCTTTTAAAACTGTAATGAGGGTAGTTAACTAATTATCGACGTTTTGCAATAAGAGGCCAAAAATTTTGCTTTTTAATTCAGATTGTTCACAACTTTCTAACTGCTAACACTAAATCTTTGTTCTGCGACAAAAAAATCTTAGAATGGAAAGTTTTATCACTAATTTAGACTTCTTTGTTCTTGTAAAAAGTGAGAGTACTTCATTTAATCATGAAGTATTGTTTGATGCAGTTGTATCCCGCATAGGCGATAGCCTTTCTGCCGAAGATCGAGTAAGTCTCAAAGAATGTTGTCGGAGATTCACGCGAGCTGCTTTACAGAGGTGGCAGAACTCCAACAGATTGCTTGATAATTTCAGAAGACTGTATGGAAATTGGCTGCAAGGAAATATTAGTTGACCAAGTTGTATGTAAATTTTAGTTAATCAAGAACCAACTGTTGGTGAGATACCAAGAGCACACTTAGTCTCTCAAGAACCGTTGACATCATCGTCCTTTGGAACAATGACAAAAAGGTCCCGAAAGCCACTCGAAGATCTGGGAAGCAAACAGAAAAAGAGAAGATTTGATGATCACCCAGGGAAAGATTCCAGTGAATAGGCAATTATGCCCCTGCAGCACGTTTAAAAGCAGAAGGGCATGAGGATATCGCATCTGTGATCGAATATATGATGAAAAATCCGACAGCAGCCGTTAAGAACGCTTAAGAAACCAGTGAAAACAGTCATATTTACACCAGAGAAAGCGCTTGGATGGCTCCTTTCACTAAAACTGTCAAAGTGGCAATATATTACGTTGCGAGAGGCTGCCATTCGGGAAGGTGCTAAGGATATTTATCCATCCTACTATAAAGTGCAACAAACGAAGCTTGATTGCTACCTACCCTCTGAATCAATCAGTGTCAGTTATGGATTCATCGGCCAGGATCACACTTCAAGCTTTACTTGACATCACGGTGACGAGGATCCTTCAAAGTCTTTCTGACGATGATGTGCCAAATCAGCAGCTAAAGCTGATATCCAAGTGGGGATTTGATGTTGCTTCCAACCAAAGCCGATACAAACAGAAAATGGACGGTGAGCAAGATGATTCAAGCATTTTCATGACCTCCTTGGTGCCACTAAAACGGACTTGACAGAATGATACTTTATGGACGAACCCAAAACCATGCTCAGCTTTGTATTGTCGTCCCAGTTCAGTTTACTTTTGTAAAGGAGAGCGAAGCAGTTGTCATTGGTCTCAAAAGTCAAATGGATGATGTAATTGAGGCCCCTATCCCCACAGAGTGCAGTAATAGTAACATCAACTGATCCAAACTTCATCAACTTATGATGACAATGATCAAAGCCAAAGTCTGCACGTACCTTTCTGAAGCCAGATCAAATACATTATGCTACCTGTGCTTAGCAAAACCTACAGAAATGAACCGCTTAGATGCTGTAACATCAAAGATTGTGTGTTCTGACATATACGAATTTGGCTTGTCATCCCTACACGCCCGTATAAATTGCATGGAATGTCTGTTACACGTTGCGTATATTGTACAAACTTCCTCGGTCCTTCAACGGTAGGTTCCTTTTAGTGTCTAAGATAAGAACATCGATAAGAAGAATGTTACTGACCCAAATATTAAGAATATATAAAACAAGAAAAATATTCAAAAATAGCTGTTTATTCTTTTTATTGATAATTTATATAAATCACAGGTTACAAAAATATGATTATTTATTTATTATTCACAAAATCCACAGCTCTTTGAAATTGTATTTTATCTTAATATAATTTTAGAAACTAGTCTTACAGCCAATTACGGATTTACAATTTAATAGATAAACAATACATGCAGCAGACACAAACAGAATAAATACATACAGAATGAAGTGAACTGCTAGTACACACGGCTACAGATCAAGCTATACATTTCCAGTATAAGCTGATCTCACATTGTATAGTATTTCCGTACGTTGCGAGAACAGCGTAAACTGGTTTTTTATAGCTTGATGTGTAGCCGTGTGTACCATTTAAGCATTGCTAAGTGTACAGTGTGGGTATGTAGAAGTGTGCACGAGAAGCTGCGAATGGGTGTGTGTGAGTGGTATGTTCAGATTGTCTGTATACCTTCTGTTCTATTCAATTTAATCTTAGATCCATTTGTCAGTTCGTCACATACTGACGTTATTAGGTGTTTCCTGAATATACCTTTTTTGGTAGGTATTAAATATATCAAGATGAGAGAATCTTTTGTTAAAATTATTTAGCATCCTACCAATGATAGAATTTGGAGCGTAGTTTGTACCACTATGTGGTAGGTACATCCACAGACTACAATATAGTATAGGATAGGTACATCGAATGACTGAGTGGGCCTAGTCCACAGAACACTATTACTCCTAGTCCGTCGAGACGGAGCAGTTAATCTTATACCTAAATTATTTAAAACGGTACTGTCAATGTTCCCACCACAGATATTTTATAGATTGTGGCCGGGGATCGAACACGGGACCAGCGGCTCAGAAGGCAGGGTCGCTACCAACTGCACCAACCGGTCAGTATACATAATACGCATGGGTATAAGGACGCTATCACATTTTTCCGCAAATATCAGTGCTTTTCAGGTAGGTACCATTTTAATGAATTAGGAGTCACACAGTGAAGATATCTTGAGTTCAAATGAAACACAATATATTCATCTCCAGAATATCCCCATAAAAATTGTATAGCCCCATACAAAATTATCACACACATACGATTTACCTATCACCTTAATAGCAAAAAATTCAAAAAAATGGGGTCTGATTAGGAACCAGTATAGCTAAATTCACTGCATATTTTAACTTAAAAATAATAAGAAATGGTTGCATAAATAGTTCTCTATACGAATAGCTAAATATTTTGTAGGAAAATAAATGACTTTAATTTATGAGATAAATAAGAAACGCTCTCAAATTTCTCCATATAGATTCTACATGCGGACACTTGCCGTTCGTCATTCCGCGCGTAGTTCTCTATATAGTCTGTGATTCCGCGCTCAGACGCGCTCGTGGAAGCACGGCTGTATCGCTTTCTTGCAAAAAAAAAACCAAAAAGACGCTAAAATCTAAAAAGTGAGTGCAGTGTTGTATACTGGTGCCGATTCTGTTGTACACCGAACTAAACTAACTAAACTATCACTAAAATTCCTTACTTTTGGCTATGAGAATCTTAACGCTATTCTGCAAAATATAATCTCCAATGTTAAAAATAATTTTGACACATCTAAAATCAAATTTGACAATTATTGCGACTCCACGTGGTACTTGTTTGCCGTACCACGTGATCTTTTTTTAGAGCCGTAGGCGCGCATTATGTGCGGTCTCGACTTGTTTTGTATGGAATTTTTTACTTTTTGTATGGAAAATATAAAAAAATATTACCAACACGTTGAGTTTTATAGGTTTACGGGTGACAAAGGGGGTCGAAATTTTCATTATTTTTGCGATACGACACACCGTTTTCGAGATATAAGCAAAAGAAAAGAAAAAAAGATACAGTACCGTTTTTGCATCTGAAGTCGAGGTGTTGGTGTGAATTTTAGTTCATGACAACTAATTTTATTCCACACCTTTTTAATCGCGATTAAAAATAGTCAGATTTAGTTAAGACAATCAAAATTTTAAGTGAAAAACGTAAAATTCAGAATAGCAAAATTGCCATTTTCACTAAATTATAATCTCAGTGCCATCTTAGTGCTCTCAAACTAAAATATAGTTAAGTTGTGTCACTTTAGCCAATTTCAGAATGGGAAATCGTCGTTTGACAGGAATAAACTAAATTTTGGTGATTTTTAGTCTAGTTTAGAGAATTTTGTGACAAGAGAATCGGCACCACTGTGGTTGAACGAAGTTGATACTTTTTCAGACCGAAATAAAAGTAAGTACGATTATTGGAATTTGTTTTAGAAATAAATACATACATAGTTGTAATTTTTTGTATAATGGATGTAGATTACAAAATATACATATATAAATATATTATTGATAGATTGAATAAATAATGATATTCTTTTATTATCTATAATCAAATTAAAATGGCGAAAAAGTTTTTTTTTTTGAGACATTCGATACAATATGTAGTCGATTTTGGGATTCTCGGGGGTGGTGATTGTGAATAATGATCAATTTTTCTTATTCAAGACGACAGGTGTGTTTTTTTTTATTTAAAAAAAATTGTGTTGTGCATTGCAAAAATATATTTGTATTTGTTAAATTATAGATGCCACGAATTCGGAAATTCGGGCACAGGACAAAAAATACTGCACACGTAGCAGTAAACAAAAGTAATCTCAAATCTACTACTACTACGACTAGAATCAATTCTATTTAAATGTAAATGCTGACGTTCAAAAGTGCCTTTTATGTGCCTATTTGAAATAAATGCTTTGTCTTTGACTACTCTGGAGTTTTGTTATGTCTTATAATATAAAATACCTATAGCAATTTTTTTATTTAACAGGGAGAGCAACTTATATGTCTCCGTAGGCGATGATGAGCAAAATGAAATTTCACTTGTAAGTTATGTCAACGTCTGTTGGTAATTTGTTTTATTTGATTTACCTTAGGTCTTTTTTATTTTCAGGAACAGGAATGCGCAATAAAAGAATATAAGCCAAAAGGCAGAAAAATAATCGAGATTGATTACCCTTTTGAGCAGCTAATCCGTATACTACTACTCTACATACATAGGTACTATGCCAATGCATACTCCTGGCTGAATTAAGTATGGAATTGTGGTGTGGGGAAATGGTGTCGACAAAGACAGACTTTTTATTCTACAAAAGAAATGTATACGAATTCTTGCCAATATAGAAGAAAACACAGAAAGCTGCAAGCCATTCTTTGTAAAATACAAAGTCCTTACACTAACTGGTATCTACATTTTAGAGGTTGGCAAATTTGTAAGAAAACACCAATCACTATTCCCACTCACTAAGGACCTTCGCCTGCAACATAGCAGTGTTAGACGCCAAAACAAAAATGAATTAGCCTTACCAAGCTCAAAATTAACTATGTTCCATTCATGACCTTTAGCCATGTGCGTGAAAATATATATAATAATATTCTGAGATTTGCGCCCATTGTGGCCTTGTCTTGTCACACAAAATCGCAAGACAGCTGCGAATATTCTTTCTACACCTACACCGCCACGCCTTCTGACTGCGTCTATCCGGTTCGTCTGGGTGCTAGATTTGATTTAGGTTACCTATTGTATCCAATCATTGATTCGATTCAAAAACCTACTTATATAGGTTTTTTTTTTCTTAAACCTGTGCATTACAAATATGAAATAATCTGCACTCTCTCTCGACACAAGAGATGGTTAAATCCGGCCTTGCTGAAGAGGAAGATCTCTTCACTCTTCACTCGAGAACAAAAAAATACAGATATAAACGTAGAAACTTTACAAGGGGTGACACAATGGGCGGTCTTATCGCTGAAAGCGAACTTTTAAAGACAACTTTTGGATGGATTCAGGGAGAAGAGACAATACTGCGGGTAGTTTGCGGTGTACCTTTTACATAAGTATATGTATACAACAAATAAATACATACATAAACATATTCTAAGACTTGTCTATAAAAATATACCATAATAATCACGAAATAAGTGCAAAGAACCAAAAAAAACGGTGTTGATGGAGAGGGATAGTGCTTTTTTATCATATTTAAAAAAAAATGACAAAGATTGAGCCCGCCTTATGACACGGGCAAGGCATTCCATAACCGTACTGCTAAAACTAAAGGATTTATCATAGAAACTGGGGGAATGCATTGGCATCTCTAGTCTCAAGTTTTCCTATGACCTAGATATATGTATATAATGTGTGTCATGAAGGAACTTGAAATTAATACTGTAGAGCTGAAACAAGATATGAGAGATCCTGCGAAGACGTATATGAAGCCACTTTGAGTGTTGGAAATAACCAAGTACCTAACTTCTCCCGCTCTGGGCGGAGCGGTACGGCGTGTTAGACTCTTACCGACTAAAACCCACCCGTGTTCCTCCTGTTGCCTGTGCCAGGGGCCACGGTAACCCTTTCGGACTATCCCGCAACCCTGGCAGGCATCGGCCCTAGCCGACCCCGTCATTGTTTCTGACATCTGTTTGAGGCGCGCGTGGAACACAACGCGCTGTCGACCCGGGCCTGGCCCTTACCGGACGGCGAGCTATCCATTGCTCGCCGTCTGCAAGCCCGCGCCAACGGTGGCCGGGAATCGGCCTGGGATTCCCGACACCCAGGGCGTCTCCTGCGGCGACTAGGGGCGTGAGGGCGCGAATTTTGCCTCTCCCTCACGCGTTCCACCTCTTCCTTCGCTAGCATTACTGCTTCGCAGAAGAAGGTGACAGCTTCTCATGCCCTCTCGCTCCGTACCACGTCCTGGACCAGGGCCGGACGCGAGAGATCACCACCGCCAATGGGCTCCACGAAGACACAGCGGTGCTTCACCGCCGTGCAGACCTGGGGTGGGAGAGTCTAGATTGTTCTTACGTAAGATCAGAAAAATGCACAAAAAATATATTTTCTAAACGCGCGGTTTCGCACGGTCCATTACGTTATTTTTTTAACGTAAACCAACGCGTTTATATTTTCTCTTTGCAATTTTGGTAGGTAAGATTGAAAGGGGGGAGGGGCATCATCCAAGTCTCATTTTTATTACGTAAGGGGGAGAGGGGGTCAGAAAGTGGTTAAAATTGTCTTACGTAATAAGTGAAAAGCCTCTTAGTTATAAAAGTAAATAAATCAAAATCATCACGAAAAAACTAAAATATTTATTAATAGTCAGAATTTAAGTTCATACCTAAAATAATTAATGAAATAATTTCTGCATTGTCATTTCTGACGACGCAGACCAGGCGGAGCGCAGCGCGTTTTTTACCTACTACCAATCTATACAGGGTGTTCGGCAGAACGTTGAACATATTTACGAAAATGGCAGATAGGTGGGGTCGTCTGCTATCTACCGAGCCCAAATGATTTGACCTAGGCCCCATAGATTTTTTCATTTTGTTTTTTTTTTTAAATAACCTATTTATATAAGTTTGAAAACTTTGAAGTAAGATTACTTTATGTAGGATAGACGAAACTGGCAATACTCTAGACAAAAAGTTATGAGCCTTCAAACATTACAAAAAGGGGTAATACATGATTTTAAGCTTTTCTTTACATTGCATTAAAAAACCAACTAAAAGTGATTGAAGACTTAGGATTTCATCGAAACATCCTTGGTGTATGGCCTTTCTAAGGGTATGTAATATGTTTAATTAAAAAAAAAAACTTAAAGGGTTATTGACCAATTTTAGTTCAAAAAGGGGATTTTGATGCAATTCGGTTTTGTGAAATGTAAATGTTTTGCAGAATTCATCATTTGTAATCGTGGTAAAAATTAAAAATCGATAGTGTATTGGGTAAGTACCTGATTGGTAATAGCCCCACGTGTAGAAAAATCAAACAAACTCATAAAATTCGGTTATTAAAAAAAATCTAAATAAAACATTTATGGGTTCTAGGTCAAATCATTTGATCTGGGTAGATAGCAGACGACCCCACCTATCTGCCATTTTCGTATGTTCAACGTTCAACCGAAAATCCTGTATAAATAAAAACGAAACGCTGTTCGTTGGTAAGCGCATCACATAAGAAAAGCTGGACCCTTATCGGTTATTTTTTAAATTGCTCGTAGACCGAATAGGTAGGTACGTTTTTAGGGAAAGAAAAATTAGAAATATTGCCCGATAATTCGGAAAGCAAAAAAAAAAGTATGGATGATTGTTTGGACAGGACTACGGCTGTCGGGTCAGCTAGTAAACTGTAATACACTCTATCTCCTGTTCACATATGGAGGACCAGTACCTACGATATTTTATTGTATACATAGTTTTGGGATCACATGGCAGTTTTATACAGCATTCCATTTGTTTTTAACCGTATGGACAGGGGATGTTGACGTGTGATCCCAACTTTTTACCGTAACATATCGTACAGGACAGCGCCGTGTGAACGGGGCCTAAGAGAGCATCAAAGCCATAAAAAGGCTGACAGAGGCATAGTGATTGAGTTTATTTATTTCGACTCTAATGATCTTTATCCATTGGGTTTACCAGTGAAAACCCCGCTTCGCCATGTCTGGAGGTGAACAAGATATTGACTAATTGTTAATACTTGTTTGTTTTTGTTGTTACAATCAAAATATTATTTTAATCAACATTGAGAAATCACCGTAGTGTTACAAGGATCTTTTGGCGTCTAGCTGAATAACAAAGAAAGGGTCGCGCTGTTGGTAAGCATAATGTGAAATTGTCACAGAAATTGAATTTTTGAAAACAAGATGGCGGCGTTAGTACCGATTTTGGCCACGCGCCATAAAAGCCTGGTAGCGTTGCAACCACTTTTTTATTTTTTATTAATGTGGCGTTTCTGTGGATACTAATTATGGCTGGAATCACATTTCTATAATCATTTTCCGTTGACGATTTCCCCATCTCTATCACAGCATCTATTCTCGAGATCTTAATAAGCTATTCACAACCATTCGGCAGACTGTCGTGTAGAAAATTACACATTTTCAATTATTGATTTGACTTGACCCCCAAATTATTGTTGCAAATAGATGCAAATAGATGTCGGCTTCCGACATAGCGGTCGTCTATTTGATTTAGGATTTTAGATTTGTGAACAGCCTTTAGAGAAGCACTTCGATAACATTGATTGATGTTCGTTACATCAATCGTCGTGATGAACGTTATGAATATATGTCGAAGCCTAAACCTCTTAAGTCCGTTTTTTTACATTTTTCTTTTTTTTAGTCCTTCGTAAAGTTTGCACATTGTTAGACGTATTTTCTGTATCGGTTGATTTTTTATTGTTTCTGCACACTTTTTGGACTTGTTTAAGTTTCTTCGGCACATATTTATAATTTTGATGCTTAGTACGAATGTGAATAATCCTGTTTCCGCTATGAGCAAACCCATCTCCGCAAATATGACATTTAAATGGTTTACTTCCAGTATGAGTCTGAAAATGTTAAGCACGTATTAAACAACTGTTATTAAAATACTTAAAATCTAAATATGTTTGTTAATTTAATTTAACTGTACAGGTGTCAAAAACTTTATGGCGTAGGTATAGTCAACCTCATAATTGTTTTACCACCCTAAGGCAAAACAAAAAGATCTATTTGTCTATGTGAAGGAGCAGTGCTGGCCCAGTGTTGACATACGAGTTGTAGGTCATGGGTTAAAACCCAAGCAGGCGCCTTACTTTGTTTAATTTATTTCATCACCTATTCTCTCAAAACAGTGAAAGAAAACATGTCCTAGAACC